>CM019064.1:19373520-20097411 GCA_009667805.1 Leptobrachium leishanense | reverse complement strand
TGCGGGTGTCTTTTTAGGGGCTCCTCCATATATTCAGGGTGTGTGTGTGTCTTTTTAGGGGTTCCCCCATATATTCAGGGTGTGCAGGTGTCTTTTTAGGGGTCCCCCATATATTCAGGGTGTGCGGGTGTCTTTTTAGGGGCTCCTCCATATATTCAGGTGTGCGGGTGTCTTTTAGGGGTTCCTCCATATATTCAGGGTGCGGTGTCTTTTAGGGGCTCCTCCATATATTCAGGTGTGTGGGTGTCTTTTTAGGACTCCTCCATATATTCAGGGTGTGTGGGTGTCGTTTTAGAGGCTCCTTCATATATTCAGGGTGTGTGGGTGTCTTTTTAGGGGCTCCTTCATATATTCAGGTGTGTGGGTGTGTTTTTAGGGGCTCCATATGTTCAGGGTGTGCGGGTGTCTTTTTAGGAGCTCCCATATATTCAGGGTGTGCCCGGGTGTGTTTTTAGGGGCTCCTCCATATATTCAGTGTGTGGGTGTCTTTTTAGGGGCTCCTACATATATCAGGGTGCGGGTTGTCTTTTTAGGGGTTCCTCCATATATTCAGGGTGCGGGTGTTTTTTAGGGGTTCCCCCATATATTCAGGTGTGCGGGTGTCTTTTTAGGGGCTCCTCCATATATTCAGGGTGTGCGGGTGTCTTTTTAGGGGTTCCTCCATATATTCAGGGTGCGGGTGTCTTTTATGGGGCTCCTCCAATATATTCAGGGTGTGCGGGTGTCTTTTTAGGGGTTCCTCCATATATTCAGGGTGTGTGGGTGTCTTTTTAGGGGTTCCTCCATATATTCAGGGTGTGTGGGTGTCTTTTTAGGGGTTCCTCCATATATTCAGGGTGTGGGTATGTTTTTAGGGGTTCCTCCATATATTCAGGTGGTGGGTGTCTTTTTAGGGGTTCCTCCATATATTCAGGGTGTGTGGGTGTCTTTTATGGGGTTCCCCCATATATCAGGGTGTGTGCGGTGTGTCTTTTTAGGGGTTCCTCCATATATTCAGGTGTGTGGGTGTCTTTTTAGGGGTTCCCCCATATATTCAGGGTGTGCGGGTGTCTTTTTAGGGGTTCCCCCATATATTCAGGGTGTGCGGGTGTCTTTTTAGGGGCTCCTCCATACATTCAGGGTGTGTGGGTGTCTTTTTAGGGGCTCCTCCATACATTCAGGTGTGTGGGTGTCTTTTTAGGGGCTCCTCCATATATTCAGGGTGTGCGGGTGTCTTTTTAGGGGCTCCTCCATATATTCAGGTGTGCGGGTGTCTTTTTAGGGGCTCCTCCATATATTCAGGTGTGTGGGTGTCTTTTTAGGGGCTCCTCCATATATTCAGGGTGTGTGGGTGTCTTTTTAGGGGCTCCTCCATATATTCAGGGTGTGCGGGTGTTCTTTTAGGGACTCCTCCATATATTCAGGGTGGTGGTGTGTTTTTAGGGGCTCCATATATTCAGGGTGTGCGGGTCTCTTTTTAGGGGTTCCTCCATATATTCAGGGTGTGCAGGTGTCTTTTTTGGGACTCCTCCATATATTCAGGGTGTGTGGGTGTCTTTTTAGGGGCTCCTCCATATATTCAGGGTGCGGGTGTCTTTTATGGGGCTCCTCCATATATTCAGGGTGTGCGGGTGTCTTTTAGGGGCTCCTCCATATATTCAGGGTGTGTGGGTGTCTTTTTAGGGGCTCCTCCATATATTCAGGGTGTGCGGGAGTCTTTTTAGAGGCTCCTTCATATATTCAGGGTGTGTGGGTGTCTTTTTAGGGGCTCCTTCATATATTCAGGGTGTGCGGGTGTGTTTTTAGGGGCTCCATATATTCAGGGTGTGCCTGGGTGTCTTTTTAGGGGCTCCTCCATATATTCAGGGTGTGCGGGTGTCTTTTTAGGGGTTCCTCCATATGTTCAGGGTGTGTGGGTGTCTTTAGGGGCTCCTTCATATATTCAGGGTGTGCGGGTGTCTTTTTAGGGGTTCCTCCATATATTCAGGGTGTGTGGGTGTCTTTTTAGGGGCTCCTCCATATATTCAGGGTGTGCCCGGGTGTGTTTTTAGGGACTCCTCCATATATTCAGGGTGTGCAGGTGTTTTTTTAGGGGCTCCTCCATATATTCAGGGTGTGCTGGTGTCTTTTTAGGGGCTCCTCCATATATTCAGGGTGTGCCCGGGTGTGTTTTTAGGGACTCCTCCATATATTCAGGGTGTGCAGGTGTTTTTTTAGGGGCTCCTCCATATATTCAGGGTGTGCAGGTGTCTTTTTAGGGGCTCCTCCATATATTCAGGGTGTGTGGGTGTCTTTTTAGGGGCTCCTCCATATATTCAGGGTGTGCCCGGGTGTGTTTTTAGGGGTTCCCCCATATATTCAGGGTGTGCGGGTGTCTTTTTAGGGGCTCCTCCATATATTCAGGGTGTGTGTGTGTCTTTTTAGGGGTTCCCCCATATATTCAGGGTGTGCGGGTGTCTTTTTAGGGGTTCCCCCATATATTCAGGGTGTGCGGGTGTCTTTTTAGGGGCTCCTCCATATATTCAGGGTGTGCGGGTGTCTTTTTAGGGGTTCCTCCATATATTCAGGGTGTGTGGGTGTCTTTTTAGGGGTTCCTCCATATATTCAGGGTGTGTGGGTGTCTTTTTAGGGGCTCTTCCATATATTCAGTGTGCGGGTGTCTTTTTAGGGGTTCCTCCATATATTCAGGGTGTGCGGGTGTCTTTTTAGGGGTTCCCCCATATATTCAGGTGTGTGGGTGTGTTTTTAGGGGCTCCTCCATATATTCAGGGTGTGCGGGTGTCTTTTAGGGGTTCTCCATATATTCAGGGTGTGCGGGTGTCTTTTAGGGGCTCCTCCATATATTCAGGGTGTGTGGGTGTCTTTTTAGGGGCTCCTCCATATATTCAGGGTGTGTGGGTGTCGTTTTAGAGGCTCCTTCATATATTCAGGGTGTGTGGGTGTCTTTTTAGGGGCTCCTTCATATATTCAGGTGTGTGGGTGTGTTTTTAGGGGCTCCATATATTCAGGGTGTGCGGGTGTCTTTTTTAGGGGTTCCTCCATATATTCAGGGTGTGCAGGTGTCTTTTTTGGGACTCCTCCATATATTCAGGGTGTGTGGGTGTCTTTTTAGGGGCTCCTCCATATATTCAGGGTGCGGGTGTCTTTTATGGGGCTCCTCCATATATTCAGGGTGTGCGGGTGTCTTTTAGGGGCTCCTCCATATATTCAGGGTGTGTGGGTGTCTTTTTAGGGGCTCCTCCATATATTCAGGGTGTGCGGGTGGGAGTCTTTTTAGAGGCTCCTTCATATATTCAGGGTGTGTGGGTGTCTTTTTAGGGGCTCCTTCATATATTCAGGGTGTGCGGGTGTGTTTTTAGGGGCTCCATATATTCAGGGTGTGCTGGTGTCTTTTTAGGGGCTCCTCCATATATTCAGGGTGTGCGGGTGTCTTTTTAGGAGCTCCTCCATATGTCAGGGTGTGTGGGTGTCTTTAGGGGCTCCTTCATATATTCAGGGTGTGCGGGTGTCTTTTTAGGGGTTCCTCCATATATTCAGGGTGTGTGGGTGTCTTTTTAGGGGCTCCTCCATATATTCAGGGTGTGTGGGTGTCTTTTTAGGGGCTCCTCCATATATTCAGGGTGTGCCCGGGTGTGTTTTTAGGGACTCCTCCATATATTCAGGGTGTGCAGGTGTTTTTTTAGGGGCTCCTCCATATATTCAGGGTTGTGCGGTGTCTTTTTAGGGGCTCCTCCATATATTCAGGGTGTGTGGGTGTCTTTTTAGGGGCTCCTCCATATATTCAGGGTGTGCCCGGGTGTGTTTTTAGGGGTTCCCCATATATTCAGGGTGTGCGGGTGTCTTTTTAGGGGCTCCTCCATATATTCAGGTGTGTGTGTGTCTTTTTAGGGGTTCCCCCATATATTCAGGGTGTGCAGGTGTCTTTTTAGGGGTTCCCCCATATATTCAGGGTGTGCGGGTGTCTTTTTTAGGGGCTCCTCCATATATTCAGGGTGTGCGGGTGTCTTTTAGGGGTTCCTCCATATATTCAGGGTGCGGGTGTCTTTTTAGGGGCTCCTCCATATATTCAGGGTGTGTGGGTGTCTTTTAGGGACTCCTCCATATATTCAGGGTGTGTGGGTGTCGTTTTAGAGGCTCCTTCATATATTCAGGTGTGTGGGTGTCTTTTTAGGGGCTCCTTCATATATTCAGGGTGTGTGGGTGTTTTTTAGGGGCTCCATATGTTCAGGGTGTGCGGGTGTCTTTTTAGGAGCTCCTCCATATATTCAGGGTGTGCCCGGGTGTGTTTTTAGGGGCTCCTCCATATATTCAGGGTGTGTGGGTGTCTTTTTAGGGGCTCCTCCATATATTCAGGGTGTGCCCGGGTGTGTTTTTAGGGACTCCTCCATATATTCAGGGTGTGCAGGTGTCTTTTTAGGGGCTCCTCCATATATTCAGGGTGTGCAGGTCTTTTTAGGGGCTCCTCCATATATTCAGGGTGTGTGGGTGTCTTTTTAGGGGCTCCTCCATATATTCAGGGTGTGCTTTTATGGGGCTCCTCCATATATTCAGGGTGGTGTGCGGGTGTCTTTTTAGGGGCTCTTTCATATATTCAGGTGGGTAATAATCTCTTATTTTAGCTTCTTTAATTCCCTATGGAAGAATCAAGCGTCTAACCCCTTCACTGCTGAGCCATTTCGGGTCTAATTTTTCTTCTTTACTTTAAACATGGTCATGTTTGGTATCATTGGAAAGGCCATGCTCTTGCCTTTCTACTGATAACAAACATGACCCTCTAGCTGCCAACAGTGGGGAGATATCGTGGTTCAAAGGAACCCCCTATCTCCACCCCTATCTTTCCTTAGGAGTCAATGAGGACTTTCCCCACACGTCCTCAGCAGTGAAAGGGTTAAATTCCATGCACTGCTGAACACCTTCCAACAAATGTTTGTAAACACAATGTTGCAAGTTGAAGTAATTGCAGACAGCTTGAAAAAAAAGCTAATGTTAGGCTTTCCCTGCACAACTGAGAATACCATACATTTCTATGAAGTATTTTGGCGTATTTACCCCTTAGTGACCAGGCGGTTTTACGATTGTCTGTCTGTAAGTGCCCACTGCTGTTTTTTACGTTTCTGCACCGTTTGCGTATCATATCGAATAATTTACTATAAATAAAATTTAAGAAATATGTTGAAAAAAAATGGAAAACCCACACTTTTTCAAAAGTTAATCCCCGAAATCAAAATTTCAAAATCAAAAACTATCAAAATTGTCCTGAGATTAGAAAAACACAATTTTTACATGTTTTTTCCTTTTGACCCTTCACTGCTGAGCCGTTTCAACTCTGTGCGCTGAGCTCATTTTGACTGTTTTATGCTCATCATGTTTAAACGTCAATTAAAGTCCTATTTTATTATACTCAAGTTTTTTTTTTGGTTTTTTTTTTGCTGCTTCGGATTGGGAGATCCAAAGGATCCCCCTAGCACCAGTTGGCAGCTAGTGGGTTTACTGACCGACTAATGTAATCGCACATACGGCGGCGGCGACGTCAGTGGGTGGGGAGATGACTCGGAGGCTTGGCTGACATCCAAGATGTCAGCCACTTCCGAGTTCGAATAACGATTCGGCACCTAAGGGGTTAAAGAGAGCCACCGCTGAAAAGGGCAGACTGTGCCCTCATCAGCGGTGCCGCTCTTTCTTTTCTATGTGGAGCTGTTGTTTCTATGTGGAGCTGTTTGTTTCACATTTAACAATGCAGGCGCTGGGGGGGGGGGGGGCATGACGACATCACCACGGCCGGGCCCCATAAATACATGGGGCAGGCTTCAAGCATGCCAGACCATCATGGGAGCCTGGCCAGAGAGGTGAGTATAGTGAGGAAGGGGAAGTTAAAAGGACCATACGTCTTTAGTACATCCTGAGGAAAATTCCCCGGACCATGTATGTCAGTGGTCCTTAATGGGTTAATTATTGTCGGTATTTGAGACTTATATTGGGAAGCCTAGACACACCAAGAGGGTCTCATATACCTTATAGGGGGACATGGGAACACTGGGCTGAATTCTGCCTGGGTGGAGGAAAAAAAGCCTAACTAGGCTAAAGACCTACAATAATTTTATTAAATGTTTATTATAACACTGGTACAAGAAAATATTAAAAAAAGTGACAAGTGTGTGGTGACTGCCTTAAAATATTATAAGAGATGATCCCAGTAGATTTTAAATATCAGGGGAGCAAGGCAATAGATGTAGGCTCCTAACTGAATCTCTTGTTCAACAACGGAATATAAACCAATTGAGAAAACCCGTAATACGTGGCAATCAAAATATAGGATTACAGTTTCCTACTGCAGAGAGTACAATGTATCTTGTCCTAAATAAACCAATAGGTTAGTATTTATTACTACAGAATATACAATGTAACCTTATTCTAGATCAGCTGTCTATACACTTAAACGTCGTAAGACCGAAAAGATTAACCCTTTCACTGCTGAGGACGTGTGGGGAACGTCCTCATTGACTCCTAAGGAAAGATAGGGGGCTTCCTTTGAACCCCGATATCTACCGACTGTTGGCAGCTAGTAGGGTCATGTTTGGTATCATTAGAAAGGTCAGAGCATGGCCTTTCCAATGATGCCAAACATGACCATGTTTAAAGTTAAGACAAAAATAATAGAAACAGAAAATTAGTTTTTTTTTAAAGACGTGAAATGGCTCAGCAGTGAAGGGGTTAATTACCTATCAGATAATAATCTATAAAACCTATGCAAATAGGGGAATGTATATAGAGAATCTTCACATTAATAGTAATATTTTTAGCCAGCATAAGGAATACCAACGTGTGTAAATTGCATACACGGAATTAGACTTAGATGTAAAAATTTATATTCTCATGCATTGACAAGAGATCACAACTGGGTGGCGCAATAGTAAACAGATGTTCATATCGTTTTATGGATCTCTAACTATTATATACACGTCTCAGTCGCAAAGATAAGGAAGAATATTAATATTTATAGAAGACTATAGGTTAAATTGAAGGGGTTGGAGGGGCGGGAACAGATTAAGGCTAGGGTCAGACTAGCGCAGTTTTAACGTGCGTTTAGCCGCACGAAATCACGGCCGTACTAGCAGCAAATGACGTCCAATGCCGGGGAACATACGACGAACGGCCGCACGAAAGTTCGTCCGCGCGCAACGCAAGTGGCCAACGAACGCATTTTTTCGAGAACGTCAAACCGCTACTACTGACGTACAGAGTGCGCTGCGGCCGCATAGCGGCGTGTGTGCGTGATTAGGAGACGTCAGACGCTGCTCATGTCCGGCTAACATAACGTCCAGACTCAAAAAGTGTTTTATTGATGATCCGTACAAAATCACGGACGAAAAGGCGCATCGTATGACCGCTATCGCGTATTCCGGGGGAAAATACGTACGTTCGTTCGACCGAACTTTTTCACGGACGACGTGAAAAATGCGTTCGTCTGACCCTAGCCTTAGAGAGACAAGACCGCTTCTGGTTTGCACATTGAAGCAGATTACTGGTCTATACCTCGGTGGTTTGTACCACCTGCTTTACGCCACTGATCAGTATTAACCGCTTTTGAAAATATATATAAAGAATCTTCAATCGTACTTTTAAATTAGACGTGATCATTTTAGCCAGCATAGACAGTACCGGCGTGTATAGATTAAAGATTTATATACTCGTGTATTGACAGGAATCCACAATTAGGTTACGTACTGGCAAATAGGTGTTCATATTATTTTATAGATCTCTATCCATTATATACATGCCTGTTTTCTCGAGGATGAAGAGAGGAATAATAATATTACCAGAGGACTGTAGATTGGATTAAAGGGTTAGAAAGGCGGAAACAGATTTAAAGAGAGGTGCTTCCAGCTTGCACATAGAAGCAAAATTCTGGTCTATACCTCGGTGGTTCGTGCCACCTACTTAACGCCACTAGTCAATATTAGGGATAGAAATAAAAGACCAAGAGACAGGGGGAGCCACCGGCAGACGTTTGACAACCAGAAAACAAAAGCATAAACTCGACGTGTTTCACCATGGGAGTGGCTTCATCAGGAGTGCTGCCTGGGTGGAGGCACTATAGACCCAACAGAAATCACAATCCTCCTTTATGAAGTATTTTAGCGTATTTAATTATTGTCGGTATTTGAGACTTATATTGGGAAGCCCAGACACACCAAGAGGGTCTCATATACCTTATAGGGGGACATGGGAACACTGGGCTGAATTCTGCCTGGGTGGAGGCACTGTAGACACAACCAAAATCACAATCCACCTCTATGCAGGGCCGGATTTGCACCTCAGAAGCCTGTAGGCACAGAAATGTGGAGTGCCCCTACCCCCCCCCCCCAAACAAACAAAAAAGAAACCTGCCAAAATTACTATTTTACTTTTTGTTTTGAGGCTAAGAAAACAAAAAAATATTTTAAAAAAATGAAAAACTGTTTTCTCTGTGCTCAAATCAAAAGAAGAGGCAGAATCTGTTGCCTTTTGTTGAATTAGTTACAGTTACAAGTATTTATAAAGCGCCAACAAATTCCTTAGCGCTGTACAATGGGAGAAACAGAATAACAAATATACATATGTTACAGACACGGAACAGAAGGAGGGAGGACCCTGCTCGAGAGTTTACAATCTAAGAGGAGAGGGGATCCTGCTCGAGAGCTTACAATCTAAGAGGAAAGGTTTGACACATTAGGTGAGGGTGAATAGCGTATTTGAACTAGTGTGTTGCATGAGGACTGAATGGGAGATGGAGCAGGAAATGTGCAGTGGGGGATCATGGAGTGAGCCGATAGGCTTCTCTATAGTAATGCGTTTTCAGAGACTTCTTGAAGGACTGGAGAGACGGGCGAGTCTGCCGTTGTGGTGGAGGGAGCAGTGGCGTCACTAGGGTTGGTGTCACCAAGGGCGGATTCAGACACAGGTTTCGGGGGGGGGCATTCTACCAGTTTTGGCTAAGAGCTGGTGTTGGGTTCGCAGTGACAGTGTGACATCCAGGGCCCCAGGTGGTGATCGGGGGAGGCCCCGGATGCATGGTGCCGCCGGGTGGCCGAGTGCCAGGAGCTCCAGCGGCACCCGGCGCAGCTGTGGCTGATCAGGGGGCAGGGCACGGCGTGATGACGCGGACCCGCCGGGACCCTTAAATCAGGAGCGCGCACTGTACGCCTTGCCTTGCCGTGGAGTTTCATTCCCGCATCGCTGCTTTACTGAAATATTGTGTATACTCGTTACTGACCCTGCTTTGTTTTGAGGACCTGATCTGTTGCGGACTTTGCCTGCCTATACGACTATTCTCTTTCTCTGTGCCCCTGTCTGTTGTATCGGCTGCTGGTGTGTGCTATTGATCCTGCCACATATAGTAGCGCAGTACAAGTGTCTAAACGTTGCTGACCAGGTTTGTTATCACGATTGTTCTCTCTCTGTACCCCTGTCTGTTGTGTCTGCCATCAGGTGTTATTCTGGTGCGCTTCCATCCTGCCATGTACTGTAGTGCAGTACGAATTTATATAGAACTCGGCCTGTGGTATATATTGCTGGTGCTGTCTCTCTGGCCTTTGTGGCTGCTAGAGGTTAGGGTTTAGTGGTCCCGACCATCCTAAGGACCGGAGGTTTAGAGGTCTGTCACCAGGGATCCTACCAGGTCTGTTCTGGGGAACGTTACAGACAGGCAGAGACGTGCCTAATCGCAAGCTGTGCTCGTTACACTCACTCTTCCCAGAACATTGCACAGGGTCTGTTCTCATGTGGTTCATGAGCCCTGCGAACCCTTTCCATGCGAGGGGCAAAGGGTACCCCACCTCCCAGCACATACCCCTTGCAGCTATGCAGTGTAGGGTTACCCAGGTGTTGGCTGTGTTATGATCTCTGCTTGTTCAGATATGAGGCTGGGCTGTCAGGTTCACCATTGCTTTATTGCAGGACACTTACTGTTATATACAGGCTTGGATAACTGCAGGAACACAGGATCATGCATCTGCCTTCATAACTGCATCACACTAACTGACCCTGAAGATGGCTGCCGTGCCCTCTGACCTGTGTCATCCTGGGCGGAGCCACTAGTTAAAGTGATAGCACAGGTTTAGTATAGTCAGCTATAACACCTTCCTCCCCACCCCAAAAACAAAACCAGAACAACATAACAAAAACCTAGTAACAAATCAACAACCAGAACAATCGAACACAGTTCATCTGAGGAACTTGGAGAGTGTCACTGAAAAACTGATGACTAGTCTTCTGAAGAAAATTGCGGGGCCAAATCATCATCCACATCTTTCTGGGCCCTACGCGAGGACCGACGGAAGTCTCTTATCCGTTCTTGAAGAAGTAAGCGGTCAGGAGGGCGTCGGTGACGTTGGGGACGTCCACCAGCAGGCGGGGTGTTGGAGGCGGTAGGATTGGATGAAAGATCAACTGGTGGGGTCAAGGAGGGTACAGAGGGGTCAGGGGGAACCTCTGAACCAGAGTCACAAATACCCACAGGAGACGAGTCCAAAGTTTCCGAGTCAACCCAGACACCATTCCAGATGTCCTCCGACGCATTAGATGTGGACACCGGACCCCGTAGGGTTGGGGACGTTAAGGGTTCAGGCACCCGTAAACGAGACCGTAGCTGGTCTACATGTCGTCTGGTAATGGAACCATCTTCCAGACGGACTCTGTACATCTTGGGTCCCAAAGATTCTGCAACGGTAGCAGGCAGCCACCGACTGTTGGCAGATCCATACGATCGAGTCCAGACCTCCTGGTGGGTGCAAAAACAGGAGACTCTTTGGACTTCACCATCTTTTCTTGGGATTGTAATACATGTTCATGAACGGTCTGAGGCGAAGCATGTCAAAAGCAGTCCATGGCTGTCTTCCCAACATAAGCTCAGCTGGTGTCGTACCAGTGGTGGCATGTGGTGTAGTTCTGTAAGTAAACAGGAAAGAGTCTAACTGCTGAGGCGATATGGACCTCTGGCTAGTCACAGCCACTGAGGCCTTGAAATAGTTCTTGAAAGTTTGTACAAACCGCTCTGCTTGCCCATTGGTGGCTGGGTGATAGGGTGCGGTTAATTTGTGCTTGATATTATGCACCGTAACAAAACTCTGGAACTCCTGACTTGTGAATTGGGCACCATTATCTGTGACAATCTCCCTGGATACCCAAACGAAGCAAAAAGGTGCAATAATATGGCAACTGTTGCCTTTGTAGTCAGCTGGGTAACTGGAATGACCTCTGGCCATTTTGAGTGGGCATCAATTATAATCAAGAAGGTTTGTCCCCTTATGGGACCCGCAAAATCCAAGTGAAGGCGAAACCAGGGAACCGTGGGCCAAGTCCAGGGTTGAATGCATCCTCGAGGAGGGTCTCTGGCAGTTTGTGCACATCCTACACAAGCATTGACATATGCCGTGATATCTGCATCTATGTTCGGCCACCACACATAGCCCCTTGCTTTCTGTTTCATCCGCGTGGTTCCAGGTGACCAGTATGTAGCAAGTCCAAGATGTGTCTCTGGAGGGTTTCTGGAATGACCACTCGGTCTCCCCATAAGACACAATTATCCTTCACAAACAATTCCATTCGCTTCCTGTAGTAAGGTTCATGTTCCTGTGATACCGTCGCAGGCCAGCCGTCTCGTATAAAGGTAAGCACGTTTGTCAGAAGGGTATCCTTCACAGTATGGGCTGCTATCTCTCTGGAAGTAAGGAGGTGTGAGGTGGTGTACCTACAACTCTTGACTGATGGTGTCGACTCTAGAGGCAGTTCTGTGAGACGGGACATTGCATCTGCATTTGCATTGTCATCATGACTTCGATACTGTATGCGGTAGCTGTATGCTCCAAGAATAGGGCGTAGCGCTGGAGACGGGCTGCAGTTGTCTGAGAGATTCCTTTGTCAGGGCTAAAAATTTGAAGAAGCGTTTATGATCCGTTAAAATGGTAAACTCTCTACCATACAGGTAAAGGTGAAACTTCCGAATTGCCCATATCAATGCAAGTGCCTCTTTATCAATTTGAGAGTAATTGCTCTCGGTCTTCGTCAAGGATCTGGAGGCGAAGGCCACCGGTTTCTCAGAGCCATCCGGTAGGATGTGGGAAAGAACAGCGCCCAGACCATAAGGAGAGGCATCACAAGCCAGGGTGAGAGGCTTCTGGAGGTCGTAGTGCACAAGCATACGTGACGCTAACAGTTTCCGTTTAGAGGACTCAAAAGCATGTTGACATTTAGCTGACCAGTCCCACCTGGAGTGTTTCTCCAGGAGCTTATGCAGTGGAAACAATGTATGAGCAAGGTCTGGAAGAAATTTATTATAGTAGTTAAGCAGGCCAAGGTAGGATCGTAGTTGATGGACACTTGTTGGGGCTGGAGCTTTGACTAAAGCATCGACCTTGTCTTCAACAGTATGAATGCCCTCTGCATCTACTAAGTGGCCACAAAACTCCAATTTAGGCACCATGAATTTACATTTTGTCAAATTTACCTTGAGACCTTGGTCCTGAAGTCTTTGTAAAACGAGCTCTACATTCTGCTTGTGTTCTTGGTCCGTGCGACCAGTGATGAGCATGTCGTCTAATAGACACTGAGTGAAGGGAATGTCTGCTAAAATTTCATCCATCTTTCTTTGCCAGATGGCTGGTGCAGATGCAATGCCAAACACCATTCGATTGTATTCGTACAAACCCCTGTGAGTGTTAATGGTGAGGTATTTTCGAGAAGAGGGGTGGACCTCAAACTGTAAGTAAGCTTGTCGTAGATCAATCTTGGTGAACTTTTGTCCCCCAGCAAGTGAAGCGAAAATGTCATCTACTCTGGGTAGAGGATACTGGTCAACCTCCAGTTGGCTATTCAGCACCATGCGAAAATCCCCACAGATGCGCAATTCACCATTTGATTTCTTTACTGGAACAATAGGTGATGCCCAAGCACTGCGCTCTACCTTGGAAATGACACCCGGTTCTTCTAGTCGGATTAGTTCAGCGTCCACTCCCGCTCTAAGGGCAAACGGTACTGTCCGAGCCTTGAAGAATTTGGGATGAGCATCCGGTTTCAGCTTGAGCCTCACACAGTCATTTTTGATTTTCCCTAACTCGTCAACGAAAACCTCAGGGAAACGCTGTTTTAAGGATTCCACCCATCCATCATCATGTCCTGACGGAACTGTCAGGGTGTTGCAAGGATTCTTGATGATATCTGGCATTCCCAGATGAGTGATCCAATCTCTGCCAAAGAGAGGCGGTCCTCCGTTTCTCAGGATATATAGTGGTAGTCTCTTTGTCTGGCCCTTGTATGATACCTTTACCTTTGCAAAACCAAGTGGATGGAGTACTTGCATTGAGTAGGTCTGCAGCTTTATTGGAGTGGGGCGGACAGTTGCCTGGATCTGAAGATGTTTCCACTGTTTTTGTGTGATAACTGACACTGCAGCTCCTGTATCAACGTCCATCTTTAGTCTCTTCCCTTCAATGGTTACTTGTACTGTCATTGCAGGGTGTGACGAGTGTATACGATGTATAGATAAACTATGTAATGCCTCATCGTTGTCTGAGTCAGATGAAGATGATGTAAGTTTCTGTACCTTGTAAGTCTTCTTCTTAGGGTACCGCGGCTTTTGTCCTTGTACATTCCTATTACGGCAAACCCGTTGGAGATGGCCCATTTTTCCACATTGATGACAAGGTTGATCCTTAAACCGACAGATTTTGGAGTCGTGGTCTGTCTTACCGCACCGGTAACAAGCTCGCGTGGGTTTGGGTCTGTATCTCCAGTTGGCTGTAGCAACTGCGGTTCTGAAAACGTCCTCTTGCAATTCCTCCGTATCCCTGACAGCCATCTCCATGACTGATGCTATCTCAACTGCGCTTGTAAGGGTGAGTCCCTTTTCTGTCAGAAGTTTCCTTTGAATCGTTTCACTATTCAGTCCCAGGACAAACTTGTCTCTCAAAGCTGTCGGTAGGTACTCCCCAAATGAACAGGTGGAGGCCAATTTGCGAAGGCCCACCACATAGGCTTTAATATCTTCGCCCGGCTGCTGCTGCCGTTGATAAAAACGAAATCTTTCTGCAATTTCCAGCGGTTTTGGCTGAAAGTGATCCTCTAATAGTTTCAGGAGTTCCTGTAGAGCCTTGCTTGCTGGTTTCTCAGGAACAGAAGGTCTCTTAGAGTGTCATATGTGTTAGCCCCCACGGCTGTGAGAAACACTGCAACCTGTCTGTCAGGGGGTGTTACCTGTCTCTCAGGGGGTATGGTGTTAGCACTGAAGTACTGCTCTAATCTCTCAGCCCAGGAGCTCCAGGAAGTTTTCTCTCCATCAAACTCAGTTAATGTGCCTATCAGTGCCATGATCTTGCTGCTGGATGGCAGTGTGTGCTTTATCTGGCTTTCAATCCCTGTTTTTTTTTTTTTTTTTTCCTTCAGGCTGAGCAGACCTTTACAAATCTCATTCTCGTCGCCAATGTTATGATCTCTGCTTGTTCAGATATGAGGCTGGGCTGTCAGGTTCACCATTGCTTTATTGCAGGACACTTACTGTTATATACAGGCTTGGATAACTGCAGGAACACAGGATCATGCATCTGCTTTCATAACTGCATCACACTAACTGACCCTGAAGATGGCTGCCGTGCCCTCTGACCTGTGTCATCCTGGGCGGAGCCACTAGTTAAAGTGATAGCACAGGTTTAGTATAGTCAGCTATAACAGGCTGCCCAGTGCACCCTTTCCATGCTGCCAAAACACGTGGCACCCCATCTGCACAGCCCTGCAAACCCTTTCCATTCCATGGGCCCAGGGTACCCCCCCCCCTCCAAGCTCACATGGATATATTGCCCCAGCTCACATGGATATATTTGCCCCTGGCCAGCTCATATGGATATATTTTCCCCCAGCTCACCTCTCCTTTGCCATCTGGTCTGCTCTGCTAGGCCCCTCCGAGTCATTGCCGGCGGTCGCGTGCTTTTCCTCCTACGAGCGCCCGCCAGCATAAAGCTCTGCCGCTCGCTTGGGATCTGTCAACCAGCCAGCCGTGATCTTGCGAGATCGCCGAGTTCACGTGAACTCCGCACGCTTGGGAGATTGCGGCTGGCCGTTGGATCCCAGGCGAGTGGCAGAGGATAGTAACGCGGCGGCTGGCAATATTTTTGCAGGGGGGGGGAGAATTGCCTCATTGCCCCCCCTGGATCCGCTCCTGGGTGTCACCCGGTGCGGTAACTCCCATGACTTACCGCACCGGGTGACACCCAGGAGGGCAATGAGGCAATTCCCCCCCCCCCCCCACAAAAATATTGCCAGCCGCCGCGTTACTATCCTCTGTCGCTCGCCTGGGATCCAACAGCCAGCTGCAATCTCCCAAGAGTATCACCCGAGTTTTCCTCTTTTTTTTTTTTTTTTAACTACTCTTACTCATAACTCAGTACTCCCATATAACGCTGAATGCTCATACACGGCGCACATTACTGTGAGGTTTATTGCTGTGGAGCTCTGTGATATGCTCATACACACCGCACATTACTGTGGAGCTCTGACACCCTTGTCTGCTCGCAAGGGCATAGGGCAGCGGATGTCATGCGCCGTGCCCTGTGACCTAACCAGCGGGGGCCAGCCGGCTCCCGCTGACTAGGTCATAGGGTGCACCAGATGCGATCTTAAAGTCAGCCTAGGCTGCCTCTCAGTGCGGCTGGTTATGTTGACGGCCGTCTGGCCCGAGAGACTAGCTGCAAACGCCCAGCATGCCCGATGGCCACTCTGGGCCAGAGCCTACACGTTAAAATGGCGGTAATCAAGGGAAAACATGAAATGTATACACTGAAGCATGTAGCCTATCCATTAACCCCTAAAATGGCATTAAGAGAAAAAGCTAAATTAATACACAATGTGATATACTGTATAGTCTGGGCGTTAACTCATTTCAACCATGTGGAGAAAAAAAACAAAACTTAAGCACAGCGCACGTGGCACCGGACGCAATTTAGGCAAGAACATCAAACCGCTAGGACGGACGCACAGAGTGCGCCACATCTGCGTAACTGTGAGTGATGGAGCGTAGTCAGACGGACTGCATTTTTGACTGGATTGGAGAGCAGCGGAGGAAGTATCCAAAGGGGGAATCCGGCGCATGCGTGTCAGTGTCCGGGCGCAGATCCAAGACTGACGTAGATTGAAAAAAAAATACCTCTGGAGCACCCCAGATACAGTTTGATATCTTGAAAGAGGGCTTTTGCTTCTTGGTTAATATAGCATGCACTGGAAAAAAAAATATTTAAAAAAATAAAAATGTTTAAAACAAACTCACAAAGAGAGCACAAATAAATATGCAAAACAGCATTTGCCACAATGGCCAGAACCTCCCGATATCTGTACTCCAAACCTCTGGGCTGCAGTCCATCAACATATAGATCAAAGCCTGGATTGGAACGCTAGCATTGTGGCCTGGCATGATGTATACATATAAATTATGATATTATGAATCTGCTGGGAAAAAGGATATATGATTTGTCTGGCTCCTACAATAAAACATGACTTCAAATCTCGTTTAAACATGATGAGCACAAAAACTGAAATAACTCAGTAGTGAAGGGGTTAATAACAGCAGTTATTTAAGGTAGTTTTGTGTAATGGTTAGAGGAAAAAACAAACAAAAAAAAAAAAAAACAATTATGTAAAATGCCCATAGCAGTGAATTTGTTGCGTCAGCAAAACTTGGTATGGGAGTGTGACACTCAATATTTATACAATGTTGCAAGAAAGCTTTGAGTTCACAGCAGCAGCACCGAGAATAAAAGATTACCTTCAGGGTGTGCACTGCAGGTGTGTGTTTAGGGGCTCCTCCATATATTCAGGGTGTGCGGGTGTCTGAGCCATTGCGACAGTTTTGGGCACATGTTTTTAATGTGGCCTCAAATCACATTTAAAGAAACCACTGGTCCTGACCACTTTATTGTAAAAGCATTGCAGAAACGTGGTGCTATATAAATAAGTATAATGGTTGCCCTTTATCCGCTTTGTGTCAGTGGTAAACATTCACAACTAGGGGCCGGTCCAATATACAGGGTGGCAGCTTGCGAGTTGAGCCTATAGTGTGTAGTTACCCTGGAAAGCTGTAAACCAGTCTGCACATAAAGACTTTCTGCAGGATGAAATATTGCTGATTGTGCATTCATACTAAAAGCCATTTATGCCAGGATGTATGTGTGCAAAAAAAGCCCAGGAACATCCGCTATGTGTGGCATGACAGGCAGTTAGGTGGAGGCAATTGATTTGTCCATGATACAACAACAATCACAGCGAACCTTGGCAACCCAGATTTTTCAGAATGTATCGTTCCATGTTGCTCAGCCAAGCTCGTCTGACTAAAAAGAAATCCTAGCAACTGGATTAAAATAAAACATGGCATAAACACGTATTGAGAAATGCACTTTAGCTGTTATGCAGCCTGGGTCACAGAAATGGCTCAGTCACCCTCCACGAGTGTATAATACATGTGA
The DNA here is from genome assembly GCA_009667805.1 of Leptobrachium leishanense. Taxonomy (NCBI): domain Eukaryota; kingdom Metazoa; phylum Chordata; class Amphibia; order Anura; family Megophryidae; genus Leptobrachium; species Leptobrachium leishanense. Next base: position 20,079,949 of record CM019064.1, on the reverse strand, counting down.
CACTAGTATGTTGTAATTTGGTTCCACCATTGTCTTTAGGGTGGAGCATTTCCCCCCCCTCCATTGGGAGACGCTATATGGTATTGCTATGCAAACTAGCAGTGGGTATAGTAGGCAGCACAAACTTGAGGTATAGCCTGTTGTGACTTAGCCATATCAAACTGGCAGCCTCACAGGTCGGCACCGTCCTCCATTGCATATCATTACACGCTGCTAGTCTTCAGCCGTCATGTGCCCCATAGCGGCCGCTCATTACCCTACGAGTTAATTTCAATGTGTTTATATTCTATGTTGGAAATTTAATAAGATCCAGTTGTGTTCCTCTTTAGGTCATAGGGTTTAATCCCATTTTCACAGTATCCAATAAGTCCCCTGCCTCTTAGTTTCTCATCTGTGACCAAGTATCAAGGGAGACACAGTTCTGAATTCCATAGGGTGCCAAGGTTTGCCATCACCTGCACTACAGCAGGATTAGGGACCAACCAGAACACACAAGTTTCATTCCCCTTTACCCCAAACCTTCCCGATGTTGGCGTGGACCTAGTCATACCACATCCCTGCATGAATTCAAGTTATCATTTGAATACAGACGCCTGTTGTGTTACTGCATTGTTTTATTGCAAATCAGATCATTCTTATCAAAAATTCATTACACAGGTTCCTGGCAGCAGGTTGTGGAATGCTGGGTATTCATGGCACTGGGCTCCACTTCCCTCAGAAATGGTGGATCTCATCCTCCCTGGTTTTATCCTGCTGGACCCCATCGAAACTTGGTGGCTGCTTTGTGTGAGGAAGGGCTACATAGATTCTCACGTGTATGAAGCCGACTCCAGTGTCAATCTGCAGGACAGGATATATTAAAGGGTTACACAACTTCATTACAGGTGCAAGTAGTGAATTTAAAAAGATGCCAGTTTACCAGATACTGGTGAATTGACAGCGAAATATGGTGCAAGTCACTGGAATTGTCCAACAGATGTATTTGCAGAATGCTAAATTGCACCGATGGTCCAGATTTGTGTTCCAAGAGATGAATCCCTCAAGATTCAATGTAAAAAAAGGACAGTTACCCTTTATTCTTTTCACCCCACAAGGGCGACTAAAAAAATTCTATTGGGAGTTTTCCCAGTTCAGAATGTGTTGAGGCAATTTGCCCGGCTTTCACCGACTCAATTTTCAGGTCTATGCAAAGAAAGGTGAAAATCAGGAGAGAACAATCTAGACCAAATAGCCAATTTGTAAAGGGAGATTTTTTTTCTGGTTTGGCCATTTTTACCTAGAACAAAATTCTCCAAAGTGTCCTATGACTAGACCTGTTAGCAAATTCATTTTCTCAAAATTGGAGTTGAATAGCAAAAGCACTGGAATTGCCAACACACAATGATCTATGCAGAGATTGAGACAGGAGCAACAATGATGACAAGATTAAAAAAGGGACCCATTAACTGGCACTTGCAATTATTTAATTGCTCTGGAATGCAGTAGCCATCTTAATACAAAGTCCTCCTACTAGAGTACAGGATCTAGGGCCTTTAAAGTCCAATTAGTGCCTCCATTAGGGGAGGCCATTGGGCACAGTTTCTTCTTGGGGGTTATGCTCCATTAATTGGAGGTTCTTTGAACCCATGACTTGTGCTTTTATTTTTGTGGCAATTATTTAAGTGGTCGGTGTGTAACTAGTCCCTTGAATGCAGGACAGACTGAAGTCATTACCATCCAATACAGTGTTAAATCTCCAGCATGTCAGTGGAAAGTGACAGACTTCATATCCCCAGACCTAGCCTTAAAGTGACAGACCTCTGGGGGCTACAAGTGATCCATGGGAGGTTACAGCACATACCCACCCAGGACACTGCGCACTGAAATAAAGGGATACTGACAGTTGTCAGTTTTCTGGCCCTGGGGCAAACTGACGCTGAGCCAGGAACCTCTTGGACCAGTGAAGAGACATCTGGATGTCATACCTGCCTTACCCCCAAGATGGGGAGTTTCTGCACATGCCATCAAGTGACCCTGTTCTGCTCAGAGTACATGAACTCCTTAAATGAGCCGAATCCGATACTGGATTAAAAGGTTAATTCACTTTTAAAGTTCTCACTTCTGTGTGGTTTTCTGCCAGGGCCAGCTCAAGGATGAATTGCTGCCTGGAGCCATGGGTGGACCAGCCCTGTATGCAGCTCCCTAGAGGAACGCCCTCCACTCACTGAAGCAGCAGTGTGCACAGACCGACAGGCCAGTCTCCTGAAAAGGACATCTAGTAGCATGGCACCCTCAGCAAGCCATAGGCAGAGGGTAAAAATGCCAGCACTTATGATTTATTCCTTCATACCCTGGACAGGAAGAATAAGCCCCCCACCCTTACCTTAACAAAGTAGTTAGTGCCACAAACTACTTGCGTCTTGTAGCAGATTGCAACAAATTTAGTGAAGTTCTTCTCGCATTTCTGTTCAACCTCTACCTTCACCTGGAAGAAACCACAGGGGTTGTTAAGTAGGGATGTGGCATCAGGAATGACCAGATAAGTGCATGGAGAAACACTAGGGGCTTCATTCCATAGTTTGTGCCAATTCAAGATAACAGCTCTGGTTAACTTGGACTAATAGCTTGTGTAAGTTTAAAGTTGGCACCATCTATGGTAGAGCCCCAGGAAGGGGGGGGGGGAAGAGTTGAGATACAGCCCCACACAGGGCTGTCAGGCAGCCAGGAATTGGAGTTTACTGGCTGCCAGTTACTAGTGTCATTTGAGACCAATTGTGGTAGGCATGGGCCATGGAGTTGAGCCTCACCCACATCACTTCCTGCTGTTGATCAAATATAAGGTCTCCTTGACCCCAGAATGGCAGTCAGATTTATTTAGAAAGTATTTTACCAGGAAGGATGCATTGAGATTGGTCTGCAAGTAGGTCCTGGGTTCAAGAACATTGAATTTTTAAAGCAGGTACAGAAATAAAACCACAAATCTACAGATTAATATAAATATGTAGGAAATAGACACTGTTACATGTTTACAGGTGCATTCTGTATTTAGGTATGTTAATAGGGAGCGCAAGTGACTTTAGACGGGAAGATTTGATGGCGCTGGGAGGTTATTCCATAAGTGTAGCGCTCTGTAGGAAGAGGACAGAGTCACTGTATTTTTGTATTGTAAGGTGCAGGTCCTGGATCGAGGTTATAGGATGAGCGAACTGCTGGGGAAGCAGCCTATTCAGGTAGGGTCAAAGGTAAATAAAGAAACTCCAGAGTCCACGATAAATTTCAATGGATTTAATCCAACAACAGGCAAAAAGGCAACGTTTCGACCATGACTGGTCTTTGTCAAGCCTAAAACACAATGACAGAACTGGGAATAAATAGCACCACAGACTGGTTAAGCAATCAAACAATCATTGCAACCAGTCAGTGTGTGCCAACCCAACAATTAAAAACAATAGTCTACAATTAGATACATCTATTAACATATTAACTTATGTAATTATATATACAATGCTTATTAACATACAATAATTGGCGATCAATTGTAGAGCAATGCCTATGAGAGAAAGAAGTGACTTAATTATGAATGTAAAGGGAGAGGATTACCCTTCTACTACAAAGGGTCTGGGTTGACCCCATAGTAAAGATTTACTACCCTAGAAGCTAAAAAGCATGATGTATTCAATCTAGGAGTCTGACTCATAATAGAAGACTAATCCATACCACAAGCCCATAAATTACCTATCCCATCAACCATGGGTTTATAGAACACTATTATCTGACACAGATAGGTTACAGATACGGACTGTCATCTAGGGAGGGGAAAAAAAGAACAAATCTATATGTCATAGAGAGGTACTGCCGTAACACATTTATAGAAAGGGTGAGAGATCTGATTCTCTATTGAGGCCATGTGGAAAGAGAGTATTAAGATGATGGATCCAATATAATTCTCTCTTTTTAAGTAATTTTTCTCTGTCCCCGCCTCTTGTTAACTTAGGCACCTCATCGATTACCTGGTAACGTAACTGTGAGATATCATGTCCACAACGTATAAAATGTTCGGGGACCGGGAATTCAATCTTTTTAGTTCTAATGTCTGACCCATGTTTAATAAATCGATTTTTAAATGTGTTACGGCAGTACCTCTCTATGACATATAGATTTGTTCTTTTTTTCCCCCTCCCTAGATGACAGTCCGTATCTGTAACCTATCTGTCAGATAATAGTGTTCTATAAACCCATGGTTGATGGGATAGGTAATTTATGGGCTTGTGGTATGGATTAGTCTTCTATTATGAGTCAGACTCCTAGATTGAATACATCATGCTTTTTAGCTTCTAGGGTAGTAAATCTTTACTATGGGGGTCAACCCAGACCCTTTGTAGTAGAAGGGTAATCCTCTCCCTTTACATTCATAATTATTAAGTCACTTCTTTCTCTCATAGGCATTGCTCTACAATTGATCGCCAATTATTGTATGTTAATAAGCATTGTATATATAATTACATAAGTTAATATGTTAATAGATGTATCTAATTGTAGACTATTGTTTTTAATTGTTGGGTTGGCACACACGGACTGGTTGCAATGATTGTTTGATTGCTTAACCAGTCTGTGGTGCTATTTATTCCCAGTTCTGTCATTGTGTTTTAGGCTTGACAAAGACCAGTCATGGTCGAAACGTTGCCTTTTTTCCTGTTGGATTAAATCCATTGAAATTTATCGTGGACTCTGGAGTTTCTTTATTTACCTTTGACTGTTGGGGCTGTGGAGCAAGAGACCCCCACTCCATTTATCCACCTTGGGTTTGCATTCAGGCACAACTTTTCACGTATATTCAGGTAGGGTGGCAGCTTCCCAGAAAATCTTAACCAGGTTGGAAAGGTGAAGGGTGCGTCTAGATTCCAGCGACAGTTTAGCTCTTTTAACATGTCACAATGATGGGTCATGTAGTTACATTGTATAACTCCTGCCGCTTTGTGCTACAATGTAGTAAGTTTGAGGTGCATTTGTGGGGCAGCGCATACACTACATCTCCGTATTCAATAGATGGCATAAGCATTTATACTTTTTACTGCGGGGCTCAGGCAGGATTTGGTTTTGTACAGGGCACCTAGTTTGGGGTAAAGTTTAGATGTGGGGCCAAATGATAGATACGAGAGAACAGACTGGTCAGCGTGCAATTTGAGGATTTTGTCCTGATGCATAGAGGGGGAGTTTTGCAATTTATGTAGGTTTTGTTCCTAAGAGCACTGTAACAGTTGTCAGTATTTAGAAAAGTTTTTTATCCACCCGATTTGTTCTTGCACCACGGCCTCCAGCTGCAGGAGATTTGGTTTGCCGGTATAGATTATGGTGTCATGTGTAGGGTTTAAAAAAAAAAGTGTATTTTACCAGGAAGGCTACATTGAGATTTTGCTCGTTTAAGTAGGTCCTGGGTGGCGAGTATGTATCGTTAGGAGTCTTGCCCAAGGACACTTACTGGGATCAAACCCTGCATCTCCATGGTTATAGACCAGTGATGTTACCTCTACAGTTGAGGCTTTACAGACAATTTATGAATATCATAAATAGCAGGGGGCCGAGTATCGAGTCTTGGGGTACAACGCATGTGACTGGGAGGGGGGGGGAGGAGAGAAGTGCAGTCAGAAAGATACATACAATTGAAACCAGGTTAGCGTGCAACCACCAATACCAGAGTTTAAGTTTTGTAATATGATGCCATAGTCTGTGTCAAAGTCCTTGAAAAGAAAAAAAATTGCAGTTAGGTCTCCTTGTTCCATGCCAGCTTGGCTATTTTAACAGATCTCAGTACCCTGACAGGGTCACATCTGCCAATGCCGCTTCCTTGCTGGACACATTGGTTCTCGTTATTGCCTTTCACGCACCTTAAAGACAGGTACACGGGGAGAGAGCTTTGCTACCATCCCCAGAAACAAGCCATGACTTTAGAGCCGGAGCTTTTCGTTGGAACAGCAAATTGCATATAGCAGGTACCCAAACCATGATTTGTGACTGCGTGTAGAGTCAGAATGGAATTCTCCTGAAATCAGGGACAGACTCATGGGTACTTTACATATACAAAATGTCCTTGAAACTGTTGGGGACCCAATAAAAGGGGACACATTTGCTTCTTGTAATGTGAAACCCAATTAGGCTTGACAAACAAGGTGCAACATTTCTAAATGAGGCAGGACAAGGGGGAAAAAACTCAGGATAACATTACACAGCAGATTTACAAACCATTCCTGAGACATGGGAATGTTGGACAGCCAATCAAGATTAGATTAACATTCTGCACATAGAGGTCAATGGATTAAGAGGCCTGCACTCAAATATGCCTCCAGATCCATGCACCCCAAGTCCAAAAGGGACTAGTCATTTTCCGGAGGGAAATTAACCCAGCTGGTCTAATCTGGAAAAGTAGCTGATAATAGTGCGACACATTCCCCGGGGTTCAGAGGAAATGGCGACTGCAGATATACTTAGCTCTGTCAGTGCAGTTGTAGTTTGAGCAGCTCTCACATTAAATATTATGACCCTTAATATTCTGTGTCTGCAGGAAGTCAGTCGTTTAAAAGTCTGTACAGACTGATCCAACCACCTCAACAGGCAGAGCATTCCACAGCTTTAGTCTCACCTGTAAAATAAAGCTTCTTGTGGTTACTTCTTGAACAGGTTCTGACCCTGTAGCAGCCCCCAGGCAGAGCAATGAACAGGTTTGGGAATGAGACACGCCCGTATTGGTTATCCATTTGAATTTTATCAAACATATCAGATTATAAAAGCAAAGGGGTGTGAGGTTATAGATACCAATTGAATGCTAACAATCAGTCTACAAAAAGTTGCCCTGTGGTCAGGGCAGCACACAACAGATGTTTGTCAGATACTTAGCTTTTTTTGCCAAGGGGGTAGTAGTGAAACAGGAAGAGGGGGGTAGTAGTGAAACAGGAGAGGGGGTAGTAGTGAAACAGGAGAGGGGGGTAGTAGTGAAACAGGAGAGGGGGTAGTAGTGAACAGGAGAGGGGGGTAGTAGTGAAACAGGAGAGGGGGGTAGTAGTGAAACAGGAGAGGGGGTAGTAGTGAAACAGGAGAGGGGGGTAGTAGTGAAACAGGAGAGGGGGGTAGTAGTGAAACAGGAGAGGGGGGTAGTAGTGAAACAGGAGAGGGGGGTAGTAGTGAAACAGGAGAGGGGGTAGTAGTGAAACAGGAGGGGGGGTAGTAGTGAAACAGGAGAGGGGGGGTAGTAGTGAAACAGGAGAGGGGGGGTAGTAGTGAAACAGGAGAGGGGGGTAGTAGTGAAACAGGAGAGGGGGGTAGTAGTGAAACAGGAGAGGGGGGTAGTAGTGAAACAGGAGAGAGGGGGGGTAGTAGTGAAACAGGAGAGAGGGGGGTAGTAGTGAAACAGGAGAGGGGGGGTAGTAGTGAAACAGGAGAGGGGGGGTAGTAGTGAAACAGGAGAGGGGGGGTAGTAGTGAAACAGGAGAGGGGGGGTAGTAGTGAAACAGGAGAGGGGGGGGTAGTAGTGAAACAGGAGAGGGGGGGTAGTAGTGAAACAGGAGAGGGGGGTAGTAGTGAAACAGGAGAGGGAGGGTAGTAGTGAAACAGGAGAGGGGGTAGTAGTGAAACAGGAGAGGGGGTAGTAGTGAAACAGGAGAGGGGGTAGTAGTGAAACCATAGCAAACAAAGGGTCAGCTACTTAGATTGTAAAGTACACTTCCTATGCTTTAGGCTGAATTTCCTTTCGTCCAGTGTAAATGGGTGACCCCGCGTCCTGTGTATAATCCTGTTAATGAATAGGTTTATAATGGCAATGTATATATTTATATACAAGTTATCAGACTTAAAAAGGTGCAGTTTTCTCTAAGCTAAACAGGTTTAAGATAGCCTCTCCTCACAATGCAAGTCTTCTATTCCTTAGTTTAGTTGCCACCTCTGCATTTTTCCCAGCACCATAGTATACCTTCATAAAAACTGGGGTAAAAAAAAAAAGGCATATTCAAGGTGTGGTCTTCCCATTGATTTATAAGGGAAAAATTAGGCTTTTCATCCAGTCGTTACAGAACTTGCAAGTCCGGTTGCGTTGCAGTTTGCCTTTCTATACCATTGGAGTTTTCCACGCAGCACAAATAACTCAGAAAAGCCATGGGTTTAGGAATATCTAAAGGGGAGCAGGGAGGGACAAAATCACTACTGAATACATGTTGGGTAGAGGCGGTCAGCCTCCGCTGAGCAAGTAATGCATATTCATAAGAGGTCAGGTAACAGGAAGTGAACTGGCGCCTCAGGAAGTGACTGGTAGAGTCAAGAAAAGCCGTGCAGATCTCATGGACTGAAATGCTGATTAATAAAGTGGATTTATTAGAACCTTGTTAATCATTTCAGTACATGAAACACAGCCTCGGCTCAATTTGCGAGCAAAGGACACCATTTCAGAGTGTTCCTTTTACAAAAAAAAGTTACCCCCTTACTACATTGTAAGGGAACTGGGCTAAAGCTCTGGCGTGTCAAAGATAAATAGTCTGCTCTATCTGGGGCCAGACAATAGGAGGTCACCCTCAGTGATGATTAAGAGGGATCTTACTGGTCCCAGATGCTGGACCCCACCAGGAGATTTATTGGGATCCAGACACCTTTAGACAATATGCACAGGGATTAGCCAGGTCCAGGGTCCCCCAAACATATGAGCTATAACCCAACCAATGGCAGCCCTGCCCCCACATAAACACCAGGTATGGCCAGAGTCAACGCAGGCAGGTTGTGATTCACACAGGGCTAAATTACAATCTTCACGCAAAAAATACCATTAATGCGAGGGGTAAAACCATTTGCACCTAATCCTGTATTACATTAGGCAATAGTCTACCGCGGGTGAACCATGCGCAAGTTTACTGTACGTCGCGAGTCCTATACGTAACATTGTGAGCGCAAATGAACTCTGATACGAGGATGGTGTTACAAGCTATTTTGCGATAATTACTGCATAATTTTAGCAACTGCAAAAAGCTGGTGTTAACGGCAAATCTGAACGACCTGGCCAAACCAGAATACACCAGCCCAGAAGAAAAAACAAAAACCCAAAAAAAAAAAGTATAGATGCCCCTTCAACGCATACCAAACCAATAAATAAAAAAAAAAAAAAAAAGAGAAGTTGTGTGTGCATGTATTATATGCGCAGATTGGCTGAATCACGAGAATAAAAAAACTTTTGCACGAGACAGTACTGCACGAGCATTTGGGTGCGACCGGTTTGCACGCAGAATTGATCACCAGATGAAAAGATGCACAAGGATTGTAATTCCAGCGGGGATTTGCACACGCAAAAGCTTAACGCTTGACAAAGATTCACACAAAGATTGGAATATAGCCCATAATGTATTCATGCTGATGGACAGTGTATGAAAAATGCCACCCACAGCATGACGCCATACTATAGGTAGATCAAAAAGGAATCCCAGGTGATGCCAATAGATACAGATTTCACTCCTGCAGGATAGGAGTTATACATACTGCAGGGCAGCATCTTCCCTGTGCATGTCCAGGAAAACATGGCCAACCCAGCAACCCTAGGTAGAGCCCCAGAAGGAGGAGCAGATATCCCCAGAATACTTGCCAACAATGGAGAAGGAGGTGGGGTACTCTCCACCCCCCCCTTTACAAATGGTACAGTCAAACCTGCCCAAGTTGCAGGGTATGACAGTGGGAGCAAGGGGTGGGGCTTCTCACCTGGTCACAGAGGGCCTGCACCTCACTGGTGGCTTCCATGGTCTTGCCGAGTCCTCCACACTTATGCATCTTGACTGCAGGCTGTACACACACACAAAGCAACTATGAAAAGAATGACACCTAGCTCTGCATTTAAATGGAAGGAGCGTACCATCCAATGGACCGGCCCAGGGGGGAGCGCTGCATCTGAAATGATAAAAATCCAATTAGAAAGGGCGCAGAGCAGCGTGACAACAAGCAGCGTGTGCGGTGACACCCAGGAGCGCAGAGCGGGTGTCAGTTCGTTTCCCGGCATACAGGATATCGGCCTTTTATGAAATATGGCAAATGTGAAAAATGGCTTATGCTATTTTAGGTCAGGTGAAGAGAAGGCGGGTCATGTGACAAAGAAAATCACATGGTGCAGCGTAGACTCAAGGGGTTACTCCATGAACTTGTCACCGAATTGCACCGAACGGTGAATATCATCGTACGGTGCAATTTCGTGACAGTTCCTCTATCCACTAAACTGTCAATTCACCAAATACAGGTTAATTGACAACGAAAAACGGTGCAGGCGGAGACCGTAATTCGGCGATATTCGACAGCACCTAAATTGTCCCATAGAGAAGTAATGGTTAATCTATTCACAGAATAATAACTGCACCGAAGTGTCAGTGAAACGCCCTGATTTTTAGTGGTTCAGTTCGACAGGTTTAAACATAGGTTTCAAAGTAAAAAAATATTATCGTTTTAAATCACATTTGTTTATTCAACCGTTTCTTCTTTTTATTTTCAGCAAAACTTTTTTATTTAACCCTTTCGCTGCTGAGCCATTTCACACCTCTGTGCTGAGCTCATTTTTACCAATTTCGCTCATCATGTTTAAACGCGATTTGAAGTCACATTTTATTATACGACCCAGACATATTATATATCGTTCTTTCCGGCAGATTCATAATATATCATTATTATATGTATACGTCATGTCCTGCCTGAATATTATAACAAAAAGTGCAATAAAAATAGAATTTTCAATCATCTACAGCGTGTAAAGTGTTTTTTTTTCACATTTTATCATGCGAGCATTTGCGGTTATATTTTCTATGGGGTGCGATGGTTAAAAAAATTAGAAATGGGGACTTGTTACATTTTTTTGGGGGGGAAATTACTTGTTTTTTATCAAACGCCCCCCCATAGAAAAAATTGTTAGTGCAGCCTCATTGTTCACATTATAATTGAAATGAGAACAATATTGCTGCATTAATAAAACATAAAAACGTATTATTTTTATTAAAAAATTTTTTTTACTTTGTTCATGGTCATGTTTGGTATCATTGGAAAGGCCATGCTCTGGTCGTTCCAATGATACATTATCCGGCCGCTAGTTGCCACGATTCGGGAGATAGGGTATTCATTGGAAACCTTCCAAACAGTGCCCTTCCAAACAGTGCCTGCCTTTTCTTGGACACCCGCACGGATGGGGAGGGAGAGAGGTCAAAGACCTCCCCCCCTCCCCTTCAGGCACCTTCCCCGCACTGGCGGGGAGTGTGCCTGTAATAGACGTGCCCGCCTGGGTCCCGAAGGCTGGGCTGACATCGAGGATGTCAGCCCGCACCGGAGGGCCGCCACGATCGGCCGGAATCCCGGCCGATCACTGCTTCAAATAATTAACCCCTTCCATGCTGAGGACACGCTCATGTACACTGAGCGTGTCCTCTGCATGGAAGGGGTTAATTAAAACACATAGATTACAGGATCAGAAACAACATGGGTTTACCTCAGGGAGATCATGCCAAACTAATCTTATTGATTTTTTTGATTGGGTAACAAAAATAATAGACGCAGGAGGTGCAGTAGACATTGCTTATTTAGATTTCAGTAAGGCTTTTGATACTGTTCCGCATAGAAGGCTTATCAATAAATTGCAATCTTTGAGCTTGGATTCCAATATTGTTGAATGGATTAGGCAGTGGCTGAGTGACAGGCAACAGAGGGTTGTGGTAAATGGAGTTTATTCGGCGCAAGGTCTTGTTACCAGTGGGGTACCTCAGGGGTCAGTACTTGGACCCATTCTATTTAATATTTTTATTAGTGATATTGCAGAAGGTATTAATGGAAAAGTATGTCTTTTTGCTGATGACACAAAGATTTGCAACAGGGTTGACGTTCCTGGAGGGATCAGCCAAATGACAAATGATTTAGGTAAACTAAAAAAATGGTCGGAGTTGTGGCAATTGAGTTTTAATGTGGATAAGTGCAAGATAATGCACCTGGGACGTAAAAACCCAAGGGCTGAATATAGAATATTTGATACAGTCCTAACCTCAACATCTGAGGGTTGGGATTTAGGGGTTATTATTTCAGAGAATCTAAAGGTAAGTAGTCAATGTAATAGAGCAGCAGGAAATGCTGGCAGAATGCTTGGTTGTGTAGGGAGAGGTATTAGCAGTAGGAAAAGGGAAGTGCTCATGCCACTGTACAGAGCACTGGTGAGACCTCACTTGAAGTACTGTGTGCAGTACTGGAGACCGTATCTCCAGAAGGATATAGACATCTTAGAGAGAGTTCAGAGAAGGGCTACTAAAATGGTGTACGGCTTGAAGGAGAAAAGTTACCAGGAAAGGCTTAATGATCTTAACATGTACAGCTTGGAAAAAAGACGAGACAGAGGAGATATGATAGAAACATTTAAATACGTAAAGGGAATCCACAAGGTAGAGGAAGGGAGTATATTTAAAAGGAAACAAAGTAGCAAAACAAGAGGACATAGTCTTAGATTAGAGGGGCAAAGGTTTAAAAGTAACATCAGGAAGCATTATTTTACTGAGAGGGTGGTGGATACATGGAACAGTCTTCCAGTTGAAGTGGTAGAGGCCAAAACAGTAATTGAATTTAAGCAAGCATGGGATAGGCATAAGGCTATCCTAAACAAAAGATAAATCCAGGTAAAGTATCCATGTAATTGGGGAGACTAGATGGGCCGAAAGGTTCTCATCTGCCGACATTTTTCTATGTTTCTATGTTTCTATTTTTTTGAACTTTTTTTGTATTTTTTAGCTGAAATTTGTGATTCCCAATTTTTTATTTAAAGTCATTTTATTAAAAATTGTGTTAACAGACCATTTTTTTTTTTATAGGACCTTTTAATTATTTTGACACATTTTGTTGCATTTTTATTGGTTTAAACACCTCATAGAAGAATAGCAGCGTTCTGGTTTTTTTTTCTAAAGTTCTGTGTCTCCATGTTCGGCGAATGAGAAAGCACAAATTTCGGTGCTTTCTGAATAACCCCCTCACTCATCTCTGCTGCCTGAGGGGGAGATACAGAGAGGAAAGGGTTGAATTGTCAGTGTGTGGAGCTGACTGAGCAGGAGAGAGGGTGTGTGCCCAAAACAGGGACTCTTTCAGTATGGACACATAGGTTTTATGTAATGGGGCGCTGATACTAAGCCTTCTTCTTTAGTATGTGGTGTCAAATTTAGGGGCTCCTCCAATTATTCAGGGTGTGCGAGTCTCTTTTTAGGGGCTCCTCTATATATTCAGGGTGTGCGGGTGTCTTTCTAGGGTTTCCTCCATATATTCAGGGTGTGCGGGTGTCATTTTAGGGTTTCTTCCATATATTCAGGGTGTGTGGGTGTCTTTTTAGGGGCTCCTCCATATATTCAGGGTGTGCGGGTGTCTTTTTAGGGGCTTCTCCATATATTCAGCGTGTGCGGGTGTCTTTTTAGGGGCTCGTACATATATTCAGGACAGGGGTGCATCCAGACACAGGTTTCAGGGGGGGGGGGGATTCTACCAGTTTTGGCCAAGAGCTGGTGTTGGGTTTGCAGTGACATGCGGATATATATTACCCCTAGCTCACAAGGATATATATATTTGCCCATAGCTCACATGGGTAAAATTGCCCTCAGCTCACATAGGTATATTTGCCCCAGCTCACATGTATAAATTGCCCCAGCTCACATGGGTATATTTGCCCCCCGCTCACATGGATAAATTGCCCCCAGCTCACATGGGTATATTTGCCCAAGCTCACATGAGTATATTTGCCCCCAGCTCACATGGATAAATTGCCCCCAGCTCACTACGATAAATTGCCCCAGTTCACATTGATAAATTGCCCCCCCCCTTACACATGGATATATTGCCCCCAGCTCACATATGGATATATTGCCCCAGCTCACATATGGATATATTGCCCCTGCTCACATGGATAAATTGCCTCCAGCTCACATGGGTAGATTTGCCCCCAGCTGTCACCTCCTGCTGGCCCCAGGCTCCGTGTATGATACCGCCGGCGTCTTCTCCCTACAGGCGAGAGGCTGCCGACATCATACAGCTTGGCCGCTCGCCGGAAACCACCTGACCAGCCGCGCAGCCGCACGTGCGCTGGTCAGGTGGCTCTCCTCCCAGGCGAGCAGCCAAGCTGTATGTCAGCGGCCGCTCACCTGTAGGGAAAAGACGCCAGGGTGTGCGGGTGTCTTTTTAGGGGCTCCTCTATATATTCAGGGTGTGTGGGTGTATTTTTAGGGGCCCCTCTATATATTCAGGGTGTGCGGGTGTCTTTTTAGGGGCTCCTCCATATATTTAGGGTGTGTGGGTGTCTTTTTAAGGGCTCCTCTATATATCTCTATATATTCAGGGTGTGTGGTTGTCTTTTAGGGGATCCTCCATATAATCAGGGTGTGTGGGTGTCTTTATAGGGGCTCCTCCATATATTCAGGGTGTGCGGGTGGTTTTTTAGGGTCTCCTCCATATATTCAGGGTATGCGGGTGTTTTTTTAGGGACTCCTCCATATAGTCAGGGTGTGTGGGTGTCTTTTTAGGGGCTCCTCTATATATCTATATATTCAGGGTGTGCGGTGTCTTTTTAGGGGCTCCTCTATTTATTCAGGGTGTGTGGGTGTCTTTTTAAGGGCTCCTCTATATATCTCTATATATTCAGGGTGTGTGGTTGCCTTTTAGGGGATCCTCCATATATTCAGGGTGTGCAGGTGTATTTTTAGGGGCTCCTCCATATATTCAGGGTGTGTGGGTGTCTTAGGGGCTCCTCCATATATTCAGGGTGTGTGGGTGTCTTTTTAGGGGTTCCTCCATATATTCAGGGTGTGCGGGTGTCTTTTTAGGGGTTCCTCCATATATTCAGGGTGTGCGGGTGTGTTTATAGGGGTTCCTCTGTATATTCAGGGTGTGCGGGTGTCTTTATAGGGGCTCCTCCATATATTCAGGGTGTGTGGGTGTGTTTTTAGGGGCTCCTCCATATATTCAGGTTGTGCAAGTGTCTTTTTAGGGGCTCCTCCATATATTCAGGGTGTGCGGTGTGTTTATAGGCGTTCCTCCATATATTCAGGGTGTGTGGGTGTCTTTATAGGGCTTCCTCCATATATTCAGGGTGTGCGGGTGTCTTTTTAGGGGCTCCTCCATATATTCAGGGTGTGTGGGTGTCTTTTATGGGGTTCCTCCATATATTCAGGGTGTGCGGGTGTCTTTTTAGGGGCTCCTCCATATATTCAGGGTGTGTGGGTGTCTTTTATGGGGTTCCTCCATATATTCAGGGTGTGCGGGTGTGTTTTTAGGGTCTCCTCCATATATTCAGGGTGTGCGGGTCTCTTTTTAACCCCTTAAGGACCCAGGACGTACCATGTACGTCATTGCAGCGAGTCTCTTTTAGACCCGCTGACGTACATGGTACGTCCTGCGGTTTTTTGAGCGCTGGAAGCGATCGGATCGCTTCCAGCAGCTCAAACGCCATTGCAGGATGCCTGGGAGTCCAGGCATCCGTGCAATGGCGGTGAGAAGTGCCAGGGCACCTTGTGATCGCTCCCCGGGAGCGATCAACATCCGGTTTTACCGGAGAGGTGCCCGGCACTTCTAGAGAGCGCTGGAAGCGATCGGATCGCTTCCAGCAGCTCAAACGCCATTGCAGGATGCCTGGGAGTCCAGGCATCCGTGCAATGGCGGTGAGAAGTGCCGGGGCACCTTGTGATCGCTCCCCGGGAGCGATCAACATCCGGTTTCACCGGAGAGGTGCCCGGCACTTCTAGAGAGCGCTGGAAGCGATCGGTATCGCTTCTAGCTGCTCTGTGTATATTGCAGGGATGCCTCGACATCGAGGCATCCTTGCAATATGCTTACCTGCCGCCGGTACGCTAAGTGATCGCTCCCCCCGAGCGATCACTTCCGGTAGCGGCAGGAAGTACTGAGTGCCACGAGGTATCGTGGCACTCAGTACAAAACGATCACATGAGTGATCAGGTGCTCTGCTGGGTGCCTCGAGGGATCAAGGCACCCAGCAGAGTAAAAAAAAGTGTAAAAAAAGTAAAAAAAATAAAAATAAAAATCAATGAAAAGGTATGAAAATAAAATAAACTGACAGCCAAGATGGCGCTGCCCTTCTAAGGGCAGGGTCATCTTGGGGCTGAGTGGGATGTTCCTAGCCTGCCTCATCAGAGAGGCAGGCTAGCAACATCCAATCAGAAGTAAAAAAAAATCAAAATAAAATTTCTAATTTGTCAGGTCAGGTCAATATTTTGTAAATATTGGCTCTGACCTCTGTGATTCTCCCTCCCTCTCCTCACTTGTGTTTTGGTGAGCGAGAGAGAGAGATCAGATTTGACAGGTTAGAGATTTTAGTGAGATTAGAAAAATTGAGGCAGATTTAGAGAGATTTTAGTGAGATTAGAAAAATTTAGGCAGATTTAGAGAGATTTTAGGGAGATTTAGAAGAATTGAGGCAGGTTTTAGAGTGATTTAGAGAGATTTAGGTGTTTATTTGTATTTTCTTGTGAAACCCATCGGTTCTTCTAAGAACCAACAATCCGCTTATTATATATAATAATTATAAAATTTTATAATCTATTATATATAATGTCTGAGAGGGTGTACAGCGCCGAGGAGGCATATGCCATCCTGGCGTCAGAATCTGAGGCATCTGCATCAGACTCCGACCCTGATTTCGACCCCGCCAACTGTTCAGAGACGTCGCTAGATACATCATCTACGCTGGCTGATGTATCTAGTGATGTTTCTGATGCAGATCCTGGGTCACCACCTGCCAGCAGGAGACGCACAGCTCCAGCTGAGGAGTGGGTAGTGCCTCATCGCCAGAGGCCAGATATCCCTCCTTTCACGGCAAATCCTGGCATCAATATTGATGTTGCAGGATTTACCGCCACACAGTTTTTGCAGGTGTTTATGGGGGATGATTTGTTGGGCCACATCGTGGCCCAATCAAATCTGTATGCCCATCAGCATTGTGCTGCGAAGCCAGACTCCTACTTGGCAAGGCAGCAATGGACCCCGCTAGATGTGCCAGAATTTCTGAAATTCTGGGCACTTACTATGCTGATGGGCATCATAAAGAAGCCCTCAATTCGCTCCTACTGGAGCAGTAGCCCCATCTGCTCTACCCCCATTTACCCCCAATCAATGTCACGTAGAAGGTATGAAAACATTTTGCGTTTCATGCACTTCAGTGACAACAGCCTGTGCCCTCCTAGAGAGCATCCCCAGTTTGACAGGCTGTATAAAATCCGCCCCCTGATTACCCACTTCGCCGCCAGGTTTGCAGAGGCTTATACACCTGGAAGGAATATCTGCGTGGATGAATCCCTAATGAAATACAAGGAAGGCTGGGATTCAAGCAGTATATTCCTTCCAAACGCTCCAGGTATGGAGTGAAGGTGTATAAGCTCTGTGACAGCGAGAGTGGGTATACTCAGGCCTTCCGGGTGTACGAGGGAAAGGATAGTAGCCTTGACCCTCCAGGTTGCCCAGAACACATGGGAACCAGTGGCAAGATTGTGTGGGACCTACTTTTTCCCCTGATGAACAAAGGGTACCACTTGTATGTTGATAATTTTTATACAAGTGTCCCTTTGTTCAAGCTGCTGTATGGTTTTGATACAGCAGCATGCGGTACTGTTCGCAAGAACCGCGTAGGTTTCCCAGCACAGCTTGTCCGCACCCGGTTAAAAAGGGGGGAGACCTCAGCTCTGCGCCAAGAGGAGCTGTTGGCGGTCAAGTACACAGACAAGAAGGATGTATACCTTCTATCCACCATCCACACTGAGAGGTCTGTGGAGGTCTCTGTACGTGGCAGAGCTGAGCGCATAAAGAAGCCAGTGTGCATCAAAGCCTATAACCGGCATATGGGTGGGGTTGATCTGGCAGATCAGCTGCTCCAGCCCTACCAGATTATGCGGAAGTCAAGGGCCTGGTACAAAAAGGTTGCAATTTACCTGATGCAAATTGCAACCCACAATGCCTTTTTGCTCTGCAAAAAGGCAAACCCCGGAGTGACGCTGTCCTTTTTACAGTTTCAGCTCCAGGTCATTTCGGGGCTTTTGTACCAGGATGCACCTGCTCCCCGGGCGGTGATGGGGGACAGAGTTGGGTCTACGCATTTTATTTATAAAATCCCCCTACTGAGGGCAAACAGAAACCCCAAAAAAAGGTGCAGTGTGTGTTTCAAGAGGGGGCAGAGGAGAGACACAATCTTTTACTGCCCAGAATGCCCTGGACAACCCGGTCTGTGTCTTGGGGACTGTTTCAAGATATATCACACTGTGCGTGATCTGTGATTTTTTTTTTCCTTTCTATTTTTTCTCACACTCCAGTTAGTTAGTTCAGTTTAGGTTTTTTTTTCTTTTACTGCACCAGACTTTTACATTTTATTCGTACATTTTTATGTTCTACAATTGGTGCTGTATTTTGCAAAATCTTTGCACACCTATGCATGGGGGGCATGGGTGTACTCAGGAGACCTTGCAGAAAACAACCTGGAGAGTTTTCATGCAGTAACAAACAACAGTGTCTCCTAAATCACAGTCCAAAACTAATGTGGGCGTAAAAAATAAAAAATTGAAAAATTACACCACACACCTTCTCAAATGTTTTGGGCTAAAACCGTTGCATCCATGGCATCAAAGCACTCCATATGCAATACCTTGGGGTGTCAACATAACAAATATAAACAATTTTCTGGCAATAATTCAAACTGGGGTATGCGGTAGACCCAAAACCAAAGCTAGGCCTAGCTGAAGAAATAATCTCAATTTCAAATCCAATGACAAAGTCATAAAAATTGTATTTGAACCTTCCCAAAATCCTGGCAAACCTATGCATGGGGGGCATGGGTGTACTCAGGAGACCTTGCAGAAAACAACCTGGAGAGTTTTCATGCAGTAACAAACAACAGTGTCTCCTAAATCACAGTCCAATCTAATGTGGGCGTAAAAATCTGAAAATTGAAAAATTACACCACACACCTTCTCAAATGTTTTGGGCTAAAACCGTTGCATCCATGGCATCAAAGCACTCCATATGCAATACCTTGGGGTGTCAACATAACAAATATAAACAATTTTCTGGCAATAATTCAAACTGGGGTATGCGGTAGACCCAAAACCAAAGCTAGGCCTAGCTGAAGAAATAATCTCAATTTCAACTCCAATGACAAAGTCATAAAAATTGTATTTGAACCTTCCCAAAATCCTGGCAAACCTATGCATGGGGGGCATGGGTGTACTCAGGAGACCTTGCAGAAAACAACCTGGAGAGTTTTCATGCAGTAACAAACAACCGTGTCTCCTAAATCACAGTCCAAAACTGATGTGGGTGTGAAAATGAAAAATGACCACCAAACAGTATCCAATTTGTTTGGAGCAAACGGTTGCATCCATGGCATAAAAACACTCCATTTACAATACTTTGGGGTGTTACCTTACCAAATATATGCACGTTCATAAAATTGGGGTATGTAAAAAGGCCCCTAAAAAGAAGATAAGCAAAGAAGATACTGTATGTCAAATTAGAAAATTGACAAGCACATGTCAAAGATTGGCGTAGCACCCCAAAAACAACAGAACAAATCTATACATGGGTGGTATCACTTTACTCAGAAGATGTTGCTGAACATATTTTGGGGTGTTTTTTGGCAGTAACCCATAACTGGATTTGACAATTCATGCCTAAAGTACAATGTGTGTGAAAAAATAACCCAAAAAGTGACTACCTGAAAGTTTGACATAGAGCTAGTGCATGGAAAGTGTTAAAATACAACTCTTTGAAGCACCCTAGGGTGTGCCCTTTCTAAAAATATATGGTTTGATGGGGGTAAATTACTTTGGCCGGCTTCAAAAATGTCCCAAATAGGACATGGGTGCATGATGACGAAATGTGAAAATTCCAAGTTGGAAAACTGAAATGCGCACCCCCCAAATAAGGCCTATTAGCCCCCAAATGACCCGACATACCTATACATGTGTGGTATCAATTTACTCAGAAGATGTTGCTGAACATATTTTGGGGTGTTTTTTGGCAGTAACCCATAACTGGATTTGACAATTCATGCCTAAAGTACAATGTGTGTGAAAAAATAACCCAAAAAGTGACTACCTGAAAGTTTGACATAGAGCTAGTGCATGGAAAGTGTTAAAATACAACTCTTTGAAGCACCCTAGGGTGTGCCCTTTCTAAAAATATATGGTTTGATGGGGGTAAATTACTTTGGCCGGCTTCAAAAATGTCCCAAATAGGACATGGGTGCATGATGATGAAATGTGAAAATTCCAAGTTGGAAAACTGAAATGCGCACCCCCAAATAAGGCCTATTAGCCCCTAAATGACCCGACATACCTATACATGGGTGGTATCAATTTACTCAGAAGATGTTGCTGAACATATTTTGGGGTGTTTTTTGGCAGTAACCCATAACTGGATTTGACAATTCATGCCTAAAGTACAATGTGTGTGAAAAAATAACCCAAAAAGTGACTACCTGAAAGTTTGACATAGAGCTAGTGCATGGAAAGTGTTAAAATACAACTCTTTGAAGCACCCTAGGGTGTGCCCTTTCTAAAAATATATGGTTTGATGGGGGTAAATTACTTTGGCCGGCTTCAAAAATGTCCCAAATAGGACATGGGTGCATGATGACGAAATGTGAAAATTCCAAGTTGGAAAACTGAAATGCGCACCCCCCAAATAAGGCCTATTAGCCCCCAAATGACCCGACATACCTATACATGTGTGGTATCAATTTACTCAGAAGATGTTGCTGAACATATTTTGGGGTGTTTTTTGGCAGTAACCCATAACTGGATTTGACAATTCATGCCTAAAGTACAATGTGTGTGAAAAAATAACCCAAAAAGTGACTACCTGAAAGTTTGACATAGAGCTAGTGCATGGAAAGTGTTAAAATACAACTCTTTGAAGCACCCTAGGGTGTGCCCTTTCTAAAAATATATGGTTTGATGGGGGTAAATTACTTTGGCCGGCTTCAAAAATGTCCCAAATAGGACATGGGTGCATGATGATGAAATGTGAAAATTCCAAGTTGGAAAACTGAAATGCGCACCCCCCAAATAAGGCCTATTAGCCCCTAAATGACCCGACATACCTATACATGGGTGGTATCAATTTACTCAGAAGATGTTGCTGAACATATTTTGGGGTGTTTTTTGGCAGTAACCCATAACTGGATTTGACAATTCATGCCTAATGTACAATGTGTGTGAAAAAATAACCCAAAAAGTGACTACCTGAAAGTTTGACATAGAGCTAGTGCATGGAAAGTGTTAAAATACAACTCTTTGAAGCACCCTAGGGTGTGCCCTTTCTAAAAATAATGGTTTGATGGGGTAAATTACTTTGGCCGGCTTCAAAAATGTCCCAAATAGGACATGGGTGCATGATGACGAAATGTGAAAATTCCAAGTTGGAAAACTGAAATGCGCACCCCCCAAATAAGGCCTATTAGCCCCCAAATGACCCGACATACCTATACATGGGTGGTATCAATTTACTCAGAAGATGTTGCTGAACATATTTTGGGGTGTTTTTTGGCAGTAACCCATAACTGGATTTGACAATTCATGCCTAAAGTACAATGTGTGTGAAAAAATAACCCAAAAAGTGACTACCTGAAAGTTTGACATAGAGCTAGTGCATGGAAAGTGTTAAAATACAACTCTTTGAAGCACCCTAGGGTGTGCCCTTTCTAAAAATATATGGTTTGATGGGGTAAATTACTTTGGCCGGCTTCAAAAATGTCCCAAATAGGACATGGGTGCATGATGACGAAATGTGAAAATTCCAAGTTGGAAAACTGAAATGCGCACCCCCCAAATAAGGCCTATTAGCCCCCAAATGACCTGACATACCTATACATGGGTGGTATCAATTTACTCAGAAGATGTTGCTGAACATATTTTGGGGTGTTTTTTGGCAGTAACCCATAACTGGATTTGACAATTCATGCCGAAAGTACAATGTGTGTGAAAAAATAACACAAAAAGTAACTACCTGAAAGTTTGACATAGAGCTAGTCATAGGCGACTCTACAGGGGGCAAGGGGGGGGAAATTGCCCCCCCTAGGTTATTCCTTGCCCCCCCATGTGCCCCCACCAAAAATCATCAATCCAGCTTCCACACTTCTTCGGACCAACGTATCTCCGTAGCTATGCATCCGTATATTGGATGAACTAGGTGTCATTTGAAAGGGCAGATTAATGGCCTTTCCAATGATACCCCACATGACCTATTCAGTTGTGATGTAAAAGTCAATAAACATCAAATAAAAACGTGCTTAAACGTAAATCATTTTCACAAGGGTTGAAATGGCTCAGCAGTGAAATGGTTAATGTTCAGACTATACATTACATTGTGTATTACGTTAGTTTATGCCTTGGTTTAGTTGTATAATTAAGGGTTAATGGGCAGGCTTCATCCCTCACAGTATAACATTTGTTTTTTCCTTGATTAATGGCATTTTAGGGGTTAATGGGTTGTCTACATGCCTCAGTGTATTCATTTCATGTTTTCCCTTGATTAATGGGATTTTTAGGGGTTGAGGGGTAGCTAAATGCCACATTGTTTTATTATTTTTATTGCATTTCTCTGGGTTTATGGCATTTTAAGGGTTATTATGGAAGTTAGAAAATCTAAAGGGTCTAATGATCTGTAGATCCTCTGCTTTCCGTCACATTTCGGGGAATTTATTTTTGCAGAAAAATAAAGTTGAATTCCTATTTAGCGAATGGTCACTGTAATTTATTAAAAGTGGAGTCGCTGAAGCAGTTATCAGACATTCGGCGGAAACTGCCGAATTGCGTCAAATAAAATATTGAATTTAAGTATCAGGTTAGTACAACAAAAAGGCATCATTGCATCACATTACTCTGGGGTTTTGTAATCTTTTTATATATATACTTATTTTAGGGCACTATTACCTGGTGTGAGCTAACCCTTGCATCGGCGTGATTTTGCGTTTAGCGCCAGGTTAATTCAGTCTAGCGCCTGACCAACAGATCGTTTGCCTCCCGCTACAAATGGGTAAAATCACTTAGCGCGTCGCTATTAGCGATTTGTACGCGAGCCCTACTGTACTTTCTGCGTCCTATACTTAACACGGGAGTGCTAGATATCTTTACAGATCACTTGGTGCCAGCACTAAATTTTTTGAGGTGCACTAATTGCAACATTTTACCTACTGCTCAGCCCTGGTGCTAACTCCAAAAAAACAGACAAAACAGGTCCTCGTCCAAAATTAACAGGCAATTGAAAGGAATGCAACACAGGTGTTCCTCTTGGCCCCATACACCATAGTAATGGATATGGTCAGCAATGTCGCTGCTGTTGCAGTCAGCTCTATTATAAATGTATCCTTTATCCACATATATCCTAATTCTAATATATTGCCTAATTTTAAACATTTTATGCTGGGGGCTATTCATAGTATGTAAGCAGTTGATTATTAGGGTGACTGTGTGGACCATGTTTAAAGGAACACATGGATAAGTCTTGCCTGAAACATGTATTGTTTATATGCTGTAGCAGGGAAATTTTTTATCGCTCACCTGGCCTTCCTTTTGGATCTATTAAATGCAGTGTAATGATTCAACATGCAGCTGGGAGGCATTTATCATGCAATGCCCATCAGCCTTAATATATGTGTGCATCAAAACATGGATGATACGGCCACCGTGGAGGATTTTAATAATGCAGGGGTGAGAGGTTATTCACTGGATGTGTTCATATTCAAGCTTGTGAGGGTGGGGGATAGGTATGGAAAAGAAAAAACGTTCTATCCTGTACACAACCGCATTAGCGTTGGGTCTCAGCTCGGGTCTTAGAGTTTCCCTAGCGTGCGCCAAACGACCTTGTTCATGGACTACTGCAGTCAAGGTGATCTGTTAGTAGGTCGTCAGGCACTAACAGGGTTATTCAGAAAGCGGTGAAAAGCAGGAGAATGACTGGAGAATGGAAAATTCTAGGTCAAAATAGCCGATTCTTTGACCAAGAATTTTCCATTCTCCAGTCATTCTCCTGCTTTTCACCTCTCTCTGAATAACCCTGTAAGTTTTAGCGACTCGCACTAAATTTTTCCTTTAGTGATGGTGTTTTAGCTCACACCAGGTGATAGGGCCCTTACTTTTATTCAGTGGTATGATTTAGTGTTGAAAATTATTAGTGCCCCCCCAGTTTTGACTGCGGTATCTTCTGTGCCCCCCCTAAATATTGCTCCTAGAGTCGCCACTGGAGCTAGTGCATGGAAAGTGTTAAAATACAACTCTTTGAAGCACCCTAGGGTGTGCCCTTTCTAAAAATATATGATTTGATGGGGGTAAATTACTTTGGCCGGCTTCAAAAATGTCCCAAATAGGACATGGGTGCATGATGACGAAATGTGAAAATTCCAAGTTGGAAAACTGAAATGCGCACCCCCCAAATAAGGCCTTTTAAGCCCCCAAATGACCCGACATACCTATACTTGGGTGGTATCAATTTACTCAGAAGATGTTGCTGAACATATTTTGGGGTGTTTTTTGCAGTAACCCATAACTGGATTTGACAATTCATGCCTAAAGTACAATGTGTGTGAAAAAATAACCCAAAAAGTGACTACCTGAAAGTTTGACATAGAGCTAGTGCATGGAAAGTGTTAAAATACAACTCTTTGAAGCACCCTAGGGTGTGCCCTTTCTAAAAATATATGGTTTGATGGGGGTAAATTACTTTGGCCGGCTTCAAAAATGTCCCAAATAGGACATGGGTGCATGATGACGAAATGTGGAAAATTCCAAGTTGGAAAACTGAAATGCGCGCACCCCCCAAATAAGGCCTATTAGCCCCAAATGACCTGACATACCTATACATGGGTGGTATCAATTTACTCAGAAGATGTTGCTGAACATATTTTGGGGTGTTTTTTGGCAGTAACCCATAACTGGATTTGACAATTCATGCCGAAAGTAAAATGTGTGTGAAAAAAATAAACAAAAAAGTAACTACCTGAAAGTTTGACATAGAGCTAGTGCATGGAAAGTGTTAAAATACAACTCTTTGAAGCACCCTAGGGTGTGCCCTTTCTAAAAATATATGATTTGATGGGGGTAATTACTTTGGCCGGCTTCAAAAATGTCCCAAATAGGACATGGGTGCATGATGACGAAATGTGAAAATTCCAAGTTGGAAAACTGAAATGCGCACCCCCCAAATAAGGCCTTTTAGCCCCCAAATGACCCGACATACCTATACTTGGGTGGTATCAATTTACTCAGAAGATGTTGCTGAACATATTTTGGGGTGTTTTTGGCAGTAAAACCTTAAAGTTCACAGTACATGTATTCTTAAATTGCGTTCAAAAAAAAAAAATCACCAAAAAATTTTTTTTTCTCAAACTTTGGCATAGATTTGTGGTAAAATGGTTTGCATGGAAAGAGTCAAAATACCCCAAGTTTAATACCTTGATTGTGTACTATAAAAAAAATATGTATATGTGGAGGGTTATTCAGGAATTAGTGACAGATATCAGTGTTAATGTCACTATCACTAGTTTTGAAAATAAACTCTTTGGAAATGGCAAAGTGCTACTTGCACTTATTGTTGCATAAAATTAAGGAAAAAAGCGAGGAATATGTAAACATTGGGTATTGCTAAACTCAGAACTAAATTTAGAAACTACTAAGGAATTAATTTTTTTTGACGGTTGTTGATACATAAGAAATTTTGGGGGTCAAAGTTCGAAAAAGTGGTGTTTTTTCAATTTTTTTGTCATATTTCACAATATTTTTTATAGTAAATTATATGAAATGATGAAAAAAATGGTATCTTTATAAAGTCCATTTAATGGTGAGAAAAACAGTGTAAAATATGTGTGGGTTACATAAACGAGTAAGAGGAAAATTTGACGTAAACACTAACAGCGCAGAAACGTAAAAACAGCAGCGGTCACTAAAGGACGGATTTGTGTAAAACCGCCCGGTCACTAAGGGGTTAAGGGCTCATCCATATATTCAGGGTGTGCGGGTGTGTTTTTATGGGTTCCTCCATATATTCAGGGTGTGCAGGTGTCTTTTTAGGGGTTCCTCCATATATTCAGGGTGTGTGGGTGTCTTTTTAGGGGCTCCTCCATATATTCAGGGTGTGCGGGTGTCTTTATAGGGGCTCCTCCATATATTCAGGGTGTGCGAGTGTCTTTTTAGGGGCTCCTCCATATATTCAGGGTGTGCGAGTGTCTTTTTAGGGGCTCCTCCATATATTCAGGGTGTGCGGGTGTCATTTTAGGGGCTCCTCCATATATTCAGGGTGTGCGTGTGTCATTTTAGGGGCTCCTCCATATATTCAGGGTGTGTGGGTGTATTTTTAGGGGTTCCTCCATATATTCAGGGTGTGCGGATGTCTTTTTAGGGGCTCCTCCATATATTCAGGGTGTGCGTGTGTCTTTTTAGGGGTTCCTCCATATATTCAGGGTGTGCGGGTGTCTTTTTAGGGCTCCTCCACATATTCAGGGTGTGTGGGTGTCTTTTTAGGGGCTCCTCCATATATTCAGGGTGTGCGGGTGTTTTTTTAGGGGCTCCTCCATATATTCAGGTGTGCGGGTGTCTTTTTAGGGGTTCCTCCATATATTCAGGGTGTGTGGGTGTCTTTTTAGGGGCTCCTCCATATATTCAGGGTGTGCGGGTGTTTTTTTAGGGGCTCCTCCATATATTCAGGGTGTGTTGGTGTCTTTTTAGGGGCTCCTCCATATATTCAGGGTGTGCGGGTGTCGTTTTAGGGGCTCCTTCATATATTCAGGGTGTGCGGGTGTGTTTTTAGGGGTTCCTCCATATATTCTACGCCGCGGAAACTTTGATTTGAAATTACGCCGCAGAGAAGTGTTTTGGATATACGAATTAAATACTCTGTATCCAGGAGGGTTAAATGAAGGATTCACCTTCACCCCTTTCATTAATACTTGAGTCTGTATTCACTGTTTGTGTTTTCTTCTTGTTATTTCCCACAGCCTGATAAAATCAATTTAAGGCATTAATTTTTTAGATCTTTCTGTTTTCCTGTTTTTTTAATCTTCTTTTTGCGCTTCCTCCCCTCCTCTTCATTATATATTTTTTCAGGCTCAATAAACGGCTGGGGGGAGTAGCGCGAGCTAAATGAGATATATATATATATGGAATATAATTGGCCCTGCTAGACTTCTTTAACTAACATTGGGGATTTTTATGGGCATATACCGTTTTTTGTGACCATCGTTATGGTCCTCATGCAGTATGTGTGTATACCACCATAACTACATGGCTTATGAAGTACCACCTTCAGGTGGATTATCTTCATTTTTTAGCTGTCGGTTTTTGACCATTTATTACTATTTTGTTGCTATGGTATCCCCATACTCCGTGTTTTATGAATTAATGCTGCTGTTTTTTTATGCCGGTCCTTATACTTTCTATTTATTTTCGCTTTCATCTATCCCCGCTTCATATATAATATTTCCCTCCCCTTCAGACCCTGATTCTTTAGGGAGCGATGGTCAATAAAGTATGTAGGTGTACCTTGCATGACGATATGCAGGGGATTCCCCAACGAGTTAATAATTTTGCTCTCTGAATTAAGTAGGAGGGGATGAGTTAAGTAATGCCGGATGTCAATCGATTATGCCTTTCTATTTAAGTGTGAGTTGCATTCAGTGCTGGTTATCTCTTGATAAAGCCGCATCCCTTAGGCTGGGGTCAGACCAGCGCACTTTTAACGTGCGTTCTGGCGCACATAATTACGGCCGCACTAGCAGCAGATGACGGGCAATGACGGCCAATATACGATGTACGGCCGCACAAAAGTCCGGGCGCGTAACGCAAGTGGAATTTGAACGCATTTTTCTGAGCGCTGAACCGCTAGTACTGACGTACTGAGTGCGCAGCTGCGGCATAGCGGTGTGTGTGCGTGATTAGGAGATGTCAGACGCTGCTAATGTCCAGCCTACATAACGTCCAGACGCAAAAAGAGTTTTATTGACGATCCGTACAAAATCACGCCCGAAAATGTGCGTCGTCTGACCATTTTTGCGCATTCCGTGAAAAAATACGTCAATGCGTTCGGACGCACTTTTTCACGTTCGCGGGAAAAATGCTTTCGTCTGACCCTAGCCTTAGGCTAAGGTCAGACTAACGCAGTATTAACGTGCGTTTAGCAGCACTAAATCACGGCCGCGCTAGCAGCAAATTACGTCCAATGCCGGGCAGCATACGAAGAACGTCCGCACAAAAGTGCGGCCGCACAACGCAAATGGCAAACGAACGCATTTTTTCGAGAACGTCAAACCGCTAGTACGGACGTACAGAGTGCGCTGCGTCCGCATAGCGGCGTGTGTGCGTGATTAGGAGACGTCAGACACTGCTAATGTCCGGCCAACATAACGTCCAGATGCAAAAAGTGTTTTATTGATAACCGTACAAAATCACGAATGAAAATGCGCATCGTATGACCGCTATCGCGTATTCCGTGAAAAAATGGGTCCATTCGTTGGAACGCACTTTTTCACGGACAGCGCGAAAAATGCGTTAGTCTGACCCTAGCCTTAAGCGGCGAAACCGGTCGAGATGGGGCTTTCTTTTTAACTGTTCACATTTATCGTTATCCTCCTCTATACCTGTTTAAGCTAACAATTTATTTACAATGGTGATTTAGCCTATGATGGCTTCAAAATCGGGCAATGTGTGCTTTTACTTTGGTTACTAATTATAACCACTGGTGTTCGGCTGTGCTGTGCTGTTATTTTTCATAATCGACGCTTGTGTTGCATATCTTAGTAGAAATCAGCAGGAATACTGGTTTTGCATTCGGTCTAGTATTTGCAGTCCTGTGCTTTTTCTAGGTTATAGAATTACTGTGGCTATACCATTCAATCTAGAATTTTCCAATGAAAAGCAATCACTGTGCCAATTATTCTACCTTCTATTTCTAATTAAGCTTCCCCTAGTACCTTGTAGCAGGGGCGTCGCTACGTGGGGGCGGGGGGTGCGGCCCGCACCAGGTGACACCCGCCTTTAGGGTGACACTGTCATCCTAAGGGCGGGTGTCTCACCCTGCGCCGCGTGTTCGCTCCCTGCAAGCGTCCGAAGCATGCAGCTTCGGCGCTCGCCTGGGGAAAACACGTCACCAGCCAATCGCGGCTGGACACGTGGCTCCCCCAGGCGAGCACCCAAGCTGGACGCTCAGAGGGAGAGAACACGCAGCAGAGGTTAGCTGGGGCATATCCATAAACTGCTGGGGCATATCCATAAACTGCTGGGGCAGTATCCATGAGCTGGGGCATATCCATGAGCTGGGGGCAGTATCCATGAGCTGGGGGCAGTATCCATGTGCTGGGGCATATCCATGAGCTGGGGGTGCATATCCATGTGCTGGGGGAAATATCCATGAGCTGGGGGCAATATCCATGAGCTGGGGGGGCAGTATCCATGATCTGGGGGGCAGTATCCATGAGCTGGGGCAGTATATCCATGAGCTGGGGTCATTATCCATGAGCTGGGGCAGTATATCCATGAGCTGCTGGGTAGGGATGAGCCGAACACTCCCTGAGTTCGGCTCGGAGCCGAACCCGAACTTCCCAAATGTTCGTATCCGAACCCGAACTCGAACTCAATACAAGTCAATGGGGCTGAAAATTCGGTTTTTAGAGTGCCCTCCAAGAGCGCATATATGCTAGATATTTTCCATAAAAGGTGTATGGGGGTCCGGGTAATGCCCTGGGGGACAGGAAACAAGGACAAAAAGTTTTAAAAAATACATTTTTAAAGGGACAGTGAGTTTTCCATGAAATAAGGGTTAAAAATAAAAACGAAAAATTCCTTCAAATATCGTGCCTAGGAGGTCCCCATAACCTGCCCGTGAAGTGGCGGATTTCTAGGATGTATAGAAATATGTAAAAACCAAAAAATGACATTTCAAATGACGGTAAATGCTTTTCCTTTAATCTATCCATAAACAACTGCTTGGGGCAGCAGTCTGCATGAAAAGAGGAGACATTTTCGGACACGCAGAAAAAGTTTACTGATTTTTTGGCGGTGAAAAGCAGGAGAATGGAAAATTCTAGACCAAATAGCCGATTTAGAAAGTGAGATAAATGGGAGAATTTTTCTGGTTTGGCTATTTTGACCTAGAATTTTCACTTCAGTCATTCTCCTGAGTTTCACCTTTCTCTGAATAACCCTGTCAGGGTTATTCAGAGAGCGGTGAAGAGCAGGCGAATGACTGGAGAATGGAAAATTCTAGGTCAAAATAGCCAAACCAGAAAAATTCTCCCATTTAGGCTAGGGTCAGACTAACGAATTTTTAACGTGCGTTTAGGCGCACTTAATCACGGCTGCACTAGCAGCAAATGACGGGCAATGACGGCCAATATACGAAGTACGGTCGCACGAAAGTCCGGCTGCGCAACACAAGTGGAAAATGAACGCAATTTTTCGAGAACGCAGGACCGCTAGTACGGACGTACAGAGTGCGCTGCGTCCACTAGCAGCGTGTGTGCGTGATTTGGAGACATCAGACCCTGCTCATGTCCGGCCAACATAACGTCCAGATACCCAAAGTCTCCTGGTTTGGATCCGTAAAAAATCACGCACAAAAATGCACATCGTATGACCGTTGTCACGCATTCCGTGAAAAAATACGGCAATGCGTTCGGACGCACTTTTTGACGGTCGCTGCGAAAAATGCATTAGTCTGACCCTAGCCTTATCTCACTTTCCAAATCGGCTATTTGGTCCAGATTGTTCTCTTTTCCTGCCATTCTCTAGGTTTTCACCTTTCTCTGAACAACCCTGAGAGAGAGGTGAAAGCCAGGAGAACTGGCAGGAGAAGAGAACAATCTAGACCAAATAGCCAATTTGGAAAGTGAGTTAAATGGGAGAATTTTTCAGGTTTGGCTATTTTGACCTAGAATTTTCACTTCTCCAGTTATTTTCCTGCTTTTCACTGCTCTCTGAATAACCCTGTGAATGTTTCTTCCTGAGGTAAAAAATAACATTGCTTTAGATGTTATTTTGAATTTTTTTCAAACACCAGTTAAATGCAGCATATTAGGAAGTTTTAGGAGGGAAATTAATTCTCAAATCTCAATCAAAAGCAGACACCACCCCACCCCCTCAGTACCTCCGTATAGTGTGCAATGTATCAAATTGATTACCAGACTAAAAATACCTGGTGTTATGCCCGTTTGTGAACAGAGGTCATTTAGAGTTGAGAATCTTTCCACGTATACATTAGTTTTTAATTCAATATCTAATAAACTGTTGCTTATAATATTCTGCAGTAAAGAGTCTCTTTATTTCTAGATTTTTTTGTATTTTTTTAAGCATTTTATATACTTTTTCAAAATTTCTTTTTTTTTCCGAACTCGAACCGAACACACCCAAAAAAGTTTGAAGTTCGTGAACTTTCGAACTGCCAAAGTTCGGGCCGAACTCTGAACCGTCCAAACCCGAACAGCTCATCCCTACTGCTGGGGCATTTCCATGTCAGGATACAGGTTCCGGGGCAGCAGAGGTCGAGCCAATATGCAATGAATGGAATCTTACAAGGCAGATAGATTTATATAAACAGATTTATTGAAAGCATAAAAGGAATGAAGCAAACACAGATAATGAACAGGAAGAAATATGTATATAGCAGTGGAGTATCAAGGAATCAGAGAGGATATATTATATATGCAGATTGCAGGTATAGGCAGAATATAATAGACTATAACATGAACCACACTTTAGGAAAGAATGAGTGGCTAGTCCAGAAACATATAGAAATAAATAGCAATAAACAAATATCAAGGAGCTGGGTAATACTGACAGGAAGGGGAGACACTGTATAAATAATAACCAGCAAAATTAAGCAGAAGACAAGTTGAGAAAATGGATATTGGAGAAAGGTCTTAAGAAAAATAGGAAACAAGAGCAGAGAATTAGTTGTAGGCAGAGAGTCCTGGGAAATGCAGAGGGTTCTGTATCTGTAGAGGGGTCCTGGGTATGTAGAACAGCGGGTTGAGGATTCTGAGGAGTCGGCAACAGGAGGTCTTTTAACAGGATCTGTAGTAGAAGGTCTTTCAACAGGAACTGTGGTAGAAGGTCTTTCAACAGGAACTGTGGTAGAAGGTCTTTCAACAGGAACTGTGGTAGAAGGTCTTTCAACAGGAACTGTGGTAGAAGGCCTTTTAACAGGATCTGTAGTAGAAGGTATTTTAACAGAAACTGTGGTAGAAGGTCTTTTAACAGGAACTGTGGTAGAAGGCCTTTTAACTAAGACGAGGTCCAGCGGTAAGGAAACTGGTATTCAGGTGATCTGGACAAGACAGGTTTAGCTCCTTCCAGCTTGGAGATTCCAAGGCAATGAAAAAGCATTGGGCTTCAGGTGTGGGTTTTAAGCATGGAACATTCAGTTAAATTATACAACACCTGTGCGCTGTATGGTGGAGGTGAGTCTTGGTAATTACTCCTGAAAGCTTACTATGAGCCAGCACTAGCTTTTAGGTTTTTTATTACGCAGGCGGCGACGCTCCTTACAATCCATGAGCTGGGGGGGGGCATATCCATGAGCTGGGGCATATCCATGAGCTGGGGGCATTATCCATGAGCTGGGGGCAATATCCATGAGCTGGGGCAGTATATCCATGAGCTGGGGCAATATCCATGAGCTGCTGGGGCATATCCATGAGCTGCTGGGGCATATCCATGAGCTGCTGGGGCATATCCATGAGCTGGGGCAGTATATCCATGAGCTGGGGCATATCCATGAGCTGGGGGCAATATCCATGAGCTGGGGCAGTATATCCATGAGCTGGGGCAGTATATCCATGTGCTGGGGGCATTATCCATGTGCTGGGGGCAGTATCCATGTGCTGGGGCATATCCATGAGCTGGGCAGTATATCCATGAGCTGGGGCAATATCCATGAGCTGCTGGGGCATATCCATGAGCTGGGGCAGTATATCCATGAGCTGGGGCATATCCATGAGCTGGGGGCAATATCCATGAGCTGGGGCAGTATATCAGGGAATCCACAAGGTAGAGGAAGGGAGTATATTTAAAAGGAAACAAAATAGCAAAACAAGAGGACATAATCTTAGATTAGAGGGGCAAAGGTTTAAAAGTAACATCAGGAAGCATTATTTTACTGAGCGGGTGGTGGATACATGGAACAGTCTTCCAGTAGAAGTGGTAGAGGCCAAAACAGTAATTGAATTTAAGCAAGCATGGGATAGGCATAAGGCTATCCTAAACAAAAGATAAATCCAGGTCAAGTATCCATGTAATTGGGCAGACTAGATGGGCCGAAAGGTTCTTATCTGCCGACATTTTTCTATGTTTCTATATCATGAGCTGGGGCATTATCCATGTGCTGGGGCATTATCCATGTGCTGGGGGCAGTATCCATGAGCTGGGGCATATCCATGAGCTGGGGCAGTATATCCATGAGCTGGGGCAGTATATCCATGAGCTGGGGGCATTATCCATGAGCTGGGGGCATTATCCATGAGCTGGGGCAATATCCATGAGCTGGGGCAGTATATCCATGAGCTGCTGGGGCATATCCATGAGCTGGGGGCAATATCCATGAGCTGGGGGGGCATATCCATGAGCTGGGGCATATCCATGAGCTGGGGGCATTATCCATGTGCGGGGGGCAGTATCCATGTGCTGGGGCATTATCCATGAGCTGGAGGCATTATCCATGAGCTGGGGGCAATAACCATGAGCTGGGGGCAATATCCATGAGCTGGGACAGTATATCCATGAGCTGGCGAATATATCCATGAGCTGCTGGGGCATATCCATGAGCTGGGGCAGTATATCCATGAGCTGGGGCAGTATATCCATGAGCTGGGGCATATCCATGAGCTGGGGGCAATATCCATGAGCTGGGGCAGTATATCCATGAGCTGGGGCATTATCCTTGTGTTGGGGGCATTATCCATGTGAGCTGGGGGCAGTATTATTATTATTATTATTATTCTTTATTTATAAAGCTCCAGCATATTCCGCAGCGCTGTACAATAAGCACAGTATAGACATTGTTACAATACATTGAACAACATTTGACAAACAGTACAGGAGGAGATGAGGGCCCTATTCCCGTAGGAACTCACAATCTGGGAGGGTTGGGGTTGGAAACAGGAGGAGAGGACTGTAAGGTGAGAGTGATTGATGGTTGCGTCAGTGAGTTGGGTGGTAGGCTTCCCTAAATAGGAATGTTTTAAGGGAGCGTTTGAAGGAAGAGAAGTTAGGGGAAAGTCTGACAGTACGAGGGAGAGCGTTCCAGAGAGTGGGGGCTGCGTGTGAGAAATCCTGCAGTCTATCATGGGAAGAGGTGATGCGGGGAGAAGCTGGGCGCAGGTCACTGTTTGACCTTAGGGAGCGGGCTGGGGTGTATTTGGTGATTAGTGAGGACAGGTAGTGGGGAGCTGAGTTAGTGAGGGTTTTGTAGGTAAGGATAAGGATTTTGAACTTAATTCTGCAGTGGATGGGAAGCCAGTGAAGGGACTCGCAGAGGGGAGTGGCAGAGACAGAGCGGCGGGTGAGGTGAATTAGCCTGGCGGAGGCATTCAGGATGGATTGTAGGGGGGAGAGGCGGGACAGAGGGAGGCCAGATAAGAGATTATTGCAATAGTCGAGTCGGGAGATTACCAGGGCGTGTATGAGTTGTTTTGTGGTGACAGCAGTAAGAAATGGCCGAATTCTGGAAATATTACGCAGTTGGTATCGGCAGGAGGTGGAAAGAGACTTGATGTGGGGGATGAAGGAAAGAGCAGAGTCAAGTGTAACTCCAAGGCAGCGAACTTGGTTTGATAGGGAGATGGTGATACCCTCCACCGTGATAGAGAAGTCAGGAGGTGGGGAGGCATTGGAGGGAGGAATAAGTAGGAGTTCAGTCTTTGACATGTTGATCTTTAGGTGGTGGGAGGCCATCCAGGAGGCGATGCCTGATAAACAGTCACTGACTTTTGAAAGGACAGGGGGAGAGAGATCAGGGGTAGAGAGGTAGATCTGAGTGTCATCAGCGTAGAGGTGGTAATTAAAGCCAAAGCTGTTGATGATTTTGCCCAGAGAGGAGGTGTAGATGGAAAAGAGCAGAGGACCAAGGACAGAGCCTTGAGGTACACCAACAGATAGAGGCAATGAGGAGGAGGAGTTACCAGCAAAGGACACACAGAAGGACCTGTTGGATAAATAGGAGTTAACCCAAGCAAGTGCAGTGTCACCGAGACCCAGAGAGTTGAGGGTCTGTAGAAGGAGGGGGTGGTCAACAGTGTCAAAAGCAGCCGAGAGGTCAAGCAGGATGAGAATAGAATAGTGGCCGTGTTTTTTAGCAGTTAGGAGGTCGTTGGTGACTTTGGTGAGGGCAGTTTCAGTTGAGTTTAGGGGACGGAAGCTAGATTGCAGGGGGTCAAGTAGGGAATTGGAGGACAGGAAGAGAGAGAGGCGGTTGAAGACTAGTTTTTCTAAGAGCTTTGATGTGAAGGGAAGAAGTGATACAGGGCGGTAATTGGATGGAGAGTTGGGATCTAGGGATGGTTTCTTTAGTAAAGGGGTAACTAGCGCGTGTTTGAACGCGGATGGAAAGGAGCCAGTGGAGAGAGATAGGTTGAAGATGTGTGCTGGGGCATATCCATGAGCTGGGGGCATTATCCATGAGCTGGGGCAGTATCCATGAACTGTGGCAGTATCTATGAGCTGGGGCAGTATCCATGAGCTGGGGCAATATCCATGAGCTGCTGGGGCAGTATATCCATGAGCTGGGGCAGTATATCCATGAGCTGGAGCATTATCCACAAGCTGCTGGGGCAGTATATCCATGAGCTGGTACAGTATATCTATGAGCTGGGGCAGTATATCCATGAGCTGAGGCAGTATATCCATGAGCTGGGGCAGTATATGCATGAGCTGGGGCAGTATCCATGTGTGCTGGGGGCAGTATCCATGAGAGCTGGGGCAATATCCATGTGTGAGCTGAGGCGCAATATATCCATGTGTGAGCTGAGGCGCAATATATCCATTTGTGAGCTGGGGCAATATATATCCATGGGTGAGCTGCTGGGGGCAATATATAACTGTGAGCTGGGGCAATATATCCATATGTGAGCTGGGGGCAATATATATCCATGGGTGAGCTGCTGGGGGCAATATATCCAGAGCTGCTGGGGGCAATATATATATCCATGTGTGCTTTCACTGCCTTCGAACAGGCACCGTACTTGCTGGCAGTTGGCAAAAATTTGTCTGAGCATATGAGAGAGCTCCACAGCAATAAACCTCACAGTAATGTGCGCCATGTGTATGAGCATTCAGTGTTATATGGGAGTACTGATTTAGGAGTAAGAGTAGTTAAAAAAATCCGTTAAAACTCGGGGGAGGGGGTGACACCATAAGTTACCGCACCGGGTGACACCAACCCTAGTGACGCCACTGCCTTGTAGCATCTTTACTTATGATGCTTTTTCTCCAACGGCAAATGTGCACCATATCGCCGATTTAATTTGCTGGCTAGCTGTGGCTTTTTGTGTCCCATAGATTCAATACTATTGTCCTGTCAGTTTGGACTATAACTAATTACTACCACTGGTGTTCGGCTGTGCTGTGCCGTTATTCTCTAAATCGACACCTGTGTTGCATTATGAGCCCTGTGGCACTCCTGATGATGACTCTGGCGACTTGGACCCCCCGACTGAGGTCGATGCGGATTCACCTGCTGACTCACCTGGGACCGGAGTCCAGTCCCCCCACTGCTGGAGTTTGATGGGGCCTGTGGACGTCCTGCCTTCCTCTCAAGCCCTGGAGTGGTGTGATGATGGCAGTTGTCCTGCTGCTGCTGCGGCTTTGCTGCAGGCT
The DNA here is from genome assembly GCA_009667805.1 of Leptobrachium leishanense. NCBI lineage: Eukaryota > Metazoa > Chordata > Amphibia > Anura > Megophryidae > Leptobrachium > Leptobrachium leishanense. The sequence continues at coordinate 20,043,110 of CM019064.1, read as the reverse complement.
CGACGTCATGCAGGTCTCCCTTCTACGGCTGAACTGGGTTACCGTTGCACTGATCATGCGGCCCTGGTTGCGGGGTCGGTATCATATGTGCTTTTTTACCTCTGGACACTGGTTGAGAAATGTACCATCCCTGCTGATTCCTGCCATTCTCCCCTATTGCTGACCCAGGGCCTGTGCCCTACACCCCTTTACTGCGGAGACCCCCGTTGATGGATCACTGTTGGACCCCCCCTGTTCGGGCGCTCAACTTTCTAGCGGACTGTTTTGCCGGTTTATGTGATTTTCTTGAAGTTATTGGGGTGCCGGGATTCTCCAGACCCTCTCCCCCCATCTCCCTTTTTTTTTTTTAATCTATGTGTGTGTGCGGGACAATGGGTTGCCCTGGGTGCGCCACCTGTGCGGCAACCATGGCTCTGGCGTATCTCTTGGCCCCAGGTCTCCTGGTCCTCTGGCCTCTTCCATGGCCCTTGATTGGGTTGCTGTGGTGCGCCAGGAATGCCTTTTTCCTGGACAGTCCCCACCCGTCTTCCCCCCCCCTTAACCGCACCTGGTTTTTCCCTGAAGCCCTCCTGTGACTCCACCCGGACTGTTCTTTTTATTTTTATTTTCCTTGATGCCCATTGTCATTATTTGTTTTGGTTTTGTTTATATATTTTTTTGGATGACATGTCTTGGCCCGGCGAGGCCACTTTCTGGCTATTTGCCTGCTGTTTCTGTCTGTGCAATTTCAAAAATAAAGAATTATAAAAAAATATGAAAAGGAAAAGTGAAACATTTTGCAATGGCTGAAACAGACTTGGTTTCCTCCTTTCTGATGCTTCGCCAGGCTCTAACTGCAACGGTCTTCAGGTCTTTGTGGGACTTTCAAGTGAAATGCTGCTCAATTGGGTTGAAAGAACCAAAAAGGCGGAAAGTCCCACAAAGAACTGAAGACCTTTGCAGTAAGGCTGGGTTCACACCACGGCGTCGCGCAGCGTCGCGTGCGTTTTTTTACGCGCGTTCACGCATACAAAAAACGCGCGAACGTGCGTTGCAGCGCGTTCGCGGCTATCTGCCGAAAAGAAGCTCTCGGACTTCTTTTTGCGTCGGCCGTTTTAAAGCGCGTTCCTGCGCGCTTTAAAACACTTAGGTGTGACATGCCCACATAAACATGAAATCCCATGATTGCCTAAGTGTTTTACAGCGCGCAGGAGCGCCCTGTAAAACGCTTAGGTGTGAACCCAGCCTTAGAGCCTGGCAAAGCATCAGAAAGGAGGAAACCAAGTCTTGGGTAATGTCCATGCGACCCAGACTTCAGGCAGTCATCGCTGGTGACTGAGTCGAAATATATACTAAAACGGAACGATTTATATTAATTTGTCGGATTATATTTGAGCCCCTGAAAATGGGGGGGGGGGGGTTCTGTATAAAAATGGCTGCAGTCCCTAAAATTAGTACTTCAGATTTAATGTTCAACCCTTTGAATTAAAGCTGCGCTTCAAATTCATTTGGATTGTTTTATTTTAATTTTATTCTGGTGGCAAACAGAGCCAAAAGTATGAGAAGTGTCCAAAAATATTTATGGACCCAACTATATGCACAGGTGTCATTTGGACCTTTAGGCTGGGGTCAGACCAGCGCACTTTTAACGTGCGTTCTGGCGCACATAATTACGGCCGCACTAGCAGCAGATGACGGGCAATGACGGCCAATATATGATGTACGGCCGCACAAAAGTCCGGCCATGCAACGACGCAAGTGGAATTTGAACGCATTTTTCTGAGAACGCTGAACCGCTAGTACTGACGTACTGAGTGCGCAGCTGCGGCATAGCGGGGTGTGTGCGTGATTAGGAGACGTCAGACACTGCTAATGTCCAGCCTACATAACGTCCAGACGCAAAAAGAGTTTTATTGACGATCCGTCCAAAATCACGACCGACAATGCGCGTCGTCTGACCGTTTTTGCACATTCCGTGAAAAAATACGTCAATGCGTTCGGACGCACTTTTCACGTTCGCGGGGAAAAATGCTTTCGTCTGACCCTAGCCTTAGGCTCGACAAAAGACTCACAAGTCAAAACGTTGCCTGTTCCACCAAGGTGGAATAGATCTTTTATTCTAGAGTTGCATGGTCATGGTCTTTCTATAAAAGGGCGCAGAGTGAGGCCGTCTGGGGTCACTAGCTTCTGTATAGAGAAATCTGATTGCAGCATAAACAGGGACTGGTTATTGGCAGCCGTAATATTCAGCTTTTGCGTTACCAAAACCTACGATAAATGCTGTAGGAGCCCAGGTCTTCTGGTCACACCATCATCCTGCATGAATTCAGGTGAGCGTTTGTAGCAAGAAAAAACAGACCATCCTTTTTATTGCAAATCAGAACATTAGAATTTGTATAAAAAAAATTAAAAAAAACATGGATTATAAAGCAGAGCTCAAAAAAGTAAAAGATGCAGTGGTCTGGTCACCTGGGGCAAGTGATTATCTGAGCCATGCGAGAATCTGAAGACGCAATACCGAGCTTGGCCACCGTGGCGCCGTTCTGCAGCCATCAGAGCAAGCAGGAAGGCTTCATGTGTGCAGCGGGGACAGGCAGAGGGGGGAAGCAGGGACAGAAACCACAGAAGGTCTGCAAAAAAAACATTTTAGGGTTGCAGGTTGAAGATTATGGGTATGGGACTGCAAGAACAGGTTTAGGAGTCAGTGGAAATTTGAGGAATATGGACAGCTTTTAGGGGTACAGAGGCTGTGTTAGGAACACAGGGGCAGAGTCAGGGTTAGGAGGGCATGCATGGGTTTCTGGGCGCAGGGAGAGGAGTAATGACTGGATAGATTTGAGAAGGGAACAGGTTTATGGATGCAGCGCTGGGTAGGAGTGGGTTTAATGTGAAAAGATTAGGGTTCAGACATTCAAACTGCAATGGTTGGACAACGTGAAAGTGAGAGGTTTATGAGAGCCGGTATAGAAGATAGACATGACCTTGGGGGGTGTTGGCTGTTAAAGTAATAGGTGTTAACATTGGTGCCAAGTAGCTTTTTGTTACAGGTTAGTAATGTGTAAGCACATTGAGCTCTGTATAAAGGTTCCTGTTCGTCAGAGGCGACATGTTGAATGTTGGGTATCCAAGGCACTGGAATGCACTGGGCTCCACTCCTCCCTCAGAAATAGGCGATCTCGTCCTCCTGGGTTTTATCCTGCTGGACGCTGTGGACACTCGGTGGTTGCTTTGTGTGAGGAAGGGCTACATAGATTCTCACATGTATGAAGCCGTCTCCAGTGTCAATCTGCAGGAAGACAAAAAGCACATTTAATGTCTGGCAGAGCTTGAGATCTGGCCACTCATTGATCTTCATACAGATTAGTCCAATAGGGTTAAATCTGGCCTGTTTTCCTGGTGCTTTGGCAGTTTAAGCTTCCCCTGTACACTCCTGCAGAACATACAGCGCCCTGTAACGTGGTTAACAGGACGGTTTAATGTTAAGATAATTTGCTGAAAGGGGAGATTCAGAGAGTCGTTTCCTGGATGTTATAGGAGCGGGGCATTGCATGGACCAGATAATGATTGTCTAAGGCTAGGGTCAGACTAACGCATTTTTATCGTTGTCCGTGAAAAAGTGCGTTCGAACGAATGGACGTATTTTTTCACGGAATACGCAATAGCGGTCATACGATGCGCAGTTGATTTTGTACGGATCATCAATAAAACACTTTTTGGGTCTGGACGTTCTGTTGGCCGGACATTAGCAGCGTCTGACGTCTCCTAATCACGCACACACGCCGCTAGCGGACGCAGCAGCGCACTCTGTACGTCAGTACTAGCAGTTTCACGTTCTCGAAAAAATGCGTTTGTTTGCCGCTTGCGTTGCGCGGCCGCACTTTTGTGCAACCGTACTTCGTATATTGGCCGTCATTGCCCGGCATCTGCTGCTAGCACGGCCGTGATTAAGTGCGGCTGCACGCGCGTTCGCACTGCCTCAGTCTGACCCTAGCCTTATACCTCACATGCCTTCAGCCACCAAGGACTATTTATACAGTGGGATTTCTATCAGACCATGCTTGTTTGGTTCTGGACAAGATAGATTCCCACCATTAAAGGGCCAGTACCACCACAATAAAAAAAAGTCCCTATTGTGTTTATTTCATCTTACATGGTACGAAATGACCGTCCCAATGTTTATTTGCAGTTATTTTGCTTGCATTTCATTGTCTCTAGAGTGTTTGTGTTCTGGATTATATTAATATTCCTATGTGTTTATTAGAGTATTGTTTTTATACCCTCTCTGTATTAGCTGTCTTCTGTATATTGTACATTTCTGTAGCTACCCTCTCTGCATATTGTTTACTTACTGCTGTAAGAAGACACCGGTTTCCCTCTAGTCCTAGCAGACTGTTTAGATAAGACGCATGTGAAACACTCCATTGCGTTGAATGTCTTTTCTATTGTCCAGTCTGTTATCTCTAATGTATTCTGGAAGGGAGGGGGATTGTCTCAACTGTATTTGAAGGAGTCTGTCTCCATTTGTATTTTGAATCTGCAAGAACTTCAGTTTGTGTTGTCTACTCTGGATACAAGTGCAGTCCTATACAGTAGAAAGGGGCACCCAGACGGAGGGTACCGAGCGTGGGGGTATCCTAATCCGTAACACATGACCTTGTTTCTCTTGTAGGTTTAGTTAAGAAAATATTTTCCTCTGTCATTGGGTGATATTTTGTGTTGGAAACTGCCCGCCCCCAGTATTTTCCCATCACTTGCTCCTCACTGTGTGGCTTTAGTCATAGAATGTAGTGAATGGGTCAGTCACCGACTCACAACATTGTATTGTGTGGGATGTGTTCAAAGGACATCACCAGGGGGTAGATTAGAAGAATTTTACGCTCCCCGTTTCTCATTCAGATGTCATCCCTTATCTCAGGTAGCCTGGAGAATAAACCTCATGCAGCCTTAGCCAAACATTCCCTCCACCTAATTAACTGGTAATGACTGTATCCGATAAACCACAGCAGTAAAGTAAAACTTTTGCACAGATTTTGGAAAATCCCACAAAATGGAAAACTGATAACCTACCGGTAACTTTATATTTTTCCCTTTACATGCAATTACTTGCAAGAAAATTTGCTTTTTTTTACGAATCTTGTTCTAGCTTATGCAAGTGGTGTTGTCCCTTTAAGAAACTGGACTCAGACTTCCCTCAAGTCAATTCTTCTGGGGATTTCTATACAGAAGATTTGAAACGGCAAGACACGACAAAATGGCAACAGAAATGCTGACTTAAGTGACCTATAGAGGTCGCAAGGTGTAACAGCTCACCTCTATGACATTTATATTGCATCTTGTAGTATTGGCTTTATTCTTGCAGTTTCAGCACCTGTCAGTGTCCATAACTTCAGTTATAAGTTAATGTCCTTTCAGTGGTGTTGAAATTCTAAAACAAATCTACTTGTCCAGACTAATGTAGCGTCTGATCTACTGATTAAAATAGAAAATCTTTTATCACCGTTTATGCTTTTAGGGTCACTGCTTGTATTTTTATTGTACTGCGCTGCAGGATATGTTGGAGCTTTAAAAATACAAGCAGATGCTGTAACCCAAAATAAAAAGGTAATTTTATTAAGCACCAACATAATATGCAGTGCAGTACAATAAAAATACAAGCAGAAGCTATAAAAAGACCAGCCATTTATTTATATTGTACTGTGCTGCAGAATATGTTGGCGCTTTATAAATAAGTAATTTTATTAGGGCAACAGCTTCTGCTTGTATTTTTATTGTACAAGCTACAGATTAAGTTGGCATGGTGTTTTAACATGCCAAGATATTCTGCAGTGCTGTACAATAAAAATACAGGCAGAAGCTTATTTTCCCCCATCCCATCTATAATATGTAGTTGCCCTCTCCTGGGTACATTATTATGCATGATTGACAGGGGTTTTTTCCCCCCTTGCTGGGCTTTAACTCCCAGCGACAGGCAAAGCAGTTTTAAATTTCACGCTGACCAGCAGAGGGAGCTTTTGTGCTGAGCAGATGGGCCATTTTTCATTGGTCAATCTGAAGCCAGGGGGTGTGGACAAGCAGCTCCATCCAGAGCTGGAGTTAAGGAATCTTGTCTGCCTGACACCGTTGAGCTGCGTCAGCTGTCCGTCCAATGGGCTAGAAGCGGTTATTGCAGCAATCGGAGCTGGTATAGGTTACATATACCGGCACCAATCAGCTCCTAGCCTGCTGGTCTGACAGCTGATTAACACATACTTGCCTGGCACCAAAAACAAGGTGTCTAGGGTGTGGGGCAGTGCAAAATTCACATCCCTACCTTATCTGCCCAGCCTCCCTGAATGCAATCCTATATTTGGTATTTACTGATCAGTTTTGCAGGGTCAGGGACTAAACGCCGAACCAGTATATAGATATGATGCATTGTATCTTTAGTCCCAGATGTCAGAAGTGCAGCTCTGAAAACTAAGGCTAGGGTCGGACAAACGCATTTCACGTCTACCGTCAAAAAGGGTCGGTGTGTCTGAACACATTTTTTCACAGAAGAAGTGATCACACACTGCGCATTTTCGTGCGTTATTTTGTGACGGAGCCATAACAAATTGACGTGATGTTGGCCGGACATGAAGTGTCTGACGTCTCCTAATCACACCGCTATGCTGACGCAACGCACTCTGCATCAGTAATAGCGGTTCCACGTTTCAAAAAAGCATTCGTTTTCTGCTTGCGTTGCGCGGCCAAACTTTCGTGCGGCCGTACTTTGTATATTGGCCGTCATTTGCTGCTACTACGGCTGTAATCAAGTGCAGCTCGCACTGCGTTCGTCTGACCAAGTCATTCACTGATGTTTTCCACCGAATGGTGCATTCACCAAGTGCAGTTTAGGGACACATTGTCTCTTCAGGAAGCCGTCAGTTTGCCAAGTACAGGGGAATATACAGCAAAAGGATTGTCAGCCTGGATAGTGTCCCATAGAAAACTATGGATTTGTCAATTCACATAAAACGGAATTACACCGAAATGACCAGATTATTTTTTGTGATTCAATGTGTCAGATTAATCTAATCTTTTAATCCAATGTTATAATTTACATTAAGGAATATTTTTTACTAAAACCCAGTTTTCAAAAAGACCTTTCTCCATTGTCGTCGTCCCCCCCCCAAACATGTTTTTATTGAAGGATCAGCAGTGGGATACAAAGCTAATCCAGAATTCCGGAGTGGCAATGTTAAAACCGCAAAATCCGATGTTCGAAGTTAGCATAAAATAAATCAAAAGGCTACAGTTGAAATCGGGTCGAAACATCAGGCAGGTGGACCATTACACAAGCCCACGAGGCTTAGTATCTGTAGGAGTCTGCGAGATCGGGATACATGAACAGGTCGGGGCTCCTCGGGGAGTTGAGGCCAGAAAAAGTGACAATGACCGATATGGGGGTGGGTGCAGTGGGGTACCTTGCAGTATTTGTAAGGAGTACCATGGAGCACAAAAAAAAAGTGTTGCGTAATGAAGCTTGGATATCAGGCGGCAGGATGCGTATAAAGGGGGACCAGTGAAGAAAAAACCTTCAGGTGCAGGGAGGTGTTGGACCAATCAGCCAGGAATATGGAGTAAATTCTGTCATATACCATGCGAAATGTAGGGGTGGATATCCACTCGGACAGAACAGCCTTTTTGCCAGTTACGGCCAATAGGCAGAGCCAAAACCAGTGACACTTTGAGAAAGGTTGAGGTGTCGGGGCAGCTGGCATATTAAAAATGGCCCAGTTCGGGGGTGAAAGGGACACCAAGTTGAAGAACCAGAGACCTGAATCGGTACATCGTGTCCCAAAACTTCTGCATGTTTTTAAAAGACTTTTAGGAAGGGTTTATTTTTTAAATGGCTTTAAAACACTTGATTTAAACTCCTATTGGGAGACTTCCATTTTTTCCCAGTTTGGTGGAAATTGCTGAGGCAATAGTAGTGCCATTCAGCGCAGTGACAAGAGACACTTTGGGTACATGGACCTAGAGCTGCCGGCCTGATGTTCTATATCGTTTCCCTGCCGTCTCCCATATTGAAGTCACCCATTACCTACAATTCTAGGAGCTGGGTGTTTGTGTCATCTGTTTTATGTATGAATATTGTTATCAAATGTATCCGTTTCCACAGTAATCATATTGGCCGATGGCGTCACTATAGCTTTTTCCATCTCCCTCCTAGAATATGTTTTTATCAGATTATTTTATCTGCTATTGTTCAGATTGTTGGGATTGTTGCACAAAGCATTTGTGTCCAGAGTTAATCCCATTATTTGTCACAGACCTGCCTGGCACCGGATAGATTATTCATTAAAAAAAAAGGTAGAGTTCCTGTCTGACTATTCCAACCTCAAGATCTGCATGCTGCCACATTTCTGTAGGTCATCACTGCATTTTCAGCGTACCCGTCCTTAAGCGTCAGCTAAGGGCTTGAGAAAGGCACAAAAGACTGGGACAACAGTGGTCTGGCAAGGAAGCAACATTAACAGATGTGACCCAGCTGGGGGACAGATCTGTTACAGGGGCTTTTTCACTGATGTCCAATAACAGCTTTGGCGACTCCAACTTCAGCAAAATTGGGCGATCACTTTATAAATTTACCAATTGAGATGAAATAGAATTCACTGAAATTGCGTTAAATGCCGGTGCTTTGAATAGATCCAAGTCTTTGTCAAAGTTTTAGGACGCAGCATTGACAGCCAAATTGAGACGAAAGACTTAGAGCGCTGACTGTTACCATGTGTTCACATACAGTCAGGAAGGGCATCCTTAATGGCGGGGGGGGGGTCAGGGAGGGCTTAACACATTAATAAACCCACCGCCCTTACCTTAACAAAGTAATTTGTTCCAGCAACCAGTTGGCTCTTGAAGGAGTCGGCAATGTATTTACTGAAGTTCTTGCCACATTTTCCTTCAACTTCTGCCTTCACCTGTTAAAGAAACATGGGATTGTTACATTGGTCATGATGTGGACCCTCAGCCTGGACTGATCAGTTACAATGAATCAACGTGAGAGTATCTCCGCACCGAGACATCCATCCCGAGGGGTTAACAGGCAGGTTGACCTCAGTCAGTTGCAGGAGAAGATTCACTGAAGCCTCTGCTGCTGTTTGGATTTCTTTGGTTAAAGACGGCAATAGTGTATTTGTTGATATTGGGCCCTACTGGAGGGGGGGGGGGTTATTGGAGTGAAACTCTTTTGCAATAAATTCTGTCTGAAGACCGAGTAAAGCAGCGGGTTATAAGAGGGAGGGTAAGGGGGTGGATCATGTTCGGTCACACAACTCTGCCCTTCATTTGGCCAAACAAGTCTTCTCACCTCTGTCCACCAACCCTAAACTCTGGTCCACTTTCAACTCTCCTCCACCCACACCTCCCCTCATTTACCTTTAGAGATCAGGACCTGGCAGATTACTTAAAACTAACATGACCAACATCCCAACACAAACCAGTAATCCACCAGCTCCACTCCCAGAACACACCCCACCGCTTCACAGCCACTGAAGAAGTCCATTCTTTACTGCCTTCACATCTTCAACCTATCGCTCTCCATCGGCTCCTTCTCAACCACCTTCAAAAAACACAGGTTACCCCTGTACTAAAAAACTCTCCCCTCGATCCCAACTCGCCAACCTTCATCCTGTATCCCCGCTTTCGTTCATCTCTAAGCTCGTGGAAAAAAAAAAAAAAAGTTTTTTGAACCGCCTCTTCCTGTCCTCTAAATTCACGACTCCCTGCACTCAGGCTTCCGTCCTACACTCAACCAAAACTCCTCAAAATCACCAATGACCTCCTATCTGCCAAAAAACACAGCCACTATTCCATTCTCATCCTGCTTGACCTCTCGGCGGCTTTTGACACTGTTGATCACCGCCCGATCTGACACTATTCCCAGACGCTATATTCTATATTTCGGGCCTTGGCTCTTGTGCCATCCCAAGTGGCCTTCTTAAATGGAAGTTCGGAGTTGATTCCTGGAGGTTTATCCATGATGCCCTATGCTATCCACCATCATGATCCCCAATTCCTGTGTCTCCAGTCTCCACAGGTAAGACTATCACCCAGTATCCACAGACACCCACATTTCAACTGATCCCCTGCATACTTTTCCTGGTAGGACTATCACCCAGTATTACTTGGTCTTTTTTTTTTTTTTGTCTTTCTCCACCATTTGCTTTGCTAATTAGCATGTGAATCTCCTGCCCTATTGACACAGCCCATCCAGCATCAGGTGTTTACCTTTTAACTGCCTGAATGCAATCAGTCTGCCTTATATAACAGCTAGGACTGGCTCTAGTGAGCCTTGGCTCTTCTGCCATCCCAAGTGGCCTTCTGTGGAAGTTTAGAGTTGATTACTGGAAGGAATTGCAAGGCCCACTTTTTACTCGGGGTAAACACACGTCTATATCATGCTTTCTCTCACGCTTCTACTCTTTACTTCTACCTTTCTCCTTAAATGGAACTCCTGCCCCTCTACCACCGACCCCTACACTATCTGCATCTCTCCTCCCTCCTCTCGTCCCACATGGCCTCACATGAGCTCCTTGGTTTCCTCAGAACACGGTCTCCCTCTATCTCTCGTGCTGCCAATCACTCCCACAAATCCCATTCCCACCCTCCTGCTGTTACTCCATTCAGGTGACATATCCCCTAACCCTGGCCCCACAACACATCCAATACTTCCCTCTCATCCTATCTCCATCGCACATAAAGCACCTCCCTGCAAGCCCAGCAACCTCATTCCCATAATAACACAGCGAACACAGCGAACACAGCGAACACAGCGAACACAGCGAACACAGCGAACACAGCGAACACAGCGAACACAGCGAACACAGCGAACACAGCGAACACAGCGAACACAGCGAACACAGCGAACACAGCGAACACAGCGAACACAGCGAACACAGCGAACACAGCGAACACAGCGAACACAGCGAACACAGCGAACACAGCGAACACAGCGAACACAGCGAACACTCCCCCCATGCAAGTCAATGGGGCTGAAAATTTGGTTTTTAGAGTGCCCTCCAAGAGGTCATATATGCTACATATTTGCCATAAAAGGTGTATGGGGGTCCGGGTAGTGCCCTGGGGGACAGCAAACAAGGACCAAAAGTTTTAAAAAAAACGTTTTTAAAAGGGACGGAGTTTTCCATGAAATAAGGGTTAAAAATAAAAACGCAAAATTCCTTCAAATATCGTGCCTAGGAGGTCCCCATAACCTACCCGTGAAGTGGCGGATTTCTAGGATATATAGAAATATTTAAAAACAAAAAAATGACGTTTCAAATGACGGTAAATGCTTTTCCTTTAATCTATCCATAAACAACTGCTTGGGGCAGCAGTCTGTATGAAAAGACATTTTAGGACACGCAGAGAAAGTTTACTGATTTTTTGGCGGTGAAAAGCAGGAGAATGGAAACTTCTAGACCAAAAGGCCGATTTGGAAAGTGAGATAAATGGGAGAATTTTTCTAGTTTGGCTATTTTGACCTAGAATTTTCCATTCTCCAGTCATTCTCCTGAGTTTCACCTTTCTCAGAATAACCCTGTCAGGGTTCTTCAGAGAGTGGTGAAGAGCAGACAAATGACTGGAGAATGGAAAATTCTAGGTCAAAATAGCCAAACTAGAAAAATTCTCCCATCTAGGCTAGGGTCAGACTAGCGAATTTTTAACGTGCGTTTAGGCGCACTTAATCACGGCCACACTAGCAGCAAATGACAGGCAATGACGGCCAATATACGAAGTACGGTCGCACGAAAGTCCGGCTGCGCAACGCAAGTGGAAAACGAACGCATTTTTTCAAGAACGCAGAACCCCCTAGTACAGATGTACAGAGTGCGCTGCGTCCACTAGCAGCGTGTGTGCGTGATTTGGAGACGTCAGACCCTGCTCATGTCCGGCCAACAAAACGTCCAGACACCCAAAGTTTCCAGGTTTGGATCCGTAAGAAATCACGCACAAAAATGCGCATCGTATGACCGTTTTCGCACAATCCATGAAAAAATACAGCAATGCGTTCGGACGCACTTTTTGACGGTCACTGTGAAAAATGTGTTAGTCTTACCCTAGCCTTATCTCACTTTCCAAATCGGCTATTTGGTCCAGATTGTTCTCTCTTCCTGCCATTCTCCTGGTTTTCACCTTTCTCTGAGCAACCCTGAGAGGTGAAAGCCAGGAGAACTGGCAGGAGAAGAGAACAATCTAGACCAAATAACCAATTTGGAAAGTGAGATAAATGGGAGAATTTTTCTGGTTTGGCTATTTTGACCTAGAATTTTCACTTCTCCAGTTATTCTGCTTTTCACCGCTCTCTGAATAACCCTGTGAATGTTTAATCCCGAGGTGAAAAATAACATTGCTTTAGATTTTTTTCAAACACCAGTTAAATGCAGCATATTAGGATGTTTTAGGGAAATTCTCAAATCTCAATCAGAAGCAGACACCACCCCACCCTCACTATATTGTACAATGTATCAAATTGATTACCAGACTAAAAACACCTGGTGTTATGCCCGTTTGTGAACAGAGGTCATTTAGAGTTGATAATCTTTCCACGTACACATTAGTTTTTAATCCAATATCTAATAAACCGTTGCTTATAATATTCTGCAGTAAAGAGTCGATTTCTAGATTTTAGTATTTTTTAAGCATTTTCTATACTTCTCAAAATTTCTTTTTTTTTTTCGAACCCGAACCGAACACGCCCAAAAAGTTCGAGATTTGCGAACTTTCAAACTGCCAAAGTTCGGGTCGAATTCCGAACCGTCCGAACTGGAACAGCTCATCCCTAGCTCTCAGGGTGGCAGTCATCTACTGCCCACCGGGACCAACCTCCCAGTTCTTTGACCACTTTGCTACCTGGCTTTCTCACTGCCTGTCTTCTAAATCTTCCATGCCCAATTCTCAGGGATTTAAACATTCCCATTGATGATCCTTCTGCCTCCAAACTTCTTTCACTCACGTCCTCCCTTAGACTCACAATCCCCCCTCCTCCCTAACCACCACGATGGTCACGCTATTGACCTTGTCTTTTCCAACCTCTGCTCCATTTCTGAGTTCACCTGTCGCCCTTTCCCCATCTCTGACCACCACCTTCTCTCTTTCAACCTATCTGGACTTACTAAACACCCTGCTCCCCCACCCCGCACACAGAAATCTACATGCCGTGGATCCCCATCAATTCTCCAATCTACTTCACCACCTCCCTCATACCTCATCCTTCACCTGTCCTGATGCTGCCACTAATCACTACAACACGACGCTCATCTCTGCTCTAGACACTCTTGCTCCTCTTCGACTCTGTAAGGCCCCACGCCGCCAGCTTCAGCCCTGGCACACCCTCCAGACACGCTACCTGCAAAGATGCTCCCGCACTGCAGAGCGTGCCTGGAGGAAATCCCGCTCTGAAGCTGATTTTGTTCACTTCAAGTTTATTCTCCGGTCATACACCTCTGCCCTCCACTTGGCCAAACAATCCTTCTCATCTCTTATATCTACGCTGTCCTCTAACCCTAAACAGCTCTGGTCCACCTTCAACACCCTCCTCTACCCACCTGCACCTCCCCCCTCAGCTGCCTTCAGCGCTCAAGACCTGGCAGACTACTTCCTCAGTAAAACTATCAGAAGCAACATCCCAACACAAGATAGTTATCTGCCATCTCCACTCCCAGAGGTCCCCTCTGCCACTTCCTCCCAGCCACTGAGGAGGAAGTCAATTCCTTATTGTCCTCACATCTCACCACGTGCCCGCTCGACCCCATTCCCTCACATCTAATTCCTCCCATCTCCTCCTCCCTCAGCCCTGCTCTCACACATCTTCAACCCATCTCTCTCCACTGGCTCCTTTCCATCCGCCTTCAAACACGCGCTAGTTACCCCTTTACTAAAGAAACCATCCCTAGACACCAACTCTCCATCCAACTACCGCCCTGTATCCCTGCTTCCCTTCACAAAGCTCTTAGAAAAACTAGTCTTCAACCGCCTCTCCCTCTTCCTGTCCTCCAATTCCCTACTTGACCCCCTGCAATCTGGCTTCCGTCCCCTACACTCAACTGAAACTGCCCTCACCAAAGTCACCAACGACCTCCTAACTGCTAAAAAAACACAGCCACTATTCTATTCTCATCCTGCTTGACCTCTCGGCTGCTTTTGACACTGTTGACCACCCCCTCCTTCTACAGACCCTCAACTCTCTGGGTCTCGGTGACACTGCACTCGCTTGGGTTGACTCCTATTTATCCAACAGGTCCTTCTGTGTGTCCTTTGCTGGTAACTCCTCTTCATTGCCTCTATCTGTTGGTGTACCTCAAGGCTCTGTCCTTGGTCCTCTGCTCTTTTCCATCTACACCTCCTCCCTGGGCAAAATCATCAACAGCTTTGGCTTTAATTACCACCTCTACGCTGATGACACTCAGATCTACCTCTCTACCCCTGATCTCTCCCCCCTTTCCTTTCCAAAGTCAGTGACTGCTTATCTGGTATCTCCTCCTGGATGGCCTCCCACCACCTAAAGATCAACATGTCAAAGACTGAGCTCCTACTTACTCCTCCCGCCAATGCCTCCCCACCTCCTGACTTCTCTATCACGGTGGAGGGTATCACCATCTCCCCATCAAACCAAGTTCGCTGTCTTGGAGTTACACTTGACTCTGCTCTTTCCTTCATCCCACATCAAGTCTCTTTCCTCCTCCTGCCGATACCAACTGCGTAATATTTCCAGAATTCGGCCATTTCTTACCGCTGTCCCCACAAAACAACTCATACACGCCCTGGTAATCTCCCGACTCGACTATTGCAATAATCTCTTCTCTGGCCTCCCTCTGTCCCACCTCTCCCCCCTACAATCCATCCTGAACGCCTCCGCCAGGCTAATTCACCTCACCCGCCGCTCTGTCTCTGCCGCTCCCCTCTACGAGTCCCTTCACTGGCTCCCCATCCACTGCAGAATTAAGTTCAAAATCCTTATCCTGACCTGCAAAACCCTCACTAACTCAGCTCCTCACTACCTGTCCTCACTAATCACCAAATACACCCCAGCCCACTCCCTAAGGTCAAACAGTGACCTGCGCCTAGCTTCTCCCCGCATCACCTCTTCCCATGATAGACTGCAGGATTTCTCACATGCAGCCCCCACTCTCTGGAACGCTCTCCCTCGTACTGTCAGACTTTCCCCTAACTTCCCTTCCTTCAAACAGTTCCTTAAGACTTTCCTATTCAGGCAATACCACCACTTGACTAGCAGTCCTCCCCTTGCAACCCACAACCCTTCTAGATTGCAAGTTCGCTCAGGAATAGGGCCCTCGCTGCCTCCTGTACCAGTTTGTGAAAGGGTCTCAATGTATTGTAACCCTGTCTATTCTCCCATTGTTCAGCGCTGCAGGATATGTTGACGCTATATAAAAGATTACTAACCATCTGCATGCAGAGCATAAGGGGCTTTATTCCATTTACCAGGATTAGGAGAAACCCAAGCAAGGTCACCCCGACCCCCCCCCCCCGGCACACCTTTAAGCAGTTACTGCAGTCAGTGCTCATTTGGCTGAAATCACATGGACAGTGACTCAGACTTGCGTTAAAGAATTTGGCTCCAGTGACCTGTGTTACACAAGCCTAAACCCACATGTGAGGATTAGTCACAGACCTTCCCACTGCCTGCAGCACTGCAAATCCAGGGCGGACACCCACTGCCCGCAGCACCGCAAATCCAGGGCGGACACCCACTGCCCGCAGCACCGCAAATCCAGGGCGGACACCCACTGCCCGCAGCACCGCAAATCCAGGGCGGACACCCACTGCCCGCAGCACCGCAAATCCAGGGCGGACACCCACTGCCCGCAGCACCGCAAATCCAGGGCGGACACCCACTGCCCGCAGCACCGCAAATCCAGGGCGGACACCCACTGCCCGCAGCACCGCAAATCCAGGGCGGACACCCACTGCCCGCAGCACCGCAAATCCAGGGCGGACACCCACTGCCCGCAGCACCGCAAATCCAGGGCGGACACCCACTGCCCGCAGCACCGCAAATCCAGGGCGGACACCCACTGCCCGCAGCACCGCAAATCCAGGGCGGACACACACTGCACGCAGCACCGCAAATCCAGGGCGGACACACTGCCCGCAGCACCGCAAATCCAGGGCGGACACACACTGCCCGCAGCACCGCAAATCCAGGGCCGACACACACTGCCTGCAGCACCGCAAATCCAGGGCCGACACACTGCCTGCAGCACCGCAAATCCAGGGCCGACACCACACTGCCTGCAGCACCGCAAATCCAGGGCCGACACACACTGCCTGCAGCACCGCAAATCCAGGGCCGACACACACTGCCTGCAGCACCGCAAATCCAGGGCCGACACACACTGCCTGCAGCACCGCAAATCCAGGGCCGACACACACTGCCTGCAGCACCGCAAATCCAGGGCCGACACACACTGCCTGCAGCACCGCAAATCCAGGGCCGACACACACTGCCTGCAGCACCGCAAATCCAGGGCCGACACACACTGCCTGCAGCACCGCAAATCCAGGGCCGACACACACTGCCTGCAGCACCGCAAATCCAGGGCCGACACACACTGCCTGCAGCACCGCAAATCCAGGGCCGACACACACTGCCTGCAGCACCGCAAATCCAGGGCCGACACACACTGCCTGCAGCACCGCAAATCCAGGGCGGACACACACTGCCTGCAGCACCGCAAATCCAGGGCGGACACACTGCCTGCAGCACCGCAAATCCAGGGCGGACACACACTGCCTGCAGCACCGCAAATCCAGGGCGGACACACTGCCTGCAGCACCGCAAGTCCAGGGCGGACACACTGCCTGCAGCACCGCAAATCCAGGGCGGACACACTGCCTGCAGCACCGCAAATCCAGGGCAGACACACACTGCCTGCAGCACCGCAAATCCAGGGCAGACACACACTGCCTGCAGCACCGCAAATCCAGGGCAGACACACACTGCCTGCAGCACCGCAAACAGGGCGGACACCAACTGCCTGCAGCACTGCAAACAGGGCGGACACCAACTTCCTGCAGCACCGCAAACAGGGCTGACACCAACTGCCTGCAGCACTGAGGGACTGGACCCTCCGGGGTGACATCACTAGAGACCAGCAGCAGGGAAATTAAAAATCCCAGCAGCTGGCTGGGGTGGAGGAAACTCCTCCGCTTCAGTGAATACATTAGATCAGGTGAAGGGCACTCACATCCTGGCCACATAAAGTACACTGTCAGGGGGGAGTCATGGGCCCCTTTAAGAGGCAGGGCAGACCCTAAACATTGAAGTCTACACCCAATAAATACTCCAGGTGGACCAGGCTAGTTGATCAACACATGCTACAGCCACACTGAATGAGGCATCAGCACAACCTGTCCATGCGTTTTTAGAACTACATCTCCCATGATGCTCAGCTATACACAAGATTACCAGAGCATCACGGGAAATGTAGTTCCAAAATATCTTCGGGCCAAGGTTGCAGACCCCTGGGATACACCAAGTACAGACCTGTAGGGTGGGGGGAAAGGAGACCTCCCTTAACATAGTATATTCGGAATTTAGCATTCAATGGCATGACAGGGAGCAGTGGGCGGGGCTTCAAGCCACTCTCTCACCTGGTCGCAGAGCTTCTGCACCTCGCTGGTGGCCTTTTTGGTTCCGCCGATTCCCCCGCAAAGAGCCATGTCTGATCCCTGCAGCTTGTATAACAAAACACACAGAGTGACTCTGAGCAGATCAGCGAGCCCACGCGCACTATATTTATAAAGTCGGAGCGTACCATTCAATGGCCCAGCCCGGGGGGAGGCGCTACATCCTGAAACTATGAAAATCGATTTAAAAATCCTATCACGGAGCATGCGCGCAGGCAGGGCGTGCAGGGACACCCGGTTTAAGGAGCTTCTTGCACGCGATGCACGGTGTTAGCCTCTTTGTAAAATTGGATTATTCCATTTTCAGTCAGGTGCGCCGGAGGCGAGTCACATGAGAGGGTGGGTCACGTGATAATATATTCTAGCTGTGCGGTTGTTAGTGATGACGTAGTATCCAATCTTGGCCCCTATTGTTTGCGATGCTCTGGGTGATGGGTAGGTTTTGGGGCGATGGTGCGGATTCTGTGGGTGATGGGTAGGTTTTGGGGCGATGGTGCGGATTCTCTGGGTGATGGGTAGGTTTTGGGGCGATGGTGCGGATTCTCTGGGTAATGGGTAGGTTTTGGGGCGATGGTGCGGATTCTCTGGGTGATGGGTAGGTTTTGGGGCGATGGTGCGGATTCTCTGGGTAATGGGTAGGTTTTGGGGCGATGGTGCGGATTCTCTGGGTAATGGGTAGGTTTTGGGGCGATGGTGCGGATGCTCTGGGTAATGGGTAGGTTTTGGGGCGATGGTGCGGATGCTCTGGGTAATGGGTAGGTTTTGGGGCGATGGTGCAGATTCTCTGGGTAATGGGTAGGTTTTGGGGCGATGGTGCGGATTCTCTGGGTAATGGGTAGGTTTTGGGGCGATGGTGCGGATTCTCTGTGTAATGGGTAGGTTTTGGGGCGATGGTGCGGATTCTCTGTGTAATGGGTAGGTTTTGGGGCGATGGTGCGGATGCTCTGGGTAATGGGTAGGTTTTGGGGCGATGGTGCAGATTCTCTGGGTAATGGGTAGGTTTTGGGGCGATGGTGCGGATTCTCTGGGTAATGGGTAGGTTTTGGGGCGATGGTGCGGATTCTCTGTGTAATGGGTAGGTTTTGGGGCGATGGTGCGGATTCTCTGGGTGATGGGTAGGTTTTGGGGCGATGGTGCGGATTCTCTGGGTGATGGGTAGGTTTTGGGGCGATGGTGCGGATTCTCTGGGTAATGGGTAGGTTTTGGGGCGATGGTGCGGATTCTCTGGGTAATGGGTAGGTTTTGGGGCGATGGTGCGGATTCTCTGGGTAATGGGTAGGTTTTGGGGCGATGGTGCGGATTCTCTGGGTAATGGGTAGGTTTTGGGGTGATGGTGCGGATTCTCTGGGTAATGGGTAGGTTTTGGGGCGATGGTGCGGATTCTCTGGGTAATGGGTAGGTTTTGGGGTGATGGTGCGGATTCTCTGGGTAATGGGTAGGTTTTGGGGCGATGGTGCGGATGCTCTGGGTAATGGGTAGGTTTTGGGGCGATGGTGCGGATTCTCTGGGTAATGGGTAGGTTTTGGGGCGATGGTGCGGATTCTCTGGGTAATGGGTAGGTTTTGGGGCGATGGTGCGGATTCTTTATTATTATTATTATTTATTTATAAAGCGCCAGCATATTCCGCAGCGCTGTACAATAAGCACAGTATGGACAGGGTTACAATACATTGAACAACATTTGACAAACAGTACAGGAGGAGATGAGGGCCCTATTCCCGTAGGAACTCACAATCTAGGAGGGTTGGGGTTGGAAACAGGAGGAGAGGACTGTAAGGTGAGAGTGATTGATGGTTGCGTCAGTGAGTTGGGTGGTAGGCTTCCCTAAATAGGAATGTTTTCAGGGAGCGTTTGAAGGAAGAGAAGTTAGGGGAAAGTCTGACAGCACGAGGGAGAGCGTTCCAGAGAGTGGGGGCTGCGCGTGAGAAATCCTGCAGTCTATCATAGGAAGAGGTGATGCGGGGAGAAGCTAGGCGCAGGTCACTGTTTGACCTTAGGGAGCGGGCTGGGGTGTATTTGGTGATTAGTGAGGACAGGTAGTGGGGAGCTGAGTTAGTGAGGGTTTTGTAGGTAAGGATAAGGATTTTGAACTTAATTCTGCAGTGGATGGGGAGCCAGTGAAGGGACTCACAGAGGGGAGCGGCAGAGACAGAGCGGCGGGTGAGGTGAATTAGCCTGGCGGAGGCGTTCAGGATGGATTGTAGGGGGGAGAGGCGGGACAGAGGGAGGCCAGATAAGAGATTATTGCAATAGTCGAGTCGGGAGATTACCAGGGCGTGTATGAGTAGATGGAAAAGAGCAGAGGACCAAGGACAGAGCCTTGAGGTACACCAACAGATAGAGGCAATGAAGAGGAGGAGTTACCAGCAAAGGACACACAGAAGGACCTGTTGGATAAATAGGAGTCAACCCAAGCAAGTGCAGTGTCACCGAGACCCAGAGAGTTGAGGGTCTGTAGAAGGAGGGGGTGGTCAACAGTGTCAAAAGCAGCCGAGAGGTCAAGCAGGATGAGAATAGAATAGTGGCCGTGTTTTTTAGCAGTTAGGAGGTCGTTGGTGACTTTGGTGAGGGCAGTTTCAGTTGAGTGTAGCGGACGGAAGCCAGATTGCAGGGGGTCAAGTAGGGAATTGGAGGACAGGAAGAGGGAGAGGCGGTTGAAGACTAGTTTTTCTAAGAGCTTTGATGTGAAGGGAAGCAGGGATACAGGGCGGTAGTTGGATGGAGAGTTGGTGTCTAGGGATGGTTTCTTTAGTAAAGGGGTAACTAGCGCGTGTTTGAAGGCGGGTGGAAAGGAGCCAGTGGAGAGAGATAGGTTGAAGATGTGTGTGAGAGCAGGGGTGAGGGAGGAGGAGAGGGGAGGATTAGATGTGAGGGAATGGGGTCGAGCGGGCACGTGGTGAGATGTGAGGAGGACAATAAGGAATTGACTTCCTCCTCAGTGGTTGGGAGGAAGCGGCAGAGGGTGGAAGAGGGGACCTGTGGGAGTGGAGGTGGCAGATAACTATCTTGTGTTGGGATGTTGCTTCTGATAGTTAGAGTTTTACTGAGGAAGTAGTCTGCCAGGTCTTGAGCGCTGAAGGCAGCTGAGGGGGGAGGTGCAGGTGGGTGGAGGAGGGTATTGAAGGTGGACCAGAGCCGTTTAGGTTGGAGGACAGCGTAGATATAAGAGATGAGAAGAAGGATTGTTTGGCCAAGTGGAGGGCAGAGGTGTATGACCGGAGAATAAACTTGAAGTGAACAAAATCAGCTTCAGAGCGGGATTTCCTCCAGGCACGCTCTGCGGTGCGGGAGCATCTTTGCAGGTAGCGTGTCTGGAGGGTGTGCCAGGGCTGAAGCTGGCGGCGTGGGGCCTTGCAGAGTCGAAGAGGAGCAAGAGTGTCTAGAGCAGAGATAAGCGTAGTGTTGTAGTGATTAGTGGCCGCATCAGGGCAGGTGAAGGATGAGGTATGAGGGAGGTGGTGAAGTAGGTTGGAGAATTGATGGGGGTCCACAGCATGTAGATTTCTGCGAGTGTGTGTGCGGGGTGGGGGAGCAGGGTGTTTAGGAAGTCCAGATAGGTTGAAAGAGAGAAGGTGGTGGTCAGAGATGGGGAAAGGGAAATTCTCTGGGTAATGGGTAGGTTTTGGGGCGATGGTGCGGATTCTCTGGGTAATGGGTAGGTTTTGGGGCGATGGTGCGGATGCTCTGGGTAATGGGTAGGTTTTGGGGTGATGATGCAGATTCTCTGGGTAAAAGGTAGTTTTGAACAAGAATATCTAAATAATTGGGGACGCCCTGGGGTGTCACATCGGCTGCTGAGTCTGCGATTCTGGTCTGGTCACATGGAGTCACACTCAGAGTGACTGATCTGCGCTGACCCCGTGCTTCCTCTGATGCAATATAAAGGAACTAACACTTACCACGCACAGAGCTGGCACACACGAAGGGTTGAAGAGCTTGAAATCTGCTTTGATTTCTTTCTATGTAATGGAATTTGTGCATTGTTTTCAGATGAATCCTGGTTCACCTAGAATCGCCGAATTCCCACATTGGGAAAAAGGTAAAGATCCAATAAAAAAAATTTAATAAAAAGGTCTGTGAAACCTGAAAAGAAGTATTGACCCTTTTGTTATTGGCGAGCCTCCCATTATTTTCTGGCCATCCACTGCATTGAAAGAATTCTGGGAATTGTAGGCATCAACATCTTGGGGAGTTAAGAGATCCCTGTGGTTAAGAATTTCCAACGTCCCGATTCATCAAGAAATCCATATAAACCCGCTCCTGCAGGACAGCGTATGAGCTGAGCACGTGCGTGCTTCTACCGCACCTCCCTCTGGTCCCTCCCTGACCCCGGCCTGTCTCTACCTCTACTGTGGTTTAAACAGGCGAATCCCATCGGTTTCAATGTAAAAAATATATTTTATAATTTTTTAAAAAAGACCATTTTTTATTTTTTTAAAAGTACTTTTAGTATTTTATTAAAGAGATTTTTATATAGGTTTTTTAAAAAACATTTTTTATTTGTTTCACAGACCTTTTTATTATTTTTTTTTATTGGATCTTTACTATTATTTTGACACGTTTTTAATACTTGTTATTGATTTCAACTCCTATTAGGAGTATTTGGGGATTTTTCCTTCAGTTTGACAGAATTTGCCGAAGCCATTTCGGCAGTGTTCGACTACGTCTGATACCTGCTTCCATGGCTCCATTCACTAAACAACTTTATTAATACAAATTTTACAAGACCCCAATAAAAACCATATTAACCCTTTCAATGCGGTGGACGAGCTCAGCACGTCCACCTGCATTGCTACTTCGCTGCGGAGGACCCCCTGAGCGTGTCCTCCCTTTGCAGCCTCGATCAGCCGGTATTCCGGCTGATCGCGCGGCCCCCCGGTGCGGACTGACATCATCGATGTCAGCCCAGCCTCTGGGACCCCAGCGGGCATGATAGGCGTCATCGCGCATGCGCGATGACGTCTATTTCAGGCACCACCCCCCAGCCATTGCAGGGAAGGTGCCTGAAGGGGAGGGGGGGAGGTCCTTCGGACCTCTCCCCCTCCCCTTCCCCACGGGCCAGCGATTAAAGACAGGCACCGCCTGGAAGGGCACAGCCTGCCCTTTCAAGCGGCGGCTCTCTTTAACCCCTAGGGGGCTGGATCGCGATATGGTGCTAACATGCGCCGTATCGCGGTCCCCTCCTGGAGCTGGCCGACATCTTGGATATCGGCCAAGCTTCCGGGATATCCCCCTAATGACTGGCGTCATCGCGCAGGGCGCGATGGCGCCAGTTTTTAAATTAACCCCTTGCTGCCACCTATAGTGGAGATAGGGGGTTCCAATGAACCCCCTATCTCCCGATCCGTGACAGCTAGGGGTTAATGTTTACTATCATTGGAACGGCCAGAGCGTGGCCTTTCCAATGATACCAAACATGACCATGTAAAATTAAAAAAAAAAAACGTTTTTGGGTTTTTTTTTTTTTTCGTTTTATTAATGCAACAATATTGTTCCCATTTCAATTATAATGTGAACAATGATGCTGCACTAACGATTTTTTCTATGGGGGGCGTTTGCTAAAAACCACGTAATTTTCCCTAAAAAAAAGTAACGATTCCACATTTCTAATTTTTTTAACAAGCGCAACCCATAGAAAATATAACCGCAAACGATCGCATGTTAAAATGTGAAAAAAACCACTTTACACATTGTAAATTATTGAAAATTCAAATTTTATTGCATTGTTTGTTATAATATACAGACATGACATAACGTATACATATAATAATGACATATTATGAATCTGCCGAGTCTGCCGGAAAGAACGATATATAATATGTCTGGGTCATATAATAAAATAAGGCTTCAAAACGCGGTTAAACATGATGAGCGAAAGCGGTAAAAATGACCTCAGCACAGAGGTGTGAAATGGCTCAGCAGCGAAAGGGTTAAATTGAATAAATGACATGTATCGGATGGGCACTATGTGACTATAGCAATACTGAAGGATGGAATCCTATCCTAAAGCTGCGGTAAATTAACAATACAACCACTCTGACCTACAGACCATTCAAAAGTAGTCATAAGCTCTTAAAAGATGGAATGCTACTACATATAGAGATGTTGATACATTAAAGGATCTAAATCCTCAAACTTGAAAAATAAAGATAAAAAGTTGACCGTTTGAAACCCAGATAATATTGACAAGCAGTGATTTTACTTTTGCTACAAATGTAGCAAATAAGGACAACAATAATCATCATCTAAGTCACTTGGAGCTATTCAGTGGGTGATGATCATAGTTTTAACATAATATATTCAACCTGTGTCAACCAATTGAAATTAAAGCACACTAGCCAGAGAACCATCAAGTGGCTTAAATCATTCATCAATAGAGGAAGAAAACCTGCCTTAACTAATGCTATTTACAATACACCTAGGTGTAGACACGCATGCGCGCCTCTCACGTAAGCCAGCCAATCGGCAGGCTTCCTCCCGGCTCCCTCTGAGGATTAGTGTTGCGCGCAAGAGGATGTGCACAACACTAACCCTCAGCCGCTGCCGCCAGCTACTGCGGCAATACTACTCGGCAATAGTCGGCAGAAGCCGGAAATCTGAATCCCGCTCTGCTGACTGACAGCTGGGAGGGCGGAGTAAAGTTCTCTGCGTCTCTCAGCTGTTTTCAGCTTTTTCAGCCGATCGGCTGAGCGGAGGGAGGGGGGACAGAGGGCGACATACTCCGGGCATCATGACCACCTAAAAAAGCTTAGGTGGTCATGTTGCCTAGAGTATCCCTTTAGGCTGGGTTCACACCTACGCGTTGCGCAGCGTCGCGCAATGCGTGCGTTTTTTTACGCGCGTTCGCGCATACAAACAAACGCGCGCACGCGTGTTGCGCGCGCGTTCGCAGCTATGATATGGCCGCGAACGCGCGGCTATCTGCAGAAAAGAAGCTCCTGAACTTCTTTGTGCGTCAGCCGTTTATCAGCGCGTTCATGCGCGCTGAGAAACGGCCAGGTGTGACATGCACACATAGGGAATCATGGGATTCCACTGTTTGAGCGTTTTACAGTGCGTAGGAACGCGCTGTAAAACGCTTAGGTGTGAACCCAGCCTAAATGTAAAAACACGGGGGGGGGGGTATTTTTGACTAGAGTGTTCCTTTAAGTCTACACCTAGGTGTATTGTAAATAGCATTAGTTAAGGCAGGTTTTCTTCCTCTATTGATGAATGATTTAAGCCACTTGATGGTTCTCTGGCTAGTGTGCTTTAATTTCAATTGGTTGACCCAGGTTGAATATATTATGTTAAAACTATGATCATCACCCACTGAATAGCTCCAAGTGACTTAGATGATTATTGTTGTCCTTATTTGCTACATTTGTAGCAAAAGTAAAATCACTGCTTGTCAATATAAGGCTGGGGTCAGACTAACGCATTTTTCGCGTTGTCCGTGAAAAAGTGCGTTCGAACGAATGGACGTATTTTTTCACGGAATACGCGATAGCGGTCATACGATGCGCATTTTCGTCCGTGATTTTGTACGGATCATCAATAAAACACTTTTTGCGTCTGGACGTTATGTTGGCCGGACGTGTGCAGCGTCTGACGTCTCCCAATCACGCAAACACGCCGCTATGCGGCCGCAGCGCACTCTGTACGTCAGTAGTAGCGGTTTGACGTTCTCGAAAAAATGCGTTCGTTTGCCACTTGCGTTGCACGGGCGAACTTTCGTGCGGCCGTTCGTCGTATGTTCCCCGGCATTGGACGTCATATGCTGCTAGCACGGCCGTGATTTCGTGCGGCTAAACGTACGTTAAAAATGCTTTCGTCTGACCTTAGCCTTATCTGGGTTTCAAACGGTCAACTTTTTATCTTTATTTTTCAAGTTTGAGGATTTAGATCCTTTAATGTATCAACATCTCTATATGTAGTAGCATTCCATCTTTTAAGAGCTTATGACTACTTTTGAATGGTCTGTAGGTCAGAGTGGTTGTATTGTTAATTTACCGCAGCTTTAGGATAGGATTCCATCCTTCAGTATTGCTATAGTCACATAGTGCCCATCCGATACACGTCATTTATTCAATTTAGGCTAGGGTCAGACTAGCGCAGTTTTAACGTGCGTTTAGCCGCACGAAATCACGGCCGTACTAGCAGCAAATGACGTCCAATGCCGGGGAACATACGACGAACGGCCGCACGAAAGTTCGTCCGCGCAACGCAAGTGGCCAACGAACGCATTTTTTCGAGAACGTCAAACCGCTACTACTGACGTACAGAGTGCGCTGCGGCCGCATAGCGGCGTGTGTGTGTGATTAGGAGACGTCAGACGCTGCTAATGTCCGGCTAACATAACGTCCAGACTCAAAAAGTGTTTTATTGATGATCCGTACAAAATCACGGACGAAAAGGCGCATCGTATGACCGCTATCGCGTATTCCGGGGGAAAATACGTACGTTCGTTCGACCGCACTTTTTCACGGACGACGTGAAAAATGCGTTCGTCTGACCCTAGCCTTAATATGGGTTTTATTGGTGTCTTCTTGTAAAGTTTGTATTAATAAAGTTGTTTAGTGAGTTCAATTTTGGGTTATGCCCGTTCTCTGCCGAAAATTCGGCCAATAGATTAGTCCTACTTTTCTTCTGTGTGTTTGTTTAACTAAATAGTGCATTCAATGTATTTTCGACGCAATGAAATCGCCGACGTGCGTCAAAAAGCAAAGCATGCAATGTCGGTGCTTTGTGATTAGACCCTCAAGTGCATTTCCTGCGATCTCTCTCTGTGACTCCTGAGTTACTGTATCTTCTATGTATCGTCTGACAGAGACACACAGAGGTCTCTTCCTCCTCCCCCAGGTCACAGCGTTGAGCTGATCACCCACGGATGTATGACAACGCCCCGATTCTCTGCTGATCTTGTTCGGTGACTTTATTAGAAATTAACTTTGTATCCCTAAGCAAAAACTTCACTTTTGCTGCATCATGTGATGTATAACACTTTTAACCCCTTCACTACCAAGTTATTTTCCAAAATAACATTGTCAGGAACCAGTGTTTTTTTTGTAAAATCATTTTTAATGAATTATACAGTAAGAAATATTTGATCTTATACCCATTGTATTTCTTACTGGAAATAACCTTTTTGACCAGTAGATGGCGCCATCTGCCAAATTGAGTTACGGAGGTTTGAGCGGTTGGTCTATTTTCTTCTATTTCTCCCTGCTTTGGCCAGATATTTCAGAGCTGTCACCTGCAGATTTTACCTTTTTAGCTCTTTGGGCATTATGCCCACATAGCTAAAACTTTGGGGGCACCTTCTGCAGCTCAAAAGCAAACAAAATTATTTTGCAGCAAACAAATTTCATTTGCTTTTGGGCTGCAAATCGAGATATCTCAAAATCAGGACACCAGATAGAGATATCTCGGGCTTCAAAGGCCCTATCGGTAGTGAATGGGTTAACAAGCTTTTTCCCAAGCATTCTCCTAAATATATACAATTTCTGTTGGCATCTGGCCAGTCACTAAAACAGATGTGGTGTGTCTTCTTAACCACTTAGGCTGGGGTCAGACGAACGCAGTGTGAACGCAGGTGCAGCCGCACTTTATCACGGCCGTAGTAGCAGCAGATGACGGCCAATGACGGGCAATATACGAAGTACGGCCGCACAAAAGTTGCCTTTTTTCTAGAACGTGATACCGCTAGTACTGACGTACAGAGTGCGCTGCGTCCGCATAGCGGCGTGTGTGCGTGATTAGGAGACGTCAGACGCTGCTAATGTCCGACCAACATAACGTCCAGACGCAAAAAGGGTTTTATTGATGATCCGTACAAAATCACGGACGCAAATGCGCATCGTATGACCGCTATCGCGTATTCCGTGAAAAAATACGTCCATTCGTTCGAACGCACTTTTTCACGGACTGCGTGAAAAATGCGTTCGTCTGACCCTAGCCTTAGTGACCCAGACTTTTTTCCTCTGGCGACGCAGGCTAATGTCAGACGAACGCAGTCTGAGCGCACTCTGCGTGTGTGCACAACGGACGGACATACTGACGGAAGATACTGTAGACACCACATGGTCCGTTTTTGTTGACGAACGTAGAAAAAAAAAAGGGAATTATGGGAAACAGAATTAATATGAAAAATGATAAAAAGTTTGAAAAGGATATGAAAAGGCATTGTGTGCGTCAAGGTGCTGGACGTCGCAAATGCGCTGCGTCTGACCTCATCACAGAACGCTAAGCGGACGTGGTGCACTCTGCGCGTCCGTCTAGCGGTTTTACGTTCTTGCCTAACTTGCGTCCGTTTAACACGTGCATTGTGCGTGCGCAGTTTGGTGCGGATGCACTAGCAGGGTTATTCAGAGAGCGGTGAAAAGCAGGAGAATGACTGGAGAATGGAAAATTCTAGGTCAAAATAGTCAAACCAGAAAAATTCTCCCTTTCATCTCACTTTCCAAATTGGCTAGTTTGACCTAGAATTTTCCATTCTCCAGTCATTCTCCTGCTTTTCACAGCTCTCTGAATAACCCTGTTAGTGTGTGGGTCTCTATTGCTCATGATTCTATGCTACGACGGACGTTAACCCCTTAAGGACGGGAGTAATTTTACAACTTCGGCGCTCTTTCGGGAGTGAAGTTTGCTGAAGTTTTTGCTCATCATGTTTAAACGCATTTTTAAGTCACGTATTCTTATACCACCCAGACAAATTATATATCGTTATTTCCAGCAGACTCGGCAGATTAATAATATATCATAATTATATATAAACGTCATGTCCTGCCAGAATGCTATAACAAAAAATGTAAAAAAATGTGAATTTTCAATAAAATTTCAATCATCCACAGTGTGTAAAGTGTTTTTTTTTTCGCATTTTATTATCCGATCCTTTGCGGTTATATTCTATGGCGTAGACTTGGGAACCCTTTTTTTTTTTTTTATTTTGGGGGGGGAGAAATTACGTGATTTAAGCTAAACCCCCCCAAAACAAAATCATTGGTGAAGCATCATTGTTCACTTTATAATTGAAATGTGAACAATAATGCTGCATAAAAAAAAACACGTTTTTATTTTTTAATTAATTAATTGTCTTATTATTTTTATTTTTATCACTTTTATTTTACTTTGATCATTGTCATGTTTGATATCGTTGGAAAGGCCATGCTCAGACCTTTCCATGCCACCTGCCACCGATCAGGAGATAAAGTGGTTCAAATAACCCCCCTATCTCCTGCATGGGATTTCCTTAGTAAATCCCTTTGCAGCTAGGGGCTTCCCCAGTTAACTGACATCATCGCGCATGGCGCGATGAGTCAGTTGACGCGGGGGGGGACCCAGAGGTGGGGGCGGCCCTCACCGGAAATAGGCCACGATCGGGCACAAATTAGTGCCCGGTCGCGACCTGGCAACTAATGGGTTAACACCCATACATCGCTGGAAAGGTCAGACCACAGCCTTGTAGCCCCCGGCGATGGGGAGATAGAGGGATCCGAAGGATCGCTCCCCTCCAGGTGCTTCCCCATGCTCCGGCAGGGGGGCGCCTGAAACTGACGTCATCGCGCCAGCGCGATGACGTCAATGCGCCGGGAGGCTAGAAAAGACGCAGATCGGGCTTCATCAAAGCCAGATCTGCGTGGGAGCCGCCGGGGAGGTAAGTATAACCTCCGGCTGGGCTCCTAACGCCGAGGACGTTCCATACTGTCCTGCGGCGTAAAAGCCCGCCAAATGCAGGACGGCATGGAACGTCCTGCGGCGTTAAGGGGTTAAACTGTGCGGCAACAAGGACGTGATCACTGCGTTTGTCTGACGCCGGCCACACATGACAAGCTATTTTTTTTTTATTCCCAGTTTTGCCTTTTCTCTTTTGGTGAACCCACACATATTATATTTTTTTTTTTCAGGGACAAATGGGGCTTCTTTGTGCGACGTGTATACATACCTCGTTATTCAATATCAAAGTAGTGATTTTTTTTTCCAATAGGGAGTAAATTGTAATCCTACCCCCCAATTTCCCCTACAAAACTAAACGTATGAAACAATTAATGAATAAAAAATAAATTCAATTTAAAAACAAATTGTTGTTACCTGTTTGAATTATATTTTTTCAAACGGTTTTTAAAAGGTAAAAATGCATCTGATCACATGATCTGTGATCATATGCTAAAAAATACTTGATTGGGAGCTTATTTGTTTTGGAGCACATGGGGGCATTATTACCCTCCCTGACGGTCATCCCGAGTGTGTCTCGGGGTTAAATTTCACCGCTGAGAGCGATAACCCCAAGACACACTCGGGCTGTATACATCACCTCTCCCTGCGCTCCCTCACTGATCCTCCCAGTCTCCTCCGGCGATCGCGGCGTTTTACTTCCTGGATTCCTTCTCGCGAGGAAGGAACCAGGAAGTAATGAGGTCGCGGTCGCCGGAGGAGGCAGCTGGGGACATGGAGGGAGCGCAGGGAGAGGTGATGTATCCAGCGGCATCCCGAGTGTGTCTTGGGGTTATCGCTTCCAACATAGGAAATTAACCCCGAGCAACACTCGGGATGCCGCTGGGGGGGGGGGGAGAAATAGACCGCTTTTAGATGCGGTTATGCACAAAAATTAGACCGCCAGGGAGGTTAAACATGTGTGACTTGCTTTTTTGTTTTGTTTTGAATCACATTTCGGACAAATTTTTTGTGATTTGGAAATTCTGAGGCATCCGAATAACCAAATCGCAACAGGAAGGAATTTCAACTAATCTGAAAGAAATCGCGACGAAAACAACGAATCGATTCGGATTAATTCACCTCGTTCGATTGGCATGATGTGATAGACTTGTACCTTGTTTTTTAAGCTTGTATCATCCGAATCGAACTTGCGACATTATGGAATGACCCGAATTGATTCAGATGCATTGTTTTTTAATCAAGTGAGCGCAGCGTTTTCCGATTTTTTTTTTTTTTTTTTTTTTTTTTTTTTTTTTTCTTCCTTTTTGCAATCAACCTTTTCCTTGTTATCAAAATATGTTCAAATATAGTGATATTTATTCACTTTCTGAAATACAGAATGAACTCATTGAAGCTATAGGGGTTATTCAAAGAGCACCGAATTGGCCACGGATTTGCACTTTCCCGTACGGTGCAATTTCTG
Source organism: Leptobrachium leishanense (assembly GCA_009667805.1). NCBI lineage: Eukaryota > Metazoa > Chordata > Amphibia > Anura > Megophryidae > Leptobrachium > Leptobrachium leishanense. The sequence goes on along the minus strand of CM019064.1, from coordinate 20,012,338 downwards.
AGCCATTTGTCTATTCGGAACGCTGGTTTTCTCCAAATATTGGCAAATTGCCAGCGAAAAACGTGTGATCTTCAGCACCAGTGAAATTTCCTATAGAGATGCGATGGTTAATCAATTCAGACACCGAACAGCCCCAAAATGTCAGTGAAATGCCCCGATGTTCGGTGTTGTCGTTCGACAGGTTTAATCGGGCGAATCCCATAGGTTTCAATGAGAGAAAAAAAATCCTCGTTTCTCTCAAATATTTATTCAACCGTTAATTCTTTTCAGTTGCAGCAAAAAGTTTCTCTATTCATTTAGAATTTTTTTAGGCATTTCTCGGGATTTTTTCACCAAAATTTATGATTTCGATTATTTTTATTTATTTTTTATATATTTTTTTTTAAAAAAAAAATAATTCTGTAACATGCCCTTTTATTGTTATTCATAGAACCTTATATAACAATTCCAGGCATTTTCATACGTGTTTTAAAAGCTGCGGGTTTTTATTTTTTCAGTTTTACCCCTTTCCGGCGGCTGTTCGGCTGTTGTTCGCCGAATCGACGGCTGATTGAGGATGGGGGATCCAGCGGTCTGTTCGGCAGATCATCTGCTTTTTTCGGCAGGTTTGCGGCTGCATTCGGTGGTTTTTCATACCGATTCAGCGATTTTTCCAATCAATGCAGAGGTTTACCGGATGCGTTCAGTGGGTCGATTCGCGGCACTTCGGGGACCCGGCGGTGAATGCTGAATTCACCGCAAGATGGTGAATTTAACTCTATGAAGTGCAGCGAACAAGCGAGCACCGAAATGTAATTTTAAATGTTGGTACTCTCTGAATAACCTCTTTATATAATAACCGATCTACTGAAATTAAGTCGATTAATCGTTATTGCGTTGAATTTTTCTCGAAATTACAAATCGATTCAGAATAACGTATAACTGATTTCCCCGAAATAACAAATCACCCTGAAGCGAATCATTGTAACATAATGTTAATGACGAACCAAAATTATTAGCTTAAACAAAAAACAAAAAACAATTTTTCGCTGATCACATGTCTAGACATTATGGGGCGATGACTCATCTCTCTCCGCCTCCACATCGACAGTGCAGACACGGAGAAAAAATAAAGCTACAGGGCGAGCATTTCTAGCGCTCCTGTCACTCGTTTCGGTTTTCTCAGGGACAGAAGAATGCTGTTGTGTGATATTTGTAAGATGCCGGCAGATTTCATAGTGCTATGGAACGCCTCGAAACCCAGTGCTGATGTATCAATATGTTGTGTCTTTAGTGGTAGTTAACCTGTGATGTACCAGTATGGTTGATGTTGCGAAGGGGTGAAAGGAACACGGCAGGACGACCTCCTATTTCAATATATTACTGTATTACATTACCAATCTCCTGCATTAAAGGACCACTACCACCAAAAAATGAAATCTCCTTATTGTGTTTATTAGATGTTACTGATATCTTACATGTGATTTTTGTTTTTCTCTTGTATGTTTAGTTAAGAAAATATTTTCCTCTATGTCATTGGGTCAGAAGTCCAAAAAAATACCTATTGACTTGCATTTTGTGGGATGTATGTAAATGACGTCACCAGGGGGTAAATTAAAGTGTTATTATCCCACTATCAGATCTCATTCAGCTTCTGCTTCTTATCTCAGGTTGCATAGACAACACAATAGATCCCCATGCAGCCTTTTTTAAACATTTCCTCCCCCACCCCATTGCTTCTTCACTACTGTTTTATCCTATACCACAGCTGCAAAAGCGAGCCTTGCCATAAGATTTTGGTAAATGTTGCACCATGGGAAAAATCCACAAAATGGTAACAGGAGGGAAAAAAACTAACTTTATTTTTCCTTTTTACATGGAATTACTCTAAACAAAGAAACAGTAGCCTGTGTTTTATAATGTGTTTGTAATGCACAAGTAATCTAGTAACAGCTTATGTTAGTGGTAGTGTCCCTTTAAAGGTCAGAGCCGCCCCCAATTCATGTGCAACATGGAACTATGGCAAAGAGCAACTGCACACTCAGTTTGAGGAATACTCAGCAGGTTTTCCATTGTTTGATCAAACCCGTGGCAACTCGAGGACCACGTTACTTCTGGCGCACTCGCGACACTTCTGCTGATGCCTCCGACGCAATGCGCGCTATGCCATAGCCACATAATGCGCAAGTGCACGCCACGTTACACATTCCACAGTGGACTCATCAGTATCGACGTGTCAGTTTAACATAGCACGTGCATGCGCATTGTGTGGCTATGGTGTTGCACGCATTCGCATTGTCTCGTTTGGCAACAAAACAGCTGATTTCACGTCAGCGGAAGTGATGAGGGTCTCGAGTCCCCACAGGTTCAATCAGATGAAGGAACACCGGATGAAAATCCGTCTATCAGAAGGATCTGATTGGCTGTGTTGCTCGCAAGCCAAGCACTAGTCAGATGTCCTCAATGCTTCTCTATGAAAAGCATATCATTGGACATCCAGGCATCAGGCTACCCCCTGCACTTCTTGTAGCCTGATGCTGGGAAAAAGAACAGAGGAGCGTTAGAGATAAAATACAAAACACAAATATTTTACATTTTATAAACTTATAGGTTCTGTGTTTTTTCATAGAATTTCTTTTTAACATGAACACTATTAAGATGGAAATGAAAAGATATTTTACATGAAATTCCGCAAAATGAAAACAGCAGGAAATGTTTAGTTATACATAAAAGCACTGGTCATTTATATAGAAAGTATCGGTATAATTTTCTAAATGAATTTTGGGTCATAAATGTAGTGTTGATGATAACGTGGGACATTGTAACCAGACATGCAGGGTTATTCAGAGAAAGGTGAAACTCAGGAGAACTGGCTGGAGAAGAGAACAATCTAGACCAAATAGCCGATTTGGAAAGTGAGATAAGTGGGATAATTTTTCTGGTTTGGCTATTTTGTCCTAGAATTTTCACTTCTCCAGTCATTCTCCTGAGTTTCACCTTTCTTTGAATAGACCTGACGGTGAAATGCCTGTATCAGTTACCAAAGATGTACTTGTCACACACCAGCTCTTCTATAGCGGGGCAACTTTATTGGATATTCACCGGAGACAACGTTTCGACTTGATCAAGTCTTGAAATAGAGTCAAATCGTTAAATCTCCAATAACGTTGTTTTGCTATACAAGTGCTGGAGTGCCCGGCCTTTTTTGTGACGAGTGCTGGTGGGTTCTGAGTTCTCCGGGTATATGTTGGCACTAGGGTTTCCAGATCGGCCTGGACACGCATTACTATTTCATGCAGAGGGGAGCGCAGGGAAAGTGCTGCCCTGCAACATGTATAATTCATATGCTGTTGGAAGGAAATCAAGGCAGGTCACCTGGGATTCCTTTTTGGTTTCTTACCTGCAGCGTGTGGATTCTACATGATGCTGGTGGCTTTTTTCATGCACTGTCCATCGGCATGGATAAATTGTATGTGTCCTGGAAAACATGTCCGATCCGGCAGCTCTAGTTGGCACTCATTATAACATTTCATATTTATTAAAAAGGAGGGTTTGTTGCTGCTTAAAATTCAACAGCTACCAAAGAAGACAGCGTTCTGTCAGACCTCAGATGATCCCAGTTGTTGGATCTGAAATCTCATCCTGTTGGACATCAATGCGTTTATTCCTCTTTCAGTATCGTTGGCTTTACCAATGAGAGTCACTATTTAATACAATAAAATATATATCAGACATCCTATACATAATGTACATCTCACAGAGTTCGGCGGAAAGGCTTGGAGACTTCCATTCCCCAAAAGAGGACAAATCCAACATAAACCTTCTGACGCTGGAGCACAGTCGCTTATCTTAACTCCTGAGTCCTTAACGATGGGCAGGTGTCGCCCATTAGGGGTGGGATTTAAGGTTGGCGAGGCATACAGATGTGCCTCGCCCTCAGGTGCCGTGTGAGCCACTGATTTCGGCGTGACAAGCGTCATTGGCTGCAGGGGGACTGCCTGAGTTCAGGCCGTCTCTCTGCAGCCAGCGGCACGTGGCGCTCGCCAGCTGCGGGGAGGGGCCTAGGCGGCCCATTAAAGACAGCGGGGCGTACCTGTACCCCCTGGGTCTTCAAGGCCCACCTGTCACGAGGACGGCATAGCCATCTTGTGACGGGAATGGTTTAAAAAGGAACATATAATTCGGCATTGGATGTAAGTGTGAATCCTAGGAGATGTTTTTCCATTATGAAACCTGTATATTTTAGCTGAAAAGTGTTCTTGATGCTGTTTGTTTCCAGTTTGAAAATTACCTCATTTACAGAGTTCTCTTTCTCAGGATTCGTCGGACCAATCAATGTATTTTTTCCCATTTTTTTTGACAATGTTGCTCGGCATCACACACCGTAGTGTTCTTGTCTACTTGGATTCTTTTCTACGTTAATGTCTTTGATATTTGTTCTTTATCTTTACTGGTTATGATTTTTTTTTTTTGTTCTGTCCTTTGTCTTTGTTTTGCATGAAGGAAAAACAAACAGCAAAAAGAATCTCTGCAAATCCACCTTAGGATCCGTAACAGTATAACATTATAAATGTTCTATAGTTTTTCAGCTCGTATAAATGCGGACGTCGGGCTGTTTGGTTAAATTCTGCTGATCAGTATTATTCATTATCCACAGTCCAGTAGATCTTGTCCGATTTGTGAAGCTGAGGCGTAGAGTTATATATGGTATTTATTTTCTGAGTGAAGCTTGCGTAGGGTTCCACCTCTTCTACGTTCTGCTAAAAAAAAAAAAAAAAATAGTTATCTGGGAAATAAAGCAAATAAATAGCCACCCCATCTGAAAATTATTCTATATAGGTCTAGGGGGACCACCAAATTCTGTGTGGGATGTTCTACTTGCACTTGTGACTGAGGACCTGGATTGCCTTTTACTCATTCTCTACTATATTATTATTATTATTATTATCATCATCATCGTTTATTATGGCGTCAACCGTGTCTGCAGCGTTTTACAATAACCAATGGGAACGAGACAAAAAAATAGGACCAGAAACAAGAAGAGTAGAGATTAGCTTACAGTCTAGAGGAGTTGGGGTAGAGGAAGACGAGTTTTATTGGTCATTGGAATCATTGGCACTTGTGTTGGAGAAATGGTGAGGACATGGAAGAAGCATCTATCATGATGTGGATGAGAAGAGGGATGAGGTATATCAAGAATGTGGTACGCTAATCTGAAGAGATGGGTTATAAGGGATTTCTTGAAGGCCTGAAGATTAGAGGAAAGCCTATAGGGTGAGGTAGGTCATTCCACAGGACCGGGGGAGCAGCCCTTGAGAAGACTTGGAGGCGAGAGTTGATGGTGCGGGTGGAAACAGAGGACAGGCAGAGGTCACCTGCTGACAGGAGTGATCTAGAAGGGATGTGCTTGTGGCATAATGAAGACATGTAAAGACAGGTTGAGTTATTGAGGACTTTGAATGTCAGCATCAGTATTATAAATCAGATCCTGAAAAGTAAAGGAAGCCAATGGAGGGACTGGTAGAGGGGGGAGGTATGTGAGGAGCATCGGGTGAAAAATAAGCCTGGCAAAGGAATTCATTAGATTGCAAGGGGTAATGCGGACGTTGGGGAGGCCAATAAGTAGTGAGTTACAGTAATCAAGTCGTGATATAACGAGCTCATAGACAAGCACCTTAGCTGTATCTTGCATCAGAAAGGGGCTGATACAGATAATGGTTTTATGGTGATAATGCCAGGTTTTGGTCAATGACTGGCCTTATGTTGTCTCCCCACATCCAGAGTCATACGTGGCTCCAAGGCAACGAGCTTGAGTTGTCAGGCTAATGAGCCTTCCATTTACTTGTAGAGAGATAGGAGGCAGGGAGGGAAGAACCACGAGAATTTCAGTTTTGGCAAGATTGAGATGAATGAAGCAGGAAGACATCTTGCTAGAGACAGCAGAGAGACACTCATTGACGCGATCCAGGAGAGCAGGAGAGAAAAGGTATATATGGGTGTTGTCAGCGTATAGGTGGTTATGAAATCCAAACGATCTGATAAGTTTGCCTAGAGAGGCAGTATAGATCGAAAAAAGAAGAGGACCCAGTACTGAACCTTGGGGAGCCCCAACTGAAACAGGCTACAGGGTGGAGCTATTTCCAGAAAAGGAGACATTGAACGACCGTTGGGACAGATAGGAAGAGAACCAGTGGCGGTTGTTGACATTTCAAGTTGGTGGGGCACCAAACAGGAAACATGAATCTTTTTAATCATGAATAGGAATATGTCTGTATGGCAATACTACCACCAAAATATGTGGACGATCCCATATATAGGGAATACATATATATATACAGTCAGGTCCATAAATATTGGGACATCGACACAATTCTAACATCTTTGGCTCTATACACCACTACAATGGAGTTGGAATGAAACAAACACAATGTGCTTTACCTGCAGACTGTCAGCTTTAATTTGAGGCTATGTACATCCAACTCAGGTGAACGGTGTAGTATTTACAGCAGTTTGCAGATGTGCCTCCCACTTGTTAAGGGACCAAAATTAATGGGACAATTGGCTTCTCAGCTGTTCCATGGCCAGGTGTGTGATATTCCCTCATTACCCCAATTACAATGTGCAGATAAAAGGACCAGAGTTCATTTCAAGTGTGCTATTTGCATTTGGAATCTGTTGCTGTCAACTCTCAAGATGAGATCCAAATAGCTGTCACTATCAGTGAAGCAAGCCATCATTAGGCTGAAGAAACAAAACAAACCCATCAGAGAGATAGCAAGAACATTAGGTGTGGCCAAAACAACTGTTTGGAACATTCTCAAAAAGAAGGAACGCACCGGTGAGCTCAGCAACACCAAAAGACCCGGGAGACCACGGAAAACAACTGTGGTGGATGACCGAAGAATTCTTTCCCTGGTGAAGAAAACACCCTTCATAACAGTTGGCCAGATCAAGAACACTCTCCAGGAGGTAGGTGTATGTGTGTGGAAAGTCAGCAATCAAGAGAAGACTTCACCAGAGTGAATACAGAGGGTTCACCACAAGATGTAAACCATTGGTGAGCCTCAAAAACAGGAAGGCCAGATTAGAGTTTGCCAAACAACACCTAACAAAGCCTTCACAGTTCTGGAACAAGATCCTATGGACAGATGAGACCAAGATCAACTTGTACCAGAGTGATGGGAAGAGAAGAGTATGGAGAAGGAAAGGAACTGCTCATGATCCTAAGCATACCACCTCATCAGTGAAGCATGGTGGGGGTAGTGTCATGGCGTGGGCATGTATGGCTGCCAATGGAACTGGTTCTCTTGTATTTATTGATGATGTGACTGCTGACAAAAGCAGCAGGATGAATTCTGAAGTGTTTCGGGCAATATTATCTGCTCACATTCAGTCAAATGCTGCAGAACTAATTGGACGGCGCTTCACAGTGCAGATGGACAATGATTCAAAGCATACTGCAAAAGCAACCAAAGAGTTTTTGAAGGGACAGAAGTGGAATGTTATGCAATAGTCAAGTCAATCACCTGACCTGAATCCCATTGAGCATGCATTTCACTTGCTGAAGACAAAACTGAAGGGAAAATGCCCCAAGAACAAGCAGGAACTGAAGACAGTTGCAGTAGAGGCCTGGCAGAGCATGACCAGAGATGAAACCCAGCATCTGGTGATGTCTATGCATTCCAGACTTCAGGCTGTGATTGACTGCAAAGGATTTGCAACTAGGTATGAGCCGAACACTCCCCGAGTTCGGTTCGAGCCCGAACCCGAACTTCCCATTTGTTCGGGACCGAACCCGAACCCGAACCCCCATGCAAGTCAATGGGGTTGAAAATTCGTTTTTTTAGAGTGCCCTCCAAGAGGGCATATATGCTACATATTTGCCATAAAAGGTGTATGTGGGTCCGGGTAGTGCCCTGCGGGACAGGAAACAAGGACAAAAAGTTTTAAAAAAAACTTTTTTAAAGGGACAGTGAGTTTTCCATGAAATAAGGGTTAAAAATAAAAACGAAAAATTCCTTCAAATATCGTGCCTAGGAGGTCCCCATAACCTGCCCGTGAAGTGGCGGATTTCTAGGATGTATAGAAACACTTAAAAACAAATAAATGACGTTTCATATGACGGTAAATGATTTCCTTTAATCTATCCATAAACAACTGCTTGGGGCGGCAGCCTGTATGAAAAGACATTTTAGGACGCGCAGAAAAAGTTTAGTGTTTTTTTGGGCTAAATTATTGTGAAACTTATGCAGGCTTTGGATGAAAGTAACAATAGGTGCTTTAAAATTGGGCTTTTAGCGTCGGCAACAGTGCCCTCACACCGTAACCCCTCTGAGGATATGAATCTGATACAGGCGTCAATGGCAGTGCACCCAGATATTGTGCCTTTAGTGCCAGGCATGCAAGTACTATCATACAGTAACCCCTCTGTGATATTGTGGAAGATTGCAGGGGTGGACCATGCGGTCCCATATTGAAAAGAGTTTTTTTTTTATCTGTTAATGGGCGTCAGTGCACCCAGATATTGTGCCTTTAATGCCAGGCCAGCAAATATCATCATACAGTAACCCCTCTGTGGTATTGTGGAAGATTGTAGGGGTGGACCATGTGGTCCTTTATTGAAAAGTTTTTGTTTTTTTTAATGGGCGTCAGTGCACCCAGATATTGTGCCTTTAATGCCAGGCCATCAAGTATCATCATACAGTTACCCCTCTGTGGTATTGTGGAAGATTGTAGGGGTGGACCATGTGGTCCTTTATTGAAAATTTTTTGATCTGGTAATGGGCGTCAGTGCACCCAGATATTGTGCCTTTAATGCCAGGCCATCAAGTATCATCATACAGTAACCCCTCTGTTGTATTGTGGAAGAGTTCAGGGGTGGACCATGTGGTTGGTCCTATATTGAATTTTTTTTTTTTATCTGTTAATGGGCATCAGTGCACCCAGATATTGTGCCTTTAATGCCAGGCCATCAAGTATCATCATACAGTAACCCCTCTGTGGTATTGTGGAAGAGTGCAGGGGTGGAGCATGTGGTCCTATATTGAAAAGATATGCATCTGGTTAAGGTGTCAGTGCACCCAGATATTGTGCCTTTGGTGCCAGGCCAGCAAGTATCATCATACAGTAACCCCTCTGTAGTATTGTGGAAGAGTGCAGGGGTGGACCATGTGGTCCTATATTGAAAAGTTTTTTTTTCTTTTTTTTAATGGGCGTCAGTGCAGCCAGATATTGTGCCTTTCATTGCAGCAAGTGCCTTCACACGGTAACCCTTTTGTAGTATTGTGGAAGAGTTCAGTGCTGGAGGTTTTGTGAATGCAGAAGAGGACATCCCCTATCTATTCCATTACTTCAGCGTCAGGGGATTGATAGCTGCTGATCCAGGACTGATTCATTTTTATAAATGTCAGCCGGTCTACAGAGTCGGTGGACAGACGCACTCTTTTGTCTGTGACAAAACCTCCAGCGGCACTGAACGTCCTTTCGGAAAGCACGCTTGATGAAGGGCAACCTAGTAGCTGCATAGCATATTGGCTAAATTCTGGCGAGTGATCCAATCTCAACACCCAGTAAGCCAGTGGATCATCTGCTGGAAAGGTATCCAGGTCTGCCCTTGCCCCTAGGTAGTCCTGCACCATATGGTGAAGACGATGGCAATGGGTGCCTACATTTGACGTCCCTGGGCGTCGAGGACTAAAAAAATTTAAAAATGCATCAGTCAAGCAGCCCTGGCCTTCACCGCTATTCCTCTGATCACCTGCAGCCTCAGAAGCACGTGTGTCAGCACTTGGTAATCTAACAGTGCCTGGAAAGGTGTTACACAAGTTTCGCTTTAGAGCGTCCTCAAGTTTTGTCATCCTGTGCTCCCTCTGTGCGGGCAGGATGAGCTCTGCAACTTTCCCCTTGTATCGTGGATCAAGAAGGGTTGCCAACCAGTAATGATCCCTCTCCTTGATAGCACGAATCCTGGGGTCCTTTAGCAGGCTTTGCATCATTAGGGAGCCCATGCAGCGTAGGTTGGAGGTGGCATTAGCTGCCGAGTCTTCCTGGTCAACGAGGATGACCGTATCGTGCACTTCCTCCTCCCAGCCACGAACAAGCCCTTCTGTTTCTGGGCACACAAAACCCTGCCTTGAGGAATCCCCACCTTCAATGCCCCCACTACTTAAATAGTCCTCCACCTCCTCATCCTCCTCCTGTCTGATCTGAGTAGGACCCGCTGGAATGCTGTCTGCGGAAAGACTGGGGCCTTGAGAGCTAGGGAAGGCCTCCTCTTCCTCCCGCTGCTCTGCCTCTAGAGCCACATCTATAATTCCCTGCAGAGTGTGCTCCAGCAGGAACACTAAAGGAATTGTGTCACTGATGCATGCACTGTCCCTGCTCACCATCCTCGTTGCCTCCTCAAATGGTGACAGTACAGTGCATGCATCCTTGATCATCAGCCACTGCGGGGGGTAAAAAAACCAAGTTGACCTGAACCTGTCCCTGTGCCATACTCACACAGGTACTCGTTGATGGCCCTCTGCTGCTTGTGCAGACGCTGCAGCATTGCTAATGTCGAATTCCACCTGGTGGGCATGTCACAGATCAGACGGTTTGTGGGAAGGTGGAATTCTCTTTGAATTTCTGCCAAACGAACGCTTGCTGGGAATGACCGTCTGAAGTGGCTGCAGACTTTTCTGGCCTGGATGAGAAGCTCTGGCAGCCCTGGGTACTTGGTTAGGAAACGCTGTACCACCAGATTTAGGATGTGTGCTAGGCATGGTACATGCGTCAATTTACCCTTGCGTAGGGTGTAGAGAAGGTTGCTGCCATTATCGCAGATGATCATTCCCAGCTCAAGCTGGCATGGTGTTAACCATCTCTGCACCTGCCCATGCAGAGCTGACAAAATTTCTGACCCGGTGTGGCTCCTGTCCCCTAAACAAACCAGCTCAAGCACAGTATGGCATCTTTTTGCCTGAGCCATTGCGTAGACCCTGTCAGGCGTGGGGTTAACTGCCACTTCGCCAGAGACAGAGAAGGAAGAGGAGGAGGAGGAGGAGGAGGAGGAGGAAGAGGTGGTGGGGGTAGAGCAGACAGACCTCATACAAGCAGCTTTCTGGAGGCGTGGTGGATGAACAAGCTCCAGCACAGAGCCCCGTCTTGGATCCCTCCCAGCTGCAATCAGAGTTACCCAGTGTGACGTGAAGGAAATGTAACGACCCTGTCCATGCTTGCTGGACCACGTGTCTAAAGTGACATGCACCTTGCTGCTGACTGCTTTTCCCAATGACTGGATAACATTGTCTTCCACGTGTTGGTATAGTGCTGGAATGGCCTTGCGTGAAAAGTAATGGCGTTTTGGAACCTGCCACTGTGGTACTGCACATTCAGCAAATTCACGGAAGGGAGCAGAGTCCACCAGCTGGAAAGGCAGCAGCTGCAATGCGAGTAATTTTGCTAAGCTGGCATTTAGACGCTGTGCTTGGGGATGGTTGGGACTATATTTTTTCTTTCGCTGCAGCAGCTGCGGCAACGTAATCTGACTGCGTAAATCTTCAGCTACTGGGATGATGTCACATTGTGAGGAAGGATCTGCTGGTACATCCATTACTGTAGCATCATCCCTGTCGGTGGAGGTTGAAGGCAATTGCATGGCAGGACATACAGTGTGGGTAGAGACAGATGAGGAGGAGGAGGACCTACGCAAAGTTTTGCCCCAACGGGATGTGTGGCACTTGTTCATATGTCGCCTCAAGCACGTGGTACCGAAGTGTCCGGTGTTTATCCCACGCTTCAGCCTCCTCTGACATAGATTACAAATAGCAATGGTCTGGTCTGCTGCACATTACTTAAAGAACTCCCAGACAGCAGAGTTCCTGCATGTGTTCTTTGAGACAACAGTGCCCTGCACCGGAGCAGCTCTGACATATGATGCCTTGGACTGGCTAGTGCTACGGTTGGTCACAGAGGATGTTGTGCCTCGTGTTTGCTGTGCCTCCTCCTCCTCCCCCTCCTCCCCCTCCTCCTCACTTGATTCCTCAGTTCGATCTGGCACCCAGGTGGAGTCAGTGACCTCATCATCATCAATGTCATCTTCACCCGCTATCTCCTCGTCACTGGAGCCAAGTTGGCAGTATGCTGCAGCTGCTGGGGCAACATGAGTGCCAGTTATTTGTGTGTGATCACTGGCACCCCCTTCCTCTAGGTTGATTATACTCCCTTGCTCAACCTCAGAGATTGAATCAGAGCACTGTACTTGCTGCGCATCCTCAAGCAGCATGTCACTCTCATTGTAGTCAAACAATTCAGCTGACTCCTCCGTGTGTGATAGCGAGGCTACGGCAGGAGTAGCTGTGGACATGGAGGCTGCATTAGATGCTTTGGCAGCTGAGGTGGACTGTAAAGCACTAGAAGCCTGGCTGGCAGAGGACTCGGAGGATGAGGATGGCCTGGTTAGCCAATCCACCAAGTCCTCTGTATGTTGCTGCTGCTTAAGACGGCCAGCACCAGTTAGAAAGGACAAGCATGCCCCTGCAGAGGATGCACCACGTCTACCACGACCAGAGACACAGCCTCCCGACACAGGGGCTGCTTGCCCTCTTATCTGTGGCTGGGAGCGTCTGCCTGTCCTTTTTGTTCTTTCAGACATGGTGAGTGATTTATAGATTAATATATACAGAACTCTGATTCAACTCTGGTATAAAGATTTAAATAACTCTGGTATAACTCAGTGAGACTGTCACGCCGAACAGGGGACTCACCTCTCGCAGGCTCAGACGGGCCACCCCGCCGGCTGTTACGCCGCCCGGCGATGCGGCAACAGCCGGGAGGCTTGCCCATCACGAGGGCTGGCTGTGGCGGTCCGACGCGCCGGCGTCCCCGGCGCGTAACTCGAGGGCTGGGGACACTCCAGGGCCCTGCCCGGTCCATTGCGGCCCTCTCCACGCCAGCACTGACAGAGTCAGCGCCGCAGCCCGCTGTCTCCACGTGGGACATGGCGGCTCCCGGCGTCTGACGTCACAGGGGCGGGTACAGAGGTCAGGATTGGTGGAACAGGCCCAAGGGGAGGAACCTCAGCCCTGGGTGGACCTGATGGGGAACAGCACCAAAACCCACTCAGGCCCTGATTGGCTCTCCTATCTAGAGGAGCCAATTGGTGAACAGACAAACCCCACCACGTATATATAAACCCTTCTGTCACACTCAGTCCTCGCTTCAGCGTTGTATCCCTTCCAGTGGTTACTAATTGAGAAGCTTATTCATGTGCTACCTGTGTACCAGTTCTTGGCTTACCCTTCGACCTTTCCTGTTTCGCCGCCTGTCCCTGACCACCCTTCTGACCACGACTACGATATTTGGAAACCCTTTTGTACCGCGATCCTGAGACTGTTCTCCCGCCTCTGCACCTGGGCTCCAGATCCCCTGCCGCAAGCCGTGACATACGCTGAAGCCTCCATGGAACCCGCAGAGGTCACGGACGCCCTCACAGCCCTGTCACACCAAGTCTCCAATTTGGCCCGGTCAGTCCAGGACCTACAGACTGAACATCGCCAACTCCAGATTCAAATACAAGCTGCAACTTTGCCGCCTCCGTACGCCCCTCCTTCGGCACCTGCTTCAGTACAGCCTATTCCGGAGAATGCTGCTCCAGAACCTCAAACCAAATTACCAGACTCTTTCAACGGAGATCGCACCCAGTTTGAAAGCATTTATGCTTGATTGCTGCATCCTCTTTTCCCTTAAACCACGCACTTACAACAATGACTTTATAAAAGTACGTATGGTTATGTCACTACTCAGTGGTGAACCCAAGAAATGGGCACACACCCTCCTCAGGGAACAGGACCCCGTTCTGGAGACCTGGCCCTCCTTTGCAGCTGCCTTGGAGTCAATGTATCAAGACCCTCACAAGAGGGAGTCGGCCCAAAATGTTCTCAGAGCACTCAAACAGGGCCGCCGCCCCGTGGAGGAATACGTCACCCAGTTTCGTCATTACGCCCACGAAACCGCTTGGAATGAGGCCGCCCTCCTTGACCAATTTCGTCGTGGCTTGGCGGACCACCTAAAAGACGAACTCGCACGAGTTGGGGTACCCCGTTCCCTCGATACCTTGACTGACTTCTGTATACAGTTTGACCGGAGATCGAGGGAATGCAGAGATGAAAGATCGCCCCTCGTCCCTCGACCAATTCCAGAGCCTTCCCATACCTCCTTCCCCTCTAATGTTTCCATCCCTAGGAGAAGAGAAGAACCCATGCAGATAGGGCTGGTGGATCGACGTCTGTCTCCAGCCGAAAGAGATAGACGCAAATGCCTCCAATTGTGTCTCTACTGTGGGGAAGCCAATCACCAAGTCCGTCTCTGTCCTATGAAACCTTCGTTATGGGAGGTAAGACTGGATTCATTTCCATACTCTCTAGTCCTCGTTTCACCCACACGCCTCACCTGCTTCTACTAGACATGTGCATTCGTTTTAGTACTAAAACGATTTAGTCAGAATTTTGGGATAATTTAGTTTTAGTATGACTCAAGAGAAACGAAACTGCTCAGTACAAAAAACGAAAGAAACTAAAATAAAATGCACTACATTTTAGTTTCAGTCCTTTTTGTGATATTACATTGATGAGTGAAGGAGACCAGCAATGAAGAGCGCAACATTGCAACATCCGAAGATCTGCACCCTCCACATGCCAATGCAGTAGGATGTTCTATACAGAGAGGGGCATTAATTAATGCAGGAGGATGTTCTATACATTATACAGAGAGGGGTATTAATGCAGGAGGATGTTATATACATTATACAGACAAAGGTATAAATTGAGGAGGATGTTATATACAGAGAGGGGCATTAATTAATTCAGGAGGATGTTCTATATATTATACAGAGAGGGGTATTAATTAATGCAGGTGGATGTTGTATACATTATACAGAGAGGGGTATTAATTAATGCAGGAGGATGTTCTAAACATTATACAGAGAGGATCCTTTTTTTTTCAGCCCTTTAAATCCAGTGGCTGTGAGCGCTGAGATCGGCTGCTTGTTACATTATCTCTCAGTACAATGTATCAGGCTCAGTTGTTACAGTAACTGACTGTAACAGTGGTCAGAGTTTCAGTAAAAAAGGAAATAATATTGTTCTAACCTCTTATATATAAAAATATTATTTACTAGTTTTACTGAAACTCTGAGCGCTGTGATGAGCAGCAGTCAGTTACTGTAACAGCTTTGCCTGACACGGGGCAGTATTACAATGTTGGTGCTAACTTAACCAGAGCTGTTGTAAACTGAAAACCTCCATAGGCTATAATAGCTCTGGGAAGTTTACAACAGCTCTGGTTATGTTAGCACCAACTATGTAATATGGCCCACATTGTGCTGAGAGTGAGAGATACTGTAACAAGCAGCGATCTCAGCCCTCTGAGGAGCCACTACAATAGTAATTGTATCCATTGGTTTTCGGATGAATGAAATTAGTTTTCATACTAAAGCACTGAAAACGAATTTCTTTAGTAACTAAATAAATTGCATTTTAGGACTAATCCTTTAGTTCAAAACGAAATTTTGTGCTGTGCACATGTCTAGCTTCTACCCGTTTCCCTACAGTGGCAACAGAAGACCTATCCGACCCAAGCGATGGTGGATTCAGGGGCTAGCGGATGTTTTGTGGATTCAGCCCTAGTAAAACGCATCAAGTTACCTTTACTCAATAAAGATTGTCCTGTCAAAATCAGAATGGTGGATGGTTCCTCATTAAGTTCCGGTCCCATAACAAAAGAGAGTATACTTATCCAAATGACCATAGGTGTGGGTCATTCCGAGAAAATAAAATTTGATGTGGTTGATTCGCCTATCTTCCCAATTATCCTTGGTATACCCTGGTTACGTCTCCACGACCCTGCTATCCAATGGTCTACTGGTGTGGTGTCTCTCTCCTCCTCATACTGCCAAAGTGATTGTAATCCCTCACCGACCATAGGTATTATGGAATTAGACGAAACCACAATTCCAACCACTTCATTACCTGAACAATACCACGATTTCTTAGATGTGTTTGACAAAAAGAAAGCCGAATCCCTACCACCAAGAAGGCATTATGATTGCCCCATCGACCTTTTACCTGGGGCTCCCATCCCTTATGGGCGTATCTTTCCCCTGTCTGAACCCGAGTTAAAGGTCCTTAAAGAATATATCCAAGAAAACTTACAAAAAACATTCATTCAACCATCTACCTCCCCTGCTGGTGCAGGAATATTTTTTGTTGACAAAAAGGATGGTGGCCTAAGACCATGTGTGGACTACCGTGAATTAAATAGAGTTACGATTAAAAATAGATACCCTCTACCACTCATCCCTGAACTCCTCGAACGCCTTCAAAAAGCATGTATCTATTCCAAATTGGACTTGCGCGGGGCATATAACCTCGTACGTGTCCGGGAAGGAGATGAGTGGAAAACCGCCTTCCGAACTCGGTACGGGCATTTTGAATACAATGTAATGCCGTACGGGCTTTGTAACGCCCCCGCTACTTTCCAACATTTCGTAAATGACATTTTTCGGGACCTTCTGGATCAGTTCGTCGTGATTTATCTTGATGACATCCTGATATTCTCTTCTTCCCTCCAGGAACACAGGCAACACGTTACCACCGTACTTCAACGGCTCCGGGATAATCACCTGTATGCCAAATTGGAGAAATGTACCTTCGAGACAACTAAGGTGGAATTCCTGGGTTTCATTATCTCCCCTGGAAGTATAGAGATGGACCCCCGCAAAGTGGAGGCCATTACTGCTTGGCCAGTACCCAGCAATCCTAAAGAGGTACAGAGATTGATCGGTTTCGCAAATTTCTATAGGCGTTTTATTCGAGACTTTTCTAAGATTACGCAACCGTTGACTGCACTCACTAGCCCTAGTGTGAAGTTTCGATGGAATGAAGAAACCCAAAGGGCGTTCGACAAACTTCGTGATCTCTTCATTCCCGCTCCTGTCCTACAACTCCCTAACCCACAATTGCCATTCACTCTCGAGGTAGATGCCTCAGAGTCAGCCGTCGGGGCCGTCCTCTCCCAGAGGTCCCCTTAGGACAACTACATCCAGTAGCTTACTATTCCAAAAGACTTTGCCCTGCAGAACGCAATTACGACATAGGAGATCGGGAGCTCCTAGCCATCAAGCGTGCCTTTGAAGAGTGGCGCCATCTACTCGAGGGCACGTCCAATCCCATTACTGTGTATACCGACCACAAAAATTTGGAGTATTTAAAATCGGCCAAACGTCTAAAACCCCGACAAGCTCGCTGGGCCCTTTTCTTTGCTAGGTTCAATTTTCACGTCACATACCGGCCGGGCTCAAAGAATGGCAAAGCAGGTGCGCTCTCAAGAGTACAAGACCTCGCACTTCTACCACCCACCCCTTCCCCTACAGTGTTGCCGACACAATGCTTCTTGGGCATGACATCATGTCTTCATGATAAAATTAAGCAGTTGACTGCTAGTACTTCTTTGCCGGTTTCTTCTGAGGGTTTCCACATCCACAATCATTGCATTTACGTCCCTGAAGAGGCTCGCAAGGAGGTTCTGCATATGTGCCACGACTCATTGGTAGCTGGACATCCAGGACGCAGGAAAACCGTGGACTTACTCAAACGTCATTCTGGTGGCCCTCCATGTTCTCCGATGTCAATAAGTATGTCGCTGGTTGCCCTACGTGCCTCCGTCCAAGCACACCACGACCAAAGTGGCAGGGCTATTACATCCATTGCCAATCCCGACCCGTCCCTGGTCGCAGATTTCCACAGACTTTATTGTAGACTTACCTCCTTCTCATAAAAACACTGTCATAATGGTAGTAGTCGACCGTTTGACTAAGATGGCACACTTTATTCCCTACCCAAGTTACCACAGCTGCTGAAACAGCTTCCCTATTTCTCCATAACGTGTTCAAGATCCATGGCATTCCTGACTCTATCGTCTCCGACAGGGGAACCCAGTTTACCTCCCGGTTTTGGAAAGCCTTCTGCTCTCTTCTCCGAATCCAGGTCTCGCTTTCCACTGCTTTCCATCCCCAGTCTAATGGTCAAACTGAACGGGTTAATCAGACTCTTGAACAGTATTTGCGTTGTTTTTCCACTTATAGACAAGATGACTGGGCCGAGTTGTTACCCCTCGCTGAATTTGCCTATAATTCCCACGATCATGAGTCCACTGGTTCTACCCCTTTTTTTCTTAATGTGGGGTTTCACCCTACCATGATTCCAGGTCTGGCCCCCCATTCTTCGGTTCCTGACGTCGACTCGCGCCTTGCCCTACTTCAAGAGGCCTGTCAGTTAGCTCAATCTACCCTCCGTACTGCTCAGCAGAGGTATAAATTAAAAGCTGATCGTCACCGTTCTGTTCCCCCGGCCTTTCGAGTAGGTGACAAGGTCATGCTGTCCACAAAAAACCTTCGCCTGCACTGTCCCTCTAAAAAACTAGGCCCCTGCTTTATTGGGCCTTTCCTATTTCCCACCAGGTTAATCCTGTTGCTTTCCGCCTCGCGCTCCCCCCACGTATCGGATTCACCCTGTCTTCCATGTCTCCCTTCTCAAATCTGTCCCCCTGAGTCACTAACTGGCAGGGATATACCCCCTGGTCCGCCCGTGCTTGTTGGTGACGACCTCGAATACGAGGTTGACCGCATCCTCGATTCCAGACTCCTTTCGCGGGGCTCTTCAGTACCTTGTCCAATGGAAGGGGTATGGTCCTGAGGAGCGATCCTGGGAACCCGCCTCCTTTGTACACGCCCCCTCGTGCCTTCGGGCCTTTCACGCGCTCATCCGGATAGGCCGGGTCCTTTTTGCGTCCGGAGGCCGCTCCTTCGAGGGGGGGTTCTGTCACGCCTAACAGGGGACTCACCTCTCGCAGGCTCAGACGGGCCACCCCGCCGGCTGTTACGCCGCCCGGCGATGCGGCAACAGCCGGGAGGCTTGCCCATCACGAGGGCTGGCTGTGGCGGTCCGACGCGCCGGCGTCCCCGGCGCGTAACTCGAGGGCTGGGGACACTCCAGGGCCCTGCCCGGTCCATTGCGGCCCTCTCCACGCCCGCACTGACAGAGTCAGCGCCGCAGCCCCGCTGTCTCCACGTGGGACATGGCGGCTCCCGGCGTCTGACGTCACAGGGGCGGGTACAGAGGTCAGGATTGGTGGAACAGGCCCAAGGGGAGGAACCTCAGCCCTGGGTGGACCTGATGGGGAACAGCACCAAAACCCACTCAGGCCCTGATTGGCTCTCCTATCTAGAGGAGCCAATTGGTGAACAGACAAACCCCACCACGTATATAAACCCTTCTGTCACACTCAGTCCTCGCTTCAGCGTTGTATCCCTTCCAGTGGTTACTAATTGAGAAGCTTATTCATGTGCTACCTGTGTACCAGTTCTTGGCTTACCCTTCGACCTTTCCTGTTTCGCCGCCTGTCCCTGACCACCCTTCTGACCACGACTACGATATTTGGAAAACCCTTTTGTACCGCGATCCTGAGACTGTTCTCCCGCCTCTGCAACTGGGCTCCAGATCCCCTGCCGCAAGCCGTGACAGAGACACACTGATAGCTGGCAGCCAGTGACAAGAGACAGATCACCTTAATTCACAAATCTTTTAAATAAATTAGTGAGCCCCAAAACAGATTGCTGGCTGTGTGACGAGACACAGAAGATCACCTTAATTCCCAAGTGTTTTAAAGAAATTAGTGAGCCCCAAAATACAGCGTGGTACTTTTTGTATGACGAGACACAGATCACCTTAATTCCCAAGTGTTTTAAAGAAATTAGTGAGCCCCAAAATACAGCGTGGTACTGTTTGTATGACGAGACACAGATCACCTTAATTCCAAGTGTTTTAAAGAAATTAGTGAGCCCCAAAATACAGCGTGGTACTGTATGTATGACGAGACACAGATCACCTTAATTCCAAGTGTTTTAAAGAAATTAGTGAGCCCCAAAATACAGCGTGGTACTGTATGTATGACGAGACACAGATCACCTTAATTCACAAGTGTTTTAAAGAAATTAGTGAGCCCCAAAAATAATTGCTGGCTGTGTGACGAGACCCAGAAGATCACCTCAATTCACAAATGTCTTAAAGAAAGTTGTGAACCCCAAAAAAAATTGCTGGCACAGTGACAAGACACACATCACCTAAATTCCCTGATATTTGGTAAAAATGACACCCAAAACGACTTGCTGGCACAGTGGTGACAAGACCCAGAAGATCACCTTAATTCACAAATGTTTTAAATAAAGTTGTAAACCCCGAAAAAACTTGCTGGGACAGTGACAAGACACACATCACCTAAATTCCCTGATATTTGGTATAAATGAGACCCAAAAAGACTTGCTGGCACAGTGTGACAAGACCCAGAAAATCACCTCAATTCACAAATGTTTTAAATAAAGTTGTAAACCCCAAAAAAACTTACTGGCACAGTGACAAGACACACATCACCTACATTCCCTGATATTTGGTATAAATGAGACCCAAAAAGACTTGCTGGCACAGTGACAAGACCCAGAAGATCACCTCAATACACAAATGTTTTAAATAAAGTTGTAAACCCCAAAAAAACTTGCTGGCACAGTGACAAGACACACATCACCTAAATTCCCTGATATTTGGTCGAAATGAGACCCCCCCCAGTAGCGTGGCAGACCGGCAGTAACAACACACACAACTATCTCCTCTGAAATACGTGCAGAAAGCGCTGCGTTGAAACCTTATGTAGTGTGCTGCGGGACTTAGCTCTGTGAGCCCATGATTGGGCAAAATTTGCCCAATCAGGACTCTGAGCGGTGATTGGCATAGTGTTGAACCAGTCTTGCACCAGACCTGTGGTCAGGTGCAAGGCTGTAGCCAATTACGAGCTTCAGGCAGTGGGAAAATGCATTGTGGTCCATTGTGGTCAAACGTGCGGCGAACACCCAGAAATGTTCGGTGTTCGCGATCTGCTCGAACAGGCTAAATTCGGGTCGAACCCCGAACCGTCCGAACCCGAACAGCTCATCCCTATTTGCAACCAAGTATTAAGAAGGGAAAGTTTGATTTATGATTATTATTCTGTCCCATTACCTTTGGTCCCTTAACAAGTGGGAGGCACATCTGCAAACTGCTGTAAGTCCTACACCGTTCACCTGAGTTGGATGTACATACCCTCAAATTAAAGCTGACAGTCTGCAGTTAAAGCACATTGTGTTTGTTTCATTCCAACTCCATTGTGGTGGTGTATAGAGCAAAAGATGTTAGAATTGTGTCGACGTCCCAATATTTCTGGACCTGACTGTATATATAGAGTCCGTGCCAAAAGGCAGAATAGGCGGCACTCTCGGTCTTTGCAAAAGTGTTTATTAAGAAATGTTTCGACTTACTTTCATCAGGATCCTGATGAAAGTTCGCGGCTAGCGGACTGAAACGTCGAAACATTTAAAAACCAACAGTTCCTTCTAAGCAGTGCCAGATCTTGGTTATCCATACCTGAGCTCCTTGTACCTGAATTCTCTTGTGATTTAACCTGTTATTGACCTCTGCTTGTTTTCTGACTACTCTGCCTTCCGTTGCCCTAGACTATTTCCTTGTACTACGCTTCTGCACTGATATCGACCCGGCTATTCCATTTGACTATTCTATACTCTGTATTCCTGATTCTGTCTCGTCTGACTACCCCGTGTTGATGACCTGGTTTTGTATTACGACATTGTCTTTAATTAACTCTTTCTGTCTAGCTAGTATACATATACCTGGCCAATTTTTAAGGACCAGACAGTTAGGGATTCCTTTACTGCTACCCTGTTGGTAGTTTTTTGGCTCTGTGGAGTGTTGGGCTTTAAGGACTGCGTGGTGGGATCTGGGAATCGTGACAATTCAGTATGAAAAAAGAGTTTTTATTATTATTTGCTGAAAATAAAAACGGAAAGCTGGTCCTACCCATTTTACTATGAGTATACAAAACTTCAGTGTATGAAAGAAAAAATCCTGTTTACTATTGCAATTAGAACATTAAGGTAAATGGGGCTGTGCATTTCCTGGTATTAAGGGGTTAAGGTGGGCCCTCACTGTGTTAAGGTGATAAAATCTTCATTCAAGCCTTAGACAGAGCATTCTTTGGTTGGGTCTGTTTGATGGCCATCAGAGCTCAATTAGCAGCAGGGGCTTGATAACAGCTGATGCCTGTGATTGCCAATACCTTCCCATAGAGCTCTTATCATATTCCTGGTCCTGGACACAGGTCATAGACCAATAAACCCATTATCTTATTTTTTTTCCCTCTGCCTAGCAACAGTTGAGGAGACAATGACACTGCTTAAACAGATATATCACATTTTAGCAATTAGGCACATGATAAATGACACAAAAAAACAATAGGAAAAAAAATATGGTTTAAATTTTTTAGGTTTTTTTATTCCAAAAAGAATGGTAGGGCGCTGCCCCATCTGCCTATAACCAAGCCACCACTGAAGAGAACCATGAAAGAGCATGCATATAAATGGGTGCTAAGGGCTGAGTGTAAGTTTTTCAAGTTGTCTCAATTAAATAGGTATGTATATACAGTTGTGTTCAAAATTACTCAACCCCCCCAATGCTGTAAAGGGTTTTAGGGAATTTAGTGTACATTTGTAATTATATTCAGAATGAAATCCTACAAGGACTTTTTAAAGAACCATATGCAACTAAAATGACATCAATTGGTTTTGTAATACAGTAGTAAATGTTTCTTTTGTGAATTCTTCATTGACACAATTATTCAACCCCTTAAAGACTACCACTCTGAAGAACAGAGGTTCATTCAAGTGTTTTCAATCAGGTATTGAAAACACCTGTGGATGTCACGGAGCAGCAATAAAGCATAATAAGTACCAATTTGGCAGCTTTAAAATGACTGTGATACTCAGCTCCTTCTAGACATTTACTGGTGTGGTTACAAACATGGTGAAGTCAAGAGAATGGTCTAGGAAGACAAGAGAAGAGGTGATTACTCTTCACAGGAAGGGCAATGGCTATAAGAAGATTGCAAAGATGTTAAACATACCAAGAGAGACCATAGGAAGCATCATTCGCAAATTCAAGGCAAAGGGCACTGTTGAAACGCTACCTGGTCGTGGCAGAAAGAAGATGCTGACTTCGACTGCTGTGCACTACCTGAAGCGTAGAGTGGAGAAAAGTCCCCGTGTGACTGCTGAGGAACTGAGAAAAGATTTGTCAGATGTGGGTACTGAAGTTTCAGCTCAGACAATACGGCGCACACTGCGTAATGAAGGCCTCCATGCCAGAACTCCCAGGTGCACCCCCTTGCTGTCTCCAAAGAATAAGAAGAGTCGACTGCAGTATGCCAAAAGTCATGTGGACAAACCACAGAAGTTTTGGGATAGTGTTCTGTGGACTGATGAAACAAAATTAGAACTATTTGGGCCCATGGATCAACGCTATGTTTGGAGGAGGAAGAACAAAGCCTATGAAGAAAAGAACACCTTGCCTACTGTGAAGCATGGCGGGGGTCAATCATGCTTTGGGGCTGTTTTGCTTCTGCAGGTACAGGGAAGCTTCAGCGTGTGCAAGGTACCATGAATTCTCTTCAGTACCAGGAGATATTGGATGACAATGTGATGCAGTCCGTCACAAACCTGAGGCTTGGGAGACGTTGGACCTTTCAACAGGACAATGATCCCAAGCATACCTCCAAGTCCACTAGAGCATGGTTGCAGATTAAAGGCTGGAACATTTTGGAGTGGCCATCGCAGTCACCTGACTTAAATCCGATTGAGAACCTCTGGTTTGACTTAAAGAAAGCAGTTGCAGTGCGCAAGCCTAAGAATGTGACTGAACTGGAGGCTTTTGCCCATGACGAATGGGCGAAGATACCCGTAGATCGCTGCAAGACACTTGTGTCAAGCTATGCTTCACGTTTAAAAGCTGTTATAACTGTAAAAGGATGTTGTACTAAGTACTAAGATTGAATGTCACTTGGGGGTTGAATAAAACTGATAATGATGTGAGCACAGAAAAGACATTTGTGGTTATTTCATTATAAATGTTATATTTGTCTGACCTACACGTGCCTCTTTGATTTAATTGTAAGCAAGATGACTGAATGATCAAAATCAATGTCAAACTGGCCAAAACACTCAATTTCAGTGGGGGTTGAATAATTTTGAACACAACTGTATATATATATAATGATATTAGGGTGTTGGCCGTTTGCTGCAATATATTAGTGTCAGACATTCAAATCAAATCAAATCAAATCAAATCAAAATAAGCTTTATTGGCAGGACCAAATACATTTTAGCATTGCCAAAGCATATGGGGAGGAGGGGGGTAGTGGGACATATATATGGGGGGGGGACATTCTCTGATCACTGGGAAGGAAATATGAGGCATTATGCTATATGCGTTGTTAGAGCCTCAGACACCACTTTGTCTACCTCAAACCTAGAGAATCAAATATACATATGTTTCTTTTCTTGCTCTCCATGTTGCCGCTACCAATTAAAACAATCCATCAAAGTCATTATTTGAGAATGTGTATATATCTACCTCCGAGAGGGCTCCTTTCTATCCTATGGGGGTTATTCAGAGAGATCCGAAATGTAACCGGACACTAAATTTCAGCAAACAGGGACATTTCAGGGCCATTCGGCTATTCAGAGAGCAGGCAGTTCGCCAAATTTTGGCGAATTGCCTGCACGATGTAACATGCCTGTTCGAAGGCAGTGAAATCCCCCATAGAGAAGCAATGCTTCGTCTATTCAGAGACCCCAAACAGCAGAGAAAAGCCGTTATTATTAGAGTACATATTAAATTAGCTAGGATGATGATGATGCATAGCAAGAGGCCTGATAGCTGATAATAACTTCTTATTATCCCAAGGGATTGTAGAGCATGGAGCATCTTCTTCATCATCATCATGATATAACATAGTAAGCATTATTATATCAGGGCTCAAAATCAAGGGCTAATAAATCAGACAATTGCTTTCACATCCTTCGTCTGATATATATATATATAAAATATGCAAGATATAGATTTTAAAAATTTCACAGATTACGTACTTATTTCAGAATGTTTATATATCATTCCGATGTTCTTCTCTTGTTTGGTTGTTTATTTGCTTAAAATAGTTTGTGACACACATTATTTGACATTATGTGTAGGATGATGAGGTGTTTGTGACACTGTAGTAGCATGATGACAAGGTGGCTTTAGCATGCTGTATAAAATGTGGTTTTCTTCTTACCATCCCGAGGTTTCTTTCCCGTACAGGATTACTCTGTTGGCCTACAGTGGGGTTATTTTGTTTATCCCCTCTTATGCACCTCCTGTAAGAAAGAAAACACTTAATAAAATCCACTGTATTCCCTCAAAGGAAATTCGGTGCTTGGGAATCTGGTCTGTGGTTAGTGTAATAATCATATATCACTGCTCCCTGTAATGTCAAAAATTCTGGAAAAATGTGTCTACACTCAATTACGTGATTATTATCAGAATCAGAACTATTTAACCCCAGATCAATCAGGCTTTCATCCAAATCATTCAACTACAACTGCCCTTTTAAAAGTCTGTAATGATATCCAAGCGGGCATGGAACAAGGAAATCTAACTGGAGCCATCTTCCTTGATTTTGCCAAGGCTTTTGACACAGTAGACCATGGCATCCTATTACAAAAACTTAAGAACTCTGGTATTGGTGATAGTACGTTAACCTGGTTCCAATCATATGTGTCTGATAGGTCTCAATTTGTGTCCATTTCTGACAGCACTTCCCTCCCCCTCCCAGTCACATGTGGTGTACCCCAAGGCTCGATATTTGGCCCCCTGCTATTCACAATATTCATAAACGATCTGCCCAATGTCTGCAAAGCTTCTACTGTACACATGTACACAGACGACACTGTAATCTATACCAGCAAACCAAATCTCCCACAGCTGGAGGCCGTGCTGCAAGACCAATTCACAGGGGTAGAAAAGTGGATCGCAAATAACAAACTTTTTCTAAATACTGACAAAACTGTTACAATGCTCTTTGGAACCGCACCTAAACTACACAAATTGCAAACACCCCATCTATGTGTTGGGACAAAATCAAATGGCACACTGACCACAGTCACTTCTCTCAAATATCTAGGTATGTGGTTAGACCCACATCTATCTTTTGGCCCCCACATCGAAAAACTCTCATCTAAACTCTACCCCAAACTAGGTGCCCTGTACAGAAACAAATCCTGCCTGAGCCCCGCGGTAAGAAAGCAGATTGTACAACAAATGCTTATGCCAGCCATTGAATACGGAGATGTAGTGTATGCAGCCGCCCCGCAAACACACCTCCAGAAACTTACTACATTGTATAACTCATTCTGTCGCTTTGTGCTACAATGTAACTACATGACACACCATTGTGACATGTTAAAAGAACTAAACTGGCCATCGCTGGACTCTAGACGCACCCTTCACCTTTCCAACCTGGTGTTTAAGAGCTTTTCTGGGAAGCTACCACCCTACCTGAATATGCTGCTTCCCCGGCAGTTCCCTCATCCTATAACCTCAGATCCAGGACCAGCACCTTACTTGCAATACCGCAATACAAAAAGAAAATGGCTCGATCCTCATTTTCCTACAGAGCACCGCAATATGGAATAACCTCCCAGACACCGTCAAATCTTCCCCAGTCTAAAGTCCCTTAAGAAATCTCTATTAACATACCTCAATACGAAATGCACCTGTAAACATGTAACATAATGACTTTATTTCCTCCATATTTATTTTTCTGTTAATCTGTATATTTGGTCTTGTGTTAATATCTTGCATTTTACTATTTTGTATTTCTGTAACCACTCAATGTTCTCGAACCCAGGACATACTTGAAAACGAGAGAAATCTCAATGTATCCTTCCTGGTAAAATCCTTTTATAAATAAAAATAAAAATAAATAAATATATGGAGATTTTTATTGTACATGGATCTTGGGTACACTCAGTTACATGTTACACAGGTATCAGGTACACTCAGTTATATGTTACACAGATATCAGGTACACTCAGTTATATCTTACACAGAAATCAGGTACACTCAGTTATATGTTACACTGATCTCAAGTACACTCAGTTATTATTACTATTATTCTTTATTTATATAGCATATTCTGCAGCGCTGACCAGAGGGCACAGTGTAGGCAGGGATACAATACATTGAGACTGAAAAACATTTGATATACTAGTGTTACGGATCCTGGTACCCCAGGCGCCCCTTTCCGCTGAACCCAGGAGGTATTCGTGCCCACACAGAGTAGACGACACATAAACTGTGAGAGGAGTTCTTGCAGATTCAAAATCCAAAATGGAGACTGATATTATTTTCACTTTAGAATAGGAAAAACCACACACACAGGGGAAGGTACAGAAACAATGGACACACACCCAGCCTTGGAACAATGACTTAGGAGTCAGAAAACAATCATCTGGGTGACTTGTTGCTGGGGGGGATGATGGAATCATGTGAAGACAAAGGAATCCATTACTTACAGGGGGGGTGGAAGCAGACAAAAGGTTAAATTGCAAGCTCTTGAGCAGGGTCCTCTCTTACTATTCTGTGAGTGCAACTTGTATGCACATGTTATCTTTTCTTATCCATTGCACAGCGCTGTGAAACGTGTTAGTGCTTTATACCAACTTGTAACATACAGATACACACTTTAACAACAGCACAGCACATCACACAACATTCTACCCTATATACAGAGACAATGAAATGTAAAGAAAAATAAATGCAAATAAACACTGCTGCGGTCGTTTCGTCACAACTAGTAGAGAAGGAAATGAGGGCCCTATTTCTTTGGGAATTTACAATCTAGAAGTAGCCAAAAAATAATAATTCTGAAATTTAGAAAGCAAAAAAAAAGTAGGTCTCCCCTAGTGTCCTTATTAAAACATAACTTTTAATCCAATTTATTAAAATGACTCAATTGAGATATTTAGTAAACCAAAACACATGAAAAAACATTCAACGTATATTATTATGGGTAGTCAATAATTGATTGCAAATAATACCCACTGGTATGATATTCACCCAGGGCTGGAAAAAGGTGCCTTATTTCTTGATAAGCAGCACAATATTGTTATGAGCACCTTAAATTCTTAGAAACAATTGTTTCGATGACCATGTTTTAACGCAAGCGCTCATAGACGCACTGAATACAATTAGCAATTCTGTACAACTCTGCATTAATTCAAATGTCTTGACACATAATAACTGACCCACCATAAAAAGTGGGCCAGCTACTATGTGTCAAGAGATAGAGATGACCTTTGGCAACAATTGTTGCACTTAAAAAAGCTTATCTTGAGATTTTTATGGTGGGTCAGTTATTATGTGTCAAGAGACAGAGATGACTTTTTGTAACAATTGTTGACCTTAAAAAAGCTTATCTTGGAATTTTTATGGTGTCTCAATTGTCAAATTGACATATCTCTTGGCTAACAATTGATTTATTGATTCTGAGGCTATAATTGAGTGCTCTACCTGGCTGATTAGTATCTTATCAGCATGTAAGAAGCACTCAACTGAAGGTATTTCTTTTGTTACTTGGCAACAAGAAGCCTGAACTTATTGCAGGGATACAGGGGTCCCAATCAAGGAGACCTGAAGGGATACTCCAATGAATGCATTTATTTTATTTTGGCAACTATATAGAAGAGTTGTCTGTGTATAAGGAATACCAAGAATCAGTACCACGAGAGTCAAACACATAAATGTGCAATAATATCTGGTTACAAACAAGTGCAAATTATTGCGTTTTGTAGTGCCGAGCTATGCAGCATTCACCGAACTCAACGGCAATATCTTATTTATGCTAACGTACAAGAGGGTATCATTTCCTCTCGCTAAGTGAATTTGAATTAATGCAGAGTTGTACAGAATTGCTAATTGTATTCGATGCATCTATGAGCGCTTGTTTTAAAACATGGTCATTGAAACAATTGTTTCTAAGCATTTAAGGTGCTCATAACAATATTGTGCTACTTATCAAGATATAAGGCATCTTTTTCCAACCCTGGGTGAAATGTCATACCAGTGTGTATTATTTGCAATCAATTATTTTTTTCATGTGTTTTGGTTTGCTAAATATCTCAATTGAGTCATTTTAATAATTTGGATTAAAAGTTATGTTTTAATAAGGACACTAGGGGAGACCTCTTTTTTTTGTTCTCAGTTTGAGAAAAAGTTTTTTTTGCGATTGGGTTTACCATCAATCCCAATCATAATTTTTTTCACTTACAATCTAGAAGGGTTGGGGTGGAAACAGGAGGAGAGGACTGCAGGATGAGAGTGATGGACTGGTTGGGGCAGTGAGGTGTATTAGTTAGTCGGGTGGTCAGCTTGCCTAAATAGGAATGTCTTAAGGGAGCGTTTGAAGGAAGGGAAGCTAGGGGAAAGTCTGGCAGTATGAGGGAGAGCGTTCCAGAGGATGGGGCTGCACATGAGAAATCCTGCAGTGTATCATGGGAAGAGGTGATGCGGGGAGAAGCTAGGCGCAGATCACTGTTTAACCTTCGGGGTGTATTTGGTGATTAATGAGGACAAGTAGTGGGGAGCTGAGTTAGTGAGAGCTTTGTAGGTCAGGGTAAGGATTTTGAATTTAATTCTGCAATGGGTGGGGAGTCAGTGAAGAGACTCGCAGAGAGGAGCGGCAGAGACAGAGCGGCGGGTGAAATGGATGAGCCTGGCAGAGGCATTCAGAATGGATTGTAGGGGGGTGAGATGGGAAAGAGGGAGGTCAGCTAGAAGATTATTACAATAGTTAAATCGGGAGATTACAATGGCGTGGAGGAGTTGCTTTGCGTTGTCAGCGGTAATAAATGTATAGAAAAAATACAAACATATTTATTGGGAGCGCAGGCAAAGTGTAGATATGGGTTCTTTCAAAATACAGGTTGCGGGGTGGCAACTGGATCCAGTGTATGCACTATAATATAACAAAAAATGGAGAATAATCGCGCAATACTGTTATATATATTTGAATTATTGTAATGGAAAGGGAGGTTGAGAGGAAAACCACTCACAAACGAGGAACCAATAGGTTCGTATTTGGCGCAGGTAAGCCTCTATGGGGGCTTCTCCCATCAAACGGTTCCTTGAATATGAATAGATGGTGCCATGGTCCTATATATCACGATGATGACCTCAAAATGAGAAAGGCATACATAGCACAATACCAATGGCACGTGAAATATATACACTGAGTCAGAACTACTCACGTGTTACTGAGCCTCCCTAATGAGTGGCTCAGTATTGAAGCATTGGACCGCTTACTCCATGGGGGGTCCCACCCTTAGATCACTAATATCGCCTTCCAGTCTACTGAAGGGGATCAACTGCTTCCAGGGCAATGCAAATCAAAGCATCTACTTCCAAGGTGGTATAAAAAAGAAATTTATTAAGATCAAATTAACAAAAAAGTAAATAAAATGTAAATAAAAAATATTATTAAAATATATATATTAGAATAGGATCCGAGACGCGTTTCACTCGCTTGCCTGCGAGTTTCATCAGTCGGTAAGTTCATGGTTACACAAAAGAGTCTTTTTATAGTCCTTTCAATCTAATTGCACGATGTCTCTCAAGCGGCGTACGTGTCAGCACGCAATATGCGTTCCAGATATTTTCCGGGACCTTCTGATGACGTGAATCTCCTTCTGGTATACGTATTCGAAATCATGATCACATGTATTGCTTCCCATTGCGCATGCGTGGGTGTCTCGTTTCTGCAGTAGGTTTCATTTCGCGACTTCCCCGATTACCGCAGCAACCTATATATACCCAACTACAGAAACAAGTGTAAATGCCTAGACT
Source organism: Leptobrachium leishanense (assembly GCA_009667805.1). Taxonomy (NCBI): domain Eukaryota; kingdom Metazoa; phylum Chordata; class Amphibia; order Anura; family Megophryidae; genus Leptobrachium; species Leptobrachium leishanense. Next base: position 19,981,505 of record CM019064.1, on the reverse strand, counting down.
GACCGACTGAGTAAGATATCCAGATTCATTACATATAGAACATAACATCTGCCATTAATTAAAATTAACACTAAAATTTAACAATGAAAAAGAAAAAGAAGAATAATGAATAATCCTAATAATCAATGCATTTACAGTATGTATATAAAAAATGGCAGACCTCAAAGTCTGTGTTTAACCCGTTAGGAGCTAAAGTATCCAAATAATAAATCCATCTCATCTCGGTCTTAATACGTTTCTGATCCATATTGGTACCTCTCCAGTCATGTTTAATTTTTTCAATACCTATAAACTCCAGGCCTTTAGGATTACAATTATGTGCATCCCCAAAATGGGAAGAAACACTGTGTTTTATATATCCTCTAGTGATATTACAGAGATGTTCATTAATCCTAATATACAAAGGTCGTGATGTTTGTCCTACGTATTTTTTTCCACATGGACATTTAAGTACCGTATCTTTCGCTCCATAAGACGCACTTTTTTCCCCCCAAAAAGTGGGGGGAAAAGTGGGTGCGTCTTATGGAGCGAATATGGCCCAGCAGCTCGTGGATGTGCCTCCGGTCACCTGCCGCCGCCGCCGCCGCGTTCGTCTCCCTCTGAGCATGCGTCTGGCGGCAGGAAGCTTGGGCACTCGCCTGGGGGAGCCACGTGACCGCGATCTCGGTCACGTGGCTCCCCCAGGCGAGTGCCCAAGCTTCCTGCCGCCGGACGCATGCTCAGAGGGAGACGAACGCGGCGGCGGCGGCGGCAGGTGAGCGGAGGCACATCCACGAGCTGCTGGGCCATATCCATATGTGAGCTGGGGCATTATCAATGTGTGAGCTGGCTGGGGCAAATCCATGTGTGAGCTGATGGGGCAAATCCATGTGTGAGCTGATGGGGCAAATCCATGTGTGAGCTGATGGGGCAAATCCATGTGTGAGCTGATGGGGCAAATCCATGTGTGAGCTGGCTGGGGCAAATCCATGTGAGAGCTGATGGGGCAAATCCATGTGTGAGCTGATGGGGCAAATCCATGTGTGAGCTGATGGGGCAAATCCATGTGAGAGCTGGCTGGGGCAAATCCATGTGAGAGCTGATGGGGCAAATCCATGTGTGAGCTGATGGGGCAAATCCATGTGTGAGCTGGCTGGGGCAAATCCATGTGTGAGCTGGCTGGGGCAAATCCATGTGTGAGCTGGCTGGGGCAAATCCATGTGTGAGCTGATGGGGCAAATCCATGTGTGAGCTGGCTGGGGCAAATCCATGTGTGAGCTGGCTGGGGCAAATCCATGTGTGAGCTGGCTGGGGCAAATCCATGTGAGAGCTGATGGGGCAAATCCATGTGTGAGCTGATGGGGCAAATCCATGTGTGAGCTGGCTGGGGCAAATCCATGTGAGAGCTGGCTGGGGCAAATCCATGTGTGAGCTGATGGGGCAAATCCATGTGAGAGCTGATGGGGCAAATCCATGTGTGAGCTGATGGGGCAAATCCATGTGAGAGCTGATGGGGCAAATCCATGTGTGAGCTGATGGGGCAAATCCATGTGTGAGCTGGCTGGGGCAAATCCATGTGTGAGCTGATGGGGCAAATCCATGTGAGAGCTGATGGGGCAAATCCATGTGTGAGCTGGCTGGGGCAAATCCATGTGAGAGCTGGCTGGGGCAAATCCATGTGAGAGCTGGCTGGGGCAAATCCATGTGTGAGCTAAGGCATATCCACGAGCTGGGGCAATATCCATTATTACACTATTTCATTCAGAATATTTATTTTCCGGTTTTCCTCCTCTAAAAACTAGGTGCGTCTTATGGTCAGGTGCGTCTTATGGAGCGAAAAATACGGTAAATAGATTAGATTCTTGGTATGACAAGTAATTATGTCCCTTATTTTATAATTAGATCCTCTAATCCCCGCATCAAAATTTGTTACTGTTCTTTTTTTGCTTGTAGTTTTTCGACACGATATACATTGGCCACAGCCATAAAATCCCGGAGTTATTCCAAAAAAGCGTTCCGATCTCTGCACATCTTTAGCTCTAATATGACTATGGACTAAATTATTACTCAATTTGTTTCCCCCCCCCTAAAGATGATTTTAGGTATTTCAGGTAAGATGCTGCTGAGAATTGGATCGTTGGTCAGAACTGGCCAATATTTTTCTATTGATTTTTTTAAATTAATTTGTTATCCATATTATAATCCATAATAAATGGAATCTCTTTAAATTCTCCATCTCCTCGGGGTTTATATTGTAATAATGAGTCCCTGCTTAGTTCGAGAACTTCCCTTTTCATTTCGTCCAGGAATATATTGTTATAGCCTTTCTCCCTAAATTGGTTAATTAATTTCTCAGCCTGATAAAGATATTGTTCCACATCTGTGAAATTTCTGCGAATACGCAGACGTTGCCCTTTCGGAATCGCCTTTAACCATGGAGGGTAGTGTCCACTATTTGTGGGAATATAATTATTAACCTGTACTGTTTTAAAAAAAAGTGCGGGTTTTTACTTCATTTCCTTCCACATATATAGTTAAATCTAGGAAATCTACCTGGGTTTGACTAATGTTTGAATCCAACTTGATTCCTAATTCATTATCATTTAAGTGTGTAATAAAACGTTCCAATTCTTGTCTCTCACCCCACCAGATGATTAGAATGTCATCTATGTACCTTCTATAGAGGACGAGGTTAGGCCCCAGCCATGCCCCGTCCACACCACACTGGATTCCCAGTGGGCCATGAACAGATTGGCATAGCTGGGGGTGAACCTCGTCCCCATAGCGTCCCATTAACTTGAAGATAAAAGTGTCCTCCATACCAAAAATAATTATTCTTGAGGATCAGATTGATTCATAGTTACATAGTTATATAGGCTGAAAAAAGACATTCGTCCATCAGGTTCAGCCTCTCCCACATAACCTACTGCTGTTGATCCAAAAGAAGGCAAAAAACCCAGTCTGAATATGCAACATACCGGGAAAAAATTCCTTCTGCCCCAGAATGGCAGTCAGATTTCTCCTTGGATCAAGAAGCTTTTACCCACATATTAAATATTATAACCCTTAATATTCTGTGTCTGCAGGAAGTCATCCAGTCGCTGTTTAAAAGTCTGTACAGTCTCTGACCCAACCACCTCAACAGGCAGAGAATTCCACAGCTTTATTGTTCTCACCGTAAAATAATCCTTCCTATGCTTTAAGCTAAATTTCCTTTCTTCCAGTCTAAATGGTTGACCCCTTGTCCTATGTATAGTCCTGTTAATGAATAGGTTATCAGACAATGGTTGATAATGGCCCCGTATATATTTATATAAGGTAATCAGATCCTCTCTAAGGCGCCGTTTCTCTAAACTAAACAGGTTTAAGCTTGTTAGTCTTGCCTCATAACTTAACCCTTCCATTCCCCTTATTAATTTAGTTGCCCGTCTCTGCACGTTTTCTAACACTATAATATCTTTTTTTAAGACAGGTGCCCAAAATTGCACGGCATATTCAAGGTGCGTCTGACCATTGATTTATACAGAGGCAAAATTATGTTTTCATCCCGTGAGTGAACTCCCCTTTTAATGCATGCCAATACTTTGCTGGCCTTGGCGGCTGCTGTTTGACATTGCACATTGTTACTTAGTTTGAAGTCTATGATTATTCCCAAATCCTTCTCCTGCTTGGATTTCCCTAACTCCGTACCATTTAGGGTATAAATTACTTGTGTGTTCTTCACTCCAAAGTGCATAACTTTGCATTTATCTACATTAAATTTCATCTGCCATTTAAGTGCCCAGTCCCCCAATTTATCTAAATCCCTCTGCAGCGAAGTAACATCCTGCTCACATTGTATTACTTTTCCTAGTTTTGTGTCATCTGCAAACACTGATACATGACTTTCAATGTCTATCTCAAGGTCATTTATAAATAAATTGAATAGTATTGGTCCTATAACAGACCCCTGAGGGACACCACTTACCACTGGTGTCCATCTTGAAAATGTACCATTTATGAACACTCTCTGTACCCTATCTTTTAGCCAGTTTTCTATCCAAGAACAAGTATTTTCATCTAGACAATTTTTTCTCAATTTAAATAGTAACCTTTTGTGTGGAACTGTGTCGAAAGCTTTGGCAAAATCCAAGTAAATCACATCCACTGCGACCCCCTGATCTATACTTCTACTTACTTCCTCATAGAACGTAATTAGGTTAGTCTGACATGATCTGTGTTTCATGAAACCATGCTGATTTTTGCCAATAACATTATACCTCCCAATAAATTCCTGAATATTATCCCTTAGTAACCCCTCAAATACTTTCCCAGCCACAGATGTTAAGCTCACAGGTCTATAATTCCCAGGCACAAATTTTAAACCTTTCTTAAATATAGGGACCACGTCAGCTTTTCTCCAATCCTCTGGTACTATTCCTGAAAGAAAAGAATCTTGAAAGATTAAGAACAGAGGTTTACATATTTCAACACATAGCTCTCTCAGTACTCGCGGGTGAATTCCATCCGGCCCTGGGGCTTTATTCACATTCACATTGTTTAATTTCTGCAAAACCTTGTCCTGAGTCAACCAGTCACTTTGTATTAGTAAGTTTTTATTAATGAATTGCATGTCTCCTGTTATAGGTTTCTCTTTGATAAATACTGAAGAAAAATAATCATTTAAAATTTCTGCCTTATCTTCCGTTAACAATAACCCTGACTCAGATTTTAGTGAACCTACATTTTCACTCTTGGGTTTTTTAGAATTTATGTACCTAAAGAATCTTTTAGGGTTGGTCTTGCTCTCTTTGGCTATTTCTTTTTCATTTTCTAGTTTAGCCCATCTAATCGCATTTTTACATGCTTTATTGGCTGCCCTATATGCTTTATAGGATGCCTCAGAATTATCAGATTTAAAAGCTTTAAATGCCTTCTTTTTATTTTTCATTTCCTTAGTTACCTTCCTACTAAGCCACATTGGTTTCAGTCTGTTTCTTTTATATTTATTAACCAGTGGAATATATTGTGACGTATACTTTTCTAGTGTTAGTTTAAAGATATTCCACTTATCCTCAGTGTTTTTCCCGTGAAAGAGTTTCTGCCAGTCAATGACATTGAGAGCTTCCTTTATTTTAATAAAGTTGGCCTTTTTAAAATTATATGTTTTAGCATGCCCCTTATGAATGTGTTTTTTTGAGTTAATTTCAAAAGTCACCATATTATGGTCACTGTTTCCCAACTGTTCCTTTACATTAATATTTGAGAAAAGATCCACATTATTTGTTATAACCATACTTCCATCAACTATATACTGGATTTGCATAAATACAGAAAAAATGGCGTCGCGCCCATACTCACGGGAGCGGCAGCAACTGCCAGGAGTAACAGCCCAGTCAATGTATAAAACATAACAAGGAAAAAGAGTGTCATCTGCGCTCGTTTCTATGTGTTCCATGTACAACAAAAATGAGGTTTTTGTTTGTTTCAATGGCCATTGCAACGTAAGCCCACTCGCCACTTCAAGGCACCTCCCGTGAGTATGGGCGCGACGCCATTTTTTCTGTATTTATGTATATCATGCTTTAACACCAGTCCGTCGTTCTGCAGCTGTTCCTCTTTCCATGTTTTTGTTTTTGATCCCAAATGGGAAGTGTTGGGTGCGTGTATAAATAAAAGCCACCATCTTTGCCTCTCCTTGGCTGAAAAGCAGCTGGAGGGGCTTGGAGCTGCTCAGTAGAGCGGCCTTTTGGGTTACAATTGTTAGGTACCCACTCTAAAGAGGTGCCTTGAAAGTGGCGAGTCGGCTTACGTTGCAATGGCCATTGAAACAAACAAAAACCTCATTTGTCTGTACATGGAACACATAGAAACGAGCGCAGGTGACACTCTTTTCCTTGTTATGTTATATACTGGATTTGGTCTAATTTGAATTCCCTCGATTCTAAAAGGAAGTGTTCTGTCGCTTTGCACCCTGCCTCGTTGTGGGATTATCGTATATTGTGAGTTTACATCACAGGTAGCTAAAATAAAATTCGGTTCCCACTTAATCTCTTCAATCAGTTTTAAAACTGAAATCGTGTCTTTCAAATATGCTGGGGTTGTTTGTACTAATGGTTGTAAAAGATGGTCTATATGTTCGGAAATTCTACATGGAAATAGAGTCTATGCCGGACACCATAGTGTCCGGCATAGACTCTATTTCATGTACCATGGTGTCCCGGCATAGACTCTATTTTCATGTACCATAGTGTCCGGCATTAGACTCTATTTCATGTAGAATTTCCGAACATATAGAATCTTTTTAACAGAGAGATGGCATACATAGTGCAAAACTGTATCACAATGGGTGGTGTTAAAAAGAAAAGTAGGATGAACTCAAGTGGTCTAGAGCCTAGTGAAAATGTCAGGCTCAGACTTTTTCGCTATGCCAGTCCATAAAGGTGACTGGATCCCTTCTTGTTTTCGATCCCTCCTGTGCTGCAAAAGAAGTTTTCGTGGTCTCCTGGTCCTCTGGGTTGGTATTCCAATGGTAGATGTGTGGCTACCGATGGTGTGCCTCCCTTTCCTCCGGAGTAACCACAAACAGCAGATAAGGGGTTAAAAGGATTTATTATAAAAATTAACAATACAAATAAAAGTGGATGGGGTAATCCAGGACGCGTTTCGCCTAACAAGGCCTCTTCTGCTGGATGACTTCCCAGTCTCTGTGTACCTGCTTTTTTATACAGAATAAGGTAAACTTGGTGCAACTTACATTTTCGATTTAGCGCGCTGAAAATGGCGCATGCGCCGGGTCTGAGTCCGATTGGGCCGGTCACGTGGAGGTGCTGTCCAATCGTAGTGGAATGTTTCTTTGAGACGTAGTGAAAGTTCTCATATTGTCTCCGTTCGTTGGGGACAGCTGCGTCTATCCGGGGCCTCATATAGTTCTGTACTTCTGATGTGTATCAGTTATTCGAATTCTACTTTGCGGGATTGTGTTTGGAACTTTATTTTTTTAAGGGGATCTGACTCCTTCGTATAACGTGGAGAAAAATGCTTTCTGATTAATGTGTTAAAAAAAAGGAATTATACAGCCCCTGCATAACTGCCGTCATTATGCCTCTCCCTGCGCTCTTATCAGACATCATCTCTGTTTTTTTAAAACATTAATCAGAAAGCATTTTCTCCACGTTATACGAAGGAGTCAGATCCCCTTAAAAAAATTTAAAGTTTCCAACACAATCAGGGGCGGATCCAGACACAGGTTTCGGGGGGGGGGGGCACTCTACCAGTTTTGATTAAGAGCTGGTGTTGGGTTCGCAGTGACAGGCAGAGATGTGCCTAATCTCAGGCTGTGATCGATACACTCACTCTCCCCAGAACATTGCACAGGGAGGGTCTGTTGTCATGTGGCTTAGGTGACCCCTGACTGACACAGCAAGCAATATCCTGCGCTCTGGCACATGCTCTGTCACTGAGAACCACCAGCAATGACAGGCTGCAGGTACAGACACTCACTGATGCCCATACACAGCCATATAACCAGTGGCGACTCTAGGAACAATATTTATTTATTATTTTTATGGAAATTGTGTATTTTTTTAGTGAAATTTTTGATTCCAAATTTTTTTATTGGCGTTTTTTTTTTGGTTCTGTAACAGTTTTTTATTTTTTCTACAGGACCTATTTTTATTATTTCCACACATTTTCATGCCTTTTTATGGTTTTAAACACCTTTTGAAGTATAGCAGAGTTCAGAGTTTTTTTTTTATTTCTTACCAGTTCGGTTGCGGTTCAGCTACCTTCGACGAATTGTTGGCTGCGTTCGGCGGCTTGGAGGCTTTTGGAAGCCTGATTGGTGGGCTTCGGCGGCTCAGCGTTCGGGCGGCTCAGCATTCAACGGCTCAGCGTTCAGTGCACTTCGTGGACCCTCCGGTGAATGCTGAATTCACTGCAGGATCTTTGAATTGAAATCACTGAAACGCATGGAACGACAGAGCAGAAAAATGTCAGTGACATTTTGGTGCTCTGTGAAACCCCCCTCTGTCCATACCTGCTCCTGGCTGTCTGCTCTGCACTCCTGCTTTTTTCTGGTCACTGACAGACAGAAAGGAGGGGGGAGCTGCTGAAACTCCTGATGATTTGTTTCTGGAGATGAAGGTGTGGAAATCCCAGGGATGTTAGACTACATTGTGCAGGGCTCTAGGGGCCATAATTCCTCAGCCCCACACAGAGGAAATGAAGGGAAAAAAAGGGCTTTGAAAAAGTACCTGAGCTCTGCCTGTCCGTGAATCCCTCGAGGATCCCCTTTCTGGCTGCGAGCTGGAGACCCACCCCCACATGCAAACCAGGAGCCGGCACGTGACGAGCAGTCACGTGTGCGCCTCTGCCCTGCGCAGTGCGTGCCTAAGCAAATCGCGATGTCTGCCTGCGCTGCATTCATCGCGATTTAAGTCAAGTTTGGAGGTCGGCTGGGGTGACTGTGCACCGCTCGGAGGGGGGGGGAGGGGCAATTGTCCCCGTGCCCAGGGCCGGCCCAAGACATTGTGCTGCCTGGAGCGATGGATAAAATGCTGCCCCCCCCCAAAAAAAAAACACAACATGTATGAGCGTTTCACAGAGCTGCACAGCAATAAAACCCACAGTAATGTGCGGTGTATATGAACGTATCACAGAATCAGTGGCGGCTGGTTGATGTCTGAACCGGGGGGGGGGGGCACATCTGACTACAAACCCTTTTTCTGGCCACTCACAGTAATGTTTTAAACCAACTTCTGAAATTACATTTGCTGCAGGCCCAGCTCAGATCATTAAATGTGTGGAAAAAGTTCAAGTGAGAGATGTTCATACTCACTGCATATTACTGTGAGTTTTAGTGCTGTGCAGCTCTGTTGATACGCTCATACACACCACATATTACTGTGAGTTTTACTCTTGCGGAGCTCTGAGATACAGTACGGTGTGTGTGTATAAGTGTTTTACAAAGCTCAACATAATGTGTGCTGCTGTGTATGAGCATATTACAATAAAACTCACGCCTCGTACACACGCGCACATTACTGTGAATCGTTTCGTTTTATTTGTGATATGGCTCATACACAGCACACATTATGTTGAGCTTTGTAAAACGCTTATACACTTTTCTGACACACACACACACCACACACACACACACACAACACACACACACACACACAATGGTGCCACTGCTGTAAATACAAGGATATGTGTTTATACAGAGATTGGCTTTTGTATTTTATTTACGTGTCCTATACAGAGAGCAAGTGCTGCCTTATATAAAAGCCATATGCATTGTATTACCTTACAAAGAGCACTTCTTATGGCTTTATATAAGGCAGCACTTGCTCTCTGTATAGGACTTATATACAGATATATGTGCTGATTTAAGGCAGCTCTCTCTCAATATGTAAAGCATATAGAATGAAATGCAAAGCACATATCTGTATATAAAGACCGCTCACACTCTCTCTAAGTTATACACCAAAATACAGTGCATATAGCTTTATATAAGGCAGCCCTTGCTCTCTGTATAAAGCACAGGCTTTGTATTTATTTATATGCCCTATACAGAGAGTGAGAGCAGCCTTATATACAGATATGTGCTTTGCCTATAGGTATATAGGGCAGATTCCTCTCCATGAATCAGCTAAATGTGCATCATGTCAGTTTCTGTATGAGGCAGTGAAGTGGAAATAGGCTGGAAGACGGCCGCCATTGTACACAGGCGGCCATCTTGTTCAGAATATTGGTTCACTTGTATATAACTAGACAGGTTTGTAGCTGAAACTAGAATGAGGTATACGTAGAAATTTAGGAATGCGTTTGATTAGCAGAAAAAGCAATTAAAGCCTTATGAAAGATCTTTGCTGTTTTCTGGCACGGAGAAGTAGATATTCCAAGGTCGTTGGGGCCCGCGGAAGACGAAGGAGTATAGAAGACCGGGCCCAGGCCATCTGAATAAATATAGCCGATAGGGAGGGAGGCACTGCCCGGAGAAAGACAGCACAAACAAATCACAGACTGTCAAACTAACGAGAAGTGTATCAATTTATAGTTATATGTGGAATGTTCTTTGTGTTCGAATTAATGATGGGAGGTATTAACCCACGTGGGGTGGATAGAGTGTCATAGGGAGGTGGGCTAATGGGGATGTATCTAATTATGTATTTTGGGGCATAAAACCTCATGTCTGTGTGTAATCGGGGCTCACTCTAAGCGATTCAATCCTGTGTGAGCACTTGTGTGACGACACAATAAACTCTTGCCTTTCCTGAAGAGACTCGTGTTTGGACAATCCTTGCTTGTGTCTGGTCCGGCGCCGTTAATGAAGTGAACCTGTCTGACTCCGGCTACATTTCTGGGTCTCGATAGCCGGGATAACGGGCCTTTTGCCAAGACACAGGCAATGGCTGCTGAACACAGTGCGGCGCTTGACTGCAGCAGTGCCAGAATCCCGATGGTTGGGGGCGTCCGTTGAGGTGAGCTGACATCTGCAGGCGCCAAGCAGGATTTCCTGTACAGTGGACCTCATCTCGTCCCAAACAGACCCCCCCGGCCCGGGAAGCTGGGACACACCCGAGTCCGAGGAAACAGCGAGCAGCGCCGGCGATAGGTTAACGTGTCTTCTATGTTTTGTATGTCTAAAGGAAATACCGGTATCTAAGGGAAACGTCCGACTGAGATAGACGGATAAGAGGATGCGATGGCCACCATCCTATTGGCATATCTAGCCCGCCGCTGATAGCGCTGACATTGCTGAGGAGCCAGAGTGGCTAGCGGGTGTCTGGATTCGGGGGAATTGAATGCCAATCAAAGGGTAGTTCTGTAAGAGAGGGAGAAGGTAGCTGCGTGGAGTTGCATAGTTCAGTGTTTGTAAATAGAGCTTCGCCACGTGGGTAAAAGGGAAAGGAGGAGGGATTTTCTGTTGACTGGGCTAAGAGCCTGAGTCAGTGCCTAGTGTGTACGCCGTGTAGTGAAAAGGGCTTATAGTGAAGCCAGCGATAGCTGCAGAGATAGTGGTGCTGAGTGGGTAGATTATCCATAAGGCAGATTGGAATTGCAGGCGGAAGTATAGACAAGGAACGGGGTGCACATAGCCACAAGCAGTCAAGAGTTAGAGTTCAAATTACGGGGTATAAGGAGCCACAAAGAAGGGGATAAGTACCATTGGCTAGTAGAAAGAGTAGAAGTGCCTATGTTTATATTCTATGTTGAAAGTATCTGATACGGTATGAGCTGTGAATGAATTGACTCGAGTGCTGTGAGTGAACGCGCGCCTACTCGCTCCACGAGGAAGCAAATACGAGATTTGACCCTGGACGTACGGTTTCGGCTCAGGCGACTGCAGTCGGCTACTGAAGGGGAAGCGTATGTGGATGCGGATAAATTGTTGACTGAAGTATCAGACTGTAGATTTTAACTGTTGTTGAAATAAGATATTTTGTATCGCAAAAAGTATTGTTTTTCAGGAGTGACAATGGGTAACGGGTCATCAAAGCCCAAGAGGGGTAAAGGAGGGGGAGACGCCCTAGAGTATATGGTGTTGCGAAATTTCGATGCATTATATAAAACTCATGATTATGGTGTAGAACTGACAAAAGAAAAGCTAAAAGTGATGTGTACAGTTGTGTGGCCGTTATTTAGTCCCAGGATGGCCAGAGCAGGGGTCAATGGACCCGGAGTTGGTACAGAAGGTACACTCCCAAGTCACAGAGCAGTATGGCATCCTGAACAGTATCCGTATATAGATATATGGAGATATTGCATTAAAAACAAGAGTCATTTTATAATGATAGCGGGGAGAAATAAGAAGCAGGACCCCCAGAATAATGGAGAGAGAGGAGACCGGTGTTAGATCAACCGGAAGAGAGTGATAATCTGCCCCCGTCCTACCCATTATGTTATGGGGCAGCTAGGGAGGCTCTGAAATGCCGCGATTGCGCGGGCGGAGAGGGGGGAGCAGGCAGCTGCTATGTTCTCGGGTCAGCTCCCTCCGCTCTGTCCCGTATGGCTGAGGAAGAAGAGCAGGGTGCATCGGGTAGAGGAGATAGAGAGGCTCCACCAGAAAAGATTGAGATGCCCGATGGGAGCATATATAAATTAATTAATATTTTACGGAGTGAGATAGTTGCGGTGCTGTATGGTGTGTGTGTGTGTGATTCGGACTGATTTTGTCCGATTGTGTTTTTAATTGATTATTAAACTGTTCAATTAAAAGTTGAGAGATTGAGCGTCGTCCCTGGTGTAATAGGCCCCCTCCTTTTCTGACAGACTGTTTGCAGAGAGAGGGGGAGAAGGAGGGAGCAGTTTGTTTTTCTTTGCTCTGATAGCTGGAAAGAATAACCCTTTGTGTACTTGTGCAGCGTACTATGTTTAGCTAATTTTAGTGTGTGTTACAATAGAATATTTGTCTGAAGTCTGTTGAGTGCAAGATATATGTTTATATTTTGTGTTGATATTATTTCCAAAAGTTTAAGTTTTGTTCAGAGCTAGAATTAAATAGAAAAGAAAAGAAAAGGAGAGTCCTGGTTTTTTATATTATTGCATATAAATAATAATAAGTATGTAATGGTATACAATATTGCCTACTAAAATATAAAATTTATTAACAAATTAAATTGAATATATGAAACGGTTAGAAAATTAATTCGAGAAATAATTAAAGTAATTGTTCTTTACTGTTTTTACAAGGTATGTTTTTGTTTGATTTTTGATGGAATGATTTATTTTTATTGTTTTTTTTTTCGATGTAGTATTAAGAGTCTGTTTTGGGCTATGGGAAAATATTTCTGAGAATATTATTTACACAATGTGTATATGTGTATGCCGAATGTCCCATCCAGCTCCTGGGCGGGATATCTTTTGCAAATTGCAAGCCCAATTATGTTTTTTTCCCGGGGGTCACGTTCAATTAAAACCTGCCGGAGGGTGGCAGTTTTGTTCGGTAGTATAATCCAGCCAGCCCGCACAACCCCCAATCTGTGAAAATCGCAGTAGTTATGCCAGGGAAGAAAAATGGCGCACGGCATCTACTCTGCCTGCTGTCCCCGCACGCACTACTCCTTGGAATTCCTGAGGTGGGGGCGGAGGACAACCCGCCCAGATTAGTTGAATTAAAAGCCCGGCGCAATACCGGTGGCTCTAAAACAATATTATATCCCAAAGAAAGCCAAGCAGAATATACAAATACATTTGCAGAGATTTAAAGACTACGGTATATTGAAATTCTGCGTGTCACCGTGGAACACACCATTGTTCCAGCAACAACTTTTTTTTTTTTTTTTTTCAGTAGGAGGTATCTACAATGGATGCGCGCTCAGCCAGGACCTCTTGTCCTTCCACGCTACAGTATATTGATTAATTACACTGACTTCCCCCACAGAAAAAGACTGTTTATCCGCCACCAAAAGTTTTGCTATATCTGCTAAGCCAAGCAGGTTACAGAGTGTCTAAAAGAAAGCACAAATATGTAAACAGAGTGTAAAATACCTGGGATTCCAGTTAACAGGTACCAAACGTGCACTAGGGGCAGAAAGGAAAGAAGCAGTGTGCCGCATACCCCAACTAAAGACCAGGAGACAAGTCCGTGAGTTCCTGGGAGCTGCAGGCTTCTGCCACCTGTGGATCCCCAACTTCGCAGACATTGCCAAGCCGCTTCATCAAGCAACCAAGGAAAGAGAATTAGACCCCTTTCATTGGGAAGAAGAGCAAACCGCAGCGTTTCTGAAATTAAAGACTCTGCTAATGGAAGCTCCTGCACTGGGCCTGCCAGATCATAGTAAGCCTTTCCAGCTGTTCGTACATGAACATAATCAAACAGCAACAGGAGTATTGGTCCAGACCTTTGGCTCAGGCTGAGGCCTGTGGCCTACCTCTCCAAGCAACTCGACCCTGTGGCCTGCGGCCTACCCCATGCCTGAGCAGTGGCTGCCACCGCAATGCTGATAGCAGAAGCAGACAAGCTGACCCTTGGACAAGTTCTTCATGTCAAGGTGCCCCATGCTGTCAAGGCTCTGCTGGATGTCAAGGAGGTTACTGGTTTAGCAACAGCCGGATGACGAAGTACCAAGCCATGATGTGTTGAAAATCCACGGGTTCATTTGGACCTCATCGCTACCTTAAACCCTGCTACTTTACTGCCTGACTGTGAAGAGGATCCAAATCATGAATGCCTCCAAGTCATGGAAGAAGTGTTCAGTAGCAGGCCAGATTTGAAAGACGTACCCCTAGACAAATACGATCTACAGCTATTCACTGATGGAAGCAGCTACATGGATGATGGGAAGAAAGTCTCCGGCTATGCAGTAGTCTCAACAGAAGAAATTATTGAAGCAAAGCCACTGCCAGGCCATACATCGGCACAACTAGCTGAAATAACAGCCTTAACCAGAGCCCTTGAAATTTCTGAAGGCAAAAGAGTAAATATCTATACAGATTCCAAATACGCCTTCATGACAGTCCATGCACATGGTGCACTCTACAAAGAAAGAGGCCTACTCACGTCTTCAGGACAACAAATTAAATATGCTGCAGAAATCACGGCCCTCCTGGAAGCAGTGTGGAAACCAAGTGCTGTCAGCATCATGCACTGTCGTGGCCATCAAAAAGGCCGTGATGAAATTCCAAAAGGTAACAGACGCGCGGACCAGGCCGCAAAAGCAGCTGCAAAACCGCCACTACCAACAGAAGCAGAAGCTCAAGCTAAAGTACTGATCTGCAAGCAAGAGCCTCAATCTTCCATGCCAAATTACGAGTTCTACATGAATTTGAAAAAGTTTGAACCCCACGGCGAGTTCATTGAAATAATATTGAACAAATGGCAAGATGATTATGAACTGTTAGAACTCAATCATGATTATATCCAATGGCTTTTCCCAACTCGAACACAAGGCCGAAATTTTTACTCTATTCCCCTTAATCCGCAAGAGACACGCCTAATGGTTAACACCTCAGAAGTTCAGCAAAGACTGCGCAGAGTCTGCAAGATGATGCTGAAATTCTTCGGCGTAAAAATAGTGGGGGAGGAGGAAGACAAAGAAACAATTGAAGTTGAACGAGCAGAGAATTTCGCGTCACGTTTTTGAAAATTTGACAATCAATTCTCACAATAATCTACGAATCACACGAATACTGCACAGTCTGGGAGAATTGGGAGCAGAAGAATATCAAGTCCCACTGGTGAGGTTCTTCCTCAAGGAGATCCTTATCAAGAACAGACTGCCAAGAATGAAGAAAAGTGTAATGAACTTTTTCATACCAGCAGTAAGAGATCCACAAGACAGACAAGATTTGTTATTTTTCGCATGGCGATACTATTTTCCAAAAGGAGAATTTATCTGGGGAAAATCATGGAGAATTGGCACGATACAAACCAAAACCAGTGGTGGCTGCACTTCTACCGGCGCCACTGAGCGAATGGACACCTGTGTACTCAGAGAAAGAAAAGAAGTGGCTGACAGAAGAACCCGGAGGGTATGGAGAAGATGGATGGTTCCAGATGGAAATGGACGAGTGGTCCTACCAGCAACACTGGCTCCTGAAATCATAAGAGCACTTCACGCAAGTACCCATGGAGGGAGAGAAATGATGGAGCAACAGTTGGAGCCACATTTCTACGTACCAGGATTGTCAGCAATCTGCAAGGCCACAGCTCAGCAGTGTGTAACATGTGCAGAAACAACCCGAGAACAGGCCCATCTCAACCCCCAGGGAAACAGCCAATCGGGCTATCTCCAATGGCATTATTACAAATAGACTTTACAGTGCTGCCACCCTGCAAAGGATACAAATATTTACTAGTGATGGTGTGCACTTTGACAGGATGGGTAGAAGCCTTCCCAACTAGAACTGAAAAGACGACAGAAGTGGTAAAGAGTCTAATGAAAGAAATAATACCACGTTACGGACTTCCACTCGAGATAGGGTCGGACAATGGCCCTGCATTTATCCAGAACTGTTTACAACAATTTGCCCGGCTACTGGGCATCACCTGGAAGCTATAGACGCCTACAGGCCCCAAAGTTCGGGAAAAGTTGAAAGAATGAACTGTACCCTAAAGATTTTGATGTCCAAACTGTGCCAAGAGACGTCAATAGGCTGGTTGGACTTGCTGCCGATAGTCCTCTTTGCACATTAGGTGCAGACCAACCCCCCAATTGAAACTAAGTCCGTACGAACTTATGTTGGACGGCCAACCCCTCTGATTAATGGACTAAGGGGGACCTTCGGGCATTGGGAGAAACTAAACTAAATGATCAGGTAGTAATGCTGGGTAAATCAATGCAGAAATTAAATACTTGGGTGGGGGGGATAATATACCGCATTTTCTGTATCCTTCACTGCATAAGTATTGTCCGGGTGACTCAGTATGGGTAAAAGAGTGGAAAAATGATCCACTGGGTCCAAAATGGAGAGGTCCTTATCTTGTCCTGTTATCAACCCCTACAGCAGTAAAGGTTGCCGAGGTGGTCCCGTGGATACATCACTCCAGGGTAAAAGCAGCCGCAGCCAGTCCTGAACCAACATGGAAGGTCGTTACCAACGAGACCAACCCACTGAGGCTGAAGCTGACAAAGACCACAGCCATGAGCACCTAAATGATCCTAACCCAGATAATACAGAGGATCAACAAGTGGGTGTTTTGATGGGCACAGGTCCTGACCACCGCCAACGGGGGAAACCCACAGGGTGCTTTTTAGGGGCCCGGCCCCCACCCTTGATCATCCAGAAATGTTCTTTACTTTTGAAATTCCGGTGGGGAGGGATTGGGTTTATGTGACTGTAAAAAGAATTGCCCAAGGAATTCTGACACTCGGGGCATTTGTGGTGCTGATTTTATATCTTGCTAATTTGATTTATGGACTCTCGCGTGGAGTATGCTCTAATTGTACGGGCAATGTGGGGAAAGTGGATATTTCCCATATCTGGAATGGTACGCACCCGGTGATGGAGAACCGTACCATGTGGAGACAAAAACGAGAGGCGCTATCTGGAACCAACCCAAGAGGACACTTACTTGTGCAATTCAAATATGACTATGCTAAAAAGTCTGGGCAAACTGCATGCTGGGTGTGTAGTAGACTGCACCCAGAGACAATTCATATACCATTTGCCTCTGTTCCAATGAATTTGAGTATGTTTGTATCAGGGAATATCACAATACATGCTGTCGATGCACAAAGGGAAAAGACAGAATCAGTCAGTCCCGGGTACCCCATAATAGGACCAGTGTATCCACCAGAATGGTGTTTTTCAACTAGGACCAGATAAAGAAACAAATAACGAGGGTGGGTTATGTAACTCAAGTCAGTTCAACTGGACATCATACATTTACATATTCAAAACAGGACAAAAGGCGACTTATTTATACATACGATGCAGGCAACTCACTAGAGACCAAGAGGCGGTGATTGGAATGTGACCAATGGGAGGCAGGGTGCAGTGGATATGATGAGACGGCTGAGACACCTTGCGATAGAGATATCAAAGGGAACACTACATTCATCACCATTTATAGTGACAGGAGGGTACCAGGTGTGCTGTGAAAGGGTGTGTTACACATGGGTACCACCAACAATAACGGGAATGTGTTATTTGGCTAAGCTGGTCCCAATCCAGAAACTAAGGGGAGAAGACACAAACACAGACACAGAACTACACCCTAGGTACCCACTGGTGTTTGAAAGACCGAAGAGAGAATTGTTTGCGAAGATGGATCGAATATGGACATGGTTGCCAGCATGGACTGGATGGAGGAGAGATGATGAGGAGATTGAATAGCTATGTCAATCTGATGGATGAGATTCTGAATAGAACCAGTATGGATATCCAGCTGCTGAATCTGGAAATGCGTGAGTTAC
The DNA here is from genome assembly GCA_009667805.1 of Leptobrachium leishanense. Lineage (NCBI taxonomy): Eukaryota > Metazoa > Chordata > Amphibia > Anura > Megophryidae > Leptobrachium > Leptobrachium leishanense. The sequence continues at coordinate 19,963,683 of CM019064.1, read as the reverse complement.
GAAAGGTGCAAATGATACATGAAATGGCGCTTGAGCAGATCAGTGCGGCCTTGAATGGATTGTGTGAAATGACAATGCACTATGAATGTTGCACCTTCATCAGAAACACTACACACGAAGTCCCAGACTATTACCAGGTAATTCAAGATCATCAGGAGAAGGTAGCACAGTTGCAGGGCACAGCCAGAAGGATTGCTGCCGAAGGCTGGAATCCGCTCCGTGGGTTTGGAGCAATGGAGAGAATGGTTTGGTTCTATCTTACGATTTATCTCAAGGATTGGATCCATGATACTTATTATAGTGGTGATTTTGATCATAGGGATACTGATATACCGTATAGGGCTATGTTTATGGCCACTGTGCAAAACAGTACTGATATCTACACAAACACAGAAGATACCACTGATAATTCCACAGGGTATGTTCCCAGTGAAAGAAACCCCCCCTTTTTTCAGTAGTTTCAGAATAGTGGAGTGTAATGGCTACAAGTGCCAGGAAAAGATCCTGACACTTGAGCCAGGGGGGAATGAAGTGGAAATAGGCTGGAAGACGGCCGCCATTGTACACAGGCGGCCATCTTGTTCAGAATATTGGTTCACTTGTATATAACTAGACAGGTTTGTAGCTGAAACTAGAATGAGGTATACGTAGAAATTTAGGAATGCGTTTAGATTAGCAGAAAAGCAATTAAAGCCTTATGAAAGATCTTTGCTGTTTCTGGCACGGAGAAGTAGATATTCCAAGGTCGTTGGGGCCCGCGGAAAGACGAAGGAGTATAGAAGACCGGGCCCCAGGCCATCTGAATAAATATAGCCGATAGGGGGGAGGCACTGCCCGGAGAAAGACAGCACAAACAAATCACAGACTGTCAAACTAACGAGAAGTGTATCAATTTATAGTTATATGTGGAATGTTCTTTGTGTTCGAATTAATGATGGGAGGTATTAACCCACGTGGGGTGGAATAGAGTGTCATAGGGAGGTGGGCTAATGGGGATGTATCTAATTATGTATTTGGGGCATAAAACCTCATGTCTGTGTGTAATCGGGGCTCACTCTAAGCGATTCAATCCTGTGTGAGCACTTGTGTGACGACACAATAAACTCTTGCCTTTCTGAAGAGACTCGTGTTTGGACAATCCTTGCTTGTGTCTGGTCCGGCGCCGTTAATGAAGTGAACCTGTCTGACTCCGGCTACAGCAGCTCTGCATTCACACAGGGCCACCTCATACAGATCAGCTTCAGATCCCCCCTCCCTCTCCCCACTGAGCAGCTTGTGCTGCATGGGGGGAGGGGGGGATTCCTCCTGTTCTCCCCGGTACTGGTTCTCTCCCCTCACCCTGTCTACATCTTGGTAGAGACAGGATGAGAGAGAGGATGAGAGAGAGAGATCCCAACCCCTGCAGAATTATGTATTCACCGGGAAGCTGCCTCAGTGAGCTGTGGAGGGGACCTGGTGTCGGATGTGCTGGCATATGGGGTAATGCTGGGTCTGTTAGGGTAAGCGCACTCTCCCTCTGCTGAAAGTTCTTGGTGCTGCCGGTGGGGAATCCCCTGCCTTCACAGGGACGAGCTGCGTGCCTCCTCGTGCTCCGCTGCTGAAAAAGATCCGGTCCACCCACACGCGTATTGATCCCTTTCTCACTGCACGCCCCCTCCTGGCCGGATGTGTCAGCATTCAAAGCAGTCAAAGCACGCGCTGGCCTCGAAGAGATGCCGGCGCTGATACAAAAAAATAGTGCAGCGACTGCGGCAAAAATATGCCGCCCTAAAATTTAACCCAAAATTTGGCGCTAGAAGCACTTGCACCACACTGCTCCATTGTCAGGCCGGCCCTGCCCGTGCCTCCTCTCTGAATCCACCACTGCGCACTGCATGCAGTAAAATTTCAGCAACTGCAGGCACCACAGCTGAGTCCTCACACACAGACACAGATTTTCTCGGGGGAGGGGGCAATTGCCCCGTTGCCCCCCCCTGGATCCGCCCCAGAACACAATCCCGCAAAGTAGAATTCGAATAACTGATACACATCAGAAGTACAGAACTATATGATGCCAGGATAGACGCAGCTGTCCCCAACGAACGGAGACAATATGAGAACTTTCACTACATCTCAAAGAAACATTCCACTACGATTGGACAGCACCTCCATGTGACCGGCCCAATCGGACTCAGACCCGGGCGCATGCGCCATTTTCAGCGCGCTAAATCGAAAATGTAAGTTGCACCAAGTTTACCTTATTCTGTATAAAAGCAGGTACACAGAGACTGGGAAGTCATCCAGCAGAAGAGGCCTTGTTAGGCGAAACGCGTCCTGGATTACCCCATCCACTTTTATTTGTATTGTTAATTTTTATAATAAATCCCTTTAACCCCTTATCTGCTGTTTGCGGTTACTCCGGAGGAAAGGGAGGCACACCATCGGTAGCCACACATCTACCATTGGAATAATAACCCAGAGGACCAGGAGACCACGAAAACTTCTTTTGCAGCACAGGAGGGATCGAAAAAAAGAAGGGATCCAGTCACCTTTATGGACTGGCATAGCGAAAAAGTCTGAGCCTGACATTTTCACTAGGCTCTAGACCACGTGAGTTCATCCTACTTTTTCTTTTTAACACCACCCATTGTGATACAGTTTTGCACTATGTATGCCATCTCTCTGTTTTTCTTATGAGGACGACGAGAAAAGAAGGAACCAGCAACATATTTTCTTTCTTCACCAATATAGACTGCGATATTAAGGCAAGCCACTCGATGGCAGCAGGGTACTGAGGAACCCTCTTTTTTATTCAGACTGAAAAATCTGTCCCCTGCAATACCATATTGAACCACCAGATGGCAATCTTCAACTATTTCTTATGAAAATTTTGCTTTCTTATTGATTGTATACCTTTGTACTGACACCCTAAAAGTTTTTTGTACACGGCGAATACCATCTATCCCACCACCATCTCACCACCATTATCTCCCACTTCCATCATAATACCGAGGGATCCCAACCCCACGAATATCACACTTCACTAAGTGCGAGATACCTATTTACAGGCAGCGCCCGACACAGATATACCACCCATTTCCAAACATATATTGGCAGGTGTGTAACACTGCCCCTCTATCTGAAGTTAGGCAGCAGCCCGTACTATTGTAGACAGGCGCCATATAAAGGATTATTCCCCGGAAATTGATTTACAGATTTCCTAGATTTAACCACTTCACTGCTGAGGACGCGCTCAGCGCGTCCTCAGCAGTCCCGCTGGTATGCGGAGGACGCGCTGAGCGCGTCCTCCCATCGGGGTCAGCGTTCGGCCGGGTTCCGGCCGATCGCTGGCCCCTCCGGTGCGGGCTGACATCCTGGATGTCAGCCCGGCATCCGGACCAGCAGCCGCCAGAATTAGGTGTCATCGCGCGGGGCGCGATGACACCTAATTCAGGCCCCCCCCGCATGTGCGGAGGAGGCGCCTGAAAGGGAGGGGGGAGGTCCTTCGGACCTCTCTCCCTCCCGATCGGCGGCGCACAGGGGGTTAACCCAGGCATCATTTGGAAGGGCACAGCCTGCCCTTCCAAATGATGCCTGGCATTAACCCCTGGGGAGCTGGATCGCGAATCGGCGCTGAAAAGCGCCGGTTCGCGATCCTTTCCCGGAGCTGGTTGACATCTTGGATGTCGGCCAAGCCTCCGGGAACTCCCCCAGAGGACTGGCGTCATCGTGCGTAGCACGATGACGCCAGTCCTAGACTTAACCCCTAACTGCCACCAACTGTGGAGATAGGGAGTTCCAATGAACTCCCTATCTCCCGATCCGTGGCAGCTAGGGGTTAAATTTTGGTATCGTTGGATCGGCCAGAGCATGGCCATTCCAACGATACCAAACATGAAAGTGAAAATTTTTGACTTGGGAAGTCATCCAGCAGAAGAGGCCTTGTTAGGCGAAACGCGTCCTGGATTACCCCATCCACTTTTATTTGTATTGTTAATTTTTATAATAAATCCCTTTAACCCCTTATCTGCTGTTTGTGGTTACTCCGGAGGAAAGGGAGGCACACCATCGGTAGCCACACATCTACCATTGGAATACCAACCCAGAGGACCAGGAGACCACGAAAACTTATTTTGCAGCACAGGAGGGATCGAAAAAAAGAAGGGATCCAGTCACCTTTATGGACTGGCATAGCGAAAAAGTCTGAGCCTGACATTTTCACTAGGCTCTAGACCACGTGAGTTCATCCTACTTTTCTTTTTAACACCACCCATTGTGATACAGTTTTGCACTATGTATGCCATCTCTCTGTTTTTCTTATGAGGACGACGGGAGAAAAGAAGGAACCAGCAACATATTTTCTTTCTTCACCAACATAGACTGCGATATTAAGGCAAGCCACTCGATGGCAGCAGGGTACTGAGGAACCCTCTTTTTTATTCAGACTGAAAAATCTGTCCCCTGCAATACCATATTGAACCACCAGATGGCAATCTTCAACTATTTCTTATGAAAACTTTGCTTTCTTATTGATTGTATACCTTTGTACTGACACCTTTGTGCTGAAATGCGCCGGTTCGCGATCCTTTCCCGGAGCTGGTTGACATCTTGGATGTCGCCAAGCCTCCGGGAACTCCCCCAGAGGACTGGCGTCATCGTGCGCGTAGCACGATGACGCCAGTCCTAGACTTAACCCCTAACTGCCACCAACTGTGGAGATAGGGAGTTCCAATGAACTCCCTATCTCCCGATCCGTGGCAGCTAGGGGTTAAATTTTGGTATCGTTGGATCGGCCAGAGCATGGCCGTTCCAACGATACCAAACATGAAAGTGAAAATTTTTGTAAAAAAAAAAAAAAATGAAAAAAATAAAATTAAAAAAAATTAAAAAAAAATTTTAAAAAAAAAATAAACACTTTTTTTTTTTTTTTTTTTGGTTTGTTAATGCAGCAATATTGTTCCCATTTCAATTATAATGTGAACAATGATGCTGCACTAACGATTTTTGTATGCGGTGCGTTTGTTAAAAATAGTGTCATTTTCCCCAAAAAAAAATGTAACGAGACCCCATCTCTAATTTTTTTAACAAGCGCACCCCATACAAAATATAACCGCAATTGCTCGCATGTTAAAATGTGGAAAAAAACACTTTACACATTGTAAATTATTGAAAATACATATTTTATTGCATTTTTTGTTATAATATACAGACATGACATAACGTATACATATAATAATGACATATTATGAATCTACTGAGTCTGACGGAAAGAACGATATATAATATGTCTGGGTCATATACTAAAATAAGCCTTCAAAACACGTTTAAACATGATGCGCAAAACAGGTAAAAATGACCTCAGCATAGGGGCGGGAAAAGCCTCAGCAGCGAAAGGGTTAACTATATATGTGGAAGGAAATGAAGTAAAAACCCGCACTTTTTTTTAAAACAGTAAAGGTTAATAATTATATTCCCACAAATAGTGGACACTACCCACCATGGTTAAAGGCGATTCCGAAAGGGCAACGTCTGCGTATTCGCAGAAATTTCACAGATGTGGAACAATATCTGTATCAGGCTGAGAAATTAATTAACCAATTTAGGGAGAAAGGCTATAACAATATATTCCTGGACGAAATGAAAAGGGAAGTTCTCGAACTAAGCAGGGACTCATTATTACAATATAAACCCCGAGGAGATGGAGAATTTAAAGAGATTCCATTTATTATGGATTATAATGTGGATAACAAATTAATTAAAAAAAAAATCGATAGAAAAATATTGGCCAGTTCTGACCAACGATCCAATTCTCAGCAGCATCTTACCTGAAATACCTAAAATCATCTTTAGGGGGGGGGGAAACAAATTGAGTAATAATTTAGTCCATAGTCATATTAGAGCTAAAGATGTGCAGAGATCGGAACGCTTTTTTGGAATAACTCCGGGATTTTATGGATGTGGCCAATGTATATCGTGTCGAAAAACTACAAGCAAAAGAAGAACAGTAACAAATTTTGATGCAGGGATTAGAGGATCTAATTATAAAATAAGGGACATAATTACTTGTCATACCAAGAATCTAATCTACTTACTTAAATGTCCATGTGGAAAAAAATACGTAGGACAAACATCACGACCTTTGTATATTAGGATTAATGAACATCTCTGTAATATCACTAGAGGATATATAAAACACAGTGTTTCTTCCCATTTTGGGGATGCACATAATTGTAATCCTAAAGGCCTGGAGTTTATAGGTATTGAAAAAATTAAACATGACTGGAGAGGTACCAATATGGATCAGAAACGTATTAAGACCGAGATGAGATGGATTTATTATTTGGATACTTTAGCTCCTAACGGGTTAAACACAGACTTTGAGGTCTGCCATTTTTTATATACATAAATGCATTGATTATTAGGATTATTCATTATTCTTCTTTTTCTTTTTCATTGTTAAACTTTAGTGTTAATTTTAATTAATGGCAGATGTTATGTTCTATATGTAATGAATCTGGATATCTTACTCAGTCGGTCAGTCTAGGTATTTACACTTGTTTCTGTAGTTGGGTATATATAGGTTGCTGCGATAATCGGGGAAGTCGTGAAATGAAACCTACTGCAGAAACGAGAGACCCACGCATGCGCAATGGGAAGCAATACATGTGATCATGATTTCGAATACGTATACCAGGAGATTCACGTCATCAGAAGGTCCCGGAAAATATCTGGAACGCATATTGCGTGCTGACACGCACGCCGCTTGAGAGACATCGTGCAATTAGATTGAAAGGAATATAAATAGACTCTTTTGTGTAACCATGAACTTACAGACTGATGAAACTCGCAGGCAAGCGAGTGAAACGCGTCTCGGATCCTATTCTAATATATATATTTTAATAATATTTTTTATTTACTTTTTTGTTAATTTGATCTTAATAAATTTCTTTTTTATACCACCTTGGAAGTAGACGCTTTGATTTGCATTGCCCTGGAAGCAGTTGATCCCCTTCAGTAGACTGGAACGCGATATTAGTGATCTAAGGGTGGGACCCCCCATGGAGTAAGCGGTCCAATGCTTCAATACTGAGCCACTCATTAGGGAGGCTCAGTAACACGTGAGTAGTTCTGACTCAGTGTATATATTTCACGTGCCATTGGTATTGTGCTATGTATGCCTTTCTCATTTTGAGGTCATCATCGTGATATATAGGACCGTGGCACCATCTATTCATATTCAAGGAACCGTTTGATGGGAGAAGCCCCCATAGAGGCTTACCTGCGCCAAATACGAACCTATTGGTTCCTCGTTTGTGAGTGGTTTTCCTCTCAACCTCCCTTTCCATTACAATAATTCAAATATATATAACAGTATTGCGCGATTATTCTCCATTTTTTGTTATATTATAGTGCATACACTGGATCCAGTTGCCACCCCGCAACCTGTATATTGAAAGAACCCATATCTACACTTTGCCTGCGCTCCCAATAAATACGATTGTATTTTTTCTATATAGTCTATATGGGTGAGGGACACACCCTATGGTGAGCTGCATGATTATATAATTTCTCTCTCCTCACAAAATTCCGTTACACGATTTAATATAGCGCCGAGCATTTTAACACCTAAGGTGTTTTATACAATTTAGCAGTAAGAAATGGCCGAATTCTGGAAATACTATCTAGTTGGTAGCAGCAGGAGGAGGAAAGAGCCTGGATAAGGGGGATGTTGGAGAGAGCAGAGTCGAGTGTAATTCCGAGGCAGCGAACCTGGCTTGATGGGAAGATAGTGATACCATCGATCATGATAGAGAAGTCAGGAGGTGGGGAGGCATTAGAGGGAGGAATTAGTAGGAGCTCAGTCTTTGACATGTTAATCTTTAGGTGGTGAGAGGCCACCCAGGAGGAGATGCCAGATAAACAGTTGCTGACTTTGGAGAGATCGGGGGGGGAGAGGTAGATCTGAGTATCATCAGCATAGAGGTGGTAATTGAAGCCAAAGCTGTTAATAATTTTGCCCAAGGAGGAGCTGTAAATAGAGAAGAGCAGAGGACCTAGGACAGAGCCTTGAGGTACGCCAACTGATAAAGACATTGAAGAGGAGGAGTTACCAGAAAGACATGTTAGATAGATAAGAGTCAATCCAAGAGAGTGCAGTGTCACAGAGACCGAGAGAGCTGAGAGTCTGTAGAAGGAGGGGGTGATTGACAGTGTCAAAGGCAGCCAAAAGGTCAAGCAGGATGAGAATAGAATAGTGGCCAGGGCCGGTGCTAGACTATTTTGCGCCCTAGCAAGACCAGCTACTTGCACCCCCACCCCAAAAAAAGCGACACAACATGAAACTGATAAATTTCTTTCTTTTTTTCAAGAATAAAGTTTGAAAAGCACCACTAGTAAAGATAAAATAAATATAAACTGTATTAAACAATTTTAAATTAACTCTATTGAACAAATATTAAATTAATTGTATTTTTCTTAACGAAATCAAACCATTTCACATGCCCAGCAGAGCCCAGAGTTTGACATGCCCAACCAGCAGAGCCCAGAGTTTGACATGCCCAACCAGCAGAGCCCAGAGTTTGGGGGCAACGATGGACTGCGACAAGGACACAGATGTAGAATTTTACAAACAGCAATTTGTTTATAGACAAATACATGCAAATTTTACTCACACACAGCCATACATTCACATAGACAACTATATATCCCCTACACCCCAGGGGTATGTAGCAATAAAACTCACAGTAATGTGCGATGTGTATGAGCGTATCACAGAGCTCCACAGCAATAAAACTCAGTAATGTAATTGATTTATTCAACTGCCCCACCACATCAATTCTAACCCCAAAGGATATCAATTGTTGTCATTCTGCAGCCCCCCAGCATATCAATGCATCAAACCCCCCTCACCATTACCCCCACTCACCATTTCAGTTCATCACACCCCCCACTCTCCATCACACCCCCCACTCTCCATCACACCCCCCACTCACCATCACACCCTCACCATTGCAATTCATCACCCCCCACCATCCCCTGCAATTCATCACCCCCCACCATCCCCTGCAATTCATCATCCCCACCATCCCCTGCAATTCATCACCCCCCACCATCCCTTGAACTTCATCACTCCCCCACCATCCCCTGAACTTCATCACTCCCCCACCATCCCTTGAACTTCATCACTCCCCCACCATCCCTTGCAATTCATCACACTCCTCCACCACCCCTGCAATTCATCACCCCCACCATCCCCTGCAATTCATCACCCCCCACCATCCCCTGCAATTCATCACCCCCCACCATCCCCTGCAATTCATCACCCCCCACCATCCCTTGAACATCACTCCCCCACCATCCCTTGAACTTCATCACTCCCCCACCATCCCTTGCAATTCATCACCCCCACCACCCCTTGCAATTCATCACCCCCACCACCCCTTGCACTTCATCACTCCCCCACCATCCCTTGCACTTCATCACTCCCCCACCATCCCTTGCAATTCGTCACCCCCCTCACCATTGCAACAGTCCATACACACACACAGTCCACCGCTGGCAGGTCCCCTATCCCGGTACTCACCAGTGCTGTGATGATGAAGCCCAGGGGGGGGCGGGCTCTCCAGACCCAGGCATCCCTCAGCACCTCCAGGCTTGTCTGGGCTCCCTGGACCAGCAGCACCCAGCTCTCCAACCAGCCCAGAAAGCTCACGGCCCGCACCAGCCTCTCTTGCCCCAGAAGCAGTTCGCTGCCTGGATGTCCCGAAACAGCCGCCTGCAATTCATCCCACGCGCTCACCATTCAAAAAAAAATCTACGGCTGTCTCCGCCGGACCTTTCCCGCTTCTATCAGCATCTGGCACTAGCACTGCGTGACATGAGGGGGCGGGCACTGCAGCGTGCCATGCACGTGGTAGGAAGGAGGAAGTGCGACAGGCACTCTGCAGTGCCCGTCGCCGCTGCTGTCGCAACGGTTTGGGAGAGCCCTGAGCTGGCTGTCATGGATTACTCCACTCCCCCTACCAACCTGCGGGCCCTCGGGCAGTGCCCGAGGGCGCGACGGGTCAGTGTGCCCGGTACAGACAATTTTTTTCACAATTTTTTTCTTCGGTGGTCGGGCCCGGCTGCGCCCTAGGTGGGCTCTGCGCTCTAGGCGGCCGCCTAGCTCGCCTAGCGGCAGCGCCGGCCCTGATAGTGGCCGTGTTTTTTAGCAGTTAGGAGGTCATTGTTGACTTTGGTGAGGGCAGTTTCTGTTGAGTGTAGGGGACGGAAGCCTGATTGCAGGGGGTCAAGCAGGGAATTAGAGGACAGGAAGAGGGAGAGGCAGTTGAAAACTAGTTTTTCCAAGAGCTTTGAGGTAAATGGAAGCAGGGATAGAGGGCGGTAGTTGGATGGAGAGTTGGGATCGAGTGAGAATTTCTTTAGTATAGGAGTAGCCTGTGCATGTTTGAAGGCAGATGGGAAGGAGCCGGTGGAGATAGGTTGAAGATGTGTGTGTGAGAGCAGGGGTGACGAAGGAGGAGAGTGGAGGTATTAGATGTGTTGGAATGGGGTCAAGTGGGCACGTAGTGAGATGGGAGGAGGACAGTAAGGAATTGACTTCCTCCATAGTGGCTGGGAGGAATCGGCAGATGGTAGCAGAGGGGGCTTCTGGGAGTGGAGGTGGTGGATTAGTGTCAGCATGTTGCTTCTGATAGCAAGAGTTTTATTTAGGAAGTAACCTGCCAGGTCCTGAGCTCTAAGGGCATGTTACATTGATCTCGTGTACACTCAGTCATATGTTACACAGATTTCGGGTACACTCCGTTACATGTTACACACAGATCTCGGGTACACTCAGTTACATGGTACACAGATCTCAGGTACCCCCAGTTATATGTTACACAGATCTCGGGTACACACACTCAGTTGTTTGCTACACAGATCTCGGGTACACTCAGTTATATGTTACACAGATCTCGGGTACACTCCATAATGTATTTCCTTAGCATTCATAAGCACCTAATTATATTTTCCTTCACATCTTTGCGCAATTCATTTCCATACTACATAATATAATCTCCTCCCTGGTTTTCCTTCTCCTAGTTACTAACAGGAGACCATGGAATTTCGGGAGAAGCATACGGTTACACATATCCCTGCTCGTTACCTTATATTTGTTCTTTGCCAGAAGATTAGGGTTCCTAAAATAACACAGGAGATAACAGAGATGCCCGTCACGAGTCCAGCCCACAAAGGAAAGGATCCACCTAAGGAAGAGGAAAGACCTGCTTTTATATGGAAGAAATGATATTAACCTAATAAAGCAAAGATAAATCCAAGATAAAGGTATCCATTAATAATAAGTCTTTTTTAGAGCACATTGCTCAGAGGAAATCCAAAATCCTGCTTACCATTTCCCCTGATTGTAAGGAATCTCTTCTCTGAAAATGTGGGATGGGAAACCACGCAAGTCAGAGCAGATCCATGGAAATTCTCATTAGTGTAGGTGCTAGTGGTCACCCATGTCTTGTTTGCCAGTAATTTTCTTTCAGGTTTTACATATTCCGATTCAGGGCTCCAGGAAATATTGGCAGGAGGCTTCCCACCAATAGCCTGGCACTCAGGATAGCTCTGGCTGTTCACGGTGAGAATTACATACGGTTGAACTGAGTAGATAAGAAAAAATATAACATTTTACTTTAAATTAACCTTTTTTTGTTTCCAATTTGTTACGATTTCAAGAATTATAGAAACACATATTCTCTCTTCTGCTTCTTCTTTGTGTGTTTGTATAATGGGTAATTAATGTATAGTGCAGGCTCAGTTCCAGATGACCAGTTAACATTTACAAGCGGGTGGCCAACTCGTAAAGGGTCATTACCACCAAAAAATGAAATGTCCTAATTGTGTTTATTTTATGTTGCTGATATCTTACCAGGGTTTCCAGATCAGCCATGTTTTTCAGGACACGTAATTTATTAATGCTGATGAGCAGTGCATGAAAAATGACACTCGCAGCATGTGGAATCCATACAGTGCAGGTAAGAAATCAAAAAAGAAATCCCTGGTGACCCTCCTTGATTTTCTCCCTGCAGCATATGAATTATGCATGTTGCAGGGCAGCACTTTTCCCTGTGTTCCCCTCTGTATGACATAGTAATATGTGTCCAGGAAAACATGGTTGACCTGGCAACCCTATATCTTGTATGTGCTTTGTTTTTCTCTTTTATGTTTAGTTAAGAAAGTATTTTGCTCTATATGTATTGGGTACATCTGTTGTTATGATACTTTGCCAACTGCTCCCACCCCTGTATCTTTCCATCACTTGCTCCTCACTGTGTGGCTTTGGCTCTATGAGTCAGAAGTCCAGAAAACCGAACTATTGACTTGCATTGTGTGGGATGTATGTGAATGATATCGGTTGTCAGGTGAATAACGGGTTAATCAGTCACTAGGTTTTCAAGTATGGGGGGGGGTGGAAAATGACCAGCTCCCAAAAGCTGATGTTAAGAGATTTTATAAGTGGGGCCTGACAGTGATACTAGGGGTTCCGCATCTGAGGAATCAGTTAGCAGCAGCTGACACCCCCCAAAAATCTGATTCTCACAAATAGTCCCCAGTCTCCCTCCGTGTACCACTCCGCGGTCCTGCGCGATGTTGTGAGAGCGAGATCTTGCAGGTCACATGGCCCGGCAGCACAAGCCTCCATGGAGTCCTATGGACTCCAGGAGGTGATACTTGCGGCGGGGTGTTAGCGCTGCCGTGAGTATCCAGAAGGTCAGCTCTCTTTACGGGGCAGGCTGCTGAATCAGCACCTCGCCAACCCTGCCTACCCAAGCCCCATAGCCAATCGCAATCACAGAGCTACCCAGGCCACCAATGAACAGCGAACCAGGAAGTCTTCCTTGAACGTTACGTCGTCTCCAGCAAACTGTGGGGAATGCAGAGTGTGTGACGGCTGCCGGGTGCCCCAGTTGCCATGGCGCCCAGTGCAGTCGCACACCCCAAAGGCCAGCCCTGGTAACTGATATTATATGTAACCAAAGATTTACCTAAGACTTCTAAATGTATCTCTGTATGGGATATTCCTGTAGTATGTATAACGTCACATACATACATCCCGTCATCACTCGCTTGGCTGTCACTTAGATGAAGAGAGGTGCCTTGTGGTCTCATCCTCTCGCTGCAGTTTGATGATGTGTTAGTACTGCTAGGTTCATATGAAATGTGGCAGCGAGACGCATCCTGAAACTGGATACCCCAGAATACCAGTATGGTCGAATTCTCCTTGTAGTTGCAATCGAGGATGGTGTCCTTCCCTAAAAGCGCTGCATCTGGAAAGGAAGAAAGAGGAAATTGCATAGTTTGTTGAAAACGCGTGTTTATTTAATCCCTCCTATGCCAAAGGTTTTCACAGGACGACGCTGACTGATGTAAGAGAGCAAAGTAATACATAAACCCCCAGCCGGTGCAAACTCACCAGAAATATGCCGGAAGCTTTGCCGTGATCATATACCATCAATATATAGTCTGTACTAGCGCTTATCAACAAATAACCCTGTGCCAACCAATATGTTGTTGTTTGAACTGCAACTCCCATGATTCTGTGGCCATTTATTGCATTTCAAGAATTCTGGGAATTGTAGGCAACAAAGATCTAGAGGGCAGAGTTTGAGCTCCCTGTTTTAGAGCATATATTACTTTGTAAAACAGGGTATTTTTGCTCTAAGACAGCACCACCAGTGTTATATATGTTTTTTCAAATTAGTATATACTAGAGGTGTGCATTTGTTTCGTAACGAATCTCGATCAGTTGGAAAATTTGTTAATTCGTATTTCATCAGTACTTCCAAAATAACAAATTGATTTGATCTGAATTGAAATGAAAACAAAACGGTATATAATGAATTTGATTTGTTATACTGTTTCACACAGAGAACAATTGATTGAATGGTTCCTGAGCAGGATTTGATCTATTGTTTTTTCATTTAGTGATCCGAAATTCAACTCGATATCAAATATCGAATCGATCCCAAATTATAATACAAGTACATACGACATTATGAAATGAATCAGTTTGGTTTGACTGTTTCACAAAGCACCCTGTCCCTGTTAATTGACCTGGGGTGCTGAATCTGTTGTATTCAGCACCACAGGCCAATAGACAGCTCAATATATAACCTTAGCTTGCCTTTTAACAGGATTTGATGTATTGTTTTCTTCTTTTACAGGGTTATTCAGAGAAAGGTGAAAACCAGGAGAACTGGCAGGAGAAGAGAACAATCTAGACCAAATAGCCGATTTGGACAGTGAGATAAATGGGAGAATTTTTCTGGTTTGGCTATTTCGACCTAGAATGTTCACTTCTCCAGTCATTCTTTTGGTTTTCACCTTTCTCTGAATAACCCTGTATGTGATCCAAAATTCAACTCGATATCAAATTTCGAATCGATCGCAAATTACAATGTTTTATTTCAGTGATCCAATATACCAAACAAAAATAAATGAAATTACAAAACTAAACAAAGTTACTAAACGAAATTCTGAAAATGAAATTATTTTGGAACGAAACAAAACAAAATTTTAAGCCGTGCAAAGATGTTAGTTTCCTATAATTCCCAGAATTCTTTGAATGCAATAAACGGCCAGAGAATCATAGGAGGTGTAGTTCAGAAACATCTGGAGGAGCCGGAGTTGGAGATCCCGCTCTAAAAGAAAAGGAAAGAAAGTATAAGATAAAGTAATATGCTGTACTTGCAGTTAGGCACTGGAGGGCAGCAACACTCCTGCAGGTAGGGTACCGCAGCATGCTCGTCAATCCCTGAAATCAATCGGAAGAAGCTGGGGACCACTGAATCCAATAAGGACTATATTACAAAGTTGGTGCTAACTTAACCAGAGCTGTTGTAAACTTACCAGAGCCATTATAGCCTATGGAGCTGTTAAGTTAACAACAGCTCTGGTTAAGTTAGCACCAGCTTCGTAATATAGCCCTAAGTAGGCTAAAGGATCAGCAGCCTTGGCAGATGTTTTGGAACAACATTTCCTGTGGTGCTCGGCTGATTGGCAGGTTGACAGAGACTCATGGGAAATGTAGTTCCAAAATGTCTGGAGGCCAAGGTTGCTGACACTTGCGGTAAGTGACAGTGGTGGTAACTCGGGGCATTATTACAGTTGCCATGATCAGCTATTTATTATTAATCGCGGCAACCATGTACAGCAGGGCTGTCAAGCTCACGGACCCCCAGATGTTGAAGCCTACAATTCCCAGAACTCTTTCAATGCAATAAATGGCCAAGGAATCATGGGAGATGTAGATCAGAAATATATGGGGGCCAGAGTTTGACATTAAAAAAAGGAAAACTGTATCTCTGGCACCACCTAGGGCTGGCTTTTATATCCAAAATAAAGTATGGTATAAAAGTATTTGTATGCACTTATATATCCAGCGCCACCTAGGGATCACTTTTGTAACCCGCAATTAAAGTACAAAAGTATTGGTATACATGTATATTTGAGACTTAAAATTGCAACTGTAGTAATCCAGGCAGAATAAAAATGAAATGAGCAAGAGCCCAAGTTTTTAGAAATGAATCAGCGGCTGTCTCTCCCCATTCGGTGGTATATCCCCAAACCACCAGCAATACAGAATCAAGGAAATGTATGGTAGAGTCTGCGCTTCCTTCAACTTTCTCCCATCACCATCGGTTAATACCTCAAACAAAGCAGAAACATGCCATAGTGCAGCGAGTTTAGTTCCGCTTGAGTAATAAAGAGAAAGAAAGGGATTCACTCACATTTTATGGTGCCTAAATCAGACACTCGATGTATTCAGCGATCGGTGATGTTAGAGGGAGCACCGAATCTCCCATACAGCCAGCAGGGTCCTTTTAGCTCCAAACAAACTCCAGGATGCAAGGAAATACAAATAAGGCTGATTTATTAAATAAAATGATAAAAATAAGCGGGCAATACACCCAAACGCGTTTCGCGAATGATATCGCTTCCTCAGTAGGTGTACTTCCAGGAGTTTGTTTGGAGCTGAAAGATTTGGTGCTCCCTCTAACATCACCGATCGCTGAATACATCGAGTGTCTGATTTAGGCACCATAAAATGTGAGTGAATCCCTTTTTTTCTCTTTATTACTCAAGCGGAACTAAACTCGCTGCACTATGGCATGTTTCTGCTTTGTTTGAGGTATTAAGCGATGGCGATGGAAGAAAGTCGAAGGAAAAGAGCTCACTGTTGAAGGAAGCGCTGACTCTAACATACATTCCCTAGAGTTTGACGTTAGACTCTCCCCGTCTCTCCAGTCATTCAATAAGTCTCTAAAAACACATTACTTTAGAGAAGCCTATCAGCTCGCTCCATGAACCCCCCACTGTACATTTCTTGCCCCATCTTTCCGCACGGCCCCCATGCGCCCCGCTACTTCACAAACTCTGCGATTTACCCTCACCTAGTGTGTCGCCCCTTTCCTCTTGGATTGTAAGCTCTCGAGCAGGGTCCTCTCTCCTACTGTTTTGTGTGTTTAACGTGTATGTATATTTGTTATTCTGTATATTTGTTATTCTGTCTCACCCATTGTACAGCGCTACAGTACTTGTTAGCACTTTATAAATACTTGTAACTGTATGGAAGTGAGCGTCTTCCACCATTGTGCACTGAGAGAAAAAGTATCACTCACAATGACTCAGGGAAAGCCTGAACCTATTTTTGGTCGGAGAGAAGATGAAAGTTGTGCATTTTCGGAAACAGGCAGAACCCAATGAGTCAACGCTGTTTAATCAGGATTCCTCTAGCTGGAGGATAAGTGAGTCATTTCCGTTACTTTCCCAACTCATCGTCGTCTACTTCTCCTATTTAATTTTGTCCCTTACACATTAACAGGGCCACCTTTAGCATGGGGGCAAAAGGGGCATCTTCCCCGGGCCCAGTCATTGTTGTGGGGCCCAAGGCAGCTGCCACTTGAGCCCTTAAAAGCAATGACTCGCTCTGCAGCTTGGCACCAATTGCAGACTACTTCTGCAGGGGGGCTGACATCTTGGATGTCCGGCTTGCCTGCAGGACTTAACCCCAACCTACTGACATCATCACACTTGGGCATGATGATGTCAGAAATGGGCTTCCCCGGTCAGGTAGGGAATTCCCTATGGAGGAGAAGTGTGGGTCAAAGAACTCCTGTTTCTACAGATCCATAGATGCTAGAGGGTGAAGTGAGGCAGTGTTGGAAAGGCCATAGCATTGCCTTTCCAATAATACCAAACAAGGTTTCACGTAAAAAAAAATATTGTTTTTTTATCACAAACAATGTTGTTCACTTTTCAATTTTAAAGTGAACAATGATACTGCACTAACTCACCATCTCATTTCCTATGTTGCCGGCAAGTGTGGAGGAGATGGCACAATGTGTTATTACACATCAAAAACCTAAACCGTTGCACTGCAGCGAGGAGCACCGGGATACTTTGATTTCCTGTGTCTTTAATCTCTCCATAGCACAGGGTGAAGTGAGGTGGGTTTGAAAAGGTCAGAGTCTGGCCTTTCCAACGATACCAAACATGACCACTTAATGTGTAAAAATAGAGAAATGAACAAAATCTTTTCATGCAATATTTACTTTTTTCCTTGTTCTAAGGCAGAGACATTATGTGCTTTTACTTATAAAGCAAACAATGCTGCTGCACTAACTCACCTTCTCATTTCCCATCATGGGAGCAAATGCGGAGGTGATGGTGCAATACGCTATTACACATTCATCTAAAACACAGGCTGACGCACTGCTGCTGCGAGGACAGCGAGAGTACTTTGGACCCCTAAATCTCTATTCATTACACCCTAAAAAGTCAAGTAAGGTGTCATTGTACAAGTCAGAGTCTGGCCTTTCTAATGATACCAAACATAACCATGTAAAATCTAAAAAAAGAAAAATAACAAAGATTTTTTACTTTTTTTGCTGGATTTTGGGGCGGATGTCACCGGCGTTTTGGTCCGCTCTCGTTCCCCGCACTTCGGGGAATCAAATTCCCCGAACCTGCGGTGAATTCAGCACTCACCGCAGGGTCCCCGAAGTAAAGGGAAAAGCTGCCGAACTGATCCGAAAATCCGCCGGCCGCACACACCGATAGGATTCAAAACATGAAATCAAACCGAAAACGCTGCAGAAAACCCGGCGGAAGTACCCGACGATCTGCCGCAAACCTGACGAACAAGTCCGAAAAAAGCCGACGATCCTTCGAACACAGCGTCGACCACCTGCCGGAAAAAGCCAACGATTGCGGTAAAAAAAAAAAACCCCACAAAACAAAACGATTGAAAGTTTCAAATTTCAAACTCTGTGCAAAAAAACTACAGGACGAAAGGGTCTGGAATAAACATATAAGATCCTATGAATAATAATAAAAAGGTCTGTTATAGAAAAAAGAAAATGCTATTTTTAAAAATAAAAGATTTTTTTTTAAGAAAAATGCATAAAAAAAATTCCAAATAAATAAAGCGACCTTTACTGCATTGAAACCTATGAAATTCACCTTATTAAATCTGTCGAATGAAACACCGTACATCAAGGCCTTTTACTGACATTTCACTGCTGTTCAATGTGAGTAGATTAACCATTGCTTCTCTATGGGGGATTTATTTCACTACCACCGAACAGGCACCGTATTTCCCAAAATGCACTGTACGGGTAAATTCACTGTTCGGTGCAATTTCAGGCCAGATCTTCTCTCTCTGAATAACCCTGTGAGTGTAAATAATACGGGCTCTATTACATTCTTCGTGCAAACGCTAACACGTGCGCAAAAACGCATTAACGCGAAGGGCAAAACCCTTTGCGCAGAACGTCGTATTACAACATCCGTGCAAAAATGAGCATTAACGTCTAATGCGGGAGAACCTGCGCAAACTCTTGCGAGCGTACTGTACTGTGCGCATCCTATACTTAACATTGTGAGCGCAAATGCGTTCGTGCGCTGGTACGCGGATGGTATTACAATCTATGCGCAGTTTGTAACGGGCAACGTTTGCGCGCATAATTTTAACGTCTTTTAAAAGCTGGTGTTAATGGCAAATCTGAACGTCCTGGCCGAACCCAAATACAACAGCCCAAAAAAAATACAGCAACGTATAGTTACACATTCTACACATACCCAAACAATAAAATTAAGAGATTGTGCGTGTTTTTATTATTGATGCAGCATATATATATACTCCGATTGATTTTGATAGGCGCAAAATCTTAACGGGAGACAATTGTGGTTCTTAATTCTGATTGGCTAAATTGTCTGAAAAAAACAGTCCGCACACCGATTTCTGCTCGCAGCGTTAATGCGCGCGTGTTTTTGCGCGTCTTTTTTACGCGCGTTATTTTTTGACAGATGAAAAAATATGCTCGGATTGCAATACCAGCGTTAATTTAAACGCGTTAACGTTTAACACTTCGCGCACAAATTAACGCGCTGCGCGAGCGTTTTTGCGCATAGAATGTAATAGAGCCCTACGTGTCCACAGATGCCTTTTACGTTTCTCACTTTTTACTGTAAATCCCGCACATTTTTAATTGAAACCTCAGACATGCGCTCTGTAGTGTAAAGTCCTACAGACGTACGTCTTATAATAAATTCCGAGCATGCGTGTTTTTACTGTACATCCTATAAATGCGTGTCTTAATTCCCACAAATACGAGTCTTACTGTACGCCCCGGATTTGAGTGTTTTTGAGTGAAAATATTACGTTAAGGGCTTTCGAGTTGAAAAGATAACAGTGGAATATTAAAGCAGGAACTTGCGCATTGGAAATATAATAATATTAAATGTTAATGTATGGTCTTGCATCTTATTACTGTAACAGTAAAAAAGCAAGTTACAAACTTGCAGGTTATAACCCCAACAGTGCAAATGTTACCATACGGACTTGCGAGAATTAAATTTACATTGTACGTTTTACTGTAAATGAGAATCTTAAATTATTTAAAAATATAATTTTTTTTAAAGTAATAATTTATTTATTAATACTTAATAAAAATTTGTTTAAATATTAATAGTTTTAATAATTAAAATGAGGATCGTAATTTAATTAATTTATATTTTTTTAATTTGATTAGTTGATTAGAATTAAATTCAGCCCTTGGTCCTAATAAAGTTGTGTGGTATATATTTTTTCATCTTTTCCACTCAGATAAAAAATATAAAAAGTTATTAAAATATTTTAAAATCAGGCTGAAATTATATTATATAATAGAATATTAAATTTATGGTCCACTCTGCTGTGCAAAAACGGTTGAGGAAATCTAATTAATTGTGATGCTGACTTGTTTCGGCAATTTTTGTACGGAGATTTGTTTGAATTGCACAGAAATCCAGCTCTTCAGTTCAGGGAAATCACGTTTTGACTTGAACTATAATTAACTCTCACGAGTACAGCTTTCTATACCTCCTACAGATTTACTAGAACAGAGGACAAAAAGATCACATGATGTATTTTCCACCTGTGTCTGGTAAAACTACAGGAAATCAGATAGAAAAATAAAAAGACAGATAGAAAGATACAGATAGTGATAGATAAATAGAAAGACAGACAGAAAGATACAGATAGTGATAGATACACAGAAAGACAGACAGAAAGATACAGATAGTGATAGATAAATAGAAAGACAGACAGAAAGATACAGATAGTGATAGATAAATAGAAAGACAGACAGAAAGATACAGATAGTGATAGATAAATAGAAAGACAGACAGAAAGATACAGATAGTGATAGATAAATAGAAAGACAGACAGAAAGATACAGATAGTGATAGATAAATAGAAAGACAGACAGAAAGATACAGATAGTGATAGATACACAGAAAGACAGACAGAACGATACAGATAGTGATAGATAGATAGATAGAAAGACAGACAGAAAAATAAAGATAGTGATAGATAAATAGAAAGACAGACCGAAAGATACAGATAGTGATAGATAAATAGAAAGACAGACAGAAAGATACAGATAGTGATAGATAAATAGAAAGACAGACAGAAAGATACAGATAGTGATAGATAAATAGAAAGACAGACAGAAAGATACAGATAGTGATAGATACACAGAAAGACAGACAGAACGATACAGATAGTGATATATAGATAGAAAGACAGACTGAAAGATAAAGATAGCGATAGATAAATAGACAGACAGACAGAAAGTTACTGATAGTGATAGATAAATAGAAAGACAGAAAGATACAGATAGTGATAGATAAATAGAAAGACAGACAGAAAGATACAGATAGTGATAGATAAATAGAAAGACAGAAAGATACAGATAGTGAGAGATAAATAGAAAGACAGACAGAAAGATAGTGATAGATAAATAGAAAGACAGACAGAAAGATAAAGATAGTGATAGATAAATAGAAAGACAGACAGAAAGATAAAGATAGTGATAGATAAATAGAAAGACAGACAGAAAGATACAGATAGTGATCGATACATAGAAAGACAGACATAAAGATACAGATAGTGATAGATAAATAGAAAGACAGACAGAAAGATACAGATAGTGATAGATAAATAGAAAGACAGACAGAAAGATAAAGATAGTGATAGATAAATAGAAAGACAGAAAGATACAGATAGTGATAGATAAATAGAAAGACAGACAGAAAGATAAAGATAGTGATAGATAAATAGAAAGACAGACAGCAAGATAAAGATAGTGATAGATAAATAGAAAGACAGACAGAAAGATAAAGATAGTGATAGATAAATAGAAAGACAGACAGAAAGATAAAGATAGTGATAGATAAATAGAAAGACAGACAGAAAGATAGTGATAGATAAATAGAAAGACAGACAGAAAGATACAGATAGTGATAGATAAATAGAAAGACAGACAGAAAGATAAAGATAGTGATAGATACATAGAAAGACAGACAGAAAGATACAGATAGTGATAGATAAATAAAAAGACAGACAGAAAGATAAAGATAGTGATAGATAAATAGAAAGACAGACAGAAAGATAAAGATAGTGATAGATAAATAGAAAGACAGACAGAAAGATAAAGATAGTGATAGATAAATAGAAAGACAGACAGAAAGATAAAGATAGTGATAGATAAATAGAAAGACAGACAGAAAGATAGTGATAGATAAATAGAAAGACAGACAGAAAGATACAGATAGTGATAGATAAATAAAAAGACAGACAGAAAGATAAAGATAGTGATAGATAAATAGAAAGACAGACAGAAAGATAGTGATAGATAAATAGAAAGACAGACAGAAAGATACAGATAGTGATAGATAAATAAAAAGACAGACAGAAAGATAAAGATAGTGATAGATAAATAGAAAGACAGACAGAAAGATAGTGATAGATAAATAGAAAGACAGACAGAAAGATACAGATAGTGATAGATAAATAGAAAGACAGACAGAAAGATAAAGATAGCGATAGATACATAGAAAGACAGACAGAAAGATACAGATAGTGATAGATACATAGAAAGACAGACAGAAACAGATAGTGATAGATAAATAGAAAGACAGACAGAAAGATAAAGATAGCGATAGATACATAGAAAGACAGACAGAAAGATACAGATAGTGATAGATACATAGAAAGACAGACAGAAACAGATAGTGATAGATAAAAAGAAAGACAGAAAGATACAGATAGTGATAGATACACAGAAAGACAGACAGAAAGATACAGATAGTGATAGATAAATAGAAAGACAGACAGAAAGATACAGATAGTGATAGATAGAAAGACAGAAAGATAAAGTTAGTGATAGATAAAAAGAAAGATAGAGATGATTAAAAATAGATATAGATAGATGTCTAGATACTGATGGATATAGATACATCCAATAACTCGACCCCCTGCGTTACTTCGCAAATACGTCCCAATCTATACAACTCTGGTCAGAGGGAAACCTCCTCCTGCCATCTTTCTACACCCGCACGGCCAACTCTCGCCTCCGAGACTTCTCAGGGGCAACTCTCCCCTGACCTTCAGGCCTTCAAGAAACCCCTCAAAACCCATCTCTTCAGTTTAGCATACCACATCACTGATGCAACTCATCGCTGTACTCACCTACTCACATCTCATGAAACCTTTTCATCTATATTTTTTAAATATATTATTTGTAATTATTGTTATTATTATTAACTTATTATTAATTCTCACATTCTGAACCCCCTTCTGTGCACATTCTTTCCCTCTTTTCCATTGTCTTCCTCTCTGGGGTATCCTCCTCTTCCTCTTTCGCATGTCCATTTTCTCCCCCTTCCAAGTCCATTTCCTCCCCTTTATCATGTCCATCTCCCCCTTATGTCCATCCCCCCTTTATTATGTCCAACCATCTCCTTCTTGTCTATGTCCATCTCCCCCTTGTCCATGTCCACCTCCCATTGTCATGTCCATCTCCCCCTTGTCCATGTCCATCTCCCCATTGTCATGTCCATCTCCCCCTTTTCATGTCCATCTCCCCCTTTTCATGTCCATCCCCCTTTATTATGTCCAACCATCTCCTCCTTATCTATGTCCGTCTCCCCCTTGTCCATGTCCATCTCCCCATTGTTATGTCCATCTCCCCCTGTCAATGTCTATCTCCCCCTGTCAATGTCTATCTCCCCCTGTCAATGTCTATCTCCCCCTGTCAATGTCTATCTCCCCCTGTCAATGTCTATCTCCCTGTTGTCCATGTCCATCTCCCCATTGTCCTGACCATCTCCCCCTTCTCACGTCCATCTCCTGCTTTATCATGTTCTTCTCCCGCCCATCCTTTGCATGACTTTCTTTGAGCCAGCAACAGGAAGGCTTTGCTTCCGAGGCAGCAGCATGGAGAGCTGGGAGGAAGTGATGTTATATGATCACTTCCTCCGAGCGCTGCCACAGAGTAAATGCAACTGGTTGGGAGGACGTTGGGTCCAGGGCCGGTGCTAGACTATTTTGCGCCCTAGGCAAGACCAGCTACTTGCACCCCCCCCCAAAAAAAAAAAGCAACACAACATGAAACTGCTAAATTTCTTTTTATTTTCAAGAATAAAGTTTGAAAAGCACCAATAGTAAAATAAATATAAATAAACTGTATTAAACCATCTTAAATTAACTATTAAATAAATATAAATTAACTGTATTGAACAAATATTAATTAACTATTTTTCTTAACGAAAACCAAAAAAAAAAATAACAGGGTTATTAAGAGAGCGTAAAAAGCAGGAGAATAACTGGAGAATGAAAAATTCTAGGTCAGAATAGCCAAACCAGAAAAATTCTCAGTTTGCTGCAGCAGTGTCGTTGAACCCTTTGGATGCGAATTTTTAATCCAAAATGGCCGACGATTTCTTAATGAAAAATTCAGATTGTTTTTCAGATCACTCGGACAAAATATAATAAAGAGAAGCAGTCACATAGGGAGGGACTCCAGGGGGTATGATGATGGTGTGAGGAGGGGGCCACACAGGGGGTATGATGATGGTGTGAGGAGGGGGCCACACAGGGGGTATGATGATGGTGTGAGGAGGGGGCCACACAGGGGGTATGATGGTGTGAGGCCCTCACACCATCATATACCCCCTAGTGATGGGAAGTTCGGATCATTTTTGTGAATCGGATCGATTCGGATCATTCATAAAAATGATCCGGATCATGATCCGAATCACCGGATCACTACGTTAAACAGGGGGGGGGTGGTGTGACTCACCAGTAACTGCTTCTCTCTCTGTCACGCCCCGTGCTGCCGATTGGCTCCGCCCCCTTACAGTCTCTCTCTCTGAAGCTTCTTCCTGCCTTCTTTGTTGATGTCACTGAAGGCAGGCAGAAGGAAAGTAGCTCCTCCTCTCTGCATTCATTCACACTCAGTACTAGTATGAAGTACCGATTGGACCTGTCCCTTTGTGGTGATGTCAGTGAAGGCAGACAGAAGGTTTGCAGCTCCTCTCTAATGTTATAATTAAAAAAAAACCAATTGAATTATTTTAATTTATTTTATGTGGAAGTTAGTGATACAGATGTAAAGGGAATCCAGATCTTTGGGGCAGTGAGGGTTAATCCTTTATTTAGTTATTAAAGGATCATTGAGCCTGTGTAATGTTCTGCTTTTAAGATGCAGAATCAGATCCTTCTCACTGACTGACTGGTTACAATGTAATACATTACAGCTGTCAGGCAGAGCTGGGAGGCGGAGCTGACTCACACACTCTAGGATCACATTACAGCTGCTGGGAGAGCTTCACTGACTGAATGAAAAAGAGAAAAAAAAAAAACGGATCGTTCAGCTCGGTGATTCGAATCACTCAGTTCAGTGAAAAGATCCGGATCAAAAGAACGATTCGTTCATGATCCGGCCATCACTAATACCCCCTGTGTGGCCCCCTCCTCACACCATAGCCACTGATCTTTCTGTTCAATGTAATATACATGGCCTGATGGGACATGGACAGGGAGGTGATTGAACTTCTATTCCTTTAATACTCGGTGAGAGAGAGATGATAATAATTTACAAAAGCTGACAATTGTTGTGGTATTGGAGCCACCATGTTAACCCTTTGACTCCCAGTCTGCAACTCAGCAGGTTATCCCGGGTGTCTGTGAGTGTGGTGCCGTGCTGCAGACTTGCACAATGATTGCTCAGGGGCAGGCTGACTGAGTGTGCACTCCCAGAGCCAGAGGAGGTAATTCTGACGGGTTCTGGAACTTCTGGGTGTTCCCAGCACGGCAGCACCGCCTGCATCTGCATGAGAGGGTGCGTGTGTGAGCCCCAGCAGGGGAGGGGGTCAGGGTCACATAATACAGACCCTCTGCAAGGAGACAGTGAACAGAACGAGGCTTCCTGCAGCCTTCCTATGAAATTGCGCCCCCCCCCCATCAACCTTCTTATCATACCTCCTTAATGATGGGTTCCAATCAACCTTATCATACGGCTAATTGTTGGCCCTGATCCACCAGTATATTTCAACCTTATTGTCATACTCCCATGAAATCAAGCAAAATTATCAGGTTTCATGTTGTTGGTGGGCCAGGGCCTCCATAACCATTTAGACAAATTAAGAACGTGAACCACCTTGTGCGTGTGGTACGCTGCGGGTGAACGTCGGCTTGCGTGTGAGGTGACGCAGAGCACAGGGAAGTGGAGTTGACTGAAATTCAACCAATCAGTCCACTCGTATGATCGGTGCATCTGTCATGCAGTGACACGCCAATTCATAAGCTCATTCTGATTGGTCAAAGTTCGACATTTTCATCTCCCGACGCTCAGCTACGTGTCCTGCTACCGACTGAGCACAGCAGAGGAAACCAGCGAGACACACAGAGTGTGCGACTCTGTCTCACAACGCATCGTGCACAGCAGCCTTTACTCAATGGTGACATTTTATTTGGAAAAAGGAAAAAAAAAAAATGGCAAAATGGATACACCTAAAATACCCTAAAAAAATAATTAAAGAATAAATATCCAAAAAATAATAAATATATATTTATTATAATCATACGTCTTTTTTTCCCTTGTCCCCTCTTTGCATAACAGATGGGAAACTCGAATCGGGGTCCCTCATTCAGGGATTGTGCACATCCCGGCTGTAGCATTGATCCTTGCTAACCTGATATGGTCTGCGCAGCGCTGGTGAAATTCTTCCCGATCGCATGAATTCAATATGACATGAGCTACCACACAGGGCTTTTTAATACACGCTAAGCAAAGCAGGTGGTCGCCAGCAGTTATTCTCAGCGACCTGATTATCAACCCAAAACAACCCCCCCCCCATACCTGATAGCAGGCCAGGCAGGCAGCACGCTCAGACTGGACACAGCAACTCGAGTCTGCAAGGCACACACTGACACTCCTGTCTCCACACGGTCACCACACACGACGGCGGTGCCTAGTCTCCGCCTCCTCCTTCCCAGGCTTCCTTCCAGCGGCGTCTGACGTGGGGCGGGGCGCGCGTGCTGCCACCAGCCCCACCACGTGCAGGCGCCGCTGACGTAACGTTGCGTCACGTGCACTGCGGAGCGGGCGGAGCCTGGATGGTGCAGGCGCAGCGCAGTGTGTGTGTCTGTGCACTGCTCTGCCTCAGAGTCTCTGGACATGTAGATTGCGGGCGGCGCCCCGGGCCCGGCCCGGCCACGCCCGGCGCGGGCCGCGCCCCCGGCGCGCCTGGCGGACACTAACGCACAATTTTTTTTTATTTTTTTTGGGCCCGGCGCTGCGCCCTAGGCGGGCCTGCGCTCTAGGCGGCCGCCTAGCTCGCCTAGCGGCAGCGCCGGCCCTGGTTGGGTCCTAGCGCCTCCCTAAGTGACGGAGTAGGTTCAGGCGGATAATCGATGCTCCGCGTCAATGTATCATGACATCGATTATTTGCCCTACTCCCCAGTGCGACAAAACAGGAGCCTGACGCAGACACACTAATGTGTCGCAGCACACACACTTTGGAAAGCTCTAGATTGTAAGCTCTTACGAGCAGCTGCAGCGCCCTCTACACCTCTTGTCTCCTTTCCTATATTTGGCTATTTTTGCCTAGTTCCCTTTGGTTATTGTAAAGCGCTGCGGAAACTGTTGGCGCTATATAAATGATGCCAACAATATTCTATAGATACGGATAGACATAGATACATCCCGTCAATAGATCAGCACTCAATCTTCCACAAAATATTTTCCAAGATGCTATATGTGCCCCGGTGCGATAACATAAATATGTATGTCCCAAAAATATTTCTTTGGATGCACTCAGGGACTGCGTAAAAGATACTATCGGCATCTCAGGCCCTACAGGACTTTTTCTATGTGGAAATATTGATACATCTCTAGATATGGATAGAAATTGATTTCTGATACGATAGAAAGATAGATAGATAAACTGTAACGATGCTCTTTGGAACAAAACCTAAACTACACAAATTGCAAAATCCCCACTTATGTGTTGGGACAAAATCAAATGGCACGCTGACCACAGTCACTTCTCTCAAATATCTAGGAATGTGGTTGGACCCTAATCTATCCTTTGGCCCTCACATCGAAAAACTCTCATCTAAACTTTACCCCAAACTAGGCGCCCTGTACAGAAACAAATCCTGCCTGAGTCCCGCGGTAAGAAAGCAGATTGTACAACAAATGCTTATGCTGGCTATTGATTACGGAGATGTAGTGTATGCAGCCGCCCCGCAAACACACCTTCAGAAACTTACTACATTGTATAACTCATTCTGCCGCTTTGCATTACAATGTAACTACATGACCCACCATTGTGACATGTTAAAAGAGCTAAACTGGCCATCGCTGGAATCTAGACGCACCATTCACCTTTCCAGCCTGGTGTTTAAGAACTTTTCTGGGAAGCTGCCACCCTACCTGAATAGACTGCTTCCCCCAGCAGTTCCCTCATCCTATAACCTCCGATCCAGGACCAGCACCTTACTTGCAATACCACAATACAAAAAGACAGTGGCTCGATCCTCATTTTCCTACAGAGCACCACAATTATGGAATAACCTCCCAGACACAATCAAATCTTCCCCCAGTCTAAAGTCACTCAAGAGCTCCTTACTAACATACCTCAATACAGAATGCACCTGTAAACATGTAACATAATGTCTATTTCCTACATATTTATTTTCTGTTAATCTGTATATTTGTGTTTTTTAATATCTTGCATTGTATTACTTTGTATTTCTGTAACGACTGTAACACTTCAATGTTCTTGAACCCAGGACATACTTGAAAACGAGAGAAATCTCAATGTATCCTTCCTGGTAAAATCCTTTATAAATAAATAAATAAATAAAATAAATAAATACATATATTTTGACCGATTTATAGATATAGATTCATATATATAGTAGATAAAAAAATACTCCAATAATTCAGCACCACAAAAATCTCAAAAAGAAAATAAGTCACTTTGTCCGGCCATAAAAACATTATATATGCAGAGTATTGGCCGCACGTAGGTATATACTTGAGATATATATACAAATACCGGCTGGGTGGAGTAGAGCTAATGTCACCGCTCTGCATGGTGAGAGCCTGTGGAGTCATGGGTTCGATCCCAGCGAGCAACCTCTCCAGTAAGTGTCCTTGGCAAGACACCTAACGGTACATACTCGCCACCCAGGACATACTTGAAAACGAGAGAAATCTCAATGTATCCTTCCTGGTAAAATCCTTTCACAAAAAAAAAAAAATACCTATCGTGTCATTTTTAAAGTCACAGACTGTTTTCGGTTCACCCAAGCCGATACGAAACGTAAACCTGTTCTTTCTTTTTAAATGATATGATAAGGATTTGCTGTTTTCATATATACTATACTAGGTGCGGCCAATACTCTGAATATATGTACAGATATACATACGAACAGATACAGATATATATATATAGCAATATAGATCTGTATATACGTATATAGTAATACATAGTGATATCTTTTTTATTGGACTAATGTAACATTTAAAAGACAAGCTTTCGAGAGTATTACTCTTTTCCTCAGGTCTGGAAGTTATACTGATAAATTCCTAGAATTAAACAAGGGACTCCATATCAGGAACCCACTTTCTACCACCCACAACCCCCGGCATGCTGAAAAAACATCTGCAAACGCTCCAGCGAGAAACTGTGGAACCACTTAATTCATTTACTTTATGACAAGAAGCAAAAAATATTTGGGCAGAAAGGATTAACCCACCGGAAAAAGCTGAGCAGGAGACAATCACACGCAGCGAAGCCGCCGGAAAAAGCCGACACCGCAGACGAATGGAGTGAATAAATTAGCAAAACAGTTTGCTTGAATGTTTGAAAAGTGAAACGCTGTTTGAAAAGAAACTACTGAGCGAAAATGTCTGAAATTTACATATGAGGTCCAGGGAATGATAATAAAAAGGGCTGTTACAGAAAAAATAAGTAAAAAAAAAAAAAACAGGAAAAATGCTTAAAATATCCCAAAAAAATCTATAAATAAAGAGACTTTTTACTGCAGAATTTTATAATGAACGCTTTATTAGATATTGATTTAAAACGGGAATATTTTTAACATTGAAGCCTATGGGATTCGCCTGAATAAACTTGCCGAATTAAACCACCGAACAGCAGGGCATTTCAGGAACCTTTCACTGCTGGTTTTTGTTCTCTGAATAGCCGAAGCATAGCTTTTTTATGGGGATTTCACTGCCCTCGAACACGCACCGAACAGGCACCATATGTGCAGGCAATTCGCCAGGATTTGGTGAATTGCCTGCTCTCTGGATAGCCGAATGGCCAGGAAAGGTAACCGAACGCTGATTTTCAGCGTTCGGCTACCTTTCTCCAGCCATTCGGATCTCTTTGGATAACCCTGTATGTTTATAATTCAGAGGTGCAGCAACCTTGGCCATCCAGTTGTTTTTGAACTACATTTCCCATGAGTCTCGACTAACCCAATTAGTGGCTAAGTATTGTAGCCAATTGTGTTTTATGACTATCAGGGTTATTCAGAGAGAGGTGAAACTCAGGAGAATGAATGGAGAAGTGAAAATTCTAGGTCAAACTAGCCAAACAAGAAAAATTCTCCCATTTATCTCACTTTCCAAATCGGCTATTTGGTCCAGATTGTTCTCTTTTCCTGCCATTCTCCTGGTTTTCACCTTTCTCTGAACAACCCTGAGAGAGAGGTGAAAGCCAGGAGAACTGGCAGGAGAAGAGAACAATCTAGACCAAATAGCCGATTTGGAAAGTGAGATAAATGGGAGAATTTTTCTTGTTTGGCTAGTTTGACCTAGAATTTTCACTTCTCCATTCATTCTCCTGAGTTTCACCTTTCTCTGAATAACCCTGTCAGGGTTAATCAGAGAGCGGTGAAAAGCAGGAGAATGACTGGAGAATGGAAAATTCTAGGTCAAAATAGCTGATTTGGAAAGTGAGATAAATGGGAGAATTTTTATGGTTTGGCTATTTTGACCTAGAATTTTCACTTCTCCAGTTATTCTCCTGCTTTTCACCGCTCTCTGAATAACCCTGTGAATGTTTAATCCCGAGGTGAGAAATAACATTGCTTTAGATGTTAAAAGCGGGCAATGAGGAAATTTTGTATTTTTTCACACAGCAGTTAAATGCAGCATATTAGAAGAAGTTTTAAGAGGGAAATTAACACTTCTCACTCAGAAGCAGACACCACACCTTCATTCTATATACAATGTATCAAATTCATTAGACCAGACTAAAAACACCTGTTGATATTCCGTTTGAAAAACACAGGTCATTTAGAGGTGAGAATCTTTGCACGTACACATTAGTTTTTAATTCAATATCTAATAAACCGTTGCTTATAATATTCTGCAGTAAAGAGTCTCTTTATTTCTAGATTTTTTAGTATTTTTTAAGCATTCTTTATACTTTTTTCAAAATTAGTTTTTTTTTTGCAAACTCGAACCGAACACACCCAAAAAGTTCGAAGTTCGCGAACTTTCGAACGACCAAAGTTCGAATCGAACTCCGAACTGATCGAACCGAACAGCTCATCCCTACTGAGGACACCGACAATGACACTGTTCAGATGGCCACCACTCATAACGGAATCTCTGCTAAGATTGACATTGCTGGCATCAGTGAACCCCCCACAGACTATTCTGAGATTGTTAACCACTCCGATCATGAACTGTCCATACCCGAAAAAGCAGTCCTGTCCAAAGGACTAACTTTTTGCCCCAGCACCAAACTGGACCACATCCAATTATACTCAGACTTGGAGGAGATTTTTAGAAGACTGAGACTGAAGGAATTTTTCTTTGACAAAAATGACAATATGTCTACAATAAAAAAACAAAGGGAAAGCTAGGAACCAAGATTTCACACCTGTAGCAGGACGCAATGACAAATTGGACATCTACATTGAAAAATTTTGCATAAGAGTGGCGTCCCTGGTTACCACACAGCAGCAGCAGAAACAAATACCACCGAACCTCTCACATGAAGAAAGGATGGCCCTAAACAATCTATCCAGCAACAACATCATCGTCATCAAGCCAGCTGACAAAGGGGGATCAGTAGTTATCATGAACATCCAGGACTACATTACAGAAGGCATTAGACAACTGTCCGATGAAAACTATTACCGGAAATTGACTCAAGACCCAACAAAAGAATACAAAACCCAACTTGTCAGACTTATCAGGTCATTCCCCAAACACCTACAGCAAGAATTCGAGAATCTGGTGCCTTCCAATTCTCGCATGGGCACGTTCTACATGCTGCCCAAAATCCACAAGCCCGGGAACCCAGGACGACCCATTATCACAGGTATGGACATGCTTACCGAACTAATTTCTGGCCTTATAGAGGGTATCCTGAAACCCTTAGTTACTCACACTGCCAGCTATATACAGGACACCACAGACTTTCTAAACAAATTTAGAGATATCCAGACACTTCCGGCCGATGCTATATTAGTTACTAAGGATGTAGAATCCCTATACAGCAACATCCCACATAAAGATGGAATTAATGCCTTTCTCAAATTTCTCTCCTCCCACAATACTCCACATAAATACAGCGGTAAAATTATTACCAAGCTGATTGAATTTATTCTCACAAACAACTGCTTCAGCTTCAACAATAACTTCTACCTACAAATGACTCAGTTCGGGTTCGAAAAAAAAAAGAAATTTTTAAAAAAGTATAGAAAATGCTTAAAAAAATACTAAAAAATCTAGAAATAAAGAGACTCTTTACTGCAGAATATTATAAGCAACGGTTTATTAGATATTGAATTAAAAACTAATGTGTACGTGGAAAGATTATCAACTCTAAATGACCTCTGTTCACAAACGGGCATAACACCAGGTGTTTTTAGTCTGGTAATCAATTTGATACTTTGTACAATAAACTGAGGGTGGGGTGGTGCCTGCTTCTGATTGAGATTTGAGAATTAATTTCCCTAAAACATCCTAACATGCTGCATTTAACTGGTGTTTGAAAAAAATCTAAAGCAATGTTATTTTTCACCTCGGGATTAAACATTCACAGGGTTATTCAGAGAGCGGTGAAAAGCAGGAGAATAACTGTAGAAGTGAAAATTCTAGGTCAAAATAGCCAAACCAGAAAAATTCTCCCATTTATCTCACTTTCCAAATTGGCTATTTGGTCTAGATTGTTCTCTTCTCTTGCCAGTTCTCCTGGCTTTCACCTCTCTCTCAGGGTTGTTCAGAGAAAGGTGAAAACCAGGAGAATGGCAGGAAAAGAGAACAATCTGGACCAAATAGCCGATTTGGAAAGTGAGATAAGGCTAGTGTCAGACTAACGCATTTTTCGCAGCGACCATCAAAAAGTGCGTCCGAACGCATTGCCGTATTTTTTCACGGATTGCGCGAAAACGGTCATACGATGCACATTTTTGTGCGTGATTTTTTACGGATCCAAACCAGGAAACTTTGGGTGTCTGGACGTTATGTTGGCCGGACATGAGTAGGGTCTGACGTCTCCAAATCACGCACACACGCCGCTAGTGGACGCAGCGCACTCTGTAAGTCCGTACTAGCGGTTCTGCGTTCTCGAAAAAATGCGTTCATTTTCCACTTGCGTTGCGCAGCTGGACTTTCGTGCGACCGTACTTCGTATATTGGCCGTCATTGCCCGTCATTTGCTGCTAGTGTGGCCGTGATTAAGTGCGCCTAAATGCACATTAAAAATTCGCTAGTCTGACCCTAGCCTAAATGGGAGTATTTTTCTGGTTTGGCTATTTTGACCTAGAATTTTCCATTCTCCAGTCATTCTCATGCTCTTCACCGCTCTCTGAATAACCCTGACAGGGTTATTCAGAGAAAGGTGAAACTCAGGAGAATGACTGGAGAATGGAAAATTCTAGGTCAAAATAAGCCGAACCAGAAAAATTCTCCCATTTATCTCACTTTCCAAATCGGCTTTTGGGTCTAGAAGTTTCCATTCTCCTGCTTTTCACCGCCAAAAAAATCTGTAAACTTTTTCTGCATGTCCGAAAATGTCTCCTCTTTTCATACAGACTGCCGCCCCAAGCAGTTGTTTATGGATAGATTAAAGGAAAAGCATTTACCGTCATTTGAAATGTCATTTTTTGTTTTTTTTACATATTTCTATACATCCTAGAAATCCGCGACTTCACGGGCAGGTTATGGGGACCTCCTAGGCACGATATTTGAAGGAATTTTTCATTTTTATTTTTAACCCTTATTTCATGGAAAACTCACTGTCCCTTTAAAAAGTTTTTTTTAAAACTTTTTGTCCTTGTTTCCTCTCCCCCAGGGCACTACCCGGACCCCCATACACCTTTTATGGCAAATATGTAGCATATATGCCCTCTTGGAGGGCACTCTAAAAAACCGAATTTTCAGCCCCATTGACTTGCATGGGGGTTCGGGTTCGGGTCCGAACAAATGGGAAGTTCGGGTTCGGGCTCGAACCGAACTCGGGGGGTGTTCGGCTCATCCCTACCCAAGACCAGCTTTCATCCCAACCACACCAAACAAGGCATCATCTACAGCCAGGCCATCAGGTACCACCGAATCTGCTCGGACACTGGGGACAGGGATGAACACCTGAACAAACTATCTGCATCATTCCAGCGGAAGGGCTATAAGGAAAGGACAATCTCTGAAAAAATCAAATCTGCCCTGAAAACACCACGCGAACAGCTGTTACGTTACAAAGAAAAGAAAATCACCACACGGATCCCTCTAGCTCTTTCCTATAACCCGACTCTAGAGGGAATTCGCTAAATTATCAAGGATCTGCAGCCACTGGTCACAGAGGACCATGCGCTCAAAGAAATATTCCCACAGCCCCCCTTACTGGCATTCAAGCAACCCCCAAACCTGAGGCAAAAACTGGTCCGCAGCAAACTCACTCAGTAACAGGGTGACATATAGAATTGGACCAAACACTGCAACAAATCCTGCTGCAAACTGTGCCAACACATATGTGACAGCAGCACTGCACGGCACAACAATGCCACACGCAACATCAAGGACTCGTACCTTTGCACGTCTGCCAATGTGGTTTACATGATCCAGTGTACGGCGTGTGATAAGGGCTGCTATATTGGTGAAACTAGCCTTAAACTAAATCTCAGGATGAACCAGCACAGACACTCCATCAAGAACCACCAGGAAAATACATATTGTACCCGGTGGGACATGACTTCAATCTTAACAGGCCACTTCATCCAAAACCTCAAAATGAAAATCCTCAAACGACGTTTTAAAGACCACCGTGAACGCAAAACATATGAAATGAAAATGATCACATATTTTAACACTATAAATGCTGGGCTCAACATGGACTCTGGATTTTTAACCCATTATCATAATGTCACATAACATTCAAAATTCTGGCTGATGCTTGTTTTTTTTTTCTTCTCTGTTTTTTTTGGTTTTTTCATGTCTCTTTCAGCCTTCACTGTTTTATGTTTTTTGTTTTTTCCCTTTTTTTTCTCGTTTTCATTCAAGTTGTATGATCTTATCTCTGTTGTTTTATTATGGGCCCAAGATCCCTCATGCGTTCATTTTCCCATTTTGAACCTACCATTTGACATCTAACCCCCCACCCATGTGACCCTTTATGTTCTAATGTTTAATTCTAGCAATTGATCAGTATAGCTTCCAGACCTGAAGAAGAGAGGTTACACTCTCGAAAGCTTGTCTTTTAAATGTTACGTTAGTCCAATAAAAAAGGTATCACTACGTACTGCTAGACCCGTGATTTTGGCAAACTGGACTAACACGGCCTATCGAATTTATAGTAATACATATATATATATATAAAAGGATATATATACATACAAATAAAGATATATATGTATATGTAGATATGGTAAGCCGTGTTAGTCCAGATGCCAAAATCAGAGTATAGCAGTACGTAGTGATACCTTTTTGATTGGTCCAATAAAAAAGGTATCACTACTAACTGCTATACTCTGATTTTTATATATATATATATATGATGGAAGAAGGTGGTCATTTATGGACTGCTCTTTTCTGGTGTGTTATATATATATATACTGTATATATATAACACACCAGAAAAGAGCAGTCCATAAATGACCACCTTCTTCCATCATTTTCTGTGACAAAAAAACACTGTTTTAAAATATTCAAAAAACCTGGAGGTAAAATGATGGGGATTCGGTTCACAAAGTATGGACGGATATACATACGAATATGTTCCATACACCATATCTTTAACATAACCCCATAGAAAGAAGTGGAAGGGAGTGATATCTGGTGAACGAGGTGGCCAGGGAATTGGGCCTCCCCTTCCAATCCACAGCTCTGGAAATGTTTAATTTAGGAAGCCACGAACATGCAGTCCCCAATGTGGTGGTGCAGCATCTCGCTGGAAAATGACGGTTGGTTGAAGGTCATGTAGTTGTGGTGCCGCGTATTCAGTCAAAAGGTCAAGGTAAACATTTGCAGTAATTGATGTCTCGTCGAAGAAAACCAACTTCTTTCTATGGGGTTATGTTAAGGCTGGGGTCAGACCAGCGCACTTTTAACGTGCGTTCTGGCGCACATAATTACAGCCGCACTAGCAGCAGATGACGGGCAATGACGGCCAATATACGATGTACGGCCGCACAAAAGTCCGGCCGTGCAACACAAGTGGAATTTGAACGCATTTTTCTGAGAACGCTGAACCGCTAGTACTGACGTACTGAGTGCGCAGCTGCGGCATAGCGGCGTGTGTGCGTGATTAGGAGATGTCAGACGCTGCTAATGTCCGGCCAACATAACGTCCAGACGCAAAAAGAGTTTTATTGACGTTCCGTACAAAATCACGCCCGAAAATGCGCGTCGTCTGACCGTTTTTGCGCATTCCGTGAAAAAATACGTCAATGCGTTCGGACGCACTTTTTCACGTTCGCGGGGAAAAATGCTTTCGTCTGACCCTAGCCTTAAGATATGGTGTATGGAACAAAGGGACGTCACGAATCTAAAGCAGAGGATCACTGAAGCCACCATTGATGAGGGGAGGCTACAGCCAACATGGCAAGAAATCCAGCACCGTCTTGATGCGCTTCCTGCAACTAATGGTGCCCATATAGAGGTGTATTAAATGAGGCAAAAAAAACTTAAATATATACGTGTAGATATATCTATAGATATGGATTGACAGACACAAATTCCAAGAGATTATATTACGCTGAATGCCAGATCACATCTAAAGCCAAGG
This sequence comes from Leptobrachium leishanense, assembly GCA_009667805.1. NCBI lineage: Eukaryota > Metazoa > Chordata > Amphibia > Anura > Megophryidae > Leptobrachium > Leptobrachium leishanense. The sequence goes on along the minus strand of CM019064.1, from coordinate 19,926,570 downwards.
TTCTGGGTGTTAACCCATTCTATTCCAGCTCCAGATATCTCTATTCTCGTGGCTGCAGATGAACCTGTAGTAAAGTAGAATATAGGAATCAGACTTACCTGCCGTGACTTTGTTTGCACAAACAAATATAATAAGAGTTATCCTAAAGTGCATCAGATGTGGAACGTGCATGTTTCCAGATCTTTCTTCAGGCGATAAACGGGTTCAAATTGACACACGGGGAGCGGGCAGTGACCATGATGAATTACAGGGGATTTCTTCCAGCGTTACACAGACCGCTCCTCTGAGTTACAAAAGACACGCCACCGCGTCCTGCTCCGTATAGATTACACGTAGCACATGAAAGGTTCCTATTTTTGAGTCGCTTTAGATTTCCTGTTTGCATATCATGAGATGACATGAAGGAAGAAATATTTTGTGTCACATTCGCTCCAGTGCCACACGCTGACACACGCTGACACAAGCTCTGCTGAGTAACTAGTGATACTTTGTCACACAGAGAGCTTTGCTCTGGAGTCAACATACATGCAATATATCTAAAAAAAAAAAGTTTAAACAAATATAGAACTCTTTTAGGATGACAGTGCTGCAAACCTGGCCTCCGTGTCTGAGATAGGTGCAGATATTGCAAATTATACATATATATATATATATATATATATATACATGCACAGACCTAATCTAGATATATGCATTAGCAAAAGCCCCGTAATGTTGCCACGTAACGTCAAAAAAAAGCCCCGTAACGTCAAAAAAACTTTTACAATTAGTTCGGTCTACAGCAGGGGTCGCCACCTTGGCTCTCCAGATGTTTTGAAACTACATATCCCATGATGCTCAGGTGCTCATTAGATTAGCTGAACCTCATGTACAGTAACAGTACCAGTATTTATATAGTGGCAGCATATTCCGCAGCGCTTTACAATGGGGAAGCACGAACACGAGACGTAATAATAAAACATAAGGAACAGACGGCCTTGCTTGTAGGATCATTGCCCTGCTAATACAGCGTTTATATACGTGCTCATCCAGACATCCCGTGAGTTTACAATCTAAGGAACGATGTTATGTGAAACAAAAGGGAGCAGGGGGAGTGTGGAGTTGATTACCAGAAAGAGTATAGCAGACACTGCATGAGGATAGACCAAGAGCTTGGACATAATGAGGCTAAAGTGAAAGAGATTGAGATATGTGAAACAAAAGGGAGCAAGGGGAGTGTGGAGTTGATTACCAGCAGGCACTGCATGAGGATAGACGAAGAGCTTGGGCATGATGAGGTTAAAGTGAAAGACAATTAGCTGGAAGAAGGAGCTTATATAATTAGAATAGGGACTGGGTGGGAGGGCAGGACAGCAAATGGAAGATGGTGATGATTGTGGCTGTGGGGAAGAAACACAGTTCAGAGAGATGGCCAATGCATGCAAAGAATTTACACCAGGGAGTAGCAGAACTGACAGAGAGTCAACATAGTATTAAACAAACAAAAAAGGAGGGAAAAGAAAAAATATATTAAAAAAACTAGCGGTCATGGTGTAATAGATGCAAAGATAAAAATTCAGTACTATCATTATTAAAGCAGAAACAGTGTGGCAATATACTGCCCAAAACATCTGGATGGTCAAGGTGCCGACCCCTGATCTGTATGAATCGAAAACTCAGACAAAACATTTTATTTCATGAAAATCATTTTGTTGGCGGTAAGTGACGCTGTGCGATGTAATGCGATGTACCTCCAAATTCAACAACACAAAACCAATCGCATTACCCAAAAGAAAATCATTTTTGTACCGTTTAATCAGTTTATTCGTTGAGGTTTACTTGTATCGATTTGTGTTTCAGATGAATCCAAGAATGTCCCAAAATTCATCCCAGATGTCAGTGTGTCCGAAACCAGTATCCAGTGAGAACTGCGCCACCGCGAGGGAGTGAATCTTTATAAGAGACACATGAACAAAACCGCAAGTAAAAAACAGGTGGTATTTTCCTAACGTTAATGAGTGCGCCCCAATAATCAAAGCGGGCTTACCTCACATCAAGAAACTGACACAAGTATGGAGCATAAATGATGCTTATAGTGAAAAGTGGGGTTTGGGCCGCCCAGGTATTTGCCCGGCGGGCCGGCGAGCCAGTCCAGTCCTGGCTGTGGAGATAACCTGCATAACACATCTTCTCTCCAGGTCTCCTCACATAGTAGTATATGTAATCACTGTGGCCACATGCCAACTAATTGCAAGGTCCCAAAATCTGGCAAAGCATCAAATGGACAGCAGGAAACAGTGTGAATCCTTAAATGTGCGATGCAAGCAGTGTGTTGTTATGTCTTTTAAACCTATTTTGAAGTGAGGTGTAATATGCCATTATTGTATGATAAATTCTGATTATTTTGATGATATTGATACACCACTCACACTTTATTAGATGTGTCGTTTTATTTAATCTCGGTATGTTTACAATATGTAAATGTTTTAATATATACATAAACAGGAACAAGATAATAACATTTACTCAGACTTTTATATACAATCTATGTCTAAATTACAAAGTAGCATCATTATTTGAGTGTTATTAAATGGCAGTTACAGAAGTTACAGGAAGCTGAAGATCGAGTATATAACAGGAAAAGCAGGACGTGGAATGTGGGGAGAACCAGATTGAGCATATGATTCCACTAATACATGGTGCCGAGTGACGAATACGGACATTAAGATAATGAAATTAGGGAAAACTTGAGTGACTGTAATCAAACCAGGACCAAAAAACTGTCCAAGGGGGGTATTATATCCTTGTGGCCCTTTTAGTCTGATAAGCTGGTCATTACTGAATGTATGAGGGGATTCCCTGCATCATAAGGCAATATTCATATGTCACGTTAATGAGCGGCAAGACCTTTCACATTAGGCAATTAAGGTGTCACAAAGAGGCTAACCGGGGGCAGATTGACATCTTGGGGCCCACGGGCAAGTTCACACCCACATCCAACCACCATCCATATGTACGTTGTTGTGTTACAGAATTGATTTTTATTTTAAAAAATAAAGTATAGGTGATGTTACATCACTCACTGCAGAGCTGCGTACACAACTGAATGGAAACAACACCGTCCCTCTGCATCTATCCTCACCGTATAGCTGTGGCCAGGATTAACTATAAATACTTATCCATCTGCAGTTTAAACCAGCGTTTTAATGGCACATATTCTCTCGTATGACAGTTGAATACCCTGGTCGTAGTGAAACCCTGCGGGGCAATGTTAATTGTGACGGCAACTTTTAATTTCGTTTTAGTCCTAGTCTTCTGACTAAAATGCCATTTAGTTTTAGTCATATTTTAGTCGTCTGAATTGTTTTAGTCTAGTTTTAGTCATCTGAAATGTTTTATGGGATCAAAGTGTATTATTCACTATCTAAGCATTTCTCTAGAATGTGCGCATTCATTATATACTCCGGGAGTAAACCTCTATTAACCTGTTGTAATATATGATATTATTGTTTGAACATATGCTATACAACATATATTTAGCATAAAAAGTCTCACAAAGAAACATGATGATGGCTTTTTCACATAAGCCCATAAATTAGATGTGCACTGATTACAACAATGTGCACACGACAGCTCTTCATTCTTTCAAGCAGAATGCAGTGCTAAAATATATTAAAACTCTATTGTCAGTAATGCCATGGCACATGTTACCTGAACATTGAAAATGTATCAGCTCTCTCACTCTTGAGATACATTCTGATGGGATCTCTTCCCAAATAGCCCCTAATTTTTGTCTAGTTTTCATTCGTCAGTGAAAATGTCAATGGATTTTCATCATAACTTACTTTTTTTATAAAATTTTAGTCTAATTTTATTCACTGAAATTCACGGACAAAAATTATTAGTCGACGAAATTCACACTGCTTCATGGTTATTTTCCCAATCCTGTTCCACTAGCTCAGCCAGTTTTATTTGTCATTTTGGTAGCAACTATAACCTTAATGCTGCCCAATGCATATTCCAAATGTTATATACATATATATGGAAGCACCAACATATACAAACAGAATTCTCATAGTCATGTGACACAAAAAACGTGGCACAAAAAATGTACATCCTTATGTTCTTTTGTCCGCCCAGAATCGATTAAATTATACTGAAATATAACAGTATTTACAAGGTGCAGACCCAGAGGAATCAGCAGCCAATGTGACTTTTCTTCATCTTCTACTGTGTATCAGCCCCTTGGCACAGACACATAAATGGTGTTTACTTTTTGGACAAAGCTTGCATAGGGTTCCAACTCTTCTTTATGCTGTAAAATCAAAAATATTTAATTATTCAACAAATAGTACGGATATAAACTAGCATTCATTTATATGTTTACTTTAATTTGCAAAGATAAAGACTTTTTTGAATATACAAAAGAATTTTGGATATTAACAGTATTGATTATTAAAATGTTTAAAGGGTCATGACGGCTATGTCCTTCCCTAAAATATTGTTATTAGCATTAAAATAACTTTATATTTAGGGTCTATTTTTTATTCACTGATATATACATTCAACATTAATACAAAAGAAAGATAAATCTAAACAGAAACGTTCAGCAATGGAAAAATAAATCAACAGACTGAACAATATTTTTTCTCCACTATCTTCATCATATTACATTTATATATTTCGTAGTAGCTGGAGAGTATCTTTTACTAGTTGCCAGTTAATTAAGACCCATGAGCATGAACACGACTCTTTCTGAGAAAAGGGGCGAATCTGGTGCCCCTTACTATGCTCAAGGAAATTTGCTTGAGTGTATTAATATTAAATGTATTCATTCAGTTTATATATTTCAATATACATTATGAAAATTATATAACATCATTTTTTCAAAGGTTCTATATATATATATTTGGATACTTAACCCCTTCACCACCATGATCGTGTATACACCCAGATCATGTTAACACCATCTGGAGCTATGCTGTATCATTGAAAACAAAATGTATTTGTTGAAAGCAAATTTAATTTGCATTTGGGCTCTAGAACAAGCTCATAAAGTTTTAGCAACCTGGGCATGGTGTCCGAGGTGATAACACTTTTGAAAACCTGCGGAAGAATGTGCCTAAATGACATCTCCCCAGCTAATCCTGCACAGAGACCTGAACTGCAAGAACTCATTTTGGCCAGCAGATGGGAACATCTGTCTGCTCAATAGGTTATACAGTAAGGAATACAATGGGACTATTCCAAATATTTCTCACTGTATAATTAATGACTGTTTAATTTTCCAAAAATGCCACTGGTTCCTGACGGTGTTTTTTTTTTAATCACTGTGTGGTGAAGGGGTTAAATCAACTCTTTGAATTTTACTAAAATACTGTATTGATATCTAGCACCCTCCTCCTTACTGCACTCAGCACTGAACACATCAATGGCAGCACCACAATGCTTATGGAAAGTTACATATTCTGTAGAAAAAAATATTATACTCCTCAACAAATCTCTCATGTTTTGGTAAAAAGAAAAAATATATATATATTCATAGCTTTTAATCCATTGTGATATATATTACAGGCATAACATTTAAAAAGCATGGATTTAGATGAAGGCAGCATATTCTTTAACAGATCTTACCTCTTGTTTCCTCCTCATTCTGGAGCAAGTTCTGAAAAACACACAGGAATATAGAAGTTGTGTTTATGTGTCAAGCAAATCTTAGAAGGTATTATAACACGGTACTGAATGATCTAGAGATGTTGTATGTTGAGATTAACGACATCATTAATAAAACATAACATGTAATATAGTTACACTGAAACATAAAAAAACAGATACAAAGAGAGGCTATGCGTACAGGAAGAACATCCAACCATTAAACAAATCTACTCAGGACAGCACAAAGAAATCTCCAGTGACCTGTTCATTAACAGGACCTTATAGAGAACAACAATCCATCATCGAACACTCGAAGAAGGAGATTTGTCAGCAGAAGAATGGGTTACTATCCTGAAGAAGGGGATGTAATGAAGAGGGGGGAAAGAATGTAATGAAGAGGGGGGGGTGTAATGAAGAGGGGGGGTGTAATAAAGAGGGGGAAAGAATGTAATTAAGAGAGTGGGGATGTAATGAAGAGGGGAATCTAATGGAAAGAGGGGGAATGTAATGAGAAGAGGGGGAGAATGTAGTGAGAAGAAGGGGGATGTAATGAGAAGAGTGGGGAATGTAATGAGAAGAGGGGGATGTAATGAGAAGAGGGGGGATGTAAGGAAATGAGAAGAGTGGGGAATGTAATGAGAAGAGGGGAATGTAATGAGAAGAGGGGGATGTAATGAGAAGAGGGGGATGTAAGGAACTGAGAAGAGTGGGGAATGTAATGAGAAGAGGGGAATGTAATGAGAAGAGGGGGATGTAATGAGAAGAGGGGGAGAATGTAATGAAAATAGGGGAATGTAATGTAAAGGGGAGGGAATGAAATGAGAAGAGGGGGAATGTAATGAGAAGAGGGGAATGTAATGAGAAGAGGGGGATGTAATGAGAAGAGGGGGGATGTAAGGAAATGAGAAGAGTGGGGAATGTAATGAGAAGAGGGGAATGTAATGAGAAGAGGGGGATGTAATGAGAAGAGTGGGGAATGTAATGAGAAGAGAGGGAATGTAATGAGAAGAGGGGGAAGGGAATGTAACGAGAAGAGGGGGGAATGTAATGAAAAGAGGAAAGAGAATGTAATGAGAAGAGGGAGGATGTAATGAAAAGAGGGGGGGAGAGAATGCAATGAACACCGCACATTACTGTGGAGCTCTGTAACACCCTCATAAACACTGTTACAGAGCTCCACAGTAATGTGCAGTGTTTGAGGGTGTCACATAGCTCCACAGTAATGTGCGGTGTTTGAGGGTGTCACAGTGCTCCACAGTAATGTTCGTTGTTTGAGGGTATCAGAGCTCCACAGTAATGTGCGGTGTTTATGAGGGTGTCACAGAGCTCCACAGAAATGTGCAGTGTTTTAGGGTGTTACAGAGCTCCACAGTAATGGGCCGTGTTTACTGTGGAGCTCTGTGACACCCTCTGCCTGAAAAATGGTAGCGTGTACAATAAATCATGCGTTAATTATATATTGGGACTGTTCCCATTTCATAATTATTGAAAAGTGATTTTTCAAAAATATCCACTGGTTCCTGGCAGTGTTTTTTAGAAAATCACTTAGTAGTGAAAGGGTTAACCAGGAAATCATTCAGACTGTTTATAAAGGCATGAACTGAACTGGATAAAACAACATCTTTAGGAAGAGAATTCCATATTTTGCTCTTTGTACTGTTAAAAAAAAAACCTTTCCGTTATATTGGACAAATTCTCATTTCCTTCAGTCTCATTGGACGCCCTTGTGTTCTTTGTAAAGTCCTGTTTATGAACAGATCACCCGAGCCCGCTTTGTATTGATCCTGCATATATTTAAACGCTGCAATTAGCTCTCCTCTTAGATGCCTATTTTAAGGGTTAAACGTGTGCATTTTCTTTCTAAACCTTTCGTTTCTGATCCTATGTTTGTTTTAATTTTGTTCCCATTGGTTATTGTAAGGCGCTTCGGAAACTGTTGGCGCTATATAAATGATGATGATAACCATAATGATAATAAACAAAATCTTCGATTCCTTTTTTTTAGTATGAAATAAACCTGAATACAGACTCTTGATGGAAGGTGTATATTGAGGGTCAATACTATTGTCATACAGATGGGAGAAATATAGATTACTTTAAGCCAACATAAAGGAATCATAATGTTGGATCACATACCTCAAAAGGAATCTTCTGCAGCAGAAAATCATCCCACACATGAAGAGAAGGACAACGGGTATTGAGATCCACCAATGCAGCGTGGACCCTAGTTGTAAAGTATTATAATACATGAAATGTATATATTGACGTCATTATGACACACATTATAATTACTTAAAGGAATATTCTATTGAAAATAATGTCCTCTTATTATGCCCTTAAATAATTGGGCAGATCCTCTTTACGTCCTCTGCCCAATTATTTTTTATTTTTGGTTATTTTACTCGCCTTTTGTCCCTTGCCAAACGTTGCTCCTCCCCTTCGGCTCAGGGACTCCCGAACCATGAAGCTCCTGCAGCTTTCAAATGCAATCTGTGCTCCAACACAACTTACATAGCGTAGAACTGCAAATTGCTCAACGCTACATGTCTTGTGCGCTTTATGTACGCAGGTTCCGTAGCGCCTGCGCAGAGCGACGGATCGGAGCTGTCCTCGCATGCACAGATTTGATCCATCGGCTGCCTCTCTGAGAACGCTCGCTATCGCGGTTGGTTTCGGATGGTGACATTGGCCGCTCTCTGTGTGTGACATCACTAGTGACCAATCTGGCGACCGTCAGCCGGGAAATTAAAATCCCCGGCTGCTGGTGATGCTGGGTGGGATGGAAGAAACTCCTTCACTTCACTCCATGATACAACCAGATTGGGGTAGCTGGGAGGGGTTTGGGGGGGGCACACTTCACATCCTGACCACTTTAAAACTATAAAGTGGTCAGGGTGAATAAAGTCTCCCTTTTAAGCACAGAAGCAATTTTCCATGTACAAAATGTAGACTTTGAGCTTGATGTCTGTCCAACCGTAATTTACCTCTTTCATATTAAACGTACCCACACTTATTATATATCATTTTGTTCAGTAGAAATAGGGCTTTCATTTCACATCAACAATTTTTATATCAAACATAATTTAATATGAAAAACAAAATCTAAACTATGAGAGAAGAACGGAAATGTTGTTGTTTTCAAAGTTGTACATTATATTTTAACTGTGAAGGTCATAATAGTGGCTGGAGAAGATCCTGATAGCCACAGGGTATGTTCCCTTTCTGCGTTTAACCCTGCTTGCTGCTGGACGGCATAGCACGCTCATCAGTGGCAAGGGATTAAAACCATTTATGTCAAAGACTTGAACAACCAGCTGCTAATGTCACACATACTCAGAATAATTTAAAGTATTATTGTTTCAGCACTAAATGCAAAAACCGCAAAAAGCACATCACTAGAAATAGCTTTCATCGCTTCACAGAATGACAAAAAAATCTACTATTATAATTAGTTTTTTTAAATGAATAACCCAGGAAACATCCTTATCACTGATAGTTATTGAAGATTGGACCAGAACATCAAAAAGGAAATGTGCCCTCTGCTGGCTATATCTAATAATACATTGTATATAGACCTCATTGTACGCTGCAGGATCTCCACATCCACGTGTTTCCAGCAGGTGTCATTGGTAGCTTAGAATTTTTTGTCACTTAGACACCTGAGAGATTCATTAAACTGCAGCTTGTATGAACATTCACTATATATACACTGCTCAAAAAAATAAAGGGAACACAAACATAAGACATCCTAGATCTGAATGAATGAAATCTTCTTATTAAATACTGTGGTCATTACATAGTTGAATGTGCTGACAACAAAATCACACAAACATTATCAATGGAAATCCAATTGAGCAACCCATGGAGGTCTGGATTTGGAGTTACTCAAAATTAAAGTGGAAAACAACACTACAGGCTGATCCAACTTTGATTTAACCCTTTCGCTGCTGAGCCTTTTCCCGCCTCTGTGCTGAGGTCATTTTTACCGGTTTCGCTCATCATGTTTAACCGCGTTTTGAAGCCTTATTTTAATATATGACCCAGACATATTATATATCGTTCTTTCCGGCAGACTGTGCAGATTCATAATATGTCATTATTATATGTATACATAATGTCATGTCTGTATATTATAACAAAATATGCAATAAAATTAGAATTTTCAATAATTTACAATGTGTAAAATGGTTTTTTTCACATTTTAAAATGCGATCGTTTGCGGTTATATTTTCTATGGGGTGCGCTTGTTAAAAAAATTAGAAATGAGGAATCGTTACTTTTTTTGGGGGGAAATTACGTGTTTTTTAGCAAACACCCCCCATAGAAAAAATCGTTAGTGCAGCATCATTGTTCACATTATAATTGAAATGGGAACAATATTGTTGCACTAATAAATCTAAAAAAAAAAAAAAAAACTTATTTTTTTTTTTTTTTTTACAGTTTACATGGTCATGTTTGGTATCATTGGAACGGCCACGCTCTGGCCGTTCCAATGATAGTAAACATTAACCCCTAGCTGTCACGGATCGGGAGATAGGGGGTTCATCCACTATAGGTGGCAGCAAGGGGTTAATTTGAAAACTGGCACCATCGCGCTCTGCGCGATGACGCCAGTCATTAGGGGGAATATCCTGGAAGCTTGGCCGACATCCAAGATGTCGGCCAGCTCCGGGAGGGGACCGCGATACGGCGCATGTTGGCGCCATATCGCGATCCAGCCCCCTAGGAGTTAAAGACAGCCGCCGCTTGGAAGGGCAGGCTGTGCCCTTCCAGGCGGTGCCTGCCTTTAACCGCTGGCATGCACGGATGGGGAGGGGGAGAGGTCCAAAGGACCTCCCCCCCTCCCATTCAGGCACCTTCCCTGCAATGGCGGGGGGGTGCCTGAAATAGACGTCATCGCGCATGCGCAATGACGCCTTTCGTGCCCGCCGGGGTCCCGGAGGTTGGGCTGACATCGATGATGTCAGCCCACACCGGGGGGCCGAGCGATCAGCCGGAATACCGGCTGATCGCTGGCTGCAAAGGGAGGACGCGCTCAGCGCGTCCTCCGCAGCCAAGTAGCAATGCGGTTGGACGCGCTGAGCGCGTCCACCGCATTGAAGGGGTTAATGTCCTTCAAACAAGTCAAAATGAGGCTCAGTAGTGTATGTGGCCTCCAAGTGCCTGTATGACCTCCCTACAATGCCTGGGCATGCTCCTGATGAGGTGGCGGATGGTCTCCTGAGGGATTTCCTCCCACACCTGGACTAAAGCAGCCCCCAACTCCTGGACAGTCTGTGGTGCGTCATGGCGTTGGAGGATGGAGCGAGACATAATGTCCCAGATGTGCTCAATTGGATTCAGGTCTAGGGAACGGGCGGGCCAGTCCATAGCATCAATGCTTTGTCTTGCAGGAACTGCTGACACACTCCAGCCACATGAGGTCTAGCATTGTCTTGCATTAGGAGGAACCAGGGCCAACCGCACCAGCATATGGTCTCACAAGGGGTCTGAGGATCTCATCTCGGTACCTAATGGCAGTCAGGCTAGCTCTGGCGAGCACATGGAGGGCTGTGCGGCCCCCTACAGAAATGCCAACCCACACCATTACTGACTCACTGCCAACCGGTCATGCTGGAGGATGTTGCAGGCAGCAGAACGTTCTCCATGGCTTCTCCACACCCTGTCACATGTGCTCAGAGTGAACCTGCTTTCATTTGTGAAGAGCACAGGGCGCCAGTGGCGAAACTGCCAATCTTGGTGTTCTCTGGCAAATGCCAAACGTCCTGCACAGTGTTGGGCTGTAAACACAACGCAGCCAAGTAGCAATGCGGTTGGACGCGCTGAGCGCGTCCACCGCATTGAAGGGGTTAATGTCCTTCAAACAAGTCAAAATGAGGCTCAGTAGTGTATGTGGCCTCCAAGTGCCTGTATGACCTCCCTACAATGCCTGGGCATGCTCCTGATGAGGTGGCGGATGGTCTCCTGAGGGATTTCCTCCCACACCTGGACTAAAGCAGCCCCCAACTCCTGGACAGTCTGTGGTGCGTCATGGCGTTGGAGGATGGAGCGAGACATAATGTCCCAGATGTGCTCAATTGGATTCAGGTCTAGGGAACGGGCGGGCCAGTCCATAGCATCAATGCCTTTGTCTTGCAGGAACTGCTGACACACTCCAGCCACATGAGGTCTAGCATTGTCTTGCATTAGGAGGAACCCAGGGCCAACCGCACCAGCATATGGTCTCACAAGGGGTCTGAGGATCTCATCTCGGTACCTAATGGCAGTCAGGCTAGCTCTGGCGAGCACATGGAGGGCTGTGCGGCCCCCTACAGAAATGCCAACCCACACCATTACTGACTCACTGCCAAACCGGTCATGCTGGAGGATGTTGCAGGCAGCAGAACGTTCTCCATGGCTTCTCCACACCCTGTCACATGTGCTCAGAGTGAACCTGCTTTCATTTGTGAAGAGCACAGGGCGCCAGTGGCGAAGCTGCCAATCTTGGTGTTCTCTGGCAAATGCCAAACGTCCTGCACAGTGTTGGGCTGTAAACACAACCCCCACCTGTGGATGTCGGGCCCTCATACCACCCTCATGGAGTCTGTTTCTGACCGTTTGAGCAGCCACATGTACATTTGTGGCCCACTGGAGGTCATTTTGCAGGGCTCTGGCAGTGCTCCTCCTGTCCCTCCTTGCACAAAGGCAGAGGTAGCGGTCCTGCTGCTGGGTTGTTGCCCTCCTACGGCCTCCTCAACTTCTGATGTACTGGCCTGTCTCCTGGTGGCGCCTCCATGCTCTGGACACTACGCTGAGAGACACAGCAAACCTTCCTGCCACAGCTCGCATTGATGTGCCATCCTGGATGAGCTGCACTACCTGAGCCACTTGTGTGGGTTGTAGACACCGTCTCATGCTACCACTAGACTGACAGCACCGCCAGCATTCAAAAGTGACCAAACCATCAGCCAGAAAGCATAGGAACCGAGAAGTGGTCTGTGGTCACTGTGGCAGATTAGATCTGTATATCTAGCACTAAATGTACAGTATATATGTATCTACCTGTGTCTACCTATCTGTATATCTAAGCGTACATATATAACTCTATGGCTATCTATGGATACCAGTGGCCATTTTGTGTAGCGGTAGTAATAAATGCCTGAGTTTCCAAGAAGGTAATTAAGATGTTTATCACTGAGCCCTGGTGAAAGAATACCAGGGAAATGAGTTTGCTTTGATCTGCAGGCTAAGGAGGGGAAATTACCCCCCAGGTGATCTAATGGCAGATGGAAAAGGCACATCGCAGATGCAGCGGCACCAATTTGTAAGTGATCATGCATTTCAAAGAAGCGGTCATACTTTTGATCACTAGAGACAATCTTTGGGAAGCAAGTTAATGATGAAGGGAGAGGGTATACCCAGGAGAGGGTATTCTGGGAAATGTAGTGCCCAGGCTCTTCCACATAGGAGGCTGTCCTGGGAGGAACAAGGCAGCCTATATATACCTGAGCCAAGCATGGTCTCGGGGCTGATCAAAGGGGGTTCAAGATACGTGATGGTCTGTCCATGTTGTCCATGCTTCAATCTCCAGCCCCCAGGAGTCACCGATGCTAGCTTGCTGACATGTGAGTAGGGTCTGTGTTTTGCTCTTTTTATTGTCTTGCTGTTGTGTGTAATGTGTAATCCTTGATTTATCATATCCATCTTTTTGTAACAAAATGCACTGTGGTTTTTATCATAATAAATCTAAGTTCTGCTTCTGACTGATATTCGCTCCACGCTAACTGAAGGGACTGGATTATTGTTTTTTTGTTTTAAGCTTGAGTATATACTAAATTGTGAGTTGCGGTGGCTGGGGACGGTTGGGTAAGTGCGGGGGGATTCTTGTCCGCGTAGTCATTATTCGGGTCTAGGATAGACAGATAGTGAATTGCTTAACTCTGCGTATTTCGCTGTGGCGCACTTAGTGTTCGTGAGAACTGGTGGCAGCATAACTAATAGAGTAAGAAAGTGGGTGTAAGGATTGTGGGAAATGTAGTCGCTACCCCAGGTCGAGAGAAGACGGGTACGGCATTGCAATCCTGGGACCACTTCATCACGCTCTGCGTGTCTGTTGCTGGTGGAGGCGTTGCCGGAACGGTTGGATCAGCATGTGTGGGGGATTGTTGTCTGCCTAGTCATAATCTGGGTCTAGGATAGACAGATAGTGAGTTGCTTAACTCTGCGCCTTTCGCTGTGGCGCACGTAGTTGTCGGGACAACTGGTGGCAGCAATGGGATATCAGGTTAGTGTTTGGATCTGTGAAGCAACATAGATCTGGATACTAAAGAAATTGGTTTTCCAATTTCCAGAGCAGAACTCAGTGCATTTATTAAAATTTACACACAGCAGTTCCCCCCCTCCTTTGTTTTTCTTTTGTATCCTTTATTTGGCTGGAGTGAGAATGACGCAACAACCATCGAAGAAAGCTCTGGAACAGTTGTGTAAAGAAAAAAGTATTTTGACGAAAGACAAACGTAGACATGAACTTTTGCAAGCCCTCGAGGACTATGAGGCAAGGCAAGCAGTCCAGGATGCAGCAGAGCAGGGTACTATGCTTAACCGAGCCGAAGGAAGCTCAAGCCCAGTGGAGAGGACAGCGTCAAGTGCTTTGCCCAAGGGTGATACTGCCCTGGATGTTTACTTGCAGACTGTTTTAAAACATGTGGACTCCGCGGACTCGCAGACGCAGCTCCAGCTCATCCTGCAGTACCAAGAGCGAGAGGAGCGCTAAGCCGAATGAGAGGTGGCTGCGTGCCAAGCTGAGCAAGACACAGCAGCGTGCCAAGCTGAACGATAAGCGGCAGAGCGCCAAGCTGAGCACGGAGCGCAGGACTGCGGGTGAGCGAGAAGCGGCAGAGCGCCAAGCTGAACGGGCACATCAGCTCGCTCTGGCACAGGCAGGCAGAGCACCATTATCTCCTGCCCCTGTGGGCGCTGCAGAGCTCTCTGTGCCCAGACCTCGTGCCGAGAACTTTCCCACTCTAGACAAAGATGGGAACCTGGACGTGTTCCTGCAGAGTTTTGAAAAGACTTGTCGACAGTACCAGCTGCCCAAGGAGCAATGGGCCAGGTACCGCACTCCTGGACTAAAAGGTCCAGCGCTCAAAGTCTTTGCGGAATTACCAGCTGAGAGTGACCAGGACTATGAGGCGATTAAAGCTGCGCTGCAGAGGCGGTGTAACCTCATGCCAGAGGTATATTGCAAGAAGTTCAGGTCCTTGCAGAAGAGGGCCGCGGAGAGCTATTCTGCAGTCATGAGCCACCTGACCACCCTATTTCGACAATGGGTCAGAGGGCTGAAGATTGACACCTTAGATGCCCTGGAAGACCTGTTAATCAAGGAACAGTTTGTGCAGTTGTGCCCACCTGAGATCCAGGAATGGCTTCTGGATCGCAAACCTGAGACAGCCCTGGAAGCTGGTGAGCTGGCCGATTTCCATGCGGCCAACGGAGCGTCCGTGGACCGGAGCAGAGGTTTTCCCAAAGGATCATCTGGATGGAAGCCCAACTCATCGTGACCCCCCGTCATCACACCGGTGGCGCCTCCCTCTGTGCAAGTCTTGTGCTGGGGAGGGGGAAAGAGTCCTCCTCCTGGAAGAATTGTGAGCCGGTGATGCATTATTTGTAACAGTGTCAACCATCTCCTGGCAGCGTGCCCAGAGAGGAAGAAACCTGCATCCACAGCTGGGGGAGGACACCCCTCAGTATCACCCTCTGTCCTGTTCGAGACCAGATCGGAGGGCAGTGCCAACGTAAACCAGCAAACAGTCATTGTCGGTAGCTATGGGGCTGCGCAATACGGCGGCTGAAGTAACTTTGGTGCGTACAGGCCAGGGTTAGTCAGCCCTGCAGACTTTATTCCTGGCAGGACTCTAGCGGTAAACAGTTTTGGTGGGGTACGTCCTGCGGTGCCGATGGCAAGGGTTTATTTGGACTGGGGAGCGGGGAGAGGGCTGCGGGAGGTGGGGGTGTCTAAAAATATTCCTACAGATGTGTTACTGGGCACGGATTTGGGTAAATTGGTGTCACAGTATGTACTGGAAAGGGATGCTGGGGATTTACCCAGGCCCACTAGTTGCTCTACAGTGGGGAGGGCTGTGTGTGAGGGTGCACAACAGGATTCCTGGATGGGAGGGCAGGGGATGGCAGTGAGTCAGTCTGCGCCTGCGCTAGGTGTGTCCGAGGTGATGTGTGGTAGCATGAGGGGGCATTGTGACTGAGAAGACAGTCAGGGGGTGAGTGAATGCCCACCTGCACCTGAGTCAGCTGGTTCCCCGGACCCCATGTGTGGGGAGGCCGCGGTGCCCATGGTTGAAGTGCGTACCTGCTGGCAGTCTGCTGGAAGTAGGGCACAAGGCCCGCCTCTGCCATGTGATGGTGTGGATCAGAATGCCTGGGAAGGGTGGCAGGATACTGTGGTATGCCTACCAAGACCAGACTCAGGTGTGGGAGCAAGGTCAAGGGATGACTGCGGGTCTGCTTGCACCTAAACCAACCAGGACTCTAGTGCCCCGTGAGAATGGTGTGAATCAGAATGCCTGGGGGGATGGCAGAATACTGCGGTGTGCCTGCCTAGACCAGACTCAGGTGTGTCTGTGATGCCATGCAGTTGGGAGAGAGAACAAAGGACCACGATAGGTTCCTTTGTGGCAGAACCAACTGGGTCAGTGGTGCTGGAGGGGAAGGGTGTGAACCGGAATGCCTGGGATGAGCAGGATACTGTGCCAGCCTGTGCCCTGTGGGTTAGAGATTGTGCGTGGCACAGAGGGCATGCTGAGTGGTCAGAGGGACAGGCCGAGGGTGAAAGAGGGTTACCCAGTGCCTGAACCATCCAGGTTGGCAGTGCCAGGTGAAAGGAGGGCAGAACATCATGGATGGGCAGGATACGGTGGTATGCCAGTCTGTGGCGCGTGTGTCTGAGGTTTCAGGTGGCACCGAGCACAGGCTGAGTGGTCAGGAGGACGGGCCCGGGGTGGACGCGTGTTTGCCATGTGGGAATGTCAACCAGATTCCCAGTACCACAGGAAACTGGTACTGAGCAACCTCCCTCTGGAGGAGAGCGGCATATGGCTGTATGCTCATCGGTTACAAAGCAAGGCGTGCTTGATAAACTGTGTGATACAGTGGGTAAACTGTGTGCAATGGGGCGGGACGAGCGTGAGCGTGGAGAATCCTGTGCCCCAACTATATGGTTTCCCAAATTCTGAATGTGCGGGGACAGTGGGAGAAGGGGAGGCAGCAGGTCCTGGTGTGGCCCCTGTGACCTCCCAGCCATCTGCCCAGAGCCAGGTGTGATGCCTGACTCCGTTGGCAGAGGCAGGGGGACGTTTACCGGGGAGCGGGCGCTTCACCCTGTTTCCCCAGACCCCCTGCTGTAAGAATGGCTCCAGAGCAGGCGACTGGTTATGAGGATTATGCTGGCGGTGAGACTGAGGTGCAAAGTGAGAGCGAGCCACACGGGCTTCACCCCCAAAAGATGTACCAGGAGGGACTGCAGGAGCACAGGGGCTCCGAGTCTGTGCCATGATGTGAGTGCTGTGTGAGTGACCCTCTCCCCCAGGCTTGGGAGAGGTGGGGTAGACTGGTGGAGTCACCAAAGGCCTTCATGGGGGAATGTGTGATGTGGTTGTGAGATGTTGTGCAAGCTTTGGTGGGCAATGTGCAAGGACACCTATGTGTCATCCACTCCGTATTAGTGCCAGCGGGTGGCGCAGGTGCCAGATGCCCAGTTGGCGAGCCCGTTGTAAGACGCACGAGAGAAGCATGAGAGCTTCTCTCTCTTCGCGTCTCTGTTTTGAGGGGAGATGTGGCAGATTAGATCTGTATATCTAGCTCGATATGTATATATGTATCTACCTGTGTCTACCTATCTGTATATCTATGCGTACATATATAACTCTATGGATATCTATGCATACCAGTGGCCATTTTGCACAGCGGTAGTAATAAATGCCTGAGTTTCCAAGAAAGTAATTAAGATTTTTATCACTGAGCCCTGTTGAAAGGATATCCCCAGGTTTTTTCTAGAATACCAGGGAAATGAGTCTGCAGGCTAAGGAGGGGAAATTACCCCCAGGTGTTCTAATGGCATTTCCTTGGTCTCGTGCAAGCATTTCACACCTTGGGCAGATGGAAAAGGCACATCGCAGACGCCGCGGCACCAATTTGTAAGTGATCATGCATTTCAAAGATGCGGTCATATCCTTTGATCACTAGAGACAATCTTTGGGAATCAAGTTAATGACGAAGGGAACTGAGCGTGCCCAGGAGAGGGTATTCTGGGAAATGTAGTGCCCAGTCTCTTCCAGATAGGAGGCTGTCCTGGGAGGGACAAGGCAGCCTATGTATACCTGAGCCAAGCATGGGCTTGGGGCTGATCAAAGGGGGTTCACGCTACGTATGGTCTGTCCATGCTGTCCATGCTTCAATCTCCAGCCCCCAGGAGTCGCCGATGCTAGCTTGCTGACATGTGAGTAGGGTCTGTGTTTTGCTCTTTTTATTGTCTTGCTGTTGTGTGTAATGTGTAATCCTTGATTTATCATATCCATCTTTTTGTAACAAAATGCACTGTGGTTTTTATCATCATAAATATCCCTTATTAAGTTCTGCTTCTGACTGATATTCGCTCCACGCTAACTGAAGGGACTGGATTATTGTTTTTTGATTAAAGCTCGAGTATCTACTAAATTATGAGTTGCAGTGGCTGGGGACGGTTGGGTAAGCACGCAGGGATTGTTGTCCGCGTAGTCATTATTCGGGTCTAGGATAGACAGATAGTGAATTGCTTAACGCTGCGTATTTCGCTGCGGCGCACTTAGTGTTCGTGACAACTGGTGGCAGCATAACGAATAGAGTAAGAAAGTGGGTGTAAGGATTGTGGGAAATGTAGTCGCTACCCCAGGTCGAGAGAAGACGGGTACGGCATTGCAATCCTGGGACCACTTCATCACGCTCTGCATGTCTGTTGCGGGCAGAGGCGTTGCCGGAACGGTTGGGTCAGCGCGTGCGGGGGATTGTTGTCCATGTAGTCATTATCTGGGTCTAGGATAGACAGATAGTGAGTTGCATAACTCTGCGCCTTTCGCTGCAGTGCGCGTAGTTGTCGTGACAGTCATCACCTGCAGAACCACTCCTTTATTGGGGATGTCTTGCTCCTGCCATCCTATGCTTCCCACCTGTTGTCTATTCCATTTGCACAACAGCATGTGGACTTGACTGTCAATCAGTGTTGCTACCTAAGTGAACAGTTTGATTTCACAGACGTGTGATTGACTTGGAGTTACATTATGTTGTTTAAATGTTCCCTTTTTTTTGAGCAGTGCATATATATATATTTGATCTGAGTATATATTATATTATATTTATAGTTTGCTCAAAATGTTAAATGTGTTAACAATGTCAGTGCATGGTATGGATTTTAAACACGTGGGTCAGGATTCCATGTCAGGTGTAAAGTTATCCAGTGTTTGATTAAACTCACCAACTGGATTTTGTAAGTCTTAATATTTAATTAATGTCTAATAAATATAAAATTCTATGAGAAAAGCAGGAAACTATATATGCAAAAGCCGTGAGATATGAGTGCAGTGTTTTTTTTGGGGGGTTGCAGAAGGGCTGTTTGCTAGTGTGACGCTAGTCATTTTGGACTTGGTGTGCATGGGCATGGAGGCATAATTGTAGGGTGCAGGACTCATGATCAATATTAGCCCAGTGCCTGCTTGTGTGCAGAATGTTGGTATAATCTGTTATTATGTAAGAATGTTATTGTCTGTCTATTGTCCTTGTGTATCTGTTATCGGTTGAAAGGATTAACATCCCAGTTTACCCTGTCTCAAGAATGTGCTTATCTGTTTCTATTTGAATATTGTTGTAAATCTGCTGACTGTATTCTGTTATCCTGATTCCCATTGCCCTGCCTCATTAGAAATGTTGCGTAATGTTTGATGTAGTTGTCTGTCCCTAATCTAATTATATTTCACATTCCAAGATCTAAATGGTTGTCCAATTATTTGTTTCAGTCTGGTTGGCCCCTAGCAGTTTCTAGGAGGGTGTTTATATATGTAAATGACCCATGAGTGACCGTATAAATGTATGTGTGAGTGTCCCTGATTAAACCAGTTCTGTTCTAACCCTGAAAGACCTCAGATCTACAGACTCGTCTTATTTCTGGGGGATGCTAGCAGGCTCCCTATGTGTCCTGGCCCTTGTGCTTCCTCTGAAGACTGGTGGGAGGCACAGGAGTCTGCCTGGGTAGAACACGGGAACGGGGGGGGGGAGGATCCTGCAAGGAAGTGGCATTGGTAGATGTGACCCTGTTGGGGGTACAGAGATCTGTCATAGCTAGTAATCGCCCCAGGCCAACATGTGCCAGCCCTCTTCTGACCTTAGTCTGCCCTGAATTATGGAAATGACTGTACCTCATCCTCAGATCACATCTGATGTTTTTATACCACGGAATTTACTTTAAATTGTGTTACACAGGTCTTAAACAATATCCATGACTACCTCTAAAGAATCATAGTTTAATTACAAAACTGCTTGAAAAAAACTTGAATGAACATTGCACACTTTAGCCCTACTATTGGATGTGACAGAATCCTCTGAGTATCTTGTTTCCAATTCTCTTTTGCTTTAATGAAAATATGTAATTAATTATTTCCCTGCTACTCCTGGTTCGTTGGATAAATCTAATTTGTTTATATTGACAACAGGGAACGTTTTTCTCAATATATTAGCTGTCGTAGTCTATTTTTAATATACCATATTTGTCCATTTATAAAGCGATACTTTTGTCTAAAATCATAAAGGAAGAAATCGGGCATCGTCTTATACACGGGAGTAACTGGACGTGGGTCTGTTCTGAGTGTTGCTCACGCTACAACGCTTGCATCAATGGCTGTAGGAGTAACTGGTAAACGGCTAAATGCAGTGTCTGCTATACTATCTCTGGTAGTTATCTCCACGCTCCCTTTGCTCCCTTTTGTTTCATTTGCCTTAGTCTCTTTGATTGTAAGCTCATGGGATGTCTGACTGAGCACTCGTATAAAGTGCTGCATTTGCAGGACAATGTTATGTTTATATATGTTTATGTAATAATGTTTAGAATTTATTGTCATCTGTCTGTGTTTCCTCATTGTAAAGCGCTACAGAATCTGTTTGGGCTGTATAAGTACTTGTAACTAATTGTAAACTGCGCAGCAAAACTGCTGATACTTTTCCTCTGCACACAGGCTTCCTCCAATCTGGAGCCTTCTCTCTGCACACAGGCTTCCTCCAATCAGGAGCCTTCTCTCTGCACACGGGCTTCCTCCAATCTGGAGCCTTCTCTCTGCACACAGGCTTCCTCCAATCTGGAGCCTTCTCTCTGCACACAGGCTTCCTCCAATCTGGAGCCTTCTCTCTGCACACAGGCTTCCTCCAATCAGGAGCCTTCTCTCTGCACACGGGCTTCCTCCAATCAGGAGCCTTCTCTCTGCACACAGGCTTCCTCCAATCTGGAGCCTTCTCTCTGCACACAGGCTTCCTCCAATCAGGAGCCTTCTCTCTGCACACGGGCTTCCTCCAATCAGGAGCCTTCTCTCTGCACACAGGCTTCCTCCAATCAGGAGCTTTCTCTCTGCAAATAGGCTTCCTCCAATCACTTGCCTTAGGTAACAGATGTCACAGACAACTGATGCTGATTCTTGCTGAACAAGCCAATTGCATCTCTGAAAGCATCCTGTTGGAGGCAGTAGCGTGTAGGCATTGTGCAGATGTGACGTCGATGTCAGAATTTTGGGCACTATCTGAAAATGGCAGAAAATAAAAAAATAAACATGTCTTATTCTCCAAAATTTAAGCTAAATATAATACATTATGCAAAGGAGCATTGAAATAAAGCTGCAGAGATACAGTTTGGACCTCCTCTCACTGAATGCATGATTAGACAGTGGAGAAAACAGGAAGAACAACCCCTTAAGAGGAAAACCAGCAAAATGGCCAAACACGGAGCAGAGGCTCAAGACTTGGATTCTGGAACATATACTGTATAATTTGAAGAAAATGTTAAATGTGTTCTGTTTTATGTTTAAAATATTGATTTCTTAATGTTGGGTTAGAAAAGTAGGGGTCGTATTATACATGTAAAAATATGGTATGCACAAAAAGTGGTTTTGCGCTCTATTCCCCTACTTCGGGGTCTGCGTAAACCAGGAGTATCCAGCCCACTTCATGTATAGAACATAACAAGGAACAAAAGTTGCCATTTAGACTTACCCCTACGGCTCCATTTGAAACAAAACAGAGGTTTTATTTTACTATAATGGCCAATAAAGTGTTAATTACTAGGTGTGCATGGCTGAAAATTTTGTTTAGTTGTGATTCATTTTGTTTTGAATTTTGTTTCAAATTCCGGACCTAATTTCGTTTTGCATATTCGAAATTTCGAATCGAATTTATATATCAATTCGATAATTAATATCAATTCAAATTTTGGATCACTAAATAAAACCCCAATATAGGGTTAAATATTAAGCTGTGTCACAGATTAAGTATTTGAGTCAAATTAAAAGGTGAAACGAAATTAGCTTTTCATAAAATTGTTTGCTGACTATTACTTGTATTGTAAGTTAAGATCAATTTGATAATTGATATCATGTCGAAAGTTGATATCAAATTCGATAGTTGATATCAATTCGAATTTTGGATCACTAAATAAAACCCCAATTAATCAAATTTGTCTTTTAAAAGACAAAGGCCCCTATTACACGCTTCGCGCAGCGCATTTGCGTGCGCGCAAATGCGCTTTTGCGCGAGGACAAAACCATTTGCGCCGAACGTCGTAGTACGACGTTCACGCAAACGATGCACGTTATCGTCTACCGCGATTGACCCAGCGCGAGCGCAAGTGCGTTCACGCATCCCATACTTAACATTGTCAGTGCAAATGCGTTGGAGCGGATGGTATTCCGATCTTCGCGCAACGTCGTACAAACGACGTTTGCGCAAAGTACCGTAACGTCTTTGAAAACCTGGTGTTAATTTACAATCTGAACGTTCTGGCCGAAACAAAATGAACCTGCACAAAAAAAAATAATACAGTACAGTTACACATTCTACACATACCCAAACAATAAAATTAATAAATTGTTTAATTTTTTATTTTTTTTGCAGCACATATACGCAGATTGACTTTGACAGGCGAAACCTAGCAAATGATGGTTCTTAATTCTGATTGGCTGAATCCCGTGAAAAAACAGTCTGCCCACCGATTCCTGCACGCAACGGTCATTTACGCCCGGCTTTGCGCGTCGGATTTGCACATGTAAAAAGTTGAAGGCTGAAAAACTGCGCTCGGAGCGTACTACCGCGTTAATTTGCGAGCGCTAACGTTTTTTTGCGTGTGCAAAAAAAATTGTGCTGCGTGAGCGCATTTGCGCGAAGCGTGTAATAGGGGCCAAAATAAGGTTAAATATTAAGACGTGTCACAGATTTTGTATTTGAGTCAATCTAACAGGGACAGGTGCTTGTGAATGTTACCTCTTCGGCCCCCGCGGCGCTTCCTGGGGGACAGGGCGCCCTGTGGCAACGCAGTCTGAGAGGCGGGCTTGGCATAATGATGAGGAGCCACCAGCCTTTAAAGCGGGGCAAGAGGATCTGCTCGTCACCCTGATGGAGTAATCTTCCCGCAGCGCTAGCTGACTCTTGAGTCTGTCTCTGAGTACTTTGATGTATTGTTACCGACTTGCTTGTACGAGGACCTTGTATGTGTTTTGACCCGGCTTGCCTACTTACTACTTGCTTTTTCCCTTGGTGTTCTGTCTGTGCGGTATTCAGAATTTATATTTATGTTTAACTGCATCTTTGTTGTTTGGAGGTCTGCCCGCCAGTTTGGTAAACCTATCTCCCGCTCAAGGTCTCTGTTGACTAATCTACCTGGTTTGAGTCCTGATCGCAAGGCATCCAGTTGTTTGTTGTATGTCCCTGCTGGTTGCAGCTTTAACGACAAGTTCTATGACTAGAGTCCTGCCCTGCAGGTTGCTGAATATAATTATCCTTATAGTATCTGTGCTAAACCAAGTCACTATACAAAATCACAATCTCTGATTGTAGGCCTGCCCTGCAGGCTGCTGAACTCAGTGAGTTCCCACTCTGTATGATTTAAGAACAAATACAAGAGTGTTGCCTCAGGGTGTTGCCTCTGTTATGTGTGCTTCATGTACCACGACCATTGATATCTGTTTATAGAGAGTTAATGTGCTTTCGCTCAGCAACCTCTTGGTCACGAAACCATTTGGCGCTGAGTGGTATTCAGGATTTTGTATTACCTCCCTGGCTGGGGATACAAGGTATTACAGTTCTCATTGCTTTTCGTATCAAAGAAATCTATCCTTAAGGATCCAAACTAGGCTGATCTGGGGTGAGTGCCATACCGTTACAGTGAAACAGTGAAACAAAATTAGTTTCATAAAGTTTTTTGCTGACTGTATTACTTGTATGTATTTTAATTTAAGATCAATGCGATAGTTGATATATCAATTCGAATTTCGGAACACAAAAAAAAAATTCTAACGAATTAAATTCGTTAGATACCATTTCATTTCATTTCGAATTCGGATCTTATCGATTCCTTATTTCGGAAGTACTTCTTATACTACTTATTTCGTTCCTAATTCCAAATTTTTCTGAAACGAATGCACACTTCTATTAATTACACCCGCCACGTCACAGCAACCTGTCCAAGGTGGATCCTACCCTAATGAAACCAAAAATTGCCTACCATCAACTGTACGTCCTCCTGCTGCTTATCAGCTAAGAGCAAAAAAGTAGCAGGGTTATTCAGAGAGCGGTGAAAAGCAGGAGAATGACTGGAGAATGGAAAATTCGAGGTCCAAATGGCCAATTTGGAAAGTGAGATGAAAGGGAGAATTTTTCTGGTTTGGATATTATGACCTAGAATTTTCCATTCTCCAGTCATTCTCCTGCTTTTCACCGCTCTCTGAATAACCCTGACAGTTTATATATATACCCTCACCAAGACATTTCCACTTTGAAATTGGAAAAAAAAAAAAAACACGGAATAGTGGGGGAAACTGCTTATTTGTATATTTTGTTGTAACTCCAGCCATGTCATTTTTTTGCTGTGGTCCCTTTCTGTGTTTTCTTTTTAATCCCAAAGTGGAAATGTCTCGGTGTGGGTATAAATATTAATTCACCTCATTTTCTCTTAGCTGAGAAGCAGCAGGAGGATATGCAGTTGCTTGTAAAGCAATTTTTGGTTGCATTAGGTTAGGACTCACCTAACAAGAGGTTGCCGTGACGTGACAGGTGGGCTTAACACCTCAATGGCCATTATAGTAAACTAAAACCTCTTTTTTGTTTCGCATGGAGCCATAGGGGTAAGCGCAAATGACAACCTTTTTTTCTTGTTATGTTTTATTTTTAATATTGTAAACCTTGTACCCGCCCTGGGTATTATGTCTGTAATAAAGCACGGTCCTCTAGGGCTGCATAAACAAGTTCTGTACTGTATTGCATAGGCTGCTTCAGCAGGCAGCGGTTTCAGCATACAAAATAAACAAAAAGACGTCTTTGCAAACAAAATCATGGCTCCTTTTGAGCTCTGACTCACTAAGAGATCCCTTACTATCAGGGTTTTTAAAACTAAACAAAACACTGGTTTCTCCAACCTTAGAAACGTTGGCCCCTATTACATTCTTCGCGCAATTTCGTTCGCACAGCGCTAATTTTTTTGCGTGCATCGTCCAGCGTTATCGCGCGAAAATTAACGTGATATTCCGATCCGAACGCATTTTCTCATAACGTTCGTAAAAAAGACACGCAAAATGAAGTGTAATACGCGCGCAGTAACGTTGCGCACGTAAACCAGTGTGCGGACTGTTTTTTTCCCGCGGGATTCAGCCAATCAGAATTAAGAACCTTAATTGACATCAATTTACCTTAATTGACTCACTTACGTTTTTGCGCCTGTCAAAATAAATCTGAGTATACATGCTGCAGCAATAAAAAAATATTCACAAACTCACAATTTTATTGTTTGGGTATGTGTAGAATGTGTAACTATACTGTGCTGTATTTTTTTTTTTCGTGCTGGTGTATTTGGTTTTGGCCAGGACGTTCAGATTTGCCGTTACCATCAGCTTTTCAAAGACGTTAAAATTATGCGCGCAAACGTCGTTCGTAAAAAGATGCGCATCGATTTTGAAAATCCACTTGGACCCAGCAGCGAATTGTCCCCCCTCCATGCTTACAGATGGACAACCGCACTGCTGCAGCAGCCATCACCCACTCATTGCAGCTAAGGCTACACCCGGCACAGAAAGTCCCTGTGAAAAATGTGGAAAACTGCCGATCACTTTAACAGATACTGTACAATCCTGACACACTGCACATTACAGCAATAAAACTCCCAGTAATGTGCAGAGCGCATGAGCGTATTACAGAGTTGCACAGCAAAAAACCTCACAGTAATGTGCAGCTCACACATGGATGTATAGTGCCCAGCTCACACATGGATATATACTGACCCCAGCAGCTCGGTTTTGTAAGGGACTTTCCAACTTCCGACCACGGCGGCGCACTAACAAATCGCCTCGGCGGCGGCGCTCCAGCATGCCTTCCTGGGCCCCACGTGCACCTTGCATTGACGCCGCCCCCCACGTGATGCGCGCACTTCTTGTGAGGGGGCGGCATCAATGCAGGGTGCACGTGGGGCCCAGGAAGGCACGCTGGAGCGCCGCCGACGAGGCGGTTTGTTAGTGCGCCACCGTGGACCCTTACAAAACATGGCCCCCACTGACCCGCGGGCCCTCGGGCAGCGCCTGGGTCCCCGATGGGTCCGTCCACCCCTGGCTGGTGGCTTCCTGTAGCTTCCGGTTTATTATGGTATTTTAAGCAGGTTTTTAATGAGCAGGCATATGTACAGTCATTCCTGCAGTATAGCAAGAGGAAGTAGCTTTATCCTAGTGCAACCTTTATATTATTTAATCATTACAGAAAGGAAAACAAAATAAGTCATCGGCCAGAAATGAATCTTAACACATATCAGAGAATCTCACTGAAAGTGAGCAGCATGTTTACATTATTATATGATTCCGAGAAGAAAATAACCATTAATAAAGAATAATATTTTATTTCATGGTCTATTTAACCCCTTCACTACCAAATGATTTTCCAAAGAACCAGTCAGGAACCAGTGTTTTTTTGAAAAATCATGTTAATTAATTATTATACAAAAATATATATTTGTATGTAGTATTCCTTAAGCCTGAGATACACTAAGTGCGATGCGGCGCCTATAGGTGGCGCTGCGCATCGAAACGCGCTCAGTGTATCTATCCAGATTTTTCCACCAACTTCGTTCAGGCCGTGTCACGATGCGGCGCTGAGTGACAGGAGTTGCAAAAATCCAACTTTCCTGGCGGCGGAGCGATGCGCGAGAGGAGGGGCTGGATCTGCAGCAAATGGCGCATGCACTGTGTGCTGTAAATCCCTCCCACCGGCGCTGCTCCTTGCTCTTCCCTCCGTCTTACCCAGCAGTCAGGGGAACACGGGGGAGAGGAGAGCAACCCCGCAGCAGGACCTGGGGCCAGGTGCCGACAGGACTACCCTCCATAATGTTAATATCTTACCTGCCCTTACCTTCCCCAATAAATTTGCTAAAGGTAAAAAAAAAAAAAACCCACTGCCTGAGACTCTGCAGTCCACATGCCACCCCCTCTACCTGGCTGTATGTATCTAATCATAATTCAGGGGTCAAGTCCTGGGAAAAAAGTGAGGGAACTCACCCACGAATTCCACAACCTCTATTACCTGAAGAAAATATATATATATCACGAGTATAGCAGTGCGTGCCGGTGATACCATTTTTATTGGGTTGACATTACATTTGAGGCTAGGGTCAGATGAGCGCATTTTCTACGGACTGTGCGTCCGTGCAGTACAGACGTACTTTCTGACTGACGACAAGGTAGTGGCCACACAGTCGGTTTTTTTCACTGATGTATTTTTTGACTGATGTAGCAGGGAAAATAAATTACAATGAAAAAACATTCTGTCCGTCAAAAATGCTGGACGTAGGGGGGCGTGGCCGGCTACCAGCGGAGGCAGACGTGTTTTCGTGGAGCTCCACACTTCTGCCGCTTTTGGGGACCTCCAGCTGACAGTTACAAGACGATTTTCATAAATTGAGGTAGCACCACGGCTGGCCACCGGAGTTATACTGTCCGGAGCCCGTTTAGTCCCCCCTCCGGACCAGAGACGAGCCGTTTTGGGTCTCTGTTGCCTGCCGGGCCTGCTCTGTCGTCGGCCATCTTGGGGCCTAGGCTCCAGCACGAGTGCGACCCGATCCACCTGCAGCCTACATATTGGGGAACACAGCTGCGGCAAGCCGTGGGGATGGAGGGCCCCTGTCCCCTGGCTGCTGAGGCTGTTCCTACAGCAGAGATTGTGGGGATGAACGTGGACCAGCGGCGGCTGGTTCACCCTTCCCCCGCCAGAAGCATGGAGGCTGCCCTGGCAGAACTTGAAGCCTGCCTGGAGTTGCTGCTCGGGGCAGACGATGAGCGCCCGATGACACGCGGTACATGCCGCCGGCTGACGTCAGTGC
Source organism: Leptobrachium leishanense (assembly GCA_009667805.1). Classification (NCBI taxonomy): domain Eukaryota; kingdom Metazoa; phylum Chordata; class Amphibia; order Anura; family Megophryidae; genus Leptobrachium; species Leptobrachium leishanense. Next base: position 19,898,309 of record CM019064.1, on the reverse strand, counting down.
TGGGGATTAATTCACTGCAACATGCCGCGGTACCCTGCCCTGCTGCTGCTACGCCCGAGGAGAAAGGCGACAAGATTAACGGCCTAGATGGGATTCCGGTTTCTGAAGCTCGCCCCCTCCAGAGGTGCCTACCTGCTTGCGCTAGGATATCTACCCGCACCCCCCGGAGAGCAGTCAAGCTGGCGAGTTGGATGCCGATGGTGCCCCCTCGGGGACCCGGGACAGGCGGTTCCGCTAGGTGGGCGCTCAGAAAAGCACGGCCGCACACGCGGCGACGTCAAGCAGCCCAACGGAGGAGATCCAGCGGAGGTGCCCACGGGCTGACCTGGTCTCCACGACGAGTCTTGTTTTCTGGCGGATCTGGGACACCGCTTCCCCCCAAGTTGACGGTAGGGAAGGCGCAGATACCTACATCGAAGTACCGGGGAGTTCTGCCCAGGAATCTTGGAGGCGGACATTACGGAACGGCACGAGCGTTGCAAGGCCCTGATTTTTTCTCCTATGCTGAGGGTCGGGCGGCTGTGGGGTGCCGTGGCCTACTGGCGGTCGCGCTACCTGCACCCCGCCCGACTTTATTTCTAGATGCGGGCTGAAGGGACAGTTGGACTGTATATCCGTGCCGCCCCATGTTCTGACGCATTTTCTCTTGACCCACCACTGCTGAGACTTTGAGTTTTGCCTATTAACCCCTTCCCATTTCCTTGTTTTTCTGCGTTTCTTAAGAGTTTTCTTTTTGAGACACCCCCCTTTTTTCTTTACGACCCCCCCCACCTGCAAACGTATTGACCCTGCGTGTGAAGACACTATCGTCGGCCTTGTTCACACCATACCATGCCATACCCCTCTTCCCTCCCCCCTTATTGATTATTATTATACGCTGAGACCCCCCCTATCGGGAGCTGTTTGTTTGTTATTTTCCACACGTGGTAATTCTGCTGTAGTTGGCCCTGCGTGGCCACTGCTTATATTTGTTTGATTTTCTGCTGACTTTATTTACAAAATAAAATCTTAAATACAAAAATGCTGGACGTATAAATGCAGCCCGTCTGACCACGTTCCATCACTCACACACAAAGCTATGCAGACGTTGTGGATAGGGCCGGATTAACGTAGGGGCGGATGGAGCGGTCGCTCCAGGCCCCGTTCTGAAAATAGGCCCACCCACAGCAAGCTGTCCAAAGTCAGGCCTGCCAGTGCCACACATCGTCCTCAGGACAATGCGACCTGGCAATTGAGTGTGGTGGCAGCTAACAGGCCGTGCATGGAGCAATGTGTGGGTGGGGGGGGGAGGAAGGAATACAGTGTGTGCCGGCGTGCGGATGAATCCGCTCAGCCTGCACTGTCCTGCCTCTGTGCCACCTCACCCTATTGAGAACAACAGGCCACAGGCACAGCATGCCAGCGCATGAGGAGCAGGGAAGTCTTTAGCACGGGCAGCTGCTCCTGGAGTCCACAGAAATCCTATCCTCGCGGGCCTCCTCCCCTCTGTGGTGACAGGTGACCGCTGAGATGATGAGGCATCTTGGGAGATGAGTTTGGCTCCTCCCCTCCTCCACACCATGCAGTTCCCTCGCATCAAAGACTCAGGAAGCAGGCAGTGCTACTGCTCAGTCCTGCTCTGCCAGCCTGTCTGAGACAGTCCCTACAGCATGAAGCAGGGCTCTGCTTAAAAGACCCCCTGCTGCTCCCCCAGCCCTCCCTCCATTTTCCTCCAGCTTGTCTCTGGCACAAGTTCATTTGTGAGTAAATGTTTATATGTGATGTGTCTATATGTATATATGAAGTGTGTGATGTGTCTATATGTATATATGAAGTGTGTGATGTGTCTATATGTATATATGAAGTGTGTGATGTGTCTATTATATGTATATATGAAGTGTGTGATGTGTCTATTATATGTATATATGAAGTGTGTGATGTGTCTATTATATGTATATATGAAGTGTGTGATGTGTCTATTATATGTATATATGAAGTGTGTGATGTGTTTATTATATGTATATATATATATATATATGAAGTGTGTGTGTGATGTATCTATTATATGTATATGAAGCGTGTGATGTGTCTATTATATGTATATATGAAGTGTGTGATGTGTCTATTATATGTATATATGAAGTGTGTGATGTGTCTATTATATGTATATATGAAGTGTGTGATGTGTCTATTATATGTATATATGAAGTGTGTGATGTGTCTATTATATGTATATATGAAGTGTGTGATGTGTTTATTATATGTATATATGAAGTGTGTGATGTGTTTATTATATGTATATATATATATATATATGAAGTGTGTGTGTGATGTATCTATTATATGTATATGAAGCGTGTGATGTGTCTATTATATGTATATATGAAGTGTGTGATGTGTCTATTATATGTATATATGAAGTGTGTGATGTGTCTATGTGTATATATGAAGTGTGTGATGTGTCTATTATATGTATATATGAAGTGTGTGATGTGTTTATTATATGTATATATGAAGTGTGTGATGTGTTTATTATATGTATATATGAAGTGTGTGATGTGTCTATTATATGTATATATGAAGTGTGTGATGTGTCTATTATATGTATATATGAAGTGTGTGATGTGTCTATTATATGTATATATGAAGTGTGTGATGTGTGTCTATTATATGTATATATGAAGTGTGTGATGTGTCTATTATATGTATATATGAAGTGTGTGATGTGTTTATTATATGTATATATGAAGTGTGTGATGTGTTTATTATATGTATATATGAAGTGTGTGATGTGTCTATTATATGTATATATGAAGTGTGTGATGTGTCTATTATATGTATATATGAAGTGTGTGATGTGTCTATGTGTATATATGAAGTGTGTGATGTGTCTATTATATGTATATATGAAGTGTGTGATGTGTCTATTATATGTATATATGAAGTGTGTGATGTGTCTATTATATGTATATATGAAGTGTGTGATGTGTTTATTATATGTATATATATATATTATATATGAAGTGTGTGTGTGATGTATCTATTATATGTATATGAAGCGTGTGATGTGTCTATTATATGTATATATGAAGTGGTGTGATGTGTCTATTATATGTATATATGAAGTGTGTGATGTGTCTATTATATGTATATATGAAGTGTGTGATGTGTCTATTATATGTATATGAAGTGTGTGATGTGTTTATTATATGTATATGAAGTGTGTGATGTGTTTATTATATGTATATGAAGCGTGTGATGTGTTTATTATATGCATATATATATATATATATGAAGTGTGTGTGTGATGTGTCTATTATATGTATATGAAGTGTGTGATGTGTCTATTATATGTATATATATACAGTATATATGAAGTGTGTGATGTGTTTATGTGTATGTATGATGCGTGCAATGTGTATATATGATGTGGTAATGTGTGTGTGATATGTATATTAGGTGTAAGTGAATATAATGTGGAAATTTGTATATGATGTATAATGTGTACATGTACAGTATATAGAATGTACGTGAACAAATGATGTATATACAATAGTACGTGTATATTTATGTGTACACACAGATAGTGTTTTTCTCCCAGGAGGTGTATAAAGGATGTGTAATTGTAAAAAAAAATTATAAAATAAATAGATTTAGTTTTGAGACAAGGCTATGTCTGTTTTTTTTTTTTTTTAAGGATGTTGGGGTGGAGAGCAAAATTCCAAGGGGGGCCCCAAGAAAATGTTTGCACAGGGCCCAGTCAATATTAAAGACGGCCCTGACGAGGAGTAATAGAAAGAAACTGCTCAGAGCCCAACAGGCACTGCCAGTCTGCCACGCCAACGTTGCAAGTCCAGCCTGTCTCTCATCAGTGTGCCCAGCTCCCAGGCGGCAAGATCAGTGCCACAAACAGCCAGCTGAGCGCTTGCCACCATTGAGGTTAGTTTGGAGCCAACTTTTCATGCCAATAAAAAGTTTTTATTGTGTATGAGTATTTGCTCTGCCCTTAAGGCTAGGGTCAGATGAGCGCATTTTGTACGGACTGTACGTCTGTGCAGTACGGACATCGTCAGTACGGATGACGCAGTAGTGGTCACACAGTCCGTTTTTTCACTGAAGTTATTTTTTGACGGATGTAGGAGGGGAAAATAAATTACAATGAAAAAACATTCTGTCCGTCAAAAATGCTGGACGTATAAATGCAGACCATCTGACCTCGCTCCATCACTCACACACAAAGCTATGCGGACGTTGTGGACGTGGCGCACTCTGCACGTCCGTTCTAGCAGTATTACGTTCTTGCCTAACCTGCGTCCGTTTGCAGCGTCCGTCAGCCCCCGCACTTCTGTGCGGACGTACTTCGTGTGTGGGGCTCCATTTAACACAATTGTATGCTATCACGGACGTACTTATGTGCGGCAACACGGACGTTAACACTGCGCTCGTCTGACCCCAGCCGAAGAAGGGGCTCTGTAGAGAATCTTTTATCCCCTTTGCTGCTGAGCCATGCATCACCCCTGTGAGCTGAGCGCATTGTCACCATTTTGTGTCTGTCATGCTTAACCCCTTCGCTGCTGAGCCATTTCACCCTGTGTGCGGAGCTAATTTTTACCGTTTTGTGCTCATCATGTTTAAACGCGATTTGAAGTCATGTTTTATTGTAGGACCCAGTAGGACCCAGACATATTATATATCTTTATTTTCAGCAGACTTGGCAGATTCAGAACATATAATTTTATGTATACGTCATGTCCTGTCAGAATGCTGTAACAAAAAATGTAAAAACGTGAATTTCCATTCATCTACAGCATGTAAAATATTTTTCCCCCCATTTTATCATCCAAGCCTTTGTGGTTATATATTCTATGGGGTACACTTGTTCAAATAAAAATAGAAAGGGGAACCTGTTGCTGTACTTTAGCTATTTTAGCTAAACTGAAAAAACTAAATTTTTCGTTAGTGCAGCATCATTGTTCACATTATAACTGAAAAGTGAACAATAGTGCAGCATTAATAAACTTTTTTTATACTTAACATGGTCATGTTTGGTATCTAAAGACAATGCTTTTGTCTTTCCAATGCTACCAAACATGACCCTCTGCCACAGATCGGGAGATACATGGGTCCAAAGGACCTTATCTCCGCCATAGGGATTTCCATAAAAGGCCCCGGAGGCTTGACTGACATCCAAGGTGTCAGCCACCTCCGGAGAAGTCTGTGATCTGGCACCAGATCACGGACTGGCACCTACGGGGTTAAAGAGAGGCATCGCTGGAAAGGTCAGAATGTGACCTTTCCAGCAATGCCTCTTTTTTTCTCTCACTTCTCCGGATCAGGAGGAGGAGTGGTCCGAAGGACCCCCTCCTCCCTTTCAGGCACTCTGCCTTGGGGGCGCCTGAAGCTGATGTCATCGCACCAGGAGGGGTTTAAAAGCTGGGTCTGACCTTTTCATTTTATTTCTATAAGTAGGCCCACCAAAATTCTCAGCACCAGGCCCATGATACTCTTAATCCGGCCCTGGTTGTGGACGTGGTGCACTCCGCACGTCCGTTCTAGCAGTATTACGTTCTTGCCTAACCTGCGTCCGTTTGCAGCGTCCGTCAGTCCCCGCACTTCTGTGCGGACGTACTTCGTGTGTGGGGCTCCATTTAACACAATTGTATGCTATCACGGACGTACTTATGTGCGGTCAACACGGACGTTAACACTGCGCTCGTCTGACCCCAGCCTAAAAGACAAGCTTTCAAGAGTGTAACCTCTCCTCTTCAGGTCTGGAAGCTATACTGATCAGTGTAAGGTATCACTACGTACAGGTATACTCGTGATTTTGGCAAATGGACTAACAAATATATATATATATATATTATATATAACGGATCACATACATATATCTATATCCAGGCACAGACCCCCCAGAATTATATACACAGGCATTGGACCCCCAGAATAATATGCACAGCACTAAGTCCCCAGAATTACATACACAGCACTAAGTCCCCAGAATAATATACACAGCACTGGACCCCAAAAATAATATGCACAACACTGAGCCCCCAGAATAATATGTACAGCAGTGGACCCCCAGAATAATATACACAGCACTGAGCCCCCAGAATAATATACCCAGCACTGAGGTCCCAGAATAATATACACAGCACTGATCCCCCAGAATAATATGCACAGCACTGAGGCCCCAGAATAATATACACAGCACTGAGCCCCCAGAATAATATATCCACATGAGCAGGGGGCAAATATATCCATATAACCAGTGCTGGGTATATTTGCCTCCAGCTTACATGGATATATTTGCCCCCAGCTCATATGGATATATTTGCCCCCAGCTCATATGGATATATTGCCCCCAGACCCCAGCTCACACATGGTTATATTGCCCCCAGCTCATATGGATATATTTGCCCCAAGCTTATATGGATATCTTTGCCCCCAGCTCATATGGATATCTTTGCCCCCAGTTCATATGGATATCTTTGCCCCCAGCTCATATGGATATATTTGCCCACAGCTCATATGGATATATTGCCCCAGCTCATATGGATATATTGCTCCCAGCTCATATGGATATATTTGCCCCAGCTCACATGGACATATTGCCCCCAACTCATATGGACGTATTGCCCCCAGCTCATATGGACGTATTGCCCCAGCTCATATGGACGTATTGCCCCCAGCTCATATGGACGTATTGCCCCAGCTCATATGGACATATTGCCCCCAGCTCACATGGATATATTGCCCCCAAGCTCACATGGACATATTGCCCCCAAACTCACATGGACATATTGCCCCCAAGCTCACATGGACATATTGCCCCCAGCTCATATGGATATATTGCCCCCAAGCTCACATAGACATATTGCCCCCAGCTCATATGGATATATTGCCCCCAGCTCATATGGACATATTGCCCCAGCTCATATGGACATATTGCCCCCAGTTCATATGGACATATTGCCCCAGCTCATATGGACATATTGCCCTCAGCTCATGTGGACATATTGCCCCCAGCTCATGTGGACATATTGTCTCCAGCTCATATGGACATATTTCCCCCAGCTCATATAGATAGATTGCCCCAGCTCACCTCTCTGCCAGGCCGGAAACAATTTAGCTGGCGTCCGTGCGTTTTCCTCCTGTGAGCGACCGTTGGAATGAAGCCCGGTTGCTCGCCTGGGATGGATCCAGCCGAGATCGCGGCTGTCTGTTGGATCCAAGGCGAGCGGCCGTGCTTCATTCCAGTAGCCGCTCATAAGAGGAAAACACACGGCCGCCGGCTAATTTGTTTCGGGCTCATGCCGCAGCGGGAACCAGCGTTCCTGCTGTGGGAGAAGTGCGGGAACGCCGTTCCCATGCATTCCCGCAGGACTCGAGCCCTCATAATCATACATGTATACATCCAGGTAGAGGGGGTGGCATGTCTCAGGCAGTGTTTTTTTTTTCCCCTTAGCAAATTTATTGGGGAAGATAAGGCTAGATAAGATATATATTATATTACACACACAATGGAGGGGGGTGGCATGGCATGTGGACAGCCTCAACTAAATGCTCCCCCCCCATCCTTCCAGAAGAAATGTTGAACTTGACAAATCAGGGAGTACCCCCTTTTTTTCCCACACCCTGCTCTGTCAAGTTCAAAATTTCTTCTGGAGGGATGGGGGGGGGGGGCATTTAGTTGAAGCAGTCCACATGCCAGCCCCCCCATGTGTGTCTGTGTATATATGGTCTGGTCTGAGGTCTGTGTGGAATATATATAAATATATACAGTTGTGTTCAAAATTATTCAACCCCCAATGCTGTAAAGGGTTTTAGGGAAGTGTACATTTGTAATTGTATTCAGAATGAAATCCTACAAGGACTTTTTAAAGAACCATATGCAACTAAAATGACATCAATTGGTTTTGTAATACAGTAGTAAATGTTTCTTTTGTGAATTCTTCATTGACACAATTATTCAACCCCTTAAAGACTACCATTCAAGTGTTTTCAATCATGTATTGAAAACACCTGTGGATGTCACGGAGCAGCAATAAAGCATAATAAGCACCAATTAGGCAGCTTTAAAATGACTGTGATACTCAGCTCCTTCTAGACATTTACTGGTGTGGTTACAAACATGGTGAAGTCAAGAGAATGGTCCAGGAAGACAAGAGAAGAGGTGATTACTCTTCACAGGAAGGGCAATGGCTATAAGAAGATTGCAAAGATGTTAAACATACCAAGAGAGACCACAGGAAGCATCATTCGCAAATTCAAGGCAAAGGACACTGTTGAAACGCTACCTGGTCGTGGCAGAAAGAAGATGCTGACTTCGACTGCTGTGCGCTACCTGAAGCGTAGAGTGGAGAAAAGTCCCCGTGTGACTGCTGAGGAACTGAGAAAAGATTTGTCAGATGTGGGTACTGAAGTTTCAGCTCAGACAATACGGCGCACACTGCGTAATGAAGGCCTCCATGCCAGAACTCCCATGCGCACCCCCTTGCTGTCTCCAAAGAATAAGAAGAGTCGACTGCAGTATGCCAAAAGTCATGTGTACAAACCACAGAAGTTTGGGATAGTGTTCTGTGGACTGATGAAACACAATTAGAACTGTTTGGGCCCATGGATCAACGCTATGTTTGGAGGAGGAAGAACAAGGCCTATGAAGAAAAGAACACCTTGCCTACTGTGAAGCATGGCGGGGGGTCAATCATGCTTTGGGGCTGTTTTGCTTCTGCAGGTACAGGGAAGCTTCAGCGTGTGCAAGGTACCATGAATTCTCTTCAGTACCAGGAGATATTGGATGACAATGTGATGCAGTCCGTCACAAACCTGAGGCTTGGGAGACGTTGGACCTTTCAACAGGACAATGATCCCAAGCATACTCCAAGTCCACTAGAGCATGGTTGCAGATTAAAGGCTGGAACATTTTGGAGTGGCCATCGCAGTCACCTGACTTAAATCCGATTGAGAACCTCTGGTGGGACTTAAAGAAAGCAGTTGCAGTGCGCAAGCCTAAGAATGTGACTGAACTGGAGGCTTTTGCCCATGACGAATGGGCGAAGATACCCGTAGATCGCTGCAAGACACTTGTGTCAAGCTATGCTTCACGTTTAAAAGCTGTTATAACTGTAAAAGGATGTTGTACTAAGTACTAAGATTGAATGTCACTTGGGGGTTGAATAAAACTGATAATGATGTGAGCACAGAAAAGACATTTGTGGTTATTTCATTATAAATGTTATGTTATATTTGTCTGACCTACACGTGCCTCTTTGATTTAATTGTAAGCAAGATGACTGAATGATCAAAATCAATGTCAAACTGGCCAAAACACTAAATTTCAGTGGGGGTTGAATAATTTTGAACACAACTGTATATATTAGTCTGCGTGTTAAAATATATGTCTGTGTGTGGTATCAATGCATCCCTACTCTATACATAGCGCTCCCTGTGTCCCTATAATATATATGATTAGGGTTAGGGTTCAATTCTTTTTATGCTATTCCTATTAAATTGGCATTAATTTCTAATGTATTTTATTCAAAAGAAACTTTTTTGCCTTTATAACATGCACTTTGTTAAAATAAGAAGGTTTTGGTGTGTACATTTCATTTTAGTTAGTGGATTTCTGTCCAGTGCGGAGAGAAGCAAACGCAATGCAGTGTAGAGGGGCTGCGAGGCGGAGTGTAGTGAAGTCAAGTCTGCAAAATGTTTACTTCGCTTCACTAAGCTGTGCGTCGCTACACGCTCAGTTTATACAGTAAAGCCTGAGATACACTATCGGCGGGCAGATGTTGCCATCTACTGGTCAAATTGAGTTCCAGCCGTTTGAGCTGCAGCACGTTTCCCTGCACGATTGGGGACATTCCTCAGCCGATTTTAGACAGTTTTAGTGCCTTGGGCATTATGCCCACAGGGCTAAAACTTTAGGGGCACCTCCTGGAGGCCAAAAACAAACGAAATTCATTCACAGCAAATTTAATTTCATTTGCTTTTTGTCCTTCAGAGCTACAGATCAAGATAACGTGATATCAGGACCTGATGGTGCCTTTGAAGTCCTGAGTTATCTTGATCTCGGTAGTGAAGGGGTTAAAATAGTGTTTATTTCTTTCAGTGCATAATTATAAAAGTCAAGGCTGCCATCACAAATCTTGGGGCCCTTTATTGACCCACTGGTCGGGCCGCCCTTTCCCTCAGCTGCTCATTTTAGTAAACTAAATAAAAATTAAACATTTTGCCTCCTCTTCTGCTTTCTTTATATTACAGGGAGTGGGAAAAGGACAAAGTGTCCTCTGGTGGGAGGGCGTTCACTCTGCACCTCTACCTGCTACAGACCATCCTAATCGATCCCTCATTAATGAGTCAGAGTGCTCTGACCGGCCTCAGATGCTGCAGCCCACTGGGAACTTTGTTCATATATTGGTGGTCCTGTCCTGGGTGGCCTGGAGGGACCCTTACATCTGAGGCAGTTAGACAAGCTGCACAGAGTTTGCTGGGCCCCCTGGAGTCACTGGGCCCCTAAACATATCATGGGGTGTCACTGCCCTGACGTTGGCCATGAGAAAAGTAACTGTTCACATGGAAATACATTCTACATTACTATTGTTTAATAAAATAATATTTCTTATTATTGATCATTAACACAAATAATAAACCTGTCAAACAGTACATGTAATGTGAAACAAATTTTCCAGCAAAAACAATTTCACGTAAACACAAACTTACCAGTAATTGCAGGGGGTAATATCTGAGGATGTGTGAATGTAGGGTGAGAAACATTACATGTCACTTCTCTCCCAGGGATAATCTGCGCACGGTATGTACTAATAACTGTCCACGTCGTGTCCGGCGACATTTCTCTTCTAGTGGTGACATTATCTGATTTCGGGATCCAGGAAATCTCAGCGGCCGGAATCCCACCGACAGCCGAACACTCAGGAACCCAGCAGAGTTTATTATCAGATACACGGAGGGGGGAACTGAAAAATAGTTACAATCTCTTTTGTATTGATTATCAAAAATGTATATTTTTAATTATTTTCTTTTTCAAAATAAGTGAATATGTGTTTACTCGGAAGAAAGAATGTTTTATTAGATGGACCTGTGAGGTGTCAGTGTGTGCAAGTCTTGATACGTCCGTAAAGTATTACGTAATATAAAGTATTACGCTCACATGAGCTCCTTTGTTTCCTCAGAACATGGTCTCCCTCTAACTCTCGTGCTGCCAATCACTCCCACAATTCCCATTCCCACCTTCTCTTTCTCACCCTCCTGCTGTTACTCTATTCAGGTGACATATCCAATACCTCCCTCTCATCCTATCTCCATCACACATAAATCACCTCCCTGCAAGCCCAGCAACCTCATTCCCATAATCCCTCAGCGCCTGTCCTCTTTCTCCTGCGCCCTCTGGAACGCTCGCTCTGTGTGCAACAAACTCACAGCCGTCCATGACCTCTTCCTTTCAAACTCCTTCAACCTCCTAGCTTTAACTGAAACCTGGCTAACTCCCTCTGACACGGCCTCTGTTGCTGCTCTCTCACATGGCGGTCTACACTTGAGCCATACCCCCAGACCGGGTGAGAGAAATGGTGGCGGGGTCGGAATCCTGCTCTCTCCCCACCTGCACCTACCAGCATTCTCCCTCCACCCCATCCCTCTCCTTCTCCTCCTTCGAGACACACTGCATCCGCCTGTTCTCTCCTCTGGCTCTCAGGGTGGCAGTCATCTACCACCCACCGGGACCAACCTCCAGTTCTTTGACCACTTTGCTACCTGGCTTTCTCACTTCCTGTCTTCTAATCTTCCATGCCTAATTCTCGGGGACTTCAACATTCCCATTGATGATCCTTCCGCCCCTGCTGCCTCCAAACTTCTTTCACTCACGTCCTCCCTTGGACTCCCACAATCCTCCCTCCTCCCTACCCACCGCGATGGTCACGCTATTGACCTTGTCTTTCCAACCTCTGCTCCATTTCTGAGTTCAACTGTCGCCCTTTCCCCATCTCTGACCACCACCTTCTCTCTTTCAACCTATCTGGACTTCCTAAACACCCTGCTCCCCCACCCCGCACACACACACACACTCGCAGAAATCTACATGCTGTGGACCCCCATCAATTCTCCAACCTACTTCACCACCTCCCTCATACCCGGGGTTCGAGTCGAGCGGGAACGCGCGGGAACGGCGTTCCCGCACTTCTCCCACAGCGGGAACGCTGCGGGAACGCAGCGTTCCCGCTGTGGCCCGAGCCCGAAAGGCTGGAGCAGGTGGCCGCCGCACATTGCCGGCGGCCGCGTGCTTCCTGTTAGAACGGCCGCGTGCTTCCTGTTAGAACGGCCGCAGACAGGAAGTGGAGCCGCTCGCCTGGCTGTTTCATCCCAGGCGAGCGGCTGCACTTCCTGTCTGCGGCCGTTCTAACAGGAAGCACGCGGCCGCTGGGCGCAGACGCCGCAGAGAGGTGAGCTGGGGGCACTATCCATGAGCTGGGGGGGGGCAAATCCATGAGCTGGGGGCAGTATCCATGAGCTGGGGGACATTTCCATGAGCTGGGCCTGGGGGGCAGTATCCATGAGCTGGGGGGGCAAATCCATGAGCTGGGGGGCAGTATCCATGAGCTGGGGGGCAGTATCCATGAGCTGGGGGGGCAAATCCATGAGCTGGGGGGCAGTATCCATGAGCTGGGGGACAGTATCCATGAGCTGGGGGACATTGCCATGAGCTGGGGGGCATTGCCATGAGCTGGGGGCATATCCATGAGCGCGGGGCAGTATCCATGAGCTGGGGCATTTCCATGAGCTGGGGGCATATCCATGTGCTGGGGCATTTCCATGAGCTGGGGGGCATATCCATGTGCTGGGGCATTTCCATGAGCTGGGGGCATTTCCATGTGCTGGGGCATTTCCATGAGCTGGGGGGCATTTCCATGAGCTGGGGGCATATCCATGTGCTGGGGCATTTCCATGAGCGGGGGGGCATTTCCATGAGCTGGGGGGCATTTCCATGAGCTGGGGGGCATATCCATGAGCTGGGGGGCATATCCATGAGCTGGGGCATATCCATGTGCTGGGGCATTTCCATGAGCTGGGGGCATATCCATGTGCTGGGGGCATTTCCATGAGCTGGGGCATTTCCATGAGCTGGGGGGCATTTCCATGAGCTTGGGGGCATTTCCATGAGCTTGGGGCATTTCCATGATCTGGGGGGCATATCCATGAGCTGGGGGTATATCCATGAGCTGGGGGGCATTTCCATGAGCTGGAGGGCATATCCATGAGCTGGGGCATATCCATGAGCTGGGGGGCATATCCATGAGTTGGGGCATTTCCATGAGCGGGGGCATTTCCATGTGCTGGGGCATTTCCATGAGCTGGGGGGCATATCCATGTGCTGGGGCATTTCCATGAGCTGGGGAGCATTTCCATGTGCTGGGGCATTTCCATGAGCTGGGGGGCATTTCCATGTGCTGGGGCATTTCCATGAGCTGGGGGCATATCCATGTACTGGGGCATTTCCATGAGCTGGGGGCATTTCCATGTGCTGGGGGCATTTCCATGAGCTGGGGGGCATATCCATGAGCTGGGGCATATCCATGTGCTGGGGCATTTCCATGAGCTGGGGGGCATTTCCATGAGCTGGGGGGCATATCCATGAGATGGGGGGCATATCCATGAGCTGGGGGCATTATCCATGAGCTGGGGCAATATCCATGAGCTGGGGGCATTATCCATGAGCTGGGGCAAATCCATGAGCTGGGGCAAATCCATGAGCTGGGGGCATTATCCATGAGCTGGGGCATATCCATGAGCTTGGGGCAATATCCAAGAGCTGGGGGCATTATCCATGAGCTGGGGGCAATATCCATGAGCTGGGAGCAATATCCATGAGCTGGGGCAGTATCCATGAGACCTGGGGGCAATATCCATGAGACCTGGGGGCAATATCCATGAGACCTGGGGGCATTATCCATGAGACCTGGGGGCAATATCCATGAGCTGGGGGCAATATCCATGAGACCTGGGAGCATATATCCATGATACCTGGGGGCATTATCCATGAGACCTGGGGGCAATATCCATGAGACCTGGGGGCAATATCCATGAGACCTGGGGCATTATCCATGAGACCTGGGGGCATATATCCATGAGACCTGGGGGCATTATCCATGAGAGCTGGGGGCATTATCCATGAGAGCTGGGGGCATCATCCATGAGAGCTGGGGGCATCATCCATGAGACCTGGGGGCATATATCCATGAGACCTGGGGGCATTATCCATGAGAGCTGGGGGCATTATCCATGAGAGCTGGGGGCATCATCCATGAGAGCTGGGGCAATTATATTCTGTGAACTGGGAAAATATATCCGTATAACCAGTGCCGTGTATATTATTCTGGGGGTCCAGTGCTGTGTATATAATTCTGGGGGGTCTGTGCCTGGATATATATATATAGATTATATATAAAAACGCGTTTAGTCCAGTTGCCAAAATCGCGAGTATACCTGTACGTAGTGATACCTTTCACTGATCAGTATAGTTTCCAGTTTACACTCTTGAAAGCTTGTCTTTTAAATGTAAAGTTAACCCAATAAAAATGGTATCACCGGCTCGTCCGGCTATACTCGTGATTATATATATTTTTTCTTCAGGTAATAGGGGTTGTGGAATTCGTGGGTGAGTTCCCTCACTTTTTTTCCCAGGACTTGACCCCTGCTCATACCTCATCCTTCACCTGCCCTGATGCTGCCACTAATCACTACAACACTACGCTTATCTCTGCTCTAGACACTCTTGCTCCTCTTCGACTCTGTAAGGCCCCACGCCGCCAGCTTCAGCCCTGGCACACCCTCCAGACTCGCTACCTGCAAAGATGCTCCCGCACTGCAGAGCGTGCCTGGAGGAAATCCCGCTCTGAAGCAGATTTTGTTCACTTCAAGTTTATTCTCCGGTCATACACCTCTGCCCTCCACTTGGCCAAACAATCCTTCTTCTCATCTCTTATATCTACGCTGTCCTCTAACCCTAAACGGCTCTGGTCCACCTTCAACACCCTCCTCTACCCACCTGCACCTCCCCCCACAGCTGCCTTCAGCGCTCAAGACCTGGCAGACTACTTCCTCAGTAAAACTCTAACTATCAGAAGCAACATCCCAACACAAGATAGTTATCTGCCACCTCCACTCCCACAGGTCCCCTCTGCCACCCTCTGCCGCTTCCTCCCAGCCACTGAGGAGGAAGTCAATTCCTTATTGTCCTCCTCACATCTCACCACGTGCCCGCTCGACCCCATTCCCTCACATCTAATTCCTCCCATCTCCTCCTCCCTCACCCCTGCTCTCACACACATCTTCAACCTATCTCTCTCCACTGGCTCCTTTCCATCCGCCTTCAAACACGCGCTAGTTACCCCTTTACTAAAGAAACCATCCCTCGATCCCAACTCTCCATCCAACTACCGTCCTGTATCCCTGCTTCCCTTCACATCAAAGCTCTTAGAAAAACTAGTCTTCAACCGCATCTCCCTCTTCCTGTCCTCCAATTCCCTACTTGACCCCCTGCAATCTGGCTTCCGTCCCCTACACTCAACTGAAACTGCCCTCAAAGTCACCAACGATCTCCTAACTGCTAAAAAACACGGCCACTATTCTATTCTCATCCTGCTCGACCTCTCGGCTGCTTTTGACACTGTTGACCACCCCCTCCTTCTACAGACCCTCAACTCTCTGGGTCTCGGTGACTCTGCACTCGCTTGGGTCGACTCCTATTTATCCAACAGGTCCTTCTGTGTGTCCTTTGCTGGTAACTCCTCCTCCTCATTGCCTCTATCTGTTGGTGTACCTCAAGGCTCTGTCCTTGGTCCTCTGCTCTTTTCCATCTACACCTCCTCCCTGGGCAAAATCATTAATAGCTTTGGCTTCAATTACCACCTCTACGCTGATGACACTCAGATCTACCTCTCTACCCCTGATCTCTCTCCCCCTGTCCTTTCAAAAGTCAGTGACTGTTTATCTGGCATCTCCTCCTGGATGGCCTCCCACCACCTAAAGATCAACATGTCAAAGACTGAACTCCTACTTATTCCTCCCTCCAATGCCTCCCCACCTCCAGACTTCTCTATCACGGTGGAGGGTATCACCATCTCCCCATCAAACCAAGTTCGCTGTCTTGGAGTTACACTTGACTCTACTCTTTCCTTCATCCCCCACATCCAGTCTCTTTCCTCCTCCTGCCGGTACCAACTGTGTAATATTTCCAGAATTCGGCCATTTCTTACCGCTGTCACCACAAAACAACTCATACACGCCCTGGTAATCTCCCGACTCGACTATTGCAATAATCTCTTATCTGGCCTCCCTCTGTCCCGCCTCTCCCCCCTACAATCCATCCTGAACGCCTCCGCCAGGCTAATTCACCTCACCCGCCGCTCTGTCTCTGCCGCTCCCCTCTGCGAGTCCCTTCACTGGCTCCCCATCCACTGCAGAATTAAGTTCAAAATCCTTATCCCCACCTACAAAACCCTCACTAGCTCAGCTCCCCACTACCTGTCCTCACTAATCACCAAATACACCCCGGCCCGCTCCCTAAGGTCAAACAGTGACCTGCGCCTAGCTTCTCCCCGCATCACCTCTTCCATGATAGACTGCAGGATTTCTCACGCGCAGCCCCCACTCTCTGGAACACTCTCCCTCGTACTGTCAGATTTTCCCCTAACTTCTCTTCCTTCAAACGCTCCCTTAAAACGTTCCTATTTAGGGAAGCCTACCACCCAACTCACTGACGCAACCATCAATCACTCTCACCTTACAGTCCTCTCCTCCTGTTTCCAACCCCAACCCTCCCAGATTGTGAGTTCCTACGGGAATAGGGCCCTCATCTCCTCCTGTACTGTTTTGTCAAATGTTGTTCAATGTATTGTAACCCTGTCTATACTGTGCTTATTATACAGCGCTGCGAAATATGCTGGCGCTTTATAAATAAAGAATAATAATAATAATAATAATGAACTGGTAACATTTCTGGAGTTCCTCTATAGTATTTTCTATTTCTACTATCATTGCTAACCCCTTAATGCCGCTAGACGTCCTATACCGTCCCGGCGGCAGGAGGGCCTGGATGCCGAGGGGCGGCATAGCATTTCTAATATTAGTGCCCATTAATAACTATAGCCCCTCCATAAATGCTATAATGTATTTAATATACGAAGCCTTATCCCTTTCTTTCCTTTATTTTATTTTTAGTAATGTTTAGGTCTGTATTCAGAGGAATAGTTTAAAGGAAGTCACGAGATTGTCGCGATAAAAGGGATAAGCGCAGATGAAAAGTGTTTCAGCATGGAATGCAGGAATGCTCGGAGGGAAGTTAACATTATCATTGGTAGACATTTATGATGATCACATATGTTTTTAAAAAGGGTTTTTAACGGTTTTATTGGTCCACAGGTTAGGAGATATATGTATAAAAAGTGATAACAGGATGTAACACTCACAGCCAACTGAGGAAACTGGAAGTAAGGTGAAACGCGTTTTGTCTCTTGTAAGGGTTTATTAAATAATTTTTTTTAGACTATAGTTATTTACAAAATAAATACAATACCATATAACAATACTACAAGTGCCAAGATTTTACAATTTATCCAGGGAGAAAAAAAACGAAAAAAAAAAAACAGTAAATCCGCCGGGGGAGAGAGTCATATCTAATAGATTCCCATTATAACATTTTTTTCATTTACATGAATGAAAATATACACAAAAAAAACAGCCAAAACCTATTGGTCACATATTTCAAGTAATCCATCCTCTATAAGTGCTATAACTTACTATCTGAATCAAATTGAATGCAAAGGTTCCAGATCTTATCATAGGAGTGTAAGCTTGGAAGCCGTACTCCCCGTTTATCCCTAGGATTAAACATACACTATATTGCCAAAAGTATTCGCTCACCAATCCAAATAATCAGAATCAGGTGTTACATTATATATACATATATAATATATATATATATATATATATATATAATGTAACTATACTGTGCTGTATTTTTTTTTCGGGCTGGTGTGTTTGGTTTCGGCCAGAACGTTCAGATTTGTCGTTAACACCAGCTTTTCAAAGATGTTAAAATTATCTGCGCAAACGTTGTCTGTTAAAATTTGCATATAGATTGTAATACCATCCGCGTACCAGCGCACAAACACATTTGCGCTCACAATGTTAAGTATAGGACGCACGCAGTACATTACGCTCACGCATGGTTCGCGCAGGTTCACCAGCGGTAGACGTTAACGCGCATTTTTTGCGCGGAAATTGTAATACGACGTTCTGCGCAAAGGGTTTTGCCCCTCGCGTTAATGCATTATTGCGCACGCGTTACCATTTGCGTGAATAATTTAATAGAGCCCCAAGTCAATAGAGTGTCCATCATGGTGATTAGGGAAACGGTGGACTGAGTAAAGTAGTTTAGCAGTAGCAGGTGCAGTAGGGCTGTCAATGGGGTATATTGAGTAGGGATGAGCTGTTCGGGTTCGGACGGTTCGGGGTTCGACCCGAACTTTGGCAGTTCGAAGGTTCGCGAATTTCAAACTTTTTGGGCGTGTTCGGTTCGGGTTCTAAAAAAATATTTTTTGAAAAAAAAAGTATAGAAACTGCTTAAAAAAATACTAAAAAATCTAGAGGTAAAGAGACTCTTTACTGCAGAATATTATAAGCAACGGTTTATTAGATATTGAATTAAAAACTAATGTGTACGTGGAAAGATTATCACCTCTAAATGACCTCTGTTCACAAACGGGCATAACACCAGGTGTTTTTAGTCTGGTAATCAATTTGATACATTGTACAATATACTGAGGGTGGGGTGGTGTCTGCTTCTGATTGAGATTTGAGAATTAATTTCCCTAAAACATCCTAATGTGCTGCATTTAACTGGTGTTTGAAAAAAATCTAAAAGCAATGTTATTTTTCACCTCGGGATTAAACATTCACAGGGTTATTCAGAGAGCAGTGAAAAGCAGGAGAATAACTGGAGAAGTGAAAATTCGAAGTCAAAATAGCCAAACCAGAAAAATTCTCCCATTTATCTCACTTTCCAAATCGGCTTTTTGGTCTAGATTGTTCTCTTCTCTTGCCAGTTCTCCTGGCTTTCACCTCTCTCTCAGGGTTGTTCAGAGAAAGGTGAAAACAATCTGGACCAAATAGCCGATTTGGAAAGTGAGATAAGGCTAGGGTCAGACTAACGCATTTTTCGCAGCGACCGTCAAAAAGTGCGTCCGAACGCATTGCCGTATTTTTTCACGGATTGCGCGAAAACGGTCATACGATGCGCATTTTTGTGCGTGATTTTTTACGGATCCAAACCAGGAAACTTTGGGTGTCTGGACATTATGTTGGCCAGACATGAGCAGGGTCTGACGTCTCCAAATCACGCACACACAACGCTAGTGGACGCAGCGCACTTTGTACGTCTGTACTAGCGGTTCTGTGTTTACGAAAAAATGCGTTCATTTTCCACTTGCGTTGCGCAGCCGGACTTTCGTGCGACCGTACTTCGTATATTGGCCGTCATTGCCCGTGATTTGCTGCTAGTGTGGCCGTGATTAAGTGCGCCTAAACGCACGTTAAAAATTCGCTAGTCTGACCCTAGCCTAAATGGGAGAATTTTTCTGGTTTGGCTATTTTGACCTAGAATTTTCCATTCTCCAGTTATTCTCCTGCTCTTCACCGCTCTCTGAATAACCCTGACAGGAGAATGACTGAAGAGAAAATTCTAGGTCAAAATAGCCGAACCAGAAAAATTCTCCCATTTATCTCACTTTCCAAATCGGCTTTTTGGTCTAGAAGTTTCCATTCTCCTGCTTTTCACCACCAAAAAATCAGTTAACGTTTTCTGCATGTCCGAAAATGTCTCCTCTTTTCATACAGACTGCCGCCCCAAGCAGTTGTTTATGGATAGATTAAAAGGAAAACCATTTACCGTCATTTGAAATGTCATTTTTTGGTTTTTACATATTTCTATACATCCTAGAAATCCGCCACTTCACGGGCAGGTTATGAGGTCCTCCTAGGCACGATATTTGAAGGAATTTTTCATTTTTATTTTTAACCCTTATTTCATGGAAAACTCACTGTCCCTTTAAAAATGTTTTTTTTTTTAAACTTTTTGTCCTTGTTTCCTGTCCCCCAGGGCACTACCCGGACCCCCATACACCTTTTATGGCAAATATGTAGCATATATGCCCTCTTGGAGGGCATTCTAAAAACCAAATTTTCAGCCCCATTGACTTGCATGGGGGTTCGGATCAGAACATTTGGAAAGTTCAGGTTCGGCTTCGAACCGAACTCGGGGAGTGTTCGGCTCATCCCTAATATTGAGGTCACCAAGGATTAGCGCTGGTACATTAGGAGATAGAAAGTGAGATAACCAGACTGGAAAATTGTTAAGAAAGTGGGAGGCTGGTTCAGAAGGATGATGGATATCAGCAACTCAGAGAGAGGGGAGGACAGGCGTATACAGTGAGCTTCAAAGGAGGAGAAGGACAGACAGGGAAGTGGGGGCAGGTACTGATAGGTGCAGGAGGGAGAAAGCATGATCCCAACACCACCTCCATCCAAATCCATCTTTCACCGCTTACCAGCGGATCTGAAGCTTTAAGGCTAGGGTCAGACTGAGGCAGTGCGAACGCGCGTTCTGGCGCACTTAATCACGGCCGTGCTAGCAGCAGATGCCGGGCAATGACGGCCAATATACGAAGTACGGTCGCACAAAAGTCCGGCTGCGCAACGCAAGTGGAAAATGAACGCATTTTTTCGAGAACGTTAAACCACTAGTACTGACGTACAGAGTGCGCTGCGTCCGCTAGAGGCGTGTGTGCGTGAATTGGAGACATCAGACGCTGCTAATGTCCGGCCAACATAACGTCCAGATGCAAGAAGTGTTTTATTGATGATCCGTACAAAATCACGGATGAAACTGCGCATAGTATGACCGCTATTGCGTATTCCGTGAAAAAATACGTCCATTCTTCGAACGCACATTTTCACGGACAACGTGAAAAATGCGTTAGTCTGACCCTAGCCTTATTTGGAAGAAGGCGCCTTTGAAGTTGTGCCAGCAGCTCAAACAACTTTTGTACGCTGTGAATTGATCCATATCGAGGCTCATTACCACGACATCTGACAGAGACAAATAAAAAAACGTTGTGGTCTGAAGGGGCTGATGGTTGGCCGGCAATCTGGTCCATAGGCGAGACATATAGCGTCTGAACACGGCTGGGAGTTATGTGATTTGTTTTGCTCCTTGCCTTTTAGTTTCTGCACAAAATAATATGTGCTGTACTTCCTATTTTAAGGTTCAACTGTGAAAAACACACATTTATACTGTGACCGAGCGGAGTAAAGTTTGTCAGAAGCAAAGTTAACCGTAATAAAGAAACGTAAGCTTGTTCAACAGCTGCTACACCTTATCTCTGAATTTTCCATATTTAATTTACCTTTGATTGGTGAAATATCCTTTCCCTCTTCAACCATATGAGATTTTGTGCCCTATTCCCTACCTAATGCTAAAATGGGGACACTATGGGGAAAATCTTCACCTGCAGGTTCCCCTGTAGCATCCCCATGTTGGCGTGGTATTCTGGGGCAGGCGCTACCTCTGCACCTTTCCCTGGAACACGGCACTACCTCTGCACCTTTCTCTGGAACACATCGCTACCTCTGCACCTTTCTCTGGAACACATCGCTACCTCGGCACCTTTCCCTGGAACACATCGCTACCCACAGTGGTACTTGCCGCGGTGCTTCCGCGCTGGCCTCAGTATCACCTCCTGGAGTTCATAGGACTCCATGTAGGGTTGTGCTGCTGGGCTGCGAGCCCTGCTCAATCTCGGTCCCGTGAGGTTGCGCAGCGCCACAGATTGATTGTGGAGGGAGACTGGGAACTATTTGCCCCGCTCTCACTTTGCTCCCTGAGGCCATCGTGGACGCACCACGGCAAGTATCACTGTGGGTAGCGATGTGCTGCAAAAGGCAGAATCATTTAGCATTAGCTTTTAGGTGTATCAAAAATGTTGTCTGTCTGCATCCATGGGGTAATTAGAGGTGACACTTTGTAATACATCACTATTTCTGACGCTGATTAAGGTTTGTGCTCCCAATGTTAAGTATAGTTACATAGTACATAGTTACATAGTTATATAGGCTGAAAAAAGACATGCGTCTCCTCTCGGCTGCTTTTGACACTGTTGACCACCCCCCTCCTTCTACAGACCCTCAACTCTCTGGGTCTCGGTGACACTGCACTCGCTTGGGTCGAATCCTATTTATCCAACAGGTCCTTCTGTGTGTCCTTTGCTGGTAACTCCTCCTCCTCATTGCCTCTATCTGTTGGTGTACCTCAAGGCTCGGTCCTTGGTCCTCTGCTCTTTTCCATCTACACCTCGTCCCTGGGCAAAATCATCAACAGCTTTGGCTTCAATTACCACCTCTATGCTGATGACACTCAGATCTACCTCTCTACCCCTGATCTCTCTCCCCCTGTCCTTTCAAAAGTCAGTGACTGTTTATCTGGCATCTCCTCCTGGATGGCCTCCCACCACCTAAAGATCAACATGTCGAAGACTGAACTCCTACTTATTCCTCCCTCCAATGCCTCCCCACCTCCTGACTTCTCTATCACGGTGGAGGGTATCACCATTTCCCCATCAAACCAAGTTCGCTGTCTTGGAGTTACACTGGACTCTGCTCTTTCCTTCATCCCCCACATCCAGTCTCTTTCCTCCTCCTGCCGATACCAACTGCGTAATATTTCCAGAATTCGGCCATTTCTTACCGCTGTCGCCACAAAACAACTCATACACGCCCTGGTAATCTCCCGACTCGACTATTGCAATAATCTCTTATCTGGCCTCCCTCTGTCCCGCCTCTCCCCCCTACAATCCATCCTGAACGCCTCCGCCAGGCTAATTCACCTCACCCGCCGCTCTGTCTCTGCCGCTCCCCTCTGCGACTCCCTTCACTGGCTCCCCATCCACTGCAGAATTAAGTTCAAAATCCTTATCCTTACCTACAAAACCCTCACTAACTCAGCGCCCCACTACCTGTCCTCCCTAATCACCAAATACACCCCAGCCCGCTCCCTAAGGTCAAACAGTGACCTGTGCCTAGCTTCTCCCCG
This sequence comes from Leptobrachium leishanense, assembly GCA_009667805.1. Classification (NCBI taxonomy): domain Eukaryota; kingdom Metazoa; phylum Chordata; class Amphibia; order Anura; family Megophryidae; genus Leptobrachium; species Leptobrachium leishanense. The sequence continues at coordinate 19,875,166 of CM019064.1, read as the reverse complement.
CATCACCTCTTCCCATGATAGACTGCAGGATTTCTCACGCGCAGCCCCCACTCTCTGGAACGCTCTCCCTCGTACTGTCAGACTTTCCCCTAACTTCTCTTCCTTCAAACGCTCCCTGAAAACATTCCTATTTAGGGAAGCCTACCACCCAACTCACTGACACAACCATCAATCACTCTCACCTTACAGTCCTCTCCTCCTGTTTCCAACCCCAACCCTCCCAGATTGTGAGTTCCTACGGGAATAGGGCCCTCATCTCCTCCTGTACTGTTTGTCAAATGTTGTTCAATGTATTGTAACCCTGTCTATACTGTGCTTATTGTACAGCGCTGCGGAATATGCTGGCGCTTTATAAATAAAGAATAATAATAATAATGCGTCCATCGGGTTCAGCCTCTCCCACATAACCTACTGCTGTTGATCCAAAAGAAGGCAAAAAACCCAGTCTGAATGCTTGCCAATATGCAACATACTGGGAAAAAATTCCTTCTTGACCCCAGAATGGCATCAGATTTCTCCTTGGATCAAGAAGCTTTTACCCACATATTAAATATTATAACACTTAATATTCTGTGTCTGCAGGAAGTCATCCAGTCGTTTTTTAAAAGTCTGTACAGACTCTGACCCAACCACCTCAACAGGCAGAGAATTCCACAGCTTTATTCTTCTCACCGTAAAATAACCCTTCCTATGCTTTAAGCTAAATTTTCTTTCTTCCAGTCTAAATGGGTGACCCCTTGTCCTGTGTATAGTCCTGTTAATGAATAGGTTATCAGACAATGGTTGATAATGGCCCCGTATATATTTATATATGGTTATCAGATCCCCTCTAAGGCGCCTTTTCTCTAAACTAAACAGGTTTAAGCTTGTTAGTCTTTCCTCATAACTTAACCCTTCCATCCCCCTTATTAATTTAGTTGCCCGTCTCTGCACTTTTTCTAGCGATATAATATCTTTTTTTAAGACAGGTGCCCAAAATTGCACGGCATATTCAAGGTGCGCAAAGTACAGTAAGCTCACGCAATCACTGATGCGCTAACGGATTTTTTATGGGTTAAGTGTCAGGAAGGTAATATGGGGGGGCACAATATGTGATAAAGTCACCTGGAGGTAACACCTCCTCCTCCAAATGCTAACGTTAGCGTTCACTATGGAATAGGGCTCTTAATCTGGTCTGTTATATAATATGAGGCTCCGCTGTGTAAGGCTAGGGTCAGACGAAAGCATTTTTCCCCGCGAACGTGAAAAAGTGCGTCCGAACGCATTGACGTATTTTTTCACGGAATGCGCAAAAACGGTCAGACGACGCGCATTTTCGGGCGTAATTTTGTACGGATCATCAATAAAACTCTTTTTGCGTCTGGACGTTATGTAGGCTGGACATTAGCAGCGTCTGACGTCTCCTAATCACGCACACACGCCGCTATGCCGCAGCTGCGCACTCAGTACGTCAGTACTAGCGGTTCAGCGTTCTCAAAAAAATGCGTTCAAATTCCACTTGCGTTGCACGGCCGGACTTTTGTGCGGCCGTACTTCGTATATTGGCCGTCATTGCCCGTCATCTGCTGCTAGTGCGGCCGTAATTATGTGCGCCAGAACGCACGTTAAAAGTGCGCTGGTCTGACCCCAGCCTAATGACTTACACGTAATTAACAGCAAAAATACTGTGTATATAAAATTATAAGTAAAACATTAAAACATTCTTTTTCATTTAATAACATAATAGCGTAGGCTTGTTCATACCTACCTAATACGTGTAACATAAAGCTGGTTTGGAAGGTCCCGTGAGCATTTACCATCCCACAGCTGTAATTCCCTGTGTCAGTGATTAGAGTTTTCAGTATTTTGAGGCTCAGGTTCTCACGTATAAACCTCTCTGAGCAGTTGTTGAAGGATCTGTCTTCTGTAGTGACGGTGATAAGGCAGGGAGGTTTATACAGACAGTGTATCCACCAAGTCATCATTATTAATGTATCTCCTGGATTATGAGGACAATGTAGGAGACCAGTAGAGCCGGCAAGAACAGACACAAGGAGATCTGAAAACAGGAGATATTTTAACATGTTATAAATAATGTGCATCAGAAGGAGACAACATGAACATTTTTATGGACCTGGGTAATATGATTTTATTAGGAGTCATGAATCATGGTGAGGAGAATTAAAGAATTTATACATTGAAATGCTTTTATCTTTCAGGCTGCGTGTTCATCATATCTGTCTTTATAGCGGGATGATCGAGCCACACTTACACTATAGCATAGAGAGAAAGAGATATTTTGTTTGACAGAGTTGGTGAAAGTCTGTGTAGGTGGTGACTGACATATATTTACTGTGGATAATCAGGGGTCAGATTCAGTTTTCACATGTCTGAATTCACTAAAGATTGATACTAGATATAAAAGGAGATCTCAAGAGGGACTCACTGCTTATAAAAAATACATCCATTAAGATTTGCTGCATTGAGTGAGAGCCAACAGGGTCACCCCCATTATTACAGGACAGTGGTCCCCAACCCTGGTCCTCAGGTCCCCCTAACAAGCCAGGTTTTAAAGATCCCCTTGGGGAAATGCAGACTGAATCCTGCAATCACTGAGCAGCAAATCATATCACCTGTGCTGTGCTTCACATATCCTGCAAACCTGACCTGTTAGGGGGACCTGAGGACCGATGTTTCTCCTATTATAGGAGAAACAAATCTGACAGGGCCCTATTCCAAGGATGCCTCACCTTGAAACCACATAGTGTGTCATAAGGAATTCAAATGGAAGCAAGATGAAGCACTATACAGCCCTACCTCAAGCCCAAGTGAGTCTTACAAATTCAATTCATTAAACAAATAAATGCAATTGATGGAAAGTTGAAATTTGAAAGCAGAATTTTCTGGGTTTTTTCAGGATATTTCTCTATGTATTAATAAACCATCCCAAGCTTCTTCTCCACCCACAGCTGCTTAAAGTGGAAACACAATACAGCCGATCACACATTTTCTTGATCCCTCCCTTGCAATGCATTTGACAATTAACATGCAATTCACAGAACCTTTATAATTGCGCTGTAATCTTAGACCTGTATTCAGCAGCTAGTTGTACACTTTTTGCTCATAACTCCCTCACTTAATTCCACAGGTGATGATGTTTAGTAAATATAGGCTAATGAATTTAATAATCTCAGCAGTTCTGAACACCTGCTGATATCACACATGTCCATTTACACGACTTCCAAATGTGTTTTCTGTTATTCGCATGCAGGGCTGCCATCAGAAATCTTGGGGCCCCTCGAACAAACCACACGTCAGGGGCTCCTTTCCCTCACCTGCCCATTTTAGTAAATTAATTTAAAAAATTTCCTTATTTTACCGGAAATGGGCTAAATCCCTGCTGGTCCAACAAAGGGATAAAAAAAGTTACCTGGTGGGAGAGCGTTCGTACATGACGTTTGCAGACCATACTAATCGCTCCCTCAGTGATGGTTCAGAGTGCTCTGACCGGCCCCTGATGCTGTGGCCCACCTGGAAATTTGTTGTTATCTTGGTGGGCTATTCCTGCGTGGCGTGGGGGGGGATCCTTATATCTGTGGCTATTAGGCGAGCTGCACAGGGTTTGGCAACAGCCAGGGCACACTGGAGCCACTGGGCCCCTGAACATATGATATCCTGTCACCCAGGCCCAGACTGGCCATCAGGCATACTGGCCGTTTTCGGCCGGTCGGCTGGCGGCCCTCGAGGTACATGAGTGTCACCCCCTAATGGCAGCCCTGTTCCCATGGGAAAACTGGGAAAGCTGACTGACAGATGCACTGGAGGCTCAATTAACCCACACACCTGAGCCCCTCTGCTCGGACAGTCAATGCTATGATATTCATGCACATTCCTGATAAATAATGATTGCAAATATCCTGTTATTCCCATTAACACATACAAATACATACTATTATATAGTTGTAATTATTCCTTGATTTTTCATATATAATAATGTCATTTATAAAGGCTAGCAGAAAAAAAAAATATTGCAAAGAAATATCACCTTACCAGGTATCACAATGGTTAATATCTGAGGATGTGTGAATGTAGGGTGAGAAACATTACATGTCACTTCTCTCCCAGGAATAATCTGCGCACGGTATGTACTAATAACTACCCACGTCTTGTTCTTCTCCATTTCTCTTCTAGTGGTGACATCATCTGATTCTGGGATCCAGGAAATCTCAGCGTCTGGAATCCCACCGACAGCTAGGCTTGTGCACCGATTTTTTTTTCGGTTCAATTCGGTTCGATTTTTCGGATTTTTAAACTTTTCGATTCGGCTCGTTTTCAAAGCAATAAATTTCGATTTGACACATTTCAAGTCCATTCGAAAATTCTGAAAATATTTCGTTTCGGCTCGGAAAACTTTTCGGATCTGCCATTTTCGGATCTAAAAATTTTCGGAAATTCGGCCGCATCCGAAAACACAAATCGGGAAATTTCGTGAAAATTCCGAAATTCCGAAACCCGAAACGCACATCCCTACCGACAGCCAAACACTCAGGGAACCCAGCAGGGTTTATTGTCAGAGACACGGAGGGGGGAACTGATAATTAGTGTGAAGTCCAGATACAAGTTATAATTTTATTCCTGTTAATAAATTTGTATATACTTATAAAGCCAGTTTAGCAAAAGAAGAAGCTATGTTAAAGGAATACTCTATTCATCCTTATCACTCAGGATGTGAGGAGTGCTGTGCCCTGTAATGTTTCGTTTTTGTGATGCTGAGGCGTTTGTGCAAATGACTCTCGGATGCAGAAATAAAGATAAGCGTGCTGCTGGTTTTATTGTAATATAGCAGAGCTGCTGAATGTCTGTTGCTCACAGAGAGGCCAACTGCCAACTGGCTCAGACAGTGCAACGGTCACCAGACAATTTGAACACTGGCATATGATTGGTTAGGATATACATATGCAAATATTACATCTCCCTTCTTTTTATATAACTAAAAGAATAATTCTTACAAGGGTTGTGGTGGAGGACTAAAAGTGAGATAAAAAGCCTCCGCACTATAATAAGTGTGTTTATTATTGCAGAAGCCACTTGCACATCACAGCAATTCAAAGAATTGCATTCCAGAGCTTCTGTGCCACATTCTCCATATGCAGCAAGGAATTCTGGGTAGGATATGCAAATCTAATCTGTCTCGCTTTTATGCATCCTGGATCTGTTATGTCACACTGTGGCTTTCTAGCAGAGATACGGTTATGCAACTAGTCAAAGCCACTCCTAGTACAGCGCTGTTGTTGGGTTTGTTGAACCCTCATCAGCAGGAGCTAGGCATGATGACCAGTTGCAGTGGATGCTTGGACCGTAAGGTAAATTAGTGCTTACAAGAATAATAAAATATATATATGCAATATATAAAAATCTCTAAACTAAATGTTAAACTATAACTATTTACAAATAACTAAATTTAAAACGAGGAATAATGAGTCCATCTTTGCAGCAAGTAGTGGTCCTTGTAAACCCCTGCATCATCACAGGTCCTGGATGTCTCTTGGCCTTCCATACCTGGTTATGTAGGGAGAAGTTGTCAATGAGGAAGGGTGGTGAGCAAGTTGGGTTGATGGTTTGTCGCTGTCATCAGGTAAACACTTACATGGCTATTCAAAGAGAATCGAAAAGTCACCGCACGTTCGGTGACTTTTCGTTCTCTTCAATTCGGTGTGATTTGGCGATCCCATTTCGGCAACCCTGTGGAGTATTCAGCAAACACCACAGGGCTGCCGTAGTGCAGGGAAAAGTCTCGCAAACCCGCCAAAAACTCATAGCAAAACCTGGCGAAGGCACGCCGAAACCCGCAAGAAAATCTGGATTAACCACGCAGGAGAAACCCGAGCAGGAGCTGATCACACGCAGCGCAGCCACCGGAAAAACCCAACACCGCAGACGAATGGAGTTAAATTTTTTAAAAAAAGTTTGCTTGAATGTTTGAAACATAGAAACATAGAAACATAGAAAAATGTTGGCAGATAAGAACCTGTCGGCCCATCTAGTCTGCCCAATTACATGGATACTTTACCTGGATTTATCTTTTGTTTAGGATAGCCTTATGCCTATCCCATGCTTGCTTAAATTCAATTATTGTTTTGGCCTCTACCACTTCTACTGGAAGACTTTTCCATGTATCCACCACCCTCTCAGTAAAATAATGCTTTCTGATGTTACTTTTAAACCTTTGCCCCTCTAATCTAAGACTATGTCCTCTTGTTTTGCTACTTTGTTTCCTTTTAAATATACTCCCTTCCTCTACCTTGTGGATTCCCTTTACGTATTTAAATGTTTCTATCATATCTCCTCTGTCTCGTCTTTTTTCCAAGCTGTACATGTTAAGATCATTAAGCCTTTCCTGGTAACTTTTCTCCTTCAAGCCATACACATTTTAGTAGCCCTTCTCTGAACTCTCTCTAAGATGTCTATATCCTTCTGGAGATACGATCTCCAGTACTCCACACAGTACTCCAAGTAAGGTCTCACCAGTGCTCTGTACAGTGGTATGAGCACTTCCCTTTTCCTACTGCTAATACCTCTCCCTACACAACCAAGCATTCTGCTAGCATTTCCTGCTGCTCTATTACATTGACTACTTACCCTTAGATCCTCTGCAATAATAACCCCTAAATCCCAACCCTCAGATGTTGAGGTTGGGACTGAATCAAATATTCTATATTCAGCCCTTGGGTTTTTACGTCCCAGGTGCATTATCTTGCACTTATCCACGTTAAAACTCAATTGCCACAGCTCCGACCATTTTTTTAGTTTACCTAAATCATTTGTCATTTGGCTGATCCCTCCAGGAACGTCAACCCTGTTGCAAATCTTTGTGTCATCAGCAAAAAGACATACTTTTCCACTAATACCTTCTGCAATATCACTAATAAAAATATTAAATAGAATGGGTCCAAGTACTGACCCCTGAGGTACCCCACTGGTAACAAGACCTTGCGCCGAATAAACTCCATTTAGCACAACCCTCTGTTGCCTGTCACTCAGCCACTGCCTAATCCATTCAACAATATTGGAATCCAAGCTCAAAGATTGCAATTTATTGATAAGCCTTCTATGCGGAACAGTATCGAAAGCCTTACTGAAATCTAAATAAGCAATGTCTACTGCACCACCTGTGTCTATTATTTTTGTTACCCAATCAAAAAAATCAATAAGATTAGTTTGGCATGATCTCCCTGAGGTAAACCCATGTTGTTTCTGATCCTGTAATCTATGTGTTTTTAGATGTTCAACAATCCTTTCCTTTAACATGGTTTCCAATAATTTCCCCACTACTGACGTAAGACTAACTGGCCTATAGTTCCCAGATTCCTCCCTACTACCCTTCTTGTGAATGGCACAACATTTGCTAATTTCCAGTCTTCTGGGATGACTCCCGTTAACAAGGATTGGTTAAATAAATCTGTTAACGGTTTTGCTATTACATCACTGAGCTCTTTTAATAATTTAGGGTGGATCCCATCAGGCCCCATTGACTTATTTGTCTTTACTTTAGACAGCTGCTGTAGAACCTCCTCCTCTGTAAACTGATATGTAATTGTCTCGTTAGTGTTTCCTCCTAACTGAGGTCCCTTTCCTTCCTTTTCTTCTGCAAAGACTGAACAAAAATATTCATTGAGGCAGTCAGCGAGACTTTTATCCTCTTCTACATACCTTCCTTCCTTTGTTTTTACTCTAACTAATCCTTGTTTGAAAAGTGAAACGCTGTTTGCAAAGAAGCTAATGAGTGAAAATGTCTGAAATTTACATGTGAGGTCCAGGGAATGATAATAAAAAGGGCTGTTACAGAAAAAAGAATGAACGTTTAAAAAAAAATAGATAAATAAAGAGACTTGTTAATGCAGAATATTATAATCAATGGTTTATTAGATATTATATTTTTAACATTGAAGCCTATGGGATTCGCCGGAATAAATCTGCCGCATGAAACCACCGAATGGCAGGGCATTTCATCAACATTTCACTAGTGGTTTTTGTTCTCTGAATAGTCGAAGCTATGGGGATTTCACTGCCCTCGAACAGGCACCGAATAGGCACGTATGTGCAGGCAATTCGCCAACATTGCCATGTATTATGTGAATAAAAAGGGTCCAGCCTCGGCGCAAAGAAATATAACATGTATTTTAAAACAGTTTGGGATCAGTTACTGTGACGTAGCAGTATTGTTCTTATAGTAGATGCAACTTATTGATTACTTTACATAGCGATACAGTCTATCTAGTGTTTGAAAATCAGAAATGCATATCCCAGCTATACATCTATACTAGGGATGAGCCGAACACCCCCGAGTTCGGTTCGCATTCGAACTCGAACTTTCCAAATGTTCGAATTCGAACTCGAACTTTCCAAATGTTCGAATTCGAACTTGAACTCAATACAAGTCAATGGGGCTGAAAATTCGATTTTTAGAGTGCCCTCCAAGAGGGCATATATGCTAGATATTTGCCATAAAAGGTGTATGGGGTCCGGGTAGTGCCCTGGGGACAGGAAACAAGGACAAAAAGTTAAAAAAAAAGTTTTTAAAGGGACAGTGAGTTTTCCATGAAATAAGGGTTAAAAATAAAAACGAAAAATTCCTTCAAATATCGTGCCTAGGAGGTCCCCATTACCTGCCCGTGAAGTGGCGGATTTCTAGGATGTATAGAAACATGTAAAAACCAAAAAATGACATTTCATATGACGGTAAATGCTTTTCCTTTAATCTATCCATAAACAACTGCTTGGGGCGGCAGTCTGTATGAAAAGAGGAGACATTTTCGGACACACAGAAAAAGTTTACAGATTTTTTGGCTAAATTATTGTGAAACTTATGCAGGCTTTGGATGAAAGTAACAATAGGTGCTTTAAAATTGGGCCTTTAGCGTCGGCAACAGTGCCGTCACACCGTAACCCCTCTGAGGATATGAATCTGGTACAGGCGTCAGTGGCAGTGCACCCAAATATTGTGCCTTTGGTGCCAGGCCAGCAAGTGCCATCATACAGTAACCCCTCTGTGGTATTGTGGAAGAGTGCGGGGGTGGACCATGCAGTCAGGGCCGGTGCTAGACTATTTTGCACCCTAGGCAAGACCAGCTACTTGCACTCCCCCAAAAAAAAAAACGACACAACATGAAACTGCTAAATTTCTTTTTACTTAAGAATAAAGTTTGAAAAGCACCAATAGTAAAGGTAAAATAAATATAAATAAACTGTATTAAACCATTTTAAATTAACTCTATTAAACAAATTAAAATTAACTGTATTGAACAAATATAAATTAACGAAAAAAAAAATAAGAGTTGTCACGTAAGTTTCAATTTCAGACACATCAAAATTTCACTTGCGTGCCTCATCCTTTGCAAATTTTCATCATGCGTATATATATATATATTGCCCAGGCCAGCTCACATCATGCTCACAGACAGTCACAGATGCGCCATCATGCATATATATATTGCCCAGGCCAGCTCACATCATGCGTATATATATTGTCCAGGCCAGCTCACATCATGCTCACAGACAGTCACAGATGCGCCATCATCATAGGCGTGCGCAGCCTATTGCATTAGGGTATGCACCCAAAAGCTCAAACACATGAAAAAAAATTTATGATTATATATATATATATATACACACACACACGCACCCTTATGCATACATACACACGCACACACTCTCACACATTCAGTCTATATATATCATTACAATCAGGGTAATTCAAAGAGAATTGAAAAGTCACCGCACGTTCGGTGACTTTTCGTTCTCTTCAATTCAGTTTGTCTTGACGATTCCCAGTTCGGCGACCCTGCGGTGTATTCAGCAAGCACCACAGGGTCCCCGAATTGCAGGGAAAGGTCGCCGCAAATCCGCCGAAAACTAACCGCAAAACCCGGCGAATGCACGCCGAAAACCCGCAAAAACATCTAGATTAACCTGCCGGAAAAAGCCGAGCAGGAGACGATCACACACAGCGAAGCTGCCGGAAAAAGCCGACACCGCAGACGAATGGAGTGAAAAAATTATCAAAACAGTGTGCTTGAATGTTTGAAAACTGAAACGCTGTTTGCAAAGAAACTACTGAGCGAAAATGTCTGAAATTTACAAATGATCCAATGAATGATAATAAAAAGGGCTGTTACAGGAAAAATAAGTAAAAAAAAAAAACCAGGAAAATGCTTGAAATATCCTAAAAAAAAATTATAAATAAAGAGACTTTTTACAGCAGAATTTTATAATGAACGGATTATTAGATATTGAATTAAAACGGGAATATTTTTAACATTGAAGCCTATGGGATTCGCCTGAATAAACTTGCCGAATTAAACCACCGAACAGCAGGGCATTTCGGGAAACTTTCACTGCTGGTTTTTGTTCTCTGAATAGCTGAAGCAGTGCTTTTTCATGGGGATTTCACTGCCCTCGAACAGGCACCGAACGGGCACCGTATGTGCAGGCAATTCGCCAGGATTTGGTGAATTGCCTGCTCTCTGGATAGCCAAATGGCCAGGAAAGGTAACCGAATGCAGATTTTCAGCATTCGGTTACCTTTCTCCAGCCATTCGAATCTCTTTGGATAACCCTGTATGTTTATAATTCAGAGGTGCAGCAACCATGGCCATCCAGTTGTTTTTGAACTACATTTCCCATGAGTCTCGACTATCCCAATTAGTGGCTGAGTATTGTGGCCGATTGTGTTTTATGACTATCAGGGTTATTCAGAGAGAGGTGAAACTCAGGAGAATGGCTGGAGAAGTGAAAATTCTAGGTCAAAATAGCCAAACAGGAAAAATTCTCCCATTTATCTCACTTTCCAAATCGGCTATTTGGTCCAGATTGTTCTCTTTTCCTGCCATTCTCCTGGTTTTCACCTTTCTCTGAACAACCCTGAGAGAGAGGTGAAAGCCAGGAGAACTGGCAGGAGAAGAGAACAATCTAGACCAAATAGCTGATTTGGAAAGTGAGATAAATGGGAGAATTTTTATGGTTTGTTATTTTAACCTAGAATTTTCACTTCTCCAGTTATTCTCCTGCTTTTCACCACTCTCTGAATAACCCTGTGAATGTTTAATCCCAAGGTGAAAAATAACATTACTTTAGATGTTAAAAGCGAGCAATGAGGAAATTTTGTATTTTTTCACACAGCAGTTAAATGCAGCATATTAGAAGAAGTTTTAGGAGGGAAATTAACACTTCTCACTCAGAACAGAAGCAAACACCACACACCTTCATCCTACATACAATGTATCAAATTCATTACACCAGACAAAAAACACCTGGTGTTTACCGTTTGAGAAACACAGGTCATTTAGAGGTGAGAAACTTTGCACGTACACATTAGTTTTTAATTCAATATCTAATAAACTGTTGCTTATAATATTCTGCAGTAAAGAGTCTCTTTATTTCTAGATTTTTTAAGCATTTTTTATACTTTTTTCAAAATTTCTTTTTTTTGCGAACTCGAACCGAACACACCCAAAAAGTTCGAAGTTCGCGAACTTTCGAACGACCAAAGTTCGAATAGAACTCCGAACTGATCGAACCGAACAGCTCATCCCTAATCTATACCATGGCTCTTAATTACAAGAATAATAATTTCTCAGAGTTGCAGGTTTGGTAAATTCTGACGAAACTTAGTGTATTGCAAAATCAACATAAATATGACCTTGGGAGGTCCAATGCTCGTATATCACAGTGGGAAGCACAAAATGTTCTGGACCTTGTATTGAGTAAATGCAATATTGTGAAATGGGAGTAACAATAGAAATTTGGTCATACAGTCTCAAGAGTCCATCAAAAATCGTCTGTATCTGTGTAGTATTTTACAAAGGGTGTGATAGACCCTTCGGGTAGTGTTCGCCTCTTCCACTCTCCTCCGTTTGTGTCCTCTATTTCAGGACGCTGTAATATAGCGGAAAGATTTTGATCGGACTCTGCTTTGTTTTCCCATAGATGAGGATGTCATCAACTATGTCTGCTACACCTTCATACGTTTCATCTATTTTCTACTGGAATTCATCTTGTGCTGATATTATTCTGAAAGGTAGACGTTTGAACCTGAATCACCCGAAGTCTGTGTTAGTGAGTTTGGAGGATTTAATAGCCCAATAGCCAGATCTAGCATCTAGGACACTAAAGTACTGAGCACCTGCTAGTGGTTGGGAGTGATGTCTTCTAGAGTATGTAAAGGATAATGCATTCGCTTGAATGCCTTATTGAGATCTCTTGAGTCTAGACATATCCATAATTTTCCTGTATGAGGCCTATCTGCAATAATCATGGAGTTAACCCAATCAGTAGCCTCTGTAACTTTAATGATTACACACTGTCTCTCCATGCTCTCGAGTTCTTCTTTAACCCCTTCGCTGCTGAGCCATTTCATGCCTGTGTGCTGAGCTCATCTTTACCGCTTTTGCTCATCGTGTTTAAACGCGTTTTGGAGACACGTTTTATTATACGACCCAGACAAATGACATATCGTTCTTTCCGGCAGACTCGACAGATTCATAATATGTCATTATCATATGTATACGTCATGTCCTGCCTGTATATTATAACAAAAAATGCAATAAAATGTGAATTTTCAATAATTTACAGCGTGTAAAGTGTTTTCTTTCTCTTTTTATCATGTGAGCGCTCGCAGTTATATTTTCTATGGGTTGCGCTTGTTAAACAAAAAATAGAAATGGGGACTCGTTACATTTTTTTGGGGGGAAATTACGTGCTTTTTAGCAAACGCCCCCATAGAAAAAATCATTAGTGCAGCATCATTGTTCAAATTATAATTGAAATTGGAACAGTATTGCTGCATTAATAAAACAAAACAAAAACTGTTTATTTTTTTATTATTATTTTTTATTATTATTTTTTTATTATTTATTATTTTTATTTTAACTTAACATGGTCATGTTTAGTATCATTGGAAAGTCCATGCACTGGCTGCTCCAATGATACCAAACATTAAGCCATAGCTGCCACAGATTGGAGATTGGGTCCAGATTGGAGATAGGGGGCTTAGTGCGATGACGCCAGTCGTCAGGGGGAGACCCTGGAAGCTTGGCCGACATCCAAGATGTCAGCCAGATCCGGGAGGGGACCGCAATACGGCACCTGTTGGTGCCGAATCACGATCCAGCTCCCTAGGGGTAAAAGACAGCCGCCGCTTGGAAGGGCAGGCTGTGCCCTTCCAAGTGGTGCCTGCCTTTTTGGACTGCCCCACACGGATGGGGAGGGAGAGAGGTCCAAAGGACCCCCCTCCCTTTCAGGCACCTTTCCGGCACTGGCAGGGGGGTGCCTAAATAGCTCAGCGCGTCCTCCGTAGCGAAGTGGTTAAGGCAACTGCGTAATGCGAGAGGGATTCTTCTTGGTGGGTGCACTACAGGGGTTGCCTGTGGGTTTAAGTGTATGGTACACTCACCAGGGAAAAAGCCAATTCCTTTAAAGACGTCTGCAATACCTCCACGATTGATCCTTCACTCTGACTGCTTGTGACGGATAGTACCCGTTTGATGAGGCCAAAATCAATGTTGCTTTTTAGGTCTATGACGGGAGGTGCCCATGTGTCGACGTTGTAAAATGTTAGGAACATTTGAGTGTGTTTGTGCTGGCATTTCAGGTAGCACTTTCATATAACTGCCAGGAGTTCACCACCGTAGCCATACAGGTGTCACGGTGCCGGTCGCAGAGTACACTGGGTTTTCAGGTTATTGTAATCGTACAGGGGAATGATGTTAGCAGAGGATCCAGTGTCTATCTTGAATCTTATTTCAATTAGTTTTGGACCGACTTGGAGACTGGCAAAAGCTTGCACCATGTCTGGGCGGTGACTGTTTTGGGTCACAGAGTCTACGACCATTTCATTACGCTCTTCTGGGTCAGTGCCATCTTTGTTTATAGAATAGACATTTTATTGGGGCTGGAGCGGCACACTTTGGCGAAGTGGTTAGGATTTCCGCATGACTTGCATAGTTTCCCTCTTGCAGGACATTGACAGCGGGTGGTATGTTGCTTGTTTCCACAGTAGTTGCACTTTGTGGGTTGCGCTCGATCATAGCTATGAGAAAAGAAAATGTATGTGAGGGGGCCATGTTGCCTCCAGCCCACGCCAATGTTTGTTAGGTGAGTAACCTCGTGAACGTCATTGTTACGCGGGGCGACTGAGCCTGGGTTTCTGGTATTTGACAGTAGCTGCGCCTGGGTCAATTCATGTGATCTGGCTATATCGATCGCTTTCTCTAGTGTTAACTCAGACCCGAAATTTAATAATTTCTCCCTCACTCTCGGAGAGTGTATGATGAAGAAAATGAGGTCTCGGATCATCTCATCGCTCTGAGCATAATTGCAGTCCGGAGCAAGGAGCCGTAAGTCGGTCACAAACTTCTCAAAAGGTTCCTGAGCCTTCTGCACTTTCTGGAGGAACTTATATCGTGCAAATACTACGTTAGCTTTGGGCTCGACATATTTATTTATTTTCAAAGTATTTTACCAGGAAGGATACATTGAGATTTCTCTCGTTTTCAAGTATGTCCTGGGTTCAAGAACATTGAAGTGTTACAGTTACAGAAATACAAAGTAATAAAATGCAAGATATTAAAAACTAAAACGCAAATATACAGATTAACCAGAATATAGTTATGTAGGAATTAGGAAATATACAGGGTTATTCAGAGAACGTGAAAAGCAGGAGAATGACTGGAGAATGAAAAATTCTAGGTCAAAATAGTCGATTTGGAAAGTGAGATGAAAGGGAGAATTTTTCTGGTTTGGCTATTTTGACCTAGAATTTTTCATTCTCCAGTCATTCTCCTGCTTTTCACGCTCTCTGAATAACCCTGATAGTCACTGTGTTACATGTTTACAGGTGCATTCTGTATATAGTCACTATGTTACATGTTTACAGGCGCATTCTGTATATAGTCACTATGTTACATGTTTACAGGTGCATTCTGTATATAGACACTATGTTACATGTTTACAGGTGCATTCTGTATATAGTCACTGTGTTACATGTTTACAGGTGCATTCAGTATATAGTCACTGTGTTACATGTTTACAGGCGCATTCTGTATATAGTCACTATGTAACATGTTTACAGGTGCATTCTGTATATAGTCACTGTGTTACATGTTTACAGGTGCATTCTGTATATAGTCACTGTGTAACATGTTTACAGGTGCATTCTGTATATAGTCACTGTGTAACATGTTTACAGGCGCATTCTGTATATAGTTACTGTGTTACAAGTTTACAGGTGCATTCTGTATATAGTTACTGTGTTACAAGTTTACAGGTGCATTCTGTATATAGTCACTGTGTTACATGTTTACAGGTGCATTCTGTATATAGTCACTATGTTACATGTTTACAGGTGCATTCTGTATATAGTCACTATGTTACATGTTTATAGGTGCATTCTGTATATAGTCACTATGTTACATGTTTACAGATGCATTCTGTATATAGTCACTGTGTTACATGTTTACAGGTGCATTCTGTATATAGTCACTATGTTACATGTTTACAGGTGCATTCTGTATATAGTCACTACGTTACATGTTTACAGGTGCATTCTGTGTATAGTCACTGTGTTACATGTTTACAGGTGCATTCTGTATATAGTCACTGTGTTACATGTTTACAGGTGCGTTCTGTATATAGTCACTGTGTTACATGTTTACAGGTGCATTCTGTATATAGTCACTATGTTACATGTTTACAGGTGCATTCTGTATATAATCACTATGTTACATGTTTACAGGCGCATTCTGTATATAGTCACTGTGTTACATGTTTACAGGTGCATTCTGTATATAGTCACTATGTTACATGTTTACAGGTGCATTCTGTATATAGTCACTGTGTTACATGTTTACAGGTGCATTCTGTATATAGTCACTATGTTACATGTTTACAGGTGCATTCTGTATATAGTCACTGTGTTACATGTTTACAGGTGCATTCTGTATATAGTCACTGTGTTACATGTTTACAGGTGCATTCTGTATATAGTCACTGTGTTACATGTTTACAGGTGCATTCTGTATATAGTCACTGTGTTACATGTTTACAGGTGCATTCTGTATATATTCACTGTGTTACATGTTTACAGGTGCATTCTGTATATAGTCACTGTGTTACATGCAGTGGCGTAGCTAGAAGAACTATAAAAATAACAGTTGACATAGACATAACATAATGAAACACAAAGTGCAAAAACATAAAAAGTTACAATGGTATCTCCTGTCACTCTACAAGAATAATAGATATATCATAGGGGATATTTACTTTCTACTGTATTATACCGTTGGCTGCTACAATGATGATAAACTTTGTTGATTGGGAGACAGAAATTTAAACCGTGCCAGGAGAAGATTCATAGCTGAAGCTTCTCCTGCTGCAGCCGCTGTTTGAATTTCTCTCTCGGCGTCGCTGAAGCTTACTATTATTGCAAGAACACCAAACTATGGTATATCGTAAATAACCGCATAAGACTGAGCTAAATATTCTGTCCTTGGTGTCCATGTTTTAGGGTGAGTTGTTGAAGTATTCAATGATCATAAGTTAATGTTACAATTTTAGCTTTATCTGTATTTTATGCGTGATTTTTATACTCCAAAAGCTTTTTAACTCTGCGTATAATTATTCCCCCCCAAAGTACAATTTTTAAACATATTTTAAGGTCATTAATCTGTAGAGAATCTGCCACCACTGATGATGCACAGGAGGCTTGACTGCACTAATAAGCTCCTGTAAATGTCAGTGAGACATGCAAGACACCGTTAGACTTCATACATGGAGGTCTGCACGTTTAACAAGCTGCACAGTCTGCGCATTCTTACCTTCTGCAATCACATTCTTGATGACAAACATCCCCAGGGAAACACTAAAGTATAACGTTCGTAAGATATGCAGGACAGATCCCATTCTTCATTCAGTGTAACCCTCCAAGGCTTTCTCTAGTTTGATGTTATGAACAGTCATGGTGCGTTTTGTGTCAGCGCTGGAACACAACACAAAGTTGCAAAAAAAATAACAAGTTTGACGCGTTCCTGCTTCTCTTTATACCTACGCGTTAGTTTCCTGTGTGCGGCTCTCATATGGTCAGAATGGGGAAATACACTACCGTGTACAGCACGTCATGCACTCATTTTACAGAGTTAATGCCTTTAATCCTTTCAATACCAAAAACCAGTGTGCCTCCTGCGGAGAAAGGAAATTGTCAGTGAGACCTCGCTCCTGTCACCCTGTAAAGAAGTTGCAAGGAGCAGCCTCCACCCTCACTGTAACAAAAAAGCTAAACAAACTTTACTGCAGCATTCCAGCAGTCAGAGACCTGTAAGAATACAGGAAGAGCTGTGGGGTCACTCAGTGCTGTACAAGGATAAGATTCAGGGGGTTATAATGAGTGAAAATCCCTGTACAGTACAGATACAAGGTGTTACTGTAATTGCCACACACAGGCATTATGCGTCACATACAGATACAAGGTGTTGCTGTAATTGCCATACACAGGCATTATGCAGCACATACTGATACAAGGTGTTGTTGTAATTGCCATACACAGGCATTATGCAGCACATACAGATACAAGGTGTTGCTGTAATTGCCATACACAGGCATTATACAACAAATACAGATACAAGGTGTTGCTGTAGTTGTCATACACGGGCATTATGCAGCACATACAGATACACGGTATTGCTGTAATTGCCATACACAGGCATTATGCAGCACATACAGGTACAAGGTGTTGCTGTAATTGCCATACACAGGCATTATGCAGCACATACAGATACAAGGTGTTGCTGTAATTGCTATACACAGGCATTATGCAGCACATACAGATACAAGGTGTTGCTGTAATTGCCATACACAGGCATTATGCAGCACATACAGATACAAGGTGTTGCTGTAATTGCCATACACAGGCATTATGCAGCACATACAGATACAAGGTGTTGCTGTAATTGCCATACACAGGCATTATGCAGCACATACAGATATTGCATTGCTAATAATCTCATTCTGATCGCTACAAATCCCCATAAGCAGGAGATCTCACCATTTTATTATCTGTCTGCAGCACATTTACTGACACAAAGGCCATTTCTGCCTATTTCTATCTAGTAATGCAAGCTCCAGATAACGCTGGATATCTCTTATGAACAGTCTCTTCACCTTTAAAACTTTAAAAAGAGACCCCAAGCTCTTATAAGCTTACACTCTTTACATTAGAAAATAGCGCAAGGAGGTCTCCATCTCCTCGAATTCTGTTTCTTATACTTGTAGTGGTTTACAGAAATCATTCTAGCGATCACCTCACCCACAACCACACGCCAATGTATCACAGGGGAAAGCTAAGCTCAGTTATTGTGTTGTTATTACAGATTTAGGAATAAAATATCAACTATATACAGGCCTGGGTATAATTGTGCACTGGGGTTGCCAGATCGGCCATATTTACCTGGACACATATTACTATATCATGCTGAGGGGGAGCGCGGAGGAAAGTGCTGCCCCAAAACATGTATATTTCATATGCTGCAGGAAGGAAATCACGGCAGGTCACCTGAGATTCCTGTTTGGTTTCTTAAATATGCTGTATGGCAGGTTTTAAGGCTAATTGTTATAGCGCTTCACGCATCCTGTTATAGTATGATGCAGTATCTAACAGGGGAATGGGGGTAACCCTAGCAACTAAATAAAGTGAGGTAGATACTGAATATAAAGTATCATTAAAATGAAGCCTTTAACCCATTAGTGACCAGGGGTTTTACACAAATCCATCCTTTAGTGACAACTGCTGTTTTTACGTTTTCTGCGCTGTTCGTGTTTAGGTCAAAGTTTCCTCTTAGGCTCTTGTCAGACAAGCGCAGCGTTCACATCCGTGATGGCGCACAAAAGTACGTCTGTGATAGCATGAAATAAAGGCCAATGGAGCCCCACACACAAAGTACGTCCGCACTGAACTGCGGACTCACAACGGTCACGGCAAACGGACGCAAGTTAAGCAAGAACGTACAACCCCTAGAACGGCGTAGCGGCCTGTGTGCATGAGGAGGAGACGTCAGACGCACTGGTTTTGCGGCCTACATCACATCCAGACTCCAGAACTTTCCGGCGTGGCTGGAGTGTGTCCTGGATGCTGGAGAGTGTATCCTGGACACTGCAGGTGACATGGACGTGGAGAGGCTTATCACCAAAGTGGGGGAGCACCCCGAATTGTGGGACACAGCCAGCAAACATTACAAACACAAGATCAGGAAGGTGAACGCATGGGCTGCTGTGGCGAGGGCGGTGTACCCTGCGTATGACACATGGTCTGATCACAAACAGAAAGTGAAGAGTGAGTACATGATTATTTTATTCATAAATCAAATGCATATTGAATATAAAATAAATGTAAATGGCAAACAAATTTAGGAACGTCACATGTCAAATGCTCTCCATCTCCCAGGGACCCTGACCTGCTTCGCTAGGCAAATAATTTGCCAGGACATCGCGATACCTGTTGCTGTGTCGATTCACAGGCATAACATCATCATTAATAAATTCCTCCAAACCAAAAACAGACAAGGAGTCATCAAAATTATAACCATCCCTCCCACGAACAAAATTAAGCAACACACAGCAGCATTTAACTATATCTACACAAAAATCTAGGTGCACATCTAGCGGCCTATGAAAAATCCTCCACTTGTTGCTCAGTATGCCAAAGCTACACTCGACATACCGTCTCGCCTGCGACAGCCTGTAATTAAACACCCGCTTCTTCACAGTCAGGTGTGTCCCACCCTGAGTATGGCTGCAGGAGATGTGTGGACAGGCCGAATGCCTCGTCCCCCACAAAGGCAAAGGGGACTGCCACGTCTGTGCCAGGCAAAGGTGTTGGTCTGGGTATGTTCAGGGTCCCACTCTCTATTTCATTCCACAGTGTGGAGTTCCTGAACAGTGTGGAGTCAGATTCTTTCCCGTATGACCCCACATCCACACAGACAAGATTATAGTTGGCATCTGCCACTGCCAGTAGGCCAATCAAAAATAATGTTTATAATTGTGATACAGTGAGCCACTCTGCAGTGGCTTCACTATGCGGACATGTTTGCCATCCACGGCTCCCAGGCAGTTCAGAAAGTTTGCTCTGTCCAGAAATCCCACAGCAATTTGTGCCCATGCCTTGTCTGTGGGTGTTGGCAAACATTCCTCCCTCATCGTGTCCGATATTGTCTGGCACACCTTGCGGACGATCTCGCTAGCTGTAGATCTGCCAATGCGGAAATTATAATGCAGGTCCTGCAGACTGCATCCACTGGCAAGATACCTATCAAAAATAAATAAATGTGTGTTATGATCACATTCCATGAACCGCACCTAATATAATTTTTCTGTTTTGCAGCACATGACATCATTGTGAAATAGAGGACGGTCAGGAACAATTACACCCGGGTCCTCAAGAAAGATGCAGAATCGGCATGCTCAGGATCAGCGGCGAGGAGGGGCCGCAGTTATATATATATGCAAAGCAGCTTTCATTTCTTTGACGGACCCTCAAACCAAGACCTATGGTGAGCAGCATGGATGTCCCATCGACATCCGGGGAACATGTGGTTCTGCCACCTGCTCCGAAGATGTGGAATAGGCTGGAGCAGAGTCGCAGTTGGAGGAGGAGGAGACCGCTGCACAGGAGCCAGCTAAGGCAAGATAGGACACCACCAGACCAGCGCTCAAAAGGAGAAGGCCACCGGGTACTGAATTCGAGTATGCCATGGTGACATTCATGGATGCTCACCATCCAGCACCACCACCACCAACACCTTCGCGCTGCAGGTTCTGGGACGACGATGACGTGACTTTCTATTATTCGTGTCTGCCCAGGTTGCACCAGATGAGCCTGGCTCAGAAGATGGAGTTCCGCCGGAGACCATTGGACACCATCTACAGCATTTTGAGCTGGCCTCCAGTACCGCCTGTGCCTCGCAGTGCTGTGGCCCAAACACAATATGCCGGTGGTTATTACCGGCAGCCGCAGCCTCCACACCAACCCATATTCCCTGGTGCTAGGTCACAACGACCCTCTCAGTCAGAGTACCACCGAGGTTACATGCCCAGTCCTTATGACCCAGATACTCCTCATTATGAGGATTTGTAGTTTTTTTCTTTTTTAATTACTTGTTTTATGCTATGCATTGTTGGGCTATGTTTTCGCTGTATTTACCACATGTATTGTTCGTGGACTCTTTCATTTTCTTATTATGAATGTTATGTTCAGTAACATATGGTGTGTATATGTTATTTTGTTTAGAATTACCATTATTGTGGATAAAATATTTATTTTGCTTTCATTGTTGTCGGTGTCATGCATTATTGAGTACATGTGATATTATGCAATGCGTGTGTGTGTGTGGGTATGCATGTGCGAATGGGCTAGTGGACATATCACTACACACCGACAATGGGGGCTCTGCACACCGAGCACATGTCTGCTGACTGGCAGCGAAGTCATGAATGCTGTTGTTTGATAGTACTTACCGCAACGTGATGACCAGCATCTCCTCCACTGGTATGGAGTCCCTCATGTTGGTGTCCCTCTTCATCAACGGCTCACGTACCTTCCACAACAGTTCGTCGAAGGAGGGGAATGGACATTCACAGGTAGTTGAAGAACTTTGCCGGGTCCCTCTCTCGCAGTGGCCTGTACAGCGTCCCGAAGTGGCCATGCGTGTATCTGGCAGCGTTCGATGGGATGAACCCATGATTGCCGTTTTCGCTTGTTCTTGAGGTACAGGTAGCCCGTAGCAGCAAACACAAATACTTGGACTGCATCCATCTTGGAAAAACGCCACCATCCCCAATATGGCTTTTTATACCCTTTTTTCTCTTGTTTTTTTTAATCTGCAATTAATTTGGTTACTCATATTTCGCTTTTTTATATTGATTCATCAAGAATCTCGGACGTGATCACGGACTGTGCGGCCACTACTGCGTCTTCCGTAAAAAAGTGCGTCCGTAATGCACGGATGCACAGTCTATAGAAAACGCGTTCGTCTGACCCTAGCCTTACTCGTTTATGCAACCCACACATATTATACACCATTTTTCTCACCATTAAATGGATTTTCTAAAAAATACCATTATTTCCATCATATCCTATAACTAGCTTTTGCCCGTGGCTTCGCGTGCGTGGATTTTAGTATTTGTTAAAATTGTTTTTTAAAAGAAACTTGAGGTTTTTTTTGGTAGAACCCCCCTTTCCCCCAACTTCGGATTTTTGAAAAATTGTAAACACGTGTTTTTTTATTTTTCAAGAAGAATGTAAGTGCCAAATTTCACACCTGTAACATCTTTGGTTTTTGAAATATACTGTAGGTATACTGATAAAAGAATTCACATCCCTTTCCCCCACCCCCCTAACTGGATTTTCAGAAAGTGATAAAACATGGTGTTTTTTTTTCCATGAAGATTGTAAATATCGAACTTCACACCTGTGTATTCATCCCCCTTTATGCCCCCCCCCACTGGATTTTTGGAAAATGGTAAAATACATGGGGCCTATTACATTATTCGCGCTGCGCATTTGCACGACTGCAAAACCATTTGCGCAGAACGTCGTATTACGACGTTCGTGCAAATGATGCGCGTTAACGTCCAACGCGAGTGACCCTGCGCGAACCCAGCGCGAGCGCAAGTGCGTGCGCGCATCCTATACTTAACATTGTGAGCGCAAATGCATTAAGCGGATGGTGTTACAAACGATGCGCAACTTCCTACGAACGACGTTTGCGCATAATTTTAACGTCTTTGAAAACCTGGTGTTAACTGCAAATCTGAACGTTCTGGCCGAAACTAAATGAAGCTGCACAAAATAAAATATACAGTACAATTACACATTCTACACATACCCAAACAATAAAATGGAGAGGTTGTGTGTGTTTTTATTTTTTTTTATTGCTGCAGCATATATACTCGGATTGATTTTGACAGGTGCACAAACTTAACGGGAGACAATTTGTGATTTATTTATTTTATTTATGCACATTCCAAAGTACAAAGCATCACCCACAATATAGGTACAGTTTCAATAAGCTATTCATATACAGATGCTCTGATAGCAGACAGACATGATTGTAGCCCAAACTTTGAATCATTAAATAATGTACATTTGTCCATTCATGGTTAGCAACATCCAGAATGCAGTCAGGGGACCATAAGGCTGCATTGGATCCCCGTGCACCAGCAAACACTTTATGCCGATTCGTGTTTTCGGATGCGGCCGAATTTCCGAAAATGTTTAGATCCGAAAATGGCAGATCCGAAAAGTTTTCCGAGCCGAAACGAAGTATTTTTCGTAATTTTCGAAATGGACTTGAAATGTGTCAAATCGAAATTTATTGCTTTGAAACGAGAACAGAGGTTCCGAAAAAACGAAAATTTCCGAACTTACGAAAAGTCGATTCGAAAAATGGTCGAAATTCCGAAACCATGTACAATTCCGAAAAACGAACATTTCCGAAATCACGAAAAGTCGATACAAAAAACGAGCTAAGTGACACGAAAAATGGTCGATATTCGGAAAAAAAAGTACACGAAAAACGAATCGAAACGAGCCAAAAAGTTTAAAAATCCTAAAAATCGAACGGAAAAAAAAAAAAAAACGGTGCACAAGCCTATTGCATACTCTGAACCTGTGCCTGGATGACTTTATTACCTCTTCAGTGGATTTAGAGGAGCAGGTGCACCGGGTGAAGAAATTGCTTTCATTAATGGATAATTGGCAAGCAGGTTTGTGTCTGATGTCACAACATGGCAACAATACGTTTAGCCGGTGTATAGCTGTGGCAAACAGGACACATTCAGCGTGCACACAGGACTCATTGACCATCCGTGCTGTGATATACGGACCTGTGTATCTGCTGCCAAGGAAGCAGGCATTCCTGGAGATGGTTGATATTAGCAACATGCGTCAAGCACCACCTCAGTACCAGATGGCAGCAGGAGAAAGTCACACACTAGGAATTCAGCACACGAGATCAATAACAACCCATCGCCAACAAGACGGACTTTTTATCTATTACCCTAGCTATATTTATTGATTTATGACCCCCACAATTGTCCTCCTTAAAAAATTGGCATTGATGTAGACCATGCAGCAGCAAAGAGGGAAAAAAATTAAATGAAGCCATTTAACGAGGCAGAACTGGTGGCGAATGTCATTTAATGGACAGCCCCATTCTCTGAATGTAGCATGGGATAGAATGCACATTTTATTAATTGCATTGGGTTCTTGAGATAGTATCTGACCATTAAGCACAATGCAACCCTGTTTCAGCTGTAGTGTGATCTGATCTAGTTGCCCAGGTTTCCCGCTTTGATAAACTTTTCAGTGGTTTAAAAGCAGTCTGCCCACCGATTTCACTGCACGACGTCAATGCGCTCCACGATTTTGCGCACGCAAAAACTTGAAGGCTGAAAAAATGCGCTCGGATCGTAATACCGCGTTAATTTTCACGCGATAACGCCTTTTGCGGTGCGCAAAAAAATTGCGCTGCGCGAGCGCATTTGTACGCAGAATGTAATAGGGGCCATGTTGTTTTATTTTCAAGACAAATCTAAATACCAATTTTCACGTCTGTAACATCTTCTGTTTTTGAGATGTAGGTATCCTGTTTAAAAGTATTCACACCCTTTTTTTTTACTCCCCACTTGGATTTTTGGAAAATGGTAAAACACGTGTTTCTTTACTTTCAAAAGATTGTAATTACCAAACTTCACGTCTGTAACATCTTGGTTTTTGAAATATAGGTATAATAATAAAAAATATTCAGACCCCTTTCCCCCAACCCCCCCCCCCCCCAAATGGATTTGTGGAAAATGGCAAAATACATGTTTGGTTTTTTTCACGAAGATTGTAAATTCCAAATTTCACACCCGTAACATCTTCGGTTTTTGAAATATAGGTATACTGATAAAAGTATTCAACCCCCTTTTTGCACCCCCAAGGAATTTTTGAAAAATAGTAAAATACGTGTTTTTTTAATTTTTCAAGACGAATCTAAATACCGATTTTCACATCTGTAGCATCTTCTGTTTTTGAGCTATAGGTATCCTGTTTAAAATATTCAACCCCCCTTTTCACCCCCTTATTGGTGGATTTTCCAAAAATCCTTCCTTAGTGGGTGCCTACATCATAAAAACAGTGCACTTTCAAAATTTCACATTCCTAGGTTAAACAGTTTCAGCTGGGCGTTGAGGAGTCAGTCATTCAGTCAGGACTTTCGCATTTATATATGTAGATGTATTTAACCCCCCCATGGAATTTTCAGAAAATGGTAAAATACGTGTTTTTTTATTTTTCAAGAGGAATCTAAATACCGATTTTCACGTCTGTATCATTTTCTGATTTTCAGCTATAGGTATCCGGTTTAAAATATTCAACCCCCATTTTCACCCCCTTAGGGGTGGAGTTTCTAAAAATCCTTCCTTAGTGGGTGCCCACATCATAAAAACAGTGCACCTTCAAAATTTCACGTTCCTAGGTTAAACATATATAAAAGTTCAAAATCTTATCCTTACCTACAAAACCCTCACTAACTCAGCTCCCCACTACCTGTCCTCACTAATCACCAAATACACCCCAGCCCGCTCCCTAAGGTCAAACAGTGACCTGCGCCTAGCTTCTCCCCGCATCACCTCTTCCCATGATAGACTGCAGGATTTCTCACGCGCAGCCCCCACTCTCTGGAACGCTCTCCCTCGTACTGTCAGACTTTCCCCAAACGCTCCCTTAAAACGTTCCTATTTAGAGAAGCCAACCACCCAACTCACTGACGCAACCATCAATCACTCTCACCTTACAGTCCTCTCCTCCTGTTTCCAACCCAAACCCTCCCAGATTGTGAGTTCCTACGGGAATAGGGCCCTCATCTCCTGTACTCTTTGTCAAATGTTGTTCAATGTATTGTAACCCTGTCTATACTGTGCCTATTGTACAGCGCTGCGGAATATGCTGGCACTTTATAAAGAAAGAATAATAATAATAATAATAATAATAATAATAAACGGTTTCAGCTGGGCATTGAGGTGTAGGGATGAGCTGTTCGGTTCGATCAGTTCGGAGTTTGGCCGTTCGCAAGTTCGCGAACTTCGAACTTTTTGGCGTGTTCGGTTCGAGTTCCATACAATTCTTTTTGGAAAAAGTATAAAAAAATGCTTAAAAAAAAATACAAAAAAAATCTAGAAATAAAGAGACTCTTTACTGCAAAATATTATAAGCAACGGTTTATTATATATTGAATTAAAAAATAATGTCTACGTGCAAAGATTCTCACCTCTAAATGACCTGGGCTCTCAAACGGCAACAGGTGTTAGTGTTTGGAAATAACATGTGGTTTTAATTAGTCTGGTCTAATGAATTTGATACATTGTAGACTGAGGGTGTCTGGAGGTGTCTCCTGAACATGTATCAAACAACACCTGTGCTTCTGAGAAGTGTTCATTTCTCTTCTAAATGTTCCTCTGATATGCTGTTTAACCCCTTAACCCTGCATTTCACTGCTGTGTGCTCTGCTCATTTTTACCGCTTTCGCTCATAATGTTTAAATGCGATTTGAAGCCACATTTTATTAAATGACCCAGACATATTAGATATCGTTCTTTCCGGCAGACTCTGCAGATTCATAATATATCATTTTTATATGTTTATGTCATGCTCTGCCTGTATATTATAAAAAAATGCAATAAAAATTGAATTTTTAATCATCTGCAGTGTGTAAAGTGGTTTTTTTTTTCACATTTTAGCACATGAGCGTTTGTGGTTATGTTTTCTATGGGGTGCGCTTGTATAAAAATTTGAAATGGGGACTTGTTACATTTTGTGGGGCGAATTAAGTGAATTTTAGCAAATGCAGCCCATAGAAAAAAATCATTAGTGCAGCATCATTGTTCACATTATAATTGAAATGTGAACAATATTGCAGCATTAATAAAAAAACACACAAAAAATACATGTTTAATTTTTTCTTTTTATTTATTTTTACTTTATACCTGGTTATGTTGGATATCATTCCAAAGGCCATGCTCAGGCCTTTCCATTGACACCCTCCATGACACCCTAGCTGCCACGGTTCTGGAGATATCAGGGTTCAAATGAAACCCCTATCTCCACCAGGGGATTCCGGGCAGCTAGGGGTTCCCCGGCTATCTAACGTCATCACGCTATGCATGAGGACGTCAGGCAGTGAGGGGGGACCCGGGGGTGGAGCCACCATCCAAGATGGCAGCCCCCACCGGAGCTAGGCCGCACTTCGGCGCCGCAAGGCATCTCTATACACAGCCCCATCAGCATCTCTATACACAACCTCACAGCAGCTCTGTACACAGCGCCATCAGCATCTCTATACACAACCCCATCAGCATCTCTAAACACAGCCTCACAGCATCTCTATACACAACCTCACAGCACCTCTATACACAGCCCCATCAGCATCTCTATACACAACCTCACAGCAGCTCTGTACACAACCCCATCAGCATCTCTATACACAACCTCACAGCAGCTCTGTACACAGCCCCATCAGCATCTCTATACACAGCCCCATCAGCATCTCTATACACAACCTCACAGCATCTCTATACACAACCTCACAGCATCTCTATACACAACCTCACAGCAGCTCTGTACACAACCCCATCAGCATCTCTATACACAGCATCTCTATACACAACCCCATCAGCATCTCTATACACAACCCCATCAGCATCTCTATACACAACCCCATCAGCATCTCTATACACAACCCCACAGCATCTCTATACACAACCTCACAGCATCTCTATACACAACCCCATCAGCATCTCTATACACAACCTCACAGCATCTCTATACACAACCCCATCAGCATCTCTATACACAACCCCATCAGCATCTCTATACACAACCTCACAGCAGCTCTGTACACAACCCCATCAGCATCTCTATACACAGCCTCACAGCATCTCTATACACAGCCTCACAGCAACTCTATACACAACCCATCAGCATCTCTATACACAGCCTCACAGCATCTCTATACACAGCCTCACAGCAACTCTATACACAACCCCATCAGCATCTCTAAACACAGCCTCACAGCATCTCTAAACACAGCCTCACAGCATCTCTAAACACAGCCTCACAGCATCTCTAAACACAGCCTCACAGCATCTCTATACACAGCCCCATCAGCATCTCTATACACAACCTCACAGCAGCTCTATACACAACCCCATCAGCATCTCTATACACAACCTCACAGCATCTCTATACACAACCTCACAGCAGCTCTGTACACAACCCCATCAGCATCTCTATACACAACCTCACAGCAGCTCTGTACACAACCCCATCAGCATCTCTATACACAGCCTCACAGCAACTCTATACACAACCCATCAGCATCTCTAAACACAGCCTCACAGCATCTCTAAACACAGCCTCACAGCATCTCTAAACACAGCCTCACAGCATCTCTAAACACAGCCTCACAGCATCTCTAAACACAGCCTCACAGCACCTCTATACACAGCCCCATCAGCATCTCTATACACAACCCATCAGCATCTCTATACACAACCCATCAGCATCTCTATACACAACCCATCAGCATCTCTATACACACCCCATCAGCATCTCTATACACAGCATCTCTATACACAACCCCATCAGCATCTCTATACACAACCCCATCAGCATCTCTATACACAACCCATCAGCATCTCTATACACAACCCCACAGCATCTCTATACACAACCTCACAGCATCTCTATACACAACCCCATCAGCATCTCTATACACACCTCACAGCATCTCTATACACAACCCCATCAGCATCTCTATACACAACCCATCAGCATCTCTATACAAACCTCACAGCAGCTCTGTACACAACCCCATCAGCATCTCTATACACAGCCTCACAGCATCTCTATACACAGCCTCACAGCAACTCTATACACAACCCATCAGCATCTCTATACACAGCCTCACAGCATCTCTATACACAGCCTCACAGCAACTCTATACACAACCCATCAGCATCTCTAAACACAGCCTCACAGCATCTCTAAACACAGCCTCACAGCATCTCTAAACACAGCCTCACAGCATCTCTAAACACAGCCTCACAGCATCTCTATACACAGCCCCATCAGCATCTCTATACACAACCTCACAGCAGCTCTATACACAACCCCATCAGCATCTCTATACACAACCTCACAGCATCTCTATACACAACCTCACAGCAGCTCTGTACACAACCCCATCAGCATCTCTATACACAACCTCACAGCAGCTCTGTACACAACCCCATCAGCATCTCTATACACAGCCTCACAGCAACTCTATACACAACCCATCAGCATCTCTAAACACAGCCTCACAGCATCTCTAAACACAGCCTCACAGCATCTCTAAACACAGCCTCACAGCATCTCTAACACAGCCTCACAGCATCTCTAAACACAGCCTCACAGCACCTCTATACACAGCCCCATCAGCATCTCTATACACAACCCCATCAGCATCTCTATACACAACCCCATCAGCATCTCTATACACAACCCCATCAGCATCTCTATACACAACCCCATCAGCATCTCTATACACAGCCTCACAGCAACTCTATACACAACCCATCAGCATCTCTAAACACAGCCTCACAGCATCTCTATACACAACCCATCAGCATCTCTAAACACAGCCTCACAGCATCTCTAAACACAGCCTCACAGCATCTCTAAACACAGCCTCACAGCATCACAGCACCTCTATACACAGCCCCATCAGCATCTCTATACACAACCTCACAGCAGCTCTATACACAGCATCTCTATACACAACCCCACAGCATCTCTATACACAGCATCTCTATACACAACCTCACGGCATCTCTATACACAGCCCCATCAGCATCTCTAT
The DNA here is from genome assembly GCA_009667805.1 of Leptobrachium leishanense. Taxonomy (NCBI): domain Eukaryota; kingdom Metazoa; phylum Chordata; class Amphibia; order Anura; family Megophryidae; genus Leptobrachium; species Leptobrachium leishanense. Next base: position 19,845,200 of record CM019064.1, on the reverse strand, counting down.
ACACATCCTCACAGCATCTCTATGAACCCCCTATCTCCACCAGGGGATTCCGGGCAGCTAAGGGTTCCCCGGCTATCTGACATCACGCTATGCGTGAGGTCATTCGTATACCCATAAATAGACACTAAGTACTCAAACCCGAGTCCCACCAGTCACCCCAACGTTGATACGTGCATCTGCACATTTTATCAATCTGCTGTTACTGTCACCTATCGTGTAAATAGCAATACTTTTTTGTGACACTAGCACATATTGTTTTGAGAGTCACTCGTATATAGAGCCGTGTATGGGACGTACCTCCCATTGCGGCACCGTTGCATGTATCTGCTTAGCCTGCACTTTAAGTACCTAATTTGTCACTGTTGCACTTTAATACTGCATCAATTGTGGCACTAGCACTTTACCCTGAACCTGCACGACTAAAGTTGCACCCATACGAACCGTAAGGATTTATGTACATCTGATGGTCCAAAAGTATGACACTGTGATGTGTTGTGCATAACTTGTTGCGCCACTAGGAACCCCCTCCTTTTCCTTTCTATTGATATCTGCACACCCAACTCAAGAGTCTGTGCTATCCCCTAGACGGCAGCAAACCAAAATAAACACTCCTACCTAGACAAGAGCGCCCATACCGATCCCCCTCCTACCCATATTGTGGAAGAGTGCAGGGTTGGACCCTCCTGTCAAATATTAAAATGATATGAATCTGGTACAGGTGTCAGTGCACCCAAATATTGTGCCTTTGGTGGCAGCAAGTGCCTTCACACGTAACCCCTCTGTGGTATTGTGGAAGAGTGCAGTGGAGGACCCAGCGGTCCAATATTTTGCTGAACTGTGGTATAACTCACTGATACACACTGTCCCTGATAGCCTGGCAGTAAACACACCCGCTGGGGCTGCAGGCAGGGAAGCATTATATAGAGTGCTGCGGGACTTAGCTCTGTGAGCCCATGATTGAGCCGTGATTGGCATAGTCTTGCACCTGTCTTGCACTTAACCTGTGGTCAGGTGCAAGGCTGTAGCCAATTACATGCTTCAGGCAAGTGGAAAAGTACATTGTGGTGCATTGTGGGTGAACAAGCGGCGAACACGCGGAAATGTTCGGCGTTCGCCGAACAGGTGATGTTCGAATCGAACTCCGAACAGATCCAAACCGAACGCTCATCCCTGCTCAAAAACAGAAGATGTTACAGATGTGAAAAAAATAATAAAAAAACAAATTATATATATAATCGGTATTTAGATTTGTCTTGAAAAATAAAAAAACCCCACATATTTTACCGTTTTTCAAAAATTCGACTGGGGGGGGGGCGAAAAAAGGGGGTTGAATATTTTAAACAGGATACCTACAGTCAGGTCCAGAAATATTGGGACATGGACACAATTCTAACATCTTTGGCTCTATACACCACCACAATGGAGTTGGAATGAAACAAACACAATGTACTTTAACTGCAGACTGTCAGCTTTAATTTGAGGGTATGTACATCCAACTCAGGTGAACGTGTAGGACTTACAGCAGTTTGCTGATGTGCCTCCCACTTGTTAAGGGACCAATGGTAATGGGACAATTGGCTTCTCAGCTGTTCCATGGCCAGGTGTGTGATATTCCCTCATTACCCCGATTACAATGTGCAGATAAAAGGCCCAGAGTTCATTTCAAGTGTGCTATTTGCATTTGGAATCTGTTGCTGTCAACTCTCAAGAGGAGATCCAAAGAGCTGTCACTATCAGTGAAGCAAGCCATCATTAGGGTTCAATCCCAGCGAGCAACCTCTCCAGTAAGTGTCCTTGGCAAGACACCTAACGGTACATACTCGCCACCCAGGACATACTTGAAAACAAGAGAAATCTTAATGTATCCTTCCTGGTAAAATCCTTTCTCAAAAAAAATTATTAAATTAGGCTGAAGAAACAAAACAAACCCATTCAGAGAGATAGCAAGAACATTAGGCATGGCCAAAACAACTGTTTGGAACATTCTCAAAAAGAAGGAACGCACCGGTGAGCTCAGCAACACCAAAAGACCCGGGAGACCATGGAAAACAACTGTGGTGGATGACCGAAGCATTCTTTCCCTGGTGAAGAAAACACCCTTCACAACAGTTGGCCAGATCAAGAACACTCTCCAGGAGGTAGGTGTATGTGTGTCAAAGTCAACAATCAAGAGAAGACTTCACCTGTCAGGTGGCGAGTGCGGTTCGGGTGAGAGTCCAGCAGGCGGCGACACAGGGGAGGCCAGACAGGATAGAAAGCAAAGAATATGGTTTAATGAACACAAATGGAACTTGGCAGCAGGTACTGAAATAAACAGAAGATGCCCCTTCTGGACAGCACAGGTAAAAGTCTAATAGCATAGGATGGTGGGCAATGTAGTCCCAGACTGCAGACAGGGTCCACAAAGAATGAATCTGGACGGCTGGCAATGGTACCTTGATTGAAGGTCAGGGAAGGTGGTGATAGGTCTGGAGATCCTGCGGGTTGCAGGGCTGCGACAACTTGAGATCCTGCGGGTTGCAGGGCAGCGACAACTTGAGATCCTGCGGGTTGCAGGGCAGCGACAACTTGAGATCCTGCGGGTTGCAGGGCAGCGACAACTTGAGATCCTGCGGGTTGCAGGGCAGCGACAACTTGAGATCCTGCGGGTTGCACAAGGCCAAGTGACTTCCTACAGGTACCTAAATGCAGCACCAACCTAGCTGGGTCTCTCTGCTATTTATGGAGGCTTGATAGCAGATAGGTTTCAGCTGTAACTCCCAGGCTGGACAGGAAAACCCAGGCTGGATCTCCAGGAACCTGGACAAGGTGCTGAGCGTGGGCAAAACCTGGAATGGAATCCAAGAAAGAGATCCAGGACAAAGTTCTTAGAACCAGGCTGTGCATTACAGGTACATCAGCAGACTTCCAAAGGTGGGGCATGACATCACCAGAGTGAATACAGGAGGGTTCCCCACAAGATGTAAACCATTGGTGAGCCTCAAAAACAGGAAGGCCAGATTAGAGTTTGCCAAACAACACCTAACAAAGCCTTCACAGTTCTGGAACAAGATCCTATGGACAGATGAGACCAAGATCAACTTGTACCAGAGTGATGGGAAGAGAAGAGTATGGAGAAGGAAAGGAACTGCTCATGATCCTAAGCATACCACCTCATCAGTGAAGCATGGTGGTGGTAGTGTCATGGCGTGGGCATGTATGGCTGCCAATGGAACTGGTTCTCTTGTATTTATTGATGATGTGACTGCTGACAAAAGCAGCAGGATGAATTCTGAAGTGTTTCGGGCAATATTATCTGCTCACATTCAGCCAAATGCTGCAGAACTCATTGGACGGCGCTTCACAGTGCAGACGGACAATGACCCAAAGCATACTGCAAAAGCAACCAAAGAGTTTTTGAAGGGACAGAAGTGGAATGTTATGCAATGGCCAAGTCAATCACCTGACCTGAATCCCATTGAGCATGCATTTCACTTGCTGAAGACAAAACTGAAGGGAAAATGCCCCAAGAACAAGCAGGAACTGAAGACAGTTGCAGTAGAGGCCTGGCAGAGCATGACCAGGAATGAAACTCAGCGTCCCATTACTTTTGGTCCCTTAACAAGTGGGAGGCACATCTGCAAACTGCTGTAAGTCCTACACCGTTCACCTGAGTTGGATGTACATACCCTCAAATTAAAGCTGACAGTCTGCAGTTAAAGCACATTGTGTTTGTTTCATTCCAACTCCATTGTGGTGGTGTATAGAGCCAAAGATGTTAGAATTGTGTTGATGTCCCAATATTTCTGGACCTGACTGTATATCTTAAAAACAGAAGATGGCACAGACGTGAAAATCGGTATTTAGATTCCTCTTGAAAAATAAAAAAACACCTATTTTACCATTTTCTGAAAATTCTTTGGAGGGGGCATAAAGGGGGGTTGAATACTTTTATCATAAACGCGAAAGTCCTGACTGACTGACTGATCCCAAATAGGGATGAGCCGAACACCCCTGAGTTCGGTTCGCATTCGAACTCGAACTTTTCAAACGTTCGAATTCGAACTCGAACTCAAAACAAGTCAATGGGACTCAAAATTAGATTTTTAGAGTGCCGTCCAAGAGGGCATATATGCTAGATATTTGCCATAAAAGGTGTATGGGGGTCCGGGTAGTGCCCTGGGGGACAGGAAACAAGGACAAAAAGTAAAAAAAAAAAAACATTTTTAAAGGGACAGTGAGTTTTCCATGAAATAGGGGTTAAAAATAAAAACGAAAAATTCCTTCAAATATCGTGCCTAGGAGGTCCCCATAACCTGCCCGTGAAGTGGCGGATTTGTAGAATGTATAGAAACATTTAAAAACAATGTCCGGGTCTGGGTAGTGCCCTGGGGGACAGGAAACAAGGACAAAAAGTGTAAAAAAAGACGTTTTTAACCCGTTCACTGCTGACGACGTGTGGGACACGTCCTCAGTTACTCCCGCTGTATGCTGAGGAGGAGATACTCACCTCTCTGTCTGGGGTCCCGTGGCGTTCTAACTTCAGCGTCCTCAGACTCTGAAGTCAAGCTCCTCCCGACGTAAATGACGTCATCGCGCACATCACATCATAAAAACAGTGCACCTTCAAAATTTCACATTCCTAGGTCAGTCAGTCAGTCAGTCAGGACTTTCGCGTTTATTATAAAAGTATTCAACCCCCCCATTTTGCCCCCCCCAAGGAATTTTCAGAAAATGGTAAAATAAGTGTTTTTTTATTTGTCAAGATGAATCTAAATACCGATTTTTCACGTCTGTACCATCTTCTGTTTTTAAGATATAGGTATCCTGTTTAAAATATTCAACCCCCTTTTTTCGCCCCCAGATGAATTTTTGAAAAACGGTAAAATACGTGTTTTTTTATTTTTCAAGACGAATCTAAGGACCGATTTTCACGTCTGTAACATCTTCTGTTTTTGAGCTATAGGTATCATGTTTAAAATATTCAACCCCCTTTTTCACCCCCTTTAGTGGCGGAGTTTCCAAAAATCCTTCCTTAGTGGTTGTAACGTTGGGGGCTTCCAGCCTTTCCTGTGTGCTTGACGGCAGCATGTCTGATGCTGCTCGCTCACCAACGCCCGGTTTAAATTGAAACAGGCAGGGAGGTGGCTGCATGAGGTGCGGCTTGAGAGGGGGCGCGGTCTGGTGAAGGTCTTTTAAAAACCAACAGTTCCTTCTAAGCAGTGCCAGATCGTGGTTATCCATACCTGAGCTCCTTGTACCTGAATTCTCTCATGATTTAACCTGTTATTGACCTTTGCTTGTTTTCTGACTATTCTGCCTTCCGTTGCCCTAGACTGGACTGTACTACGCTTCTGCACTGATATTGACCCGGCTATTCCATTTGACTATTCTATACTCTGTATTCCTGATTCTGGCTCGTCTGACTACCCCCGTGTTGCTGACCTGGTTTTGTATTACGACATTGTCTTTGATTAACTCTTTCTGTCTAGCTAGTATACATATACCTGGCCAATTTTTAAGGACCAGACAGTTAGGGATTCCTTTACGGCCTGTTGGTAGTTTTTGGCTCTGGAGTTTTTCGCTTTAAGGACTGCGTGGTGGGATCCGGGAACCGTGACAGTGGGTGCCTACATCATAAAAACAGTGCACTTTCAAAATTTCACATTCCTAGGTTAAATGGTTTCAGCTGGGCGTTGATGAGTGAGTGAATGAGTCAGTCAGTCAGGACTTTCACGTGTATATATATATATATAATATATTTACTAAAAAAAAAGATGAAATATGATGAAAAAATGGTAAAAACACACTTTCTCGTAATTCAATCCGCAAAAAAGATGACAGCCTAGGTCCTATTTAACTAAACACCCCCCCAGACAAAATCTTTTTTTAAAAACAGCCCAAATTGTTTTTTTTATTTTGTTATTTTATTTTAGCTTTTTTTTTTACACCAAACCTTGTCATGTTTGGTATCATTGGAAAGGCCATGATCAGCTGCCACGGATCGGGAGATAGGGGGATCCTTTGGATCCCCCTATCTCCCCTTGGCAGCTAGGGGATTAACAGGTCCACTGATATCCTCACACATATGGTGGGGATGTCAGTGGGTGGGGGGTGACCTGGAGGCTTGGCTGACATCCAAGATGTCAGCCACTTCCGGGAGTGAATCTCGATCCGACACCTAAAGGGGTTAAAGAGAGGCACCGCTGAAAATGGCAAACTCTGCCCTCTCCAGTGGTACCGCTCTCTTTTTTTTTTACAGCCCTAGCCATTGGGGAGGGGGAGGTATCCAAAGTACCTCCCCCTCCCTTTTCACGTTCCCCCTGCAGTCGCCAGGGAATCCCTGAAAATGACATCATCGCGCATAGCGAAGACGTCAGCGTGAGGGCTGGGGTCCATAAAACCATCGTGCTGACTTCAAGGAAGTTAGTCCGACATGGATCCCCAGCCAGAGAGGCGAGTATAGGGAAGGAGGGGGGGGGTGGGGGGGTTAAAGGACCATGACGTACATAGTACGTCCTTGCTCCTTTTAGGGCAGTGTTTCCCAAACTTGTCCTCGGGACCCACAACCAGGCCAGATTTTGCAGATCACCTTGGGGAAATGTAGACTCAATCCTGCAATCGCTGAGCAGCAAATCATATCACCTGTGCTGTGCTGCACATATCTGGAAAACCTGGAGAGGCGGAGGGTCCTGAGGACATGTTTGGGAACCACTGCTTTAGGGGAATCTTCCCCAGAATGTACTATGTACGTCAGTGGTCCTTATGGGGGTAAACATATCTATTAGAAAAATCAGATTTTTTTTAAAAAAATATTTCCGTCTTATTCCCTGCCTGAAAATCCATTTTTCAGCACCTTCCAACACGTGTAATTTTTTTTAAAAATCTACATACTGATAAATTTGAATTGAATTGATCAAGTTGATATTTCCATTAAAAACGATATTTCCATTAAAAACTATAGCAGCGAGAGACGATGTCTGTTCCAAATTTTTATCAGAAATCAAAATGCCGGTAAACACGAATATGAATCTCCCGAACTGAAAAATGACCAAAATCGAGGCCTAAGTCAGGTAATGTTATGACATTTTTTTAACCATTGTGGTCTGTTGTCTTTATTTCACAACTTGTAGTCATGCAGACGCTTTCGATCTGTCATGTTGAGAAGCTGATGGGAAATTCATCATTTAGAAACCCATAAAAAGGTGTGGGTGTTGTTGGCAACATATTCTTATTTCATTTTCTTACCTTGTATCTGTATGTGCTGCATAATGCCTGTGTATAGCAATTACAGCAACACCTTGTATCTGTATGTGCTGCATAATGCCTGTGTATGGCAATTACAGCAACACCTTGTATCTGTATGTGCTGCATAATGCCTGTGTATGGCAATTACAGAAACACCTTGTATCTGTATGTGCTGCATAATGCCTGTGTATAGCAATTACAGCAACACCTTGTATCTGTATGTGCTGCATAATGCCTGTGTATAGCAATTACAGCAACACCTTGTATCTGTATGTGCTGCATAATGCCTGTGTATGGCAATTACAGCAACACCTTGTATCTGTATGTGCTGCATAATGCCTGTGTATGGCAATCACAGCAACACCTTGTATCTGTGTGTGCTGCATAATGCCTGTGTATGGCAATTACAGCGACACCTTGTATGTGCCGCATAATGCCTGTGTATGGCAATTACAGCAACACCTTGTATCTGTACTGTACAGGGATTTACACTCATTATAACCCCCTGAATCTTATCCCTGTACAGCAGTGACTGACCCCACAGCTCTCCCTGTATTCCACCCTCTGCCTGGCTGTTGTAATGCAGTAGCATACTGTTTGAACTTTTTGTTACAATAAGTTGTGGGGCTCATGTTTGCAGCTTGGTTTATCTTTCTCTAGTGTGATTGGAGAGCGATAAAACAAAGGATTTTGTTTCTCTACAGGGGGCTCACTAATCCTGTTTTGAAAAGGTATAAAATTTGGATTTCGATATGCTAATGAGTGCTTTTCGATGTATTACAATGAGTGAAGGAGTTAAATGTCCAGCCAGCCAGGACAGCCGTCAACATGTTTTGCCTCTTGGTCACTGCTCTGCTGTCTCTGTCTCCTGGACATGAAATGCAGAAATGAATGCCTTCTAGATGCTGTGATCTGAAACTCTCACGATTCTCAGCCACATGAAGTTCCTGCTTAGCACCTCTAAATAGAACAGGTTAGGTCCTTTTACTAAGGTTTCTGGAGAAGCTGCAACTATATATGTATATCCCCCTCCCCCCTTATATGTATGATGCCACATAAAAAGGTTATTATTTTACTATCAGTCTTGTTGTTTTTTTTTTATTCGTTTTCTCTTTTTTTTTTTACCGCTGCATTGAAAAAATATGCCATCAACCTCCTAGCAGATAGCTCGGAAAAGTTTTATATTTCGTAAATATTTGTTACTAGCTTTTGCCTGCAGCTTCGCTCGCGTGGATTTTAGGATTTGTTAAAATTGTTTTTTAAAAGAAACTTGAGGTTTTTTTGGTAGAACCCCCCCCCTTCCCTCCCCCCCTTGGGATTTTTGAAAAATTGTAAAACAAGTGTTTTTTTATTTTTCAAGAAGAATGTAAGTGCCAAATTTCACACCTGTAACATCTTTGGTTTTTGAAATATAGGTATACTGATAAAAGTATTCACATCCCTTCCCCACCCCCCTTAACTGGATTTTCGGAAAATGGTAAAACATGTTTTTTTTTTGCAAGAGGATTGTAAATATCGAATTTCACACCTGTAACATTTTTGGTTTTTGAAATATAAGTATAGTGATAAAGGTATTCATCCCATTTTTTGCCCCCCACTGGATTTTTGGAAAATGGTAAAACACGTGTTTATTTTCAAGACGAATCTAAATACCAATTTTCACATCTGTAACATCTTCTGTTTTTGAGATATAGGTATCCTGTTGAAAAGTATTTACCCCCCCCTTTTTTTCACCCACCACGTGGGTTTCTTGGAAAATGGTAAAACACCTATTTTTATCTTTCAAGAAGATTGTAAATACCAAATTTCACGTCTAACATCTTTGGTTTTTGAAATATAGGTATAATGATAAAAATATTCAGACCCCTTTCCCCCGACCCCCCCCCCCAAATGGATTTGTGGAAAATGGCAAAATACATGTTTGGTTTATTTCATGAAGATTGTAAATACCAAATTTCACACCTGTAACATCTTCGGTTTTTGAAATATAGGTATACCGATAAAAGTATTCAACCCCCCTTTTTGCCCCCCCCCCCAAGGAATTTTCAGAACATGGTAAAATACGTGTTTTATTTTTCAAGACGAATCTAAATACAAATTTTCAGGTCTATAACATCGTCTGTTTTGGAGATACAGGTATCCTGTTTAAAATATTGTACCCCCTTTTTTCGCCCCCCCACTTGGATTTTTGAAAAACGGTAAAATACTTGGTATTTAGATTTGTCTTGAAAATAAAAAAAAAGATTTTCACATCTGTAGCATCTTCTGTTTTTGAGCTATAGGTATCTTGTTTAAATATTCATCCCCCCTTTTCACCCCCTTATGGGTGTATTTCCCAAAAATCCTTCCTTAGTGGGTGCCTACATCATAAAACAGTGCTCCTTCAAAATGTCACATTCCTAGGTTAAACGGTTTCAGCTGGGCGTTGAGTCAGTCAGGACTTTCGCGTTTATGATAAAGGTATTCAACCCCCCTTTTTGCCCCCCCAAGGAATTTTCAGAAAATGGTAAAATACATGTTTTTTTATTTGTCAAGATGAATCTAAATACCGATTTTCACGTCTGTACCATCTTCTGTTAAGATATAGGTATCCTGTTTAAAATATTTTAAATATTCAACCCCCTTATTTTGCCCCCAGTTGATTTTTTTTTTTGAAAAACGGTAAAATAAGTGTTTTTTTATTTTTCAAGACGAATCTAAATACCGATTTTCACATCTGTAACATCTTCTGTTTTTGAGCTATAGGTATCCTGTTTAAAATATTCAACCCCCTTTTTCACCTCCTTAGGGGCGGAGTTTCCAAAAATCCTATCCTTAGTGGGTGCCTACATCATAAAAACCATGCACCTTCAAAATTTCACATTCCTAGGTTAAATGGTTTCAGCTGGGCGATGATGACTGTAGTGATGAGCCGAACACCCCCGTGTTCGGTTCGCATTCGAACTCAAACAATTTCAAAAGTTCGAGTTCGAACTCGAACCGAACTCAATGCAAGTCAATGGGACCTCGAAAGTTCAAATTTTAGAGTGCCCTCCAAGAGGGCATATATGCAAGATATTTGCCATAAAAGGTGTATGGGGGTCCGGGTAGTGCTCTGGGGGACAGGAAACAAGGACAAAAAGTTTTTAAAGAAACAGTGAGTTTTCCATGAAATAAAGGTTAAGAATTAAGATGAGAAATTCCTTCAAATATCATGCCTAGGAGGTCCCCATAACCTGCCCGTGAAGTGGCGGATTTGTAGGATGTATAGAAACATTTAAAAACAAAAAAATGACATTTCAAATGACGGTAAATGGTTTTCCTTTAATCTATTCATAAACAACTGCTTGGGGCAGCAGTCTGTATGAAAAGAGGAGACATTTTAGGACACGCAGAACAAGTTTAGTGATTTTTTTTTGGCAAAATTATGATGCAGGCTTTAGATGAAAGTAACAATAGGTGCTTTAAAATTGGGCCTTTAGTGTGCCGTGACCTGTGGTCAGGTGCAAGGCTGTAGCCAATTACAAGCTTCAGGCCAGTGGAAAAGTGCATTGTGGTCCATTTGTGGTCGAACATGCGACGAACATGTGGAAATGTTTGGAGTTCGCGAACAGCCGAACGGCCAATGTTGATGCGAACTCATAACGGATCGAACCGAACAGCTCATCCCTATTGATGAGTCAGTCAGTCAGGACTTTTGTGTTTATATATATAGACTAGCTTTTGCCCACGGCTTTTCTCGCGTGGATTTTAGGATTTGTTAAAATTGTTTTTTTTAAAAGAAACTTGAGGTTTTTTTGGTAGAACCCCCCCCCCTTTCTCCCCCACTTGGGATTTTTGGAAAATTGTAAAATACGTAAGTGCCAAATTTCACACCTGTAACATCTTTGGTTTTTGAAACATAGGTATACTGATAAAAGTATTCACATCCCTTTCCCCCACCCCCCTTAACTGGATTTTCGGAAAATGGTAAAACATGCTTTTTTTCTACACGAAGATTGTAAATATTGAATTTCACACCTGTAACATCATTGTTTTTTGAATTCTAGGTATAGTGATAAAGGTATTCATCCCCCTTCCCTCCCCCCACTGGATTCTTGAAAAATGGTAAAACATGTGTTTTTTTTTTTATTTTTCAAGAAGATTGTAAGTGCCAGATTTCCGACCTGTAACATCTTTGGTTTTTGGAAATATAGGTATACTGATAAAAGTATTCAACCCCCCTTTTTACCCCTCCCACTGAATTTTTGGAAAATGGTAAAACACGTGTTTCTTTATTTTCAAAAGATTGTAATTACCAAACTTCACACCTGTAACATCTTGGTTTTTGAACTATAGATATACTGATAAAAGTATTCAGACCCCTTTCCCTCGACCCCCCCCCCTCCCTTGTTTGGATTTGTGGAAAATGGCAAAACACATGCTAGGTTTTTTTCACGAAGATTGAAATACCAAATTTCACACCTGTAACAGCTTTGGTTTTTGAAATATAGGTATACTGATAAAAGTATTCAACCCCCCTTTTTGCCCCCTCCCACTGAATTTTTGGAAAATGGTATAATAGGTGTTTTTTTTGTTTCTCAAAACTAATCTAAATACCAATTTTCACGTATGTAACATCTTCTGTTTTTGAGATATAGGTATCCTGTTTAAAAGTATTCAGCCCCCCCTTTTTCACGCCCCCCCACTTGGGATTTTTGGAAAATGGTAAAACATGTTTTTATTTTTCAAGAAGATTGTAAATACCAAATTTCACGTCTGTAACATCTTTGGTTTTTGAAATATAGGTAGAATGATAAAAATATTCAGACCCCCGACCCCCCCCCCCCAATTGGATTTGTGGAAAAATGGCAAAAAACATGTTTTTTTTTCATGAAGATTGTAAATACCAAATTTCAAACCTGTAACATCTTCGATTTTTGAAATATAGGTATACTGATAAAAGTATTCATCCCCCCTTTTTGTCCCCCCAAGGATTTTTCAGAACATGGTAAAATACATGTTTTATTTTTTTTAGACGAATCTAAATAACGATTTTCACGTCTGTAACATCTTCTGTTTTTGAGCTATAGGTATCGTTTAAAATATTCAACCCCCTTTTTCACCCCCTTAGGGGCGGAGTTTCCAAAAATCCTTCCTTAGTGGATGCCCACATCATAAAAACAGTGCACCTTCAAAATTTCACGTTCCTAGGTTAAACGGTTTCAGCTGGGCATTGATCAGTCAGTGAGGACTTTCGCGTTTATATATATATAGATTATTGCACATACTGTTTGTGTGAAAATTTGACGTCCTACCTACAGGGTAACACCTCAGTCCCTGTCGGAAATAGTTCATTAAAATAAAACTATACATTGACTAAACATCTAAAACCAACATTATTTCTCCAAGAATGACTAGATAATTTGAAATGGTTCATTATAAATGTGTACAGGTACTTAATAAGTTTCATATTTGGAAACTTTAAAGGGCCAGTACCACCAAAAAATGCCATGTCCTTATTGTGTTTATGTTGCTGATATCTTACATGTGCTTTGTTTTTCTCTTGTATGTCACTGGGCGCATCCATTGTGTGATATTTTCCCCTATAGGTGTCACTGGGTGCATCCATTGTGTGATATTGTACTCTATATGTGTCACTGAAAGCATCCATTGTGTGATATTTTCCTCTATATGTGTCACTGGGTGCATCCATTGTGTGATATTTTCCTCTATACGTGTCACTGGGTGCATCCATTGTATGATATTTTCCTCTATATGTGTTACTGGGTGCATCCATTGTGTGATATTTTCCTCTATACGGGTCACTGGGCGCATCCATTGTGTGATATTTTGTGTTGTAAACTGCCCCTCCACAGTATCTTTCCATCACTTGCTCCTCATTGTGTGGCTTATTTGGCAATAGAATGGAGTGAATGGGTCCGTCACCGACTCACATCATTGTATTGTGTGGGATGTATTCAAAAGGGGGTAGATTAGAATTCTTTTAAGCTCCCTATTTTAACTCATTCAGCTGCCATCTCTTATCTCAGGTTGCCTGGACAACAATAGACCTCCATCAGCGTTATCTAAACATTCCCTCCTCCAACTCATTGACAGTTGAATACTGTATAAGCTAAAGTAAAACTCACCATAAGAGTTTGGTAAATGTTGCATCATGGGAAAAAAAATCTACAAATGGAAACAGATAAAAAGCCTAACTTTACTTTTTTCACTTTTACGTGCAATTACAACAAAGAAAAAAAAACAGTAGCATGTGCTTTATAATGTGTTTTATAACGTGATTTAGTCGTAATTTAGCACAAGTGATCTAGTTACAGTTTATGCAAGTGGTACTGTGCATTTAAAATATTGTTGCACATGGGTTTGCTTTTTTTCTGCTTTCAGTATTACTCAGTAAAAAAATATTGTCATAATACAATGGTTTTAGGCTAGGGTCAGAGTGGGGCAGTCGGAACGCGCGTGCAGACGCACTAAATCACGGCGGCAGTAGCAGCACATAACGGCCAATGACGGCCAATATACGCAGTACGTGCGTACAAAAGTGCGCCGACACCACGCAACCAGCAAATGAACGCATTTTTATCAGAACGTGAAACCGCTGCTACTGACGTACAAAGTGCGCGGCGGCCGCATGGCAGCGTGTGTGCGTGATTAGGAGACGTCAGACGCTGCTAGTGTGCGGCCTACATAACGTCCAAACTGCCAAAGTTTCCTGCATTTCGTTGGAGTGTACCTGCGACCGTTGAACATGGCTGCTGGACCAGAGATGGACGTGGAGAGGCTGATAAGCGCTGTGGGAGAGCATCCAGGGATCTGGGATACGGCCTGCGAGCGTTATAAGGACAAGGGGAGGAAGGCGAGCGCATGGGTCGAGGTGTCCCGTCATGTGTACCCGGAGTACGATACCTGGTCCGAGAAGGAGCAGCACATACAGAGTGAGTATAATATTATTTAATTCATAATCCCATAAATGTAAATCACAAAAATGATAATAAACAAACAAATGAAATCATTGATGTGAAACTCAAATGCTCCCCAGCTGCCAGGGCACCTCACCTGCATCACTGATGAAATAATTAGATAGAGCATCGCGATACCTGTTGCTGTATCTATTCACAGCTATGATGTCATAGTTCACATCATCCTCAAGACCGACAACTGTGAGGGTATCGTCAAAATTAAAACCATCCCTGGCCCGCACATAATTATGTAGAATGCAACAGCATTTCACTATGTCCACACAGAAGTCCACATTTACATCCAGCGGTCTATGTAGAATCCTCCACTTGTTGGTCAGTATGCCAAAGGTACACTCCACATACCGTCTCGCCCGCGACAGCCTATAATTAAACACCCGCTTCTTCACAGTCAGGTGTGTCCCAGAGTAGGGCCGTAGGAGATGTGTGGATAGGCCGAATGCTTCGTCACCCACGAAGGCATAGGGGACTGCCACGTCACTGCCAGGCAATGGTGCGGGTCTGGGGATGTTCAGGGTCCCACTCTCAATTTCATTCCACAGTGTGGAGTTCCTGAACAGTGTGGAGTCAGAGTCCTTGCCGTATGAACCGACATCCACATACACGAAACTATAGTTGGCATCTGACACCGCCAGTAGGCCAATAGAAAAGTAATGTTTATAATTTTGATACAGTGAGCCGCTGTGCGGTGGCTTCACTATGCGGACATGTTTGCCATCCACGGCTCCAAGGCAGTTTGGAAAGTTGGCTCTCTCCCAGAATCCTGCTGCAATTTCCAGACATGCCGTATGTGTCGGTCTTGGCAAACATTCGCCCTTCATGGTCTCCCATATGGTTTGGCACACCTTGCGGACGATCTCACCAGCTGTTGATCTGCCAACGCGGAAGCTATAATGCAGATCCTTCAAACTGCACCCACTACCGAGATACCTAGAAGACAAAACAAAACTGTTTGAATATGATCACATACCATGAACACAAGCTAATGTCACTCTCATCATGTTTTTCAGCACAAGAGGCAATGAACAAATGGCGCACAGTACGCGACAACTACATGCGCGTCCAGAAGAAGCAGGCCATGGCTGCGCGCTCTGGAGCTGGTGCGAAGAAGGTCCGGGGGTACATTTACGCAGAGCAGCTATCGTTCCTCCGCAGGACCCAGGAGCCGCGCAGGTCTGTCAGCAGCATGGACCAGCCATCGACCTCCGGCACCCAGGCACAACAAATGGTGCCAGGAGATTCTGCCAGCTGCCAGGAGGAGGAGAACCAGGGTGGTGCTGAGTCGCAGATGGAGGAGGATTTGGCGACACCACAGGTGGCAGGTACCGCGACAACGGCCAGCACCAGACCTGGCCAGAAGAGAAGGGCACAGGCTGCAGACCTGGAGCAGGCCATGGTCATGTTCATGGAGGCACAGACCACCCATGCACACCAACGCTGCATGCTTGCGGACTCCGTCGACATGTCGTTCTCCAATGCATGTACGCTCCTCCTGAACAGGATGAGCGAGGCGGAGAAAATGGAGTATCGCCACAGATCTCTCGGGATATTGGAGGACATCCTTTCACGTCCCCATCACGCAGCCGCCTACCATGCTGTGCCACAATCCGCCAGTGGATCTTCCGTCTCCAGTGAGGTGCTGTCCACCCACCCAGCCATGCCCCTGGAGCCAGGCCACACACGGAGTCGGGGTCCAGCTGTAGCCACACCACCGGCCCTCATGACCCAGATGCTCCGCGGTATCAGCAACTTTGATACATGAGCTAAATATGTTTGATTATTTGTTTGTTATGTGTTATTGTTTTGATTTTGTATATATACTGACCTTCACTTTACGACTTGTAATATATGTCCATAATATATTACAGTTTCTTTTCATATTATAGTATTATTTTTCAACATTGTTGTCGGAGTCATTTATGATTATGTACGTGTGATGTGATGCCCGTGTGTGTGTGTGTGTGCATGTAACAGTGGGCATGTGACTACAGACATGATGCACTCATGTCAGGTGACTGGCAGCGATGTCATGTATACAGGTGTGTGACAGTACGTACCTCAAAGTGATGACCAGCATCTCCTCCGGTGGTATGGCGGGCCGCATGTTGGTGTCCCTCTTGGTCAGCGGCTCCCGTACCCGCGACAACAGTTCATCAAAGGAGGCGATGGACATCCGCATGTAGTTGAAGAACTTCGCGGGGTCCCTCTCTCGCAGTGGCCTGTACAGCGTCACAAAGTGTCCATGCGTGGGTCTGGCAGCGTTGATTTCATGAACCCAGGTTCGCCGCTTTCTCTTCCTCTTTAGGTACAGGTACCCCATCACACCAAACACAAAGACGTGTGCAGGATCCATCTTAGAAAAACGCCACCATCCCCGAAACGACTTTTTATAGCCCTTGCCCTTATTATTTCATTTTTAAAGGGATTAGATTCATCTGATTTTTCTCTTTTTTCACCCCACCGTCATGGAATACGTCCAGAATTGCGCATCGTCCGACCACTCAAGCGCATTCCGTGAAAAAATGCGTGCGCACGCATCGACGTACATTTTGACGGTGGCTGCAGAAAATGCGCTCATCTGTCCCTAGCCTTAGAGGAAGAATCTTGCCCCTTCGTTCCCAAATTTCAAAATTGTTTAGTGTTAAAAAAAAAAAAAAAGACTTGATAATTCTATCCAGAGGCCTGTCAGTTACAGAGCCGGGGAATGATACTTCCTGTCTCTCATAACTTCATGGGCCCTAGGATCATGGGTCGGGAAAGTGATGCATTTCATAAGTAAGTATTATCAGATTCTTCTTTTATTTATTGATGGTTAGGTGTTAATGTGTGTCTGTACATGGAATGATTCAATTTGATTAAAATATGTACATTTGTGTGTTTTGGGTATACTTTTTATCTATGTCCTCGATGTTGGACTATGAGATGCATTTAAGGGGATACCATTGGGAATACTGGGAGATCTCACACGGGGTGCTAGCAACAACATGCAGCAAGACAAGTGTGTAATAGGAAATGGTGCTCGCTTCCAGCATGTACTGCGATAGAATGTGCCTAACATAAGAGGAGGCTCAGTTTTTCTCAAACTCTCATTAATTTCCAATCAATCATTTAAGATTTATGGCAAAAATGCTTCTTTTGTGTTTTACAGCAAAGTATCATGTCTTCCTTTATTTCTCAGACAGGCGATCCCAATCCTGGTCATCTTCCTTCTTCCAAAAGGTAGAAACTCCCTCAATCCATGTTTCTTTCCCTACATTAAAGGGAGATGCATGTCTAGAATTTTTTTTTTTTAATTGATAGTTAAATACTTTTATACCAAATAGGCAAATTAGAATAAATCAATAAAAGTTTTAAAAATGTGTAAAAAATGTTTATTTTCTTTAAATGCTATAGCTTTAAACGCTATAATTTCTTCCTCTCTGGCGACACGCCCCCTCAGCTCGCGCTTCCTGTATATTCCCCGCCTCCTCCCTGCCCATTACTCCACCCATCTAGGCTTCACAAGAACTAACACAAGCTGTGCACGTGAAACACTGTGGATCTCGGACTGGGGAAACTGAGGAACTGAATATTAACATCTCGGCAACTGTTAAAGCAAAACTCACTCATGCTCACTCACACATGCTCACTCACACATGCTCACTCACACACTCCCGCTCTCTCACCCATTGACACTTCCACACACTCACTGACACACTCACCCACTGACTCGCTCACTTGCACTCTTTCCTGGTTTATTTACTCAGTCTCACTGAAACTCCCTCATACAGTAACTCACTCTCTCAATCTCTCACTCTTTCTTATGCTGTCTCTCTCTTGTGTGCGCTCTCTGTCACTGTACCTTTTCTTGTGCTCTCCCTGCATTATCTTGCTGTCTTTCTCTCTTTTCAGTTTTTGCTGTCTCTCTGTGCTTTTCTTTGTCCCGCTCTCTCTCGGCTGTCTCTTCTTCTCCCTGTGTGTATGGATTTCTTTCCTTCCCTGTCTCTGCAGTAGCTGGGGGTGAAAGTTCAGACCCGCCCTCCCCTAAGCTCACAGTGCAGGAGGGAGGAGGAGCAACTCAGACGCACATGCTCAGTGCGTTTTTTTATGCATTCCACAGAATACACACTGATTGGCCTCAGTGTGCCTCCTGATGTGGGCGTTGAAAACAAAGATTTGCCTGCCAAATGAGATTACTGGCTCATTCAAAAGGTATTGCACATTTTAAAGTGCACAGTGACAAAGCATGCATGTCCTTTTTAAGGGAGACAATGAGCACAGAGCTGTAGCACTGGCATAACTACTATGGATCCTGCAATTGCGATAACGACCATGCACTCTCCCTAGGGTTCCTGGCACAGTGACACTGGCACCCAGCAGCCTACATCCAAGTGTTCTTTAGAGTCAGAGGAGAGGATGACAAGGGAGCATAAAACCTCTTCTAGCCATGTATATGTGTGTGCATTGCATGTTGCCTGTGTGTATGTGTGTGCAATGCATGATGTTCATGTGTATAATATATGCTCTCTGTGTGTATGTGTGAGCAATGTTTGCTAGACATGGGCGATTCGATTCAGACCTATTCGAAAATGGTCCAAAATATCAGCAATTCGGATTCATCCAAATTCCAAAATGACGATGTCTGAACTGATTCGGATTCCGAATGAAAAACAAATTCAGAATTTTTCCTATAATAATTGGCTGGATCTGAATATAATCGTAAAAATTAGGATTCAATCTAAATAGTAAAAAAAAAAAAAAAAAAGAGAACCCTAGCGCTAGTCATATGACACCCAGAAACTATAACCCCATCATAAAAAACAGAATCTTTATCCATAGCCTTTAGCTAATCCCGCACCTAACCTTAACATCAATAATATGACACCAGAAAACGTAACACTAGCTCTAGCTCTAACCCTAATCTAAACCTTGCCCTAACCCTAATCTAGACCTAGCCCTATCCTAACCCTACACCTAACCCTAGCGCTAGTCATATGACACCAGAAACTGTAACACCAAATCAAGCTCTAACCCTAATCTAAACCTAGCCCTATCCTAACTCTACACCTAACCCTAGCACTAGTCATATGACACCCAGAAAATGTAACCCTAATCCTAATCATACAGCCCAGAAACTGTAACCATAGTCATTACCTAAACCCACTCCTAACCCTGCTGTTGTTGTTGTTGGTTGTGAAGTCATGTCCGACCCGTCGTGACCCCATGGACAACATTCCACCAGGCCTCCCTGTTCTCTACCATCTTCAGGAGTCCATTTAAGCTCAAGCCTACTGCTTCAGTGACTCCATCCAGCCACCTCTTCTCTATCGTCCCCATCTTCTTTTGCCCTCAATATTTCCCAGCATTAGGCTCTTCTCCAGTGTGTCCTTCCTTCTCATTAGGTGACCAAAATACAGTTTCATCTTCAGGATCTGACCTAAAGAGCAGTCAGGGTTAATCTCCTCTAGGACTGACTGGTTTGATCGCCTTGCAGTCCAAGGGACTCACAGGAGTCTTCTCCAGCACCATAGTTCAAAGGCCTCAACTCTTTGGTGCTCAGCCTTTCTTATGGTCCATCTTTCACAGGCATACATTGCAACTGGGAAACCCATAGCATTGACTACACGCACTTTTGTTGGCAGGGTGATGTCTCTGCTTTTTACTATGCTGTCTAGATTTGCCATAGCTTTCCTCCCCAGGAGCAAGCGTCTTTTAATTTTGAAGCTGCAGTGCCCGTCCGCGGTGATTTGCTAATCATATGACACACGTAAACTGTAACCCTAACCCTAGCACTAAACCTAACTCAAACCCTAATCTAGCCCTAACCAACCCTACACCTAACCCTAGCGCTAATCATATGACACACAGAAACTGTAACCCTAACTCTAGCCCTAACCCTAGCACTAAATTTAGCTCTATACTTAATCTAACCCTAGCCCTAACCTAACCCTAGCACTAATCATACGATAACCAGAAACTGTAACCCTGATCCTAATCTGTCACGTCTTGGCCTTGCCCCCTGCTGGTGGTAGCAGGGATTCCTGTTTATTTTTGTTTTCAGCCTGCAGGCCATATGTTGGGCTGATTGGCCTGCGGTCACATGACCTGTTCTGCCCTATAAGTACGACCAGGACTCCCCTTGATCCTTGGACCAGGATAGTCTTCCATACCTAGTCCCTGTATTGCTGGTTTACTTATATTTGCTGTGTACGACCTCTGGTTCATGTATTTAGGATCCCTCTCTTGCCTGACCCCTCTAGAATGATATTCCGTGTATGACCTTTTGGCTCTTGTATCTGGATCTCTCTTCTGTCTGTCCCCTGTACTGTACCGTGCTTTGGAATTTGTATGCTTGCATTTATTGTCTGTCTGGTTTATGTTTTGTTTGTCTTGCAAACCTAGCCTAGCTAGTATTTCGAGACCACCTTTCAAGGATCTCAGTCAGGGCTTAGGGATCTTTCTAGTTTCTGTTTATATCTTTCTTTGTTCCCTGGAATCTGTATACCTGCATTTATTGTCTGTCTGGTTTATATTTTATTCATCTTGCAAACCTAGCCTAGTTAGAATTTCGAGACCATCTTTCAAGGATCTCAGTCAGGGCTTAGGGATCTTTCTAAGTTCTGTTTATATCTTGGTTTGTTCCCTGGAAGCTGTATACCTGTCCTTAAGGCTTCATCTCTGCAGATTGGGGGTTCCCCCTCACCCTATAGGGGGCTCCCCGTTACATTATCCTGGTCCCAAAATAGAAGCTGGCAGGTATGTCTCATATGTATGAAGCTGTATTGAACTTGGTGCTTGCTATGCTGAAAGAGCTGCAGAGGTTAATAGAGGCTCTGAGCCTATCACCTGCTGCAGCTAACGATGCAGCACCACCCTGCACTACTTGCAAACCCATACCGGAGAAGGAAAGACGCAGGTTGTATGGTCTCTGTTTTTATTGCGCAGATCCAAATCACACTATTGAACATTGTGTATTAAAACCTGTTAAGCAATGGCAGGGGAACCATGTATCCAGGTATCGCTATGGAGGTACTGGTGTGTCCTCCATAGGCATCCAGACTGGCAGAATAGCCACCTCAAATCTGTTGAATCATGGGATCACTATGCCCTCGTCTCCCAGTGTGGTTGCATTGTCTCCTGTTGGGAATGCTATGCCAGCCATGTCTGTATCCACTGGCGTGCTGCCAGCCATGTCTGTATATACTGGCACGCTGCCAGCCATGTCTGTATCCACTGGCACGCTGCCAGCCATGTCTGTATCCACTGGCACGCTGCCAGCCATGTCAGTATATGCTGGCACGCTGCCAGCCATGTCTGTATCCGCTGGCACGCTGCCAGCCATGTCTGTATCCACTGGCGCGCTGCCAGCCATGTCTGTATATACTGGCACGCTGCCAGCCATGTCTGTATCCGCTGGCACGCTGCCAGCCAAGTCAGTATCCACTGGCACGCTGCCAACCATGTCTGTATCCACTGGCACGCTGCCAGCCATGTCTGTATCCACTGGCACGCTGCCAGCCATGTCTGTATCCACTGGCACGCTGCCAACCATGTCTGTATCCACTGGCACGCTGCCAGCCATGTCAGTATCCACTGGCACGCTGCCAGCCATGTCAGTATCCACTGGCACGCTGCCAGCCATGTCAGTATCCACTGGCACGCTGCCAGCCATGTCTGTATCCACTGGCACGCTGCCAGCCATGTCTGTATCTATTGGCACGATGCCAGCCATGTCTGTATCTACTGGCATGATGCCAGCCATGTCTGTATCTACTGGCACGATGCCAGCCATGTCTGTATCCACCGGCACGATGCCAGCCATGTCTGTATCCACCGGCATGATGCCAGCCATGTCTGTATCCACTGGCACGCTGCCAGCCATGCCTGTTCCCACTGGCAATGAAATGCCAGCCATGTCTGTATCTACTGGCACGAAGCCAGCCATGTCTGTATCCACTGGCACGCTGCCAGCCATGCCTGTTCTCACTGGTAATGAAAAGCCAGCCATGCCTGTTCCCACTGGCAATGAGATGCCAGCCATGTCTGTATCTATTGGCACGATGCCAGCCATGTCTGTATCTCCTGGCACGATGCCAGCCATGTCTATCTCCTGGCACGAAGCCAGTCATGTCTGTATCCACCGGCATGATGCCAGCCATGTCTGTATCCACTGGCACACTGCCAGCCATGCCTGTTCTCACTGGTAATGAAAAGCCAGCCATGCCTGTTCCCACTGGCAATGAAATGCCAGCCATGTCTGTTTCTACTGGCACAAAGCCAGTCATGTCTGTATCCACTGGCACGCTGCCAGCCATGCCTGTTCTCACTGGTAATGAAATGCCAGCCATGTCTATCTACTGGCACGTTGCCAGCCATGCCTGTTCTCACTGGTAATGAAAAGCCAGCCATGCCTGTTCCCACTGGCAATGAAATGCCAGTCATGTCTGTATCTACTGACATGAAGCCAGCCATGTCTGTTCCCACTGGCAATGAAAAGCCAGCCATGTCTGTATCTACTGGCATGAAGCCAGCCATGTCTGTATCTACTGGCACGTTGCCAGCCATGCCTGTTCTCACTGGTAATGAAAAGCCAGCCATGCCTGTTCCCACTGGCAATGAAGTGCCAGCCATGTCTGTATCTACTGGCATGAAGCCAGCCATGTCTGTATCACTGGCACGAAGCCAGCCATGTCTGTATCCACTGGCACGAAGCCAGCCATGTCTGTATCCACTGGCACGAAGCCAGCCATGTCTGTATCACTGGCACGAAGCCAGCCATGTCTGTATCCACTGGCACGAAGCCAGCCATGTCTGTATCCACTGGCACGAAGCCAGCCATGTCTGTATCCACTGGCACGAAGCCAGCCATGTCTGTATCCACTGGCACGAAGCCAGCCATGTCTGTATCCACTGGCACGAAGCCAGCCATGTCTGTATCCACTGGCACGAAGCCAGCCATGTCTGTATCCACTGGCACGAAGCCAGCCATGTCTGCTTCCCCTGGCACGAAGCCAGCCATGTCTGTTCCCACTGGCAATGAAAAGCCAGCCATGTCCGCTTCCCCTGGCAATGAAAAGCCAGCCATGTCCGCTTCCCCTGGCAATGAAAAGCCAGCCATGTCTGCTTCCCCTGGCACGAAGCCAGCCATGTCTGTATCCACTGGCACGAAGCCAGCCATGTCTGCTTCCCCTGGCACGAAGCCAGCCATGTCGGGTACTGGTAATGAGAAGCCAGCCATGTCGGGTACTGACAATATGTCATTCGTGATGCCTGAGGCTGGTACCTTGCCAGTGGTGTCCGGGACAAGCTGTACGTCAGCAATGACAGCTGTACCCAGGTTAGACGAGACAGCTGTGACCACGTTTTGTTATGAGGCCGATGTGCCTGGATTGGCACATGAGACCACTGTGCCCTTGCCCCACAGTGAGTCCAGTGTTGTCCCCACCATTGTCAAGCCTTGTGAGGTAGTCACAAAGTCTATGTCTTGCTCTAAGAGAAGACAAGAAAAGGTGATCAACCCTAGCCAATCTGGTTCTGACACTGCCACACTTTGTTCTGGTTCCATTGATACTACACCCTCTAAGTCCGAGGTTGCCTTACTCCGCACAGTAATCAGGGAAATTCAGCAAGCTGGTGGTTTAAAGGGTATTGAGATCCCTAAATCACATTGTGTTCCCACGGAATATATACGGACGCCTTCTGGCTTTTGGATGCGTGAGAGGCACTGGGTAGTGCTCCAGAGACACCCTGACATTCTGAAAGGGCTGGTGGAAGACTCTGATTCAGATGATTCACAATATACTCCTCCTGGGGAGAGGTGTAAGGCTATTGTGGCGCCAACTGTACCATGTCCTGGTGATGTCCCATATCCCGAGAGTGTACCAGTCATGCACACACCCTGTACTGTATCGGTCGGGGCCACGTTTAATGGCAAGGTCATTGTCTCTGGGGTAGACAGTAAGTCCACTGTGTCTAGTGGTTCCACTCTGGGTTGTAATATACAATCCCGGGGCACGACTACCGTCACTGGATCTGGCAGCACCTCTAATACCTCTATGTACCATGGTGTGGACGGAACTCCTAGATCACGGTCCAGGAGACGCAAGAGGACTAAACATAAACAACCTGGGACTGATGATTCACTCCGTTCAAGGTCCAAGGTACTCATGCCGTCGGACCCTCAGGTACGAGACCCTAGCCCGGTTGGCGAAGGTTGTGTACGGGCCTCTAATGGTGCAGTGATCCGCAGAAAGGACCTGGGGGTTTATGAAAGAGCTTTGCTGGCTCAGGCACAAACCGACTACTCTGAGTGGGATTCCAATGGGTACTGGTGACTGGTCTTGTCCATTTTCATGCCATCCATGTTTTCTTTCTTGGGTGCCCAGGAGGTCACCCGTAAGGGAGGGGGTTATGTCACGTCTTGGCCTTGCCCCCTGCTGGTGGTAGCAGGGATTCCTGTTTATTTTAGTTTTCAGCCTGCAGGCCATATGTTGGGCTGATTGGCCTGCGGTCACATGACCTGTTCTGCCCTATAAGTACGACCAGGACTCCCCTTGATCCTTGGACCAGGATAGTCTTTCATACCTAGTCCCTGTATTGCTGGTTTACT
Source organism: Leptobrachium leishanense (assembly GCA_009667805.1). Classification (NCBI taxonomy): domain Eukaryota; kingdom Metazoa; phylum Chordata; class Amphibia; order Anura; family Megophryidae; genus Leptobrachium; species Leptobrachium leishanense. The sequence goes on along the minus strand of CM019064.1, from coordinate 19,820,426 downwards.
TATATTTGCTGTGTACGACCTCTGGTTCATGTATTTAGGATCCCTCTCTTGCCTGACCCCTCTAGAATGATATTCCGTGTATGACCTTTTGGCTCTTGTATCTGGATCTCTCTTCTGTCTGTCCCCTGTACTGTACCGTGCTTTGGAATTTGTATGCTTGCATTTATTGTCTGTCTGGTTTATGTTTTGTTTGTCTTGCAAACCTAGCCTAGCTAGTATTTCGAGACCACCTTTCAAGGATCTCAGTCAGGGCTTAGGGATCTTTCTAGTTTCTGTTTATATCTTTCTTTGTTCCCTGGAATCTGTATACCTGCATTTATTGTCTGTCTGGTTTATATTTTATTCATCTTGCAAACCTAGCCTAGTTAGAATTTCGAGACCATCTTTCAAGGATCTCAGTCAGGGCTTAGGGATCTTTCTAGTTTCTGTTTATATCTTTCTTTGTTCCCTGGAATCTGTATACCTGCATTTATTGTCTGTCTGGTTTATATTTTATTCATCTTGCAAACCTAGCCTAGTTAGAATTTCGAGACCATCTTTCAAGGATCTCAGTCAGGGCTTAGGGATCTTTCTAAGTTCTGTTTATATCTTGGTTTGTTCCCTGGAAGCTGTATACCTGTCCTTAAGGCTTCATCTCTGCAGATTGGGGGTTCCCCCTCACCCTATAGGGGGCTCCCCGTTACATAATCATACGACACAAACTGTAACCAAGGTCATTACCTAACCCCAATCCTAACCCTAGGGCTAATCATATGACACACAAACTCTAACCCTAACCCCAGCCCAAGCCCCCCACAACCATTTTTTCTATGTATTAGAGATGTGCAATTTGTTTCGTTCCGAATTGAAATTCGGACGAAATTCACCATTTTCGTGTTTCGGAAGCATTTCCGAAAGCGAAATATCGACCATCTGAAATTTCGGATCAATCCAAAATTTCGGATCAATCCAAGATTTCGGTTCGATTAGATTTCGTGATTCGGATCATTCGGTGATTAGGATCATTTTGACGATTCGGCTCATTTTGGCGATCTGGATCATTTCGGCGATTTGGATCATTTCGGGTGATTCGGATCAGTTGGTTTTTCGCTTATTTATGAGTTATTTTGTTTTTTATTGCTTATTTAAGAATGGGAAGTAGATTACTACCAATAGAATGAAAGTTTCTTTACTTATTTATTCTTTTAGGATTTTTTTGGGTGAAATTTTAGGTTTCCTAACTTTTTTTAAAGAAACAAGGCTTTTTAACCCATAGGTTTCAATGTAGCATATGTATCCACACACTGCTGGGAAGCGCCTCTCTGCGGTATAATTAATGCAGCATATGAATCCGCACACTGCTGGGAAGCACCTCTCTGCGGTATAATTAATGCAACATATGAATCCACACACTGCGGGGAAGCGCCTCTCTGCAGTATAATTAATGCAGCATATGAATCCACACACTGCTGGGAAGCACCTCTCTGCAGTATAATTAATGCAGCATATGAATCCACACACTGCGGGGAACAAGCGCCTCTCTGCAGTATAATTAATGCAGCATACGAATCCGCACACTGCTGGGAAGCACCTCTCTGCAGTATAATTAATGTAGCATATGAATCCGCACACTGCTGGGAAGCACCTCTCTGCAGTATAATTAATGTAGCATATGAATCCACACACTGCTGGGAAGCGCCTCTCTGCGGTATAATTAATGTAGCATATGAATCCGCACACTGCTGGGAAGCACCTCTCTGCGGTATAATTAATGCAGCATATGAATCCGCACACTGCTGGGAAGCACCTCTCTGCAGTATAATTAATGCAGCATATGAATCCACACACTGCTGGGAAGCGCCTCTCTGCAGTATAATTAATGCAGCATATGAATCCACACACTGCTGGGAAGCACCTCTCTGCAGTATAATTAATGCAGCATATGAATCCACACACTGCGGGGAAGCGCCTGTCTGCGATATAATTAATGCAGCATATGAATCCACACACTGCCGGGCAGCACCGATCTAGAGATCGATTCATTGATTCGGATCGATTAATTTTTTGATTAGTTAGTTTTTCCTTTTTTATGAGTTATAATTAATGCAGCATATGAACCCACACACTGCTGGGAAGTTCCTGGAAATGTGTGGATTCATATGCTGCATTTATTATACTGCAGAGAGGCGCTGCCTGGCAGTGTGCGGATTCAGATGCTGCAGCACCTCTCTGCAGTATAATTAATGCAGCATATTGATCCGCACACTGCCAGGCAGCGCCTGTCTGCAGTATAATTAATGCAGCATATGAATCTGCACACTGCCGGGAACTTCCCAGCAGTGTGTGGATTCATATGCTGCATTAAAACCTATGTGGGTTAAAAAGTCTTGTTTCTTTAAAAAAAGTTAATTTTAACATTTTAATTAAAAAAAAGTGAAATTTCACCCAAAAATGCCTAAAAGAATAATTAAAGAAACTTACATTCTATTGGTGGTAATCTACTTGCCATTCTTGAATAAGCAATAAAAAATGAAATAACTCATAAAAAAAAAGCAAAAAACCAACTGATCCGAATCACCTGAATCACCAAAATGATCCAAATCACCGAATCGAAATGATCCGAAACGAAAGAAAAACTGTCCGAAATGAAAAAAAACACCCAAAAAAAGTCCGATATTTTTGGATTCTGAAACAATCCGGACCAAAACCGAAACAAATTTTTACTACACATGTCTAATGAATGCTGCGTTTGTAATGCATGATATTTCTGTGTGTGTGGATGCATGGGGTGTGTATAAAAATGCAGGAATAAACCAATGCATTTGAATGGCTGATTAAGCCCTCTGAGCTGAGAGGGAGCAGGGACTCTCACCACAGAGTGAGAACTCAGATAAGATAAAGTGGTCACAGCGCTCAGAGCGTCTTTAAATTTCTGTGATCAGACTTATTTATTCCTAACACTACAGTTATTATTATGTTGTTTGTGGTCAGGTTCAGTTTACAAATACCTTGTGAAGTGTATGTGGCTTCAAAAATATGTAGCACGGTCAAAGTGAGAAAACCTTGACCTAATAAAACAAGGTGCAGGTTGTGTGATCACAAAAATAGCCTCAATTGTAAACTATCACACCCTGCGCTAAACCAAAACCCTACCCCCCCCCCCCCAACCAACCTCACTAAACTCCGCTACATCCAATGGATTCCGGTAAGTGACGAGTCGAGTCATATCACTTAGGAAATCGTCCCTTGGAAATGGAAACCTGCATTGGTTTTAAACCAGGTGAGATCATACTTTCCAACCTGTTCATTTTTTCCGCACATACAGTAAAGGACGTCGTGTTGTGTGACTCCAGTTATGAGAGCGTTTCACGATTAAAGTGTGAGCGTCTCTTGGGTTTGGCTTTTGGTTGCAGGAACTTGCAGAGCTGTGGTCTTTCTGCATTTATTTTCACTTTTCTATTTATTTCCTTTAGTAAACCAAAAGAAATGTACTTCGCGCTTCATCGGATATGAATTATTATATGTATTGAGCTGGTTTTATTAAATGTTCAGCCGGGCCGAACACTGGACTCAATGGGTGCCCACTGCTAGGACCGAAGCCACACTGCCAAAAACCAAAGCAACATCACCAAAAGTCATACCAACAAAGAGCTTTTCCTACGTAGTTATCATATTGCAAAAAAAAAAAAAAAATCACTTTCAATTATTTTCGGCTCCTATTAAATACTCCAATTCATCTTCTGACCCGTAGTGATATTACTCTCCACTACAACCAGGGACGGATTTACAATTAGACAAAGTAGGCATGTGCTACAGGCCCCCACCACACAGGGGTGTCTTGGTCTGTAAATCTAAGGATCATTTTTTTTAAATAAATTTTTTAGTTTTACACAGCAATATTCTGTGATATTGTAAAATAAAATAAAATAAAAAAAATATATATATATATATATAATCACAAGTAAGCAGTCTGTAGTGATAAATGTAATGTTAGTCCAATAAAAAAATCAACGTTTCCAACCTGGTGTTTAAGAGCTTTTCTGGGAAGCTACCACCCTACCTGAAAAGGCTGATTCCCCCAGCAGCTCCCTCATCCTATAACCTCAGAGACAGGACCAGCACCTTACTTGCAATACCGCAATACAGAAAGAAAGTGGCTCGATCCTCATTTTCCTACAGAGCACCGCAAATATGGAATAACCTCCCAGACACAATCAAATCTTCCCCCAGTCTAAAGTCCCTTAAGAGCTTCCTATTAACATACCTCAATACAGAATGCACCTGTAAACATGTAACATAGTGACTATATACAGAATGCGCCTGTAAACATCTTACACAGTGACTATATACAGAATGCACCTGTAAACATGTAACATAGTGACTATATACAGAATGCACCTGTAAACATGTAACACAGTGACTATATACAGAATGCACCTGTAAACATGTAACATAGTGACTATATACAGAATGCACCTGTAAACATGTAACATAGTGAGTATATACAGAATGCTCCTGTAAACATGTAACACAGTCACTATATACAGAATGCACCTGTAAACATGTAACTTACAGGGTTATCCAAAGAGATTCGAATTGCTTGAGAAAGGTAACCGAACGCTGAAAATCAGCGTTCGGTTACCTTTCCTGGCCATTTGGCTATCCAGAGAGCAGGCAATTCGCCAAATCCTGGCGAATTGCCTGCACATACGGTGCCTGTTCGGTGCCTGTTCGAGGGCAGTGAAATCCCCATGAAAAAGCACTGCTTCGGCTATTCAGAGAACACAAACCAGCAGTGAAAGGTTCCCCTAATGCCCTGCCATTCGGTGGTTTAATTCGGCAAATTTATTCAGGAGAATCCCATAGGCTTCAATGTTAAAAATATTCCTGTTTTAATTCAATATCTAATAAACCGTTCATTATAAAATTCTGCAGCAAAAAGTCTCTTTATTTATAGATCTTTTAGGACACTTTAAGCATTTTTCTGAATTTTTTAAAAAAAAATAAAAAGTCCGATTTTTTTTTTTTTTTTTTTTTTTTAACAGCCCTCTTTATTATCATTCCCTGGACCTCCTGTGAAAATTTCAGACATTTTCGCTTAGTAGTTTCTTTGCAAACAGCGTTTCTTTTTCCCAGATTCATACAAATGGTTTTTCTAATTTATTCACTGCCTCCTCTACGTCACAGCTGCTTCGGCTCTGTGTGATTCGGCTCCTGTTCGGCTCCTGTTCGGCTTCTTCGAAGGTTAATCCAGATGTTTTTGCTTGTTTTCAGCGTGCATTCGGTTAGTTTTCGTCAGGTTTTCGGCAGCTTTTCCCTGCAATTCGGGGACCCTGTGGTGTTTGCTGAATACACCGCAGGGTCACCGAAATGCAATCGGCAAAAGGAACCGAATTGAAGAGAACGAAAAGTCACCGAACGTGCGGTGACTTTTCGAATCTCTTTGGATAACCCTGATAGTGACTATATACAGAATGCGCCTGTAAACATGTAACATAGTGACTATATACAGAATGCACCTGTAAACATGTAACATAGTGACTATATACAGAATGCTCCTGTAAACATGTAACACAGTGACTATATACAGAATGCTCCTGTAAACATGTAACATAGTGACTATATTTCCTACATATTTATTTTCTGTTAATCTGTATATTTGTTTTGTGTTAATTTTTTGCATTTTACTACTTTTGTATTTCTGTAACCATGTTCTTGAACCCAGGACATACTTGAAAACTAGAGAAATCTCAATGTATCCTTCATGGTAAAATCCTTTATAAATAAATAACATTATAACTAGGGATGCACCGATACTAGTATCGGTATCGGTGCCGATATTGCCATTTGCACGAGTACTTGTTACTCGTGCAAACGGCCCGATACATCCCGCCGATACCGGAAGCTGGCGCTGGGCCAGCTTGCCGGTATCCGCGGGGCTGGGGAAGCTGGCCGCGTGAATGAAAAGCACGTGGCCAGCGTACCCCTCTGGTGCATCGGCATACTCACCCATCCTGAAGGTCCGGTCGCTTGGCAGTGATGTGTTCCCGCGGCCACTGGGCTCTCCTGTGAAGAGGCCTCAGGATGGGTGAGTATGTGGATGCGCCGGAGGGGAACGCTGGCCGCGTGCTTTTCATGCACACAGCCAGCTTCCCCAGCGTTCGAGCTGGGGGCAAATCCATGTGAGCTGGGGGCAAATCCATGTGAGCTGGGGGCAAATCCATGAGAGCTGGGGGCCAATACATGAGAGCTGGGGGCAAATCCATGAGAGCTGGGGGCAAATCCATGAGAGCTGGGGGCATACTCATGAGAGCTGGGGGCATATCCATGAGAGCTGGGGGCATATCCATGAGAGCTGGGGGCAAATCCATGTGAGCTGGGGGCAAATCCATGTGAGCTGGGGCAAATCCATGAGAGCTTGGGGCAAACCCATGAGAGCTGGGAGCAATATCCATGAGAGCTGGGGGCAAGCTACATGTGAGCTGGGTGCAATATCCATGAGAGCTGGGGGCAAATCCATGAGAGCTGGGGGCAAATCCATGAGAGCTGGGGGCAATATCCATGAGAGCTGGGTGCAAGGTACACGTGAGCTGGGGGTATTCTGTGTATATATATATATATATATATCTCGGGGGGATATATACATGTGAGCTGGAGGTATTTTTATATGAGGTCTGTTCTTATTGGAAAGCGTCACATGACATTAAATAATAGTATCGGTACTCGGTATCGGTGAGTACTTTTAAAAAGTATCTGTACTCGTATTCGGTCTTAAAAAAGCGGTATCGGTGCATCCCTAGTTATGTTATATACAGAATTTTTTCACAAATTTTAAAAGTTTGTTTCTGCTTTTCAGAGAAAGGCACCTCCTGTTGTTGGCAACTTTCTCTCTAAAACTAAAATAAAAAATTGTAAAAACAATAACCTTTAACCCCATTCGCTGCTGAGCCATTTCACACCTCTGTGCTCATTTTTACCGGTTTCGCTCGTTATGTTTAAACGCGATTTAAAGTCACATTTTATTATACAACCCAGACATATTATATATCGTTCTTTCCGGCAGATTCATAATATATCATTATTATATGTATACTTCACACCCTGTCTGAATATTAAAACAAAAAATGCAATAAAATTTGAATTTTCAATAATCTATAGCGTGTAAAGTGTTTTTTTCACAATATCCTCATTTTGCGTTTATATTTTCTATGGGATGCGCTTGTTAAAAAAATTAGAAATGGGGACGCGTTACTTTTTTGGGGGGGAAATTACATGATTTTTAGCAAACCCCCATAGAAAAAAATCAGTAGTGCAGCATCATTGTTGACATTATAATTGAAATGGGAACAATATTGCTGCATTAATTAATGAAAAAAAAAAACGGTTTATTATTCTTTATTTATATATATTTTTTTATTTACATTTAACATGGTGATGTTTGATAGCAATGGAAAGGCTTGCTCTTGCCGTTCCAATGATACCAAACATTAACCCCTAGTTGCCACGGATCAGGAGCTAGGAGGTCCAATGACCACCCTAGGTGGTAGCTAGTGGTTAACTCCCGAACTGACGTCATCGTGTCCATGCACGATGATGCCAGTAGGCAGGGGGAGATCCCGGAAGCTTGGCCGACATCCAAGATGTCGGCCAGCTTGGGGAGGGGACCGCAATACGGCACCTGTTGGTGCCGAATCGTGATCTGGTCCCTAAGGGGTTAAAAGCAGCCACTTCTTGAAAGGGCAGGCTGTGCCCTTCCAAGCGGTGCTTGCCTTTTACGAGTGCCCTAAACAGATCGAGAGGGAGAGAGGTCCAAAGGACCTCCCCACCTCCCTTTCAGGCACCTTCCCCGCACTGGCGGGGGGGGGGGGGGTGGTGTGCCTGGAATAGACGTCATCGCGCCCAGCACCTTGCACGCAGGTCTCCCTGCACCCTTCGCCCTAGTTGCAGTGCTCTTCTTTAAGTTTAAGGTGTCTTCTACCAGCTTATTCCGCAACTCCAGTAACCTGAGTCTAAAAACCCGGTTCCTCTTTTCCGAGACACTTAACCCTTTCCTGTCTTATTAACACCATATGTACACTAGCAGAGTCATTCAGCGTGTTCTTTGCTCAGGAAACCACACTTACCTTTCCCTTTCCTCTGAAGTTATTTTCACCCTGCAGAATGAAGCCGTTTTCTATTAGACATCATCGGTTCCTTCTTCATTTCTCAGCACGAGTGTCCGAACCAGGGGACAGGTTTTAACTAGCGTGGGAACTCACTAAGACTTCTGTTCACCCATTATTGATTGTAATGTCGCACGTCACCCACCACACCCACAAATTTATTTTTTCACTTAAATTTTTTTATTTTGTAAAGAAATAAAAGGTCATAGTCAGCCTCGCAGGGCCAGATAATGTACTCTCATAAGAAATATAGATAACATAAAAGGGGGGGGTCGCATGAAGAATCAGCAAAATGTTGAAAAATGGGGGGGGGGGTTATAGAAAAATCCGTCAAAATTACTTCGGAAAAAACAAAAAAGTCTCAAATCTTTCCCCAGCCGGGGAATGTTAGCAGGAAACCAGAAAGAAAATAGTGTCCGAAGCGTCTCTGAATTAAGGAGGGGGGGGGGGAATAAATGCAAAAGGTGGATTAATAAAGAGACGAACAACAAAAGTCCTCCATAAACGGAGGGGGGGGGATTCCTCTAACCAATCATGGACTGCCGGTCTCGAATTCTTCAGAGGCGAGGGTGGAAGGCAGCAGGCATTCAGTCTGGATCCAGAGAGGGTGAAGCCGAAGCACTGACCACTATGGTCTCCAGACCTCTGGGAATTCCCAGGGAGGCAAAAACCGGCCACACTTCATCCGGGGTGCCAAAAATATACGGCACGTTGTCGAGTGTAAAGAGCAGGTTGCCAACTGCTCCCCATCTGTACTGAACCCCCTTAGCCCGAAGACATGTCGCCACCTCCCGAAACCTCCGGCGCGCCGTCAGTGTCAAAAAAGTCAGATCATTATACAGAGATTCCACGGCGGATTCAAAGGCAATGACACCCCTCGCCGAAGGTAACGACATCAGCTTTTGTTTCATGGGTAACTCCCGCACCACCGCAATAATATCTCGCGGCGCCGTCTCCGGGGCTGCCGCCGATTTCCGGACGCAATTCGCCAAGCCAAAAGTCTCTGGAGCGTTAGGAGGGAGTTTCAGCAGGTGGCTCGCCAAGCGGTTGGCATATGCCACAGTCGGCTCAGGCTGCACCGATTCCGGGACCACCGAATACGGATGTTATGCCGGCGGTGCCGGGCGTCCAACGATTCCACCGTACACGACAAAGTCTCCACCTGCAGCTGAAGAGATTCCACACTACAGGCAAGGTGAGTTTGCACGATCTCCACAGTCGTCGTTCGTGCTTGAATGTCTACTATATGCTCCTGTACCAGGGTCACCTCAGCTTTAACCCCCGCCACGTCAGCACTCCACATTGCCCGCATGTCATTCACCATTCTCTTAATGTCGCCTTTAGTTGCAAGCTGAACGTCTTCCCCTGGCTTAGGCGCTAGGAAGGCGGACGAGGCGTTCTAAACAGCAGCAGCGTCGGAAGAGACAGAGAGCGCAGGCCTGTCGGCAGGCCGCCTTAGCAGCCCTTTTCGCAGAGGCCTTCCTGGCCTTCTGGTCCTGTAACGGAGGCTCCGAGGAGAGCAGGTTGGCCTCATCACCGCTCCCCCTCTACCAGATGATGCCATCCTCGTCAGCGGAACCACATCCCGGAGGCAGGGTTGGGGATGGGAGACCCACGACGAACAGCCGCCCACCACCCAAAGAGTCGCAGATGTCACGCTGGCCTGGGTCCGGCACCGAGTCATCCCGCTTCACTGTCTTCTTATCCATCCGGGTGCTAGTCGGGACCAGGGTATGGCTCTCCACAGCTGGCGTGGCAGCAACAGACCACGGTATCTCCACAGGCTCCCAAAATGGCCACCCTCACTAGGCCATCGTCTCCGTTCCAGGTGCCTCCCGAGCTCACAAGACCACCTCTCGACTCTGCGCGAGGTCCCTCCGTGTTTCCTCTGGGTCAGCAAGCCAGGATGTACCAGGCAGGCAACAAAAATAGAAAAATAGGTGCCAGATAGTCTCGAATTAGCAGTCTCTGTAGCGGAGCTCCGTGAGAACGCGATCTCTCGTGCCCGAGTCTAGCTCCGCCCCCCCACATCCACAAATTTCTAAACGTATATTTGTATGACCTGGGGTGAGTTTTAGGGAAAATATATGAAAAGTCATACATTTATTGTGACTTAATGAGGAAACGCAAAATTAATCACCTGAATAAAAGGTTTAGGGCCCTATTACATTCTCTGCGCAATTGCGCTCGCGCAGCGCAATTTGTTTTGCGCCCGAAAAAACTTTATCGCGCGAAAATTAATGCGGTATTACGATCAGAACGCATTTTTTCTTCCTTCAATATTTTTCGTGCGCAAATCCGACGCGCAAAGCCGTTCGCAAATGAACGTTGCGTGCAGGAATCGGTGGGCAGACTGTTTTGTCACGGGATTCAGCCAACATCAATCACCCATTTCCAATAAAATATTTACAAACTATAAAAAAAAGGGAAAAAAAATTAACAACCACCAGCCACAAAAAGAAAAAATTAACAAAGACACAATTTATAAATTTTAATGTTTGGGTGTGTGTAGAATGTGTAACTGTACTGTGCTGTATTTTTTTTTTTTTCGTGCTGGTGTATTTCGTTTCGCCCAGAACGATCACATTTACAGTTACCACCTGCTTTTCAAAGATGTTACGAAAATGCGCGCTAACTTTCGTTGCGCGAAGATTGGAATACCATCCGTGTACCGGCGCACGAACGCATTTGCGCTGACAATGTTAAGTATGGGATGCGTGCACATACTTGCGCTCGCACTGAGTTCGCGCACGGTCACTCGCGTTGGACGTTAACGCGCATCGTTTGCGCGAATGTCGTAATACGACGTTCTGCGCAAATGGTTTTGTCCTCGTGCAAATGCGCTTTTGCGTCCGTGCAAAACCGATGCGCGAGGAATGTAATAGAGCCCTTAAAAGGGTTATTCACTAACCTCCGAATTAGCCCCAAATAGCACCTTGACAGTGAATTTCACCGCTCAGTGCAATTTTTTATCAATTTGTCTATTCACTAAACTGCCAATTCACCAAATACTGGTGAATTGACAGCAAAATATGGTGCAATTGGCAGCGTTCTGTGGCACCAAAATTGTCCCACAGAAGACTATGGTGTCTTCTATTCACAGAACGCCAAACTGCACCGAAATTCCTGGCGAAATGCTCTGATTTTTGTGGTTTCAATGCGACAGGTGAATCACATAGGTTTCAATGTAAAATTGTAATATCTTTTTTAATGAATTTAAAAAAAAAAAAAATTATACTTTTCATTTTCAGCAAACGCCCTTTTAATTTCTTTATTTTTTTAGAACGTTTTGTATTTTTTAGACGACATTTTTGTTCTCTTATTTTTTAAAAGACCTTTTTTATTTCGTAACAGACATTTTTATTTTAGTTTTTTATTAATGGACAAATTTTTTCAATTTTTTTTTTTTACTGATTTATACTCCTATTAGGAGAATAGGACACTTCTATTTTTTTTGCATTTCGTCAGAATTTGCCGTTGCCAATTCAGCGGTTATCCCTGCAATTCGGCTGTTTTGTCCGATAACTGCTTCGGCGACTCCAATGTCAGCAAAATACAGTGACCATTCGCTAAATAGTGTATTCATGTATTTTCGGCAAAATGGAATTGCTCTGATGCGGCAAAATGGGCCGAAAGGCAAAGCACCGAAATTGCACGCAATTAAGGTGCTTTGTGAACAGACCCTTTAGAGTTTGTGAGACCAATGGGAACTGAGATCCCACTAAAAAAAATAGTGTAGGAACTACGATCCAACTCATTAGCGCTTGACTTGACGCCTGGTCCTACTACATCCTTTCAAACAGGGGATGGAAATATATATATATATAACAGTGGCGGCTGTTGACAGAAAGCATGGATGTTTTTAATCACGCATGAGAATATGTCTATATGACTCTACTACCTCCAAAATATGTGGACGATCCCATATATAGGGAATAAACCTTTATAGACATATTCCTATTGACGAGACAAAGAAAATGGACATTTTGAGGCTAAATCCAGTTATTACAAGTGTAACCCAGAAATCAGCCACGAGTTGTATACAGAAAACATTACTCATTATAAAAAAATCTTAAAGTGAAAAAAAGTGATTTTATTATTATTTACTAAAAAAAACTGAACCCCAATTCTACCCATTTTATTCTAAATAACTCAGAGTATTCAAAACCTCATTGTATGAAACAAAAAATCATGTGTACTATTGCTATTTAGCAAATTAAGGCAGATGTGGCTGTGCATTCTCTGTCATTAAGGGAATAAGACAGGCACCCAGTGTTAGGCTTAGGGCTAGGGTTACTTATAGGGTTGAGTTACTGTTAGGGTAACTGGTTCTGTTTGTTTTAGGGTTACTGTTAGGGTTACTGTTAATACTGGTTCTGTTTGTGTTAGGGTTACTGTTAGGCTTACTGGTTATGTTTGTGTTAGTGTCACTGTTAGGCTTACTGGTTCTGTTTGTGGTAGGGTTGCTGTTAGTCTTACTGGTTCTCTTTGTGTCAGGGTTACTGGTTCTCTGTGTTAGGCTTACTGGTTCTGTTTGTTTTAGGGTTACTGTTAGACTTGCTGGTTCTATTTGTGTTGGGGTTGCTGTCAAGGTTAAAAGGTACTGTTTATGTCTGTATTAGGTTGAGAGTAAGGCCTTGTTCACACCAAGCGCGGAGCAGGTGCAGAGCAGAGCAGATGCAGACCGTATCAAAACTGCGTCCAATGTATTCCAAAGGTATTTTTTGCTGCAGTTCACATTGCAGCGTGCAGGTCAAGAGCAGGTCCAGAGCAGGTAGTAAAACTGCAACAAGCCCTATTTCACCTGCTCTGGAACGCATCAAAAACGCAACAGCAATACAATGCAAAAAACTAACCATATAGAAAGAAAAAAATATGGTCATCTGTCATGACCTAATCTTCCTTGGTCACTTCCTGCCTGTGGAAAAAGGTGACCTTGTGATCTGGAGAGCAAAGGAACAATGGTGGACAAGTTTTATGACCCAGATAAATTCATTAGTATGGTGGTAGAGTGCCCTGAGCTGTATGACAGCAGGCATTTTCAATACAAGAATAATAGGAACAAGGCTGATCAGTGGAGTTTGATAGGAGGAAGAGTGTTCCCAGGATATGAGGATATATCCTCTACTGATAAGGAGAGCTGTAGTGAGTACTTCAATGTGAATGGCATGGTTGTTAATATACTAGTGGTTCCTCAAATGCAATATTCCATCCACCCCCCTTCCCCCACCACTCCGCCTTATCAAAAACGTGTCTAAAACGCGTCAAAAACACATCTAAAAGACTAGCGTTTGGTGTGAACAAGGCCTTAGGGCAAGTATTGCACATAGAGAGACATTTGTTCAATTTAAAAATTATTTTGAAAAAATCCCAAAAATATTCAGATCGATGCAACATTGCAGCATTTTTTTGCTGAATCAGAATTTCAGCAATTCTGAATTTTGGATTTGAAGAATTGCTGATATATTTAGTCCGAAAAAGAATGCGGGCTATAACAGATACACATGTTTGCTGTGATGTTATTTTTTTTACTTCTATGGAACTCGTTGTTGGTAGTAAAAGCAATCCTTGTCCAACTGCTCCTGTTAAGTCACTGAGTGATGACATCTTCACATTTTTACTCAAATGCTCCAGCTTTCAAGCTGCAAATCCGGCAAAATTAAAGATCTCATTCTTTAGCAAGCAGGGAGCTTTGCTGAATTTAGCTCCATGTCTACTGGCAACAGCGCCGTAAACCCGAGAAATCGGCACCTCAACCGCATGACATGAAATGACTAACCTATTCCTCTTCTTTTGCCACAAAGAGTCTTAAACACGAGGGAGACCTGGCATTACTGTTACTGAAAAACAAAAGGTTACCATCTGTCGGTAATTCCATTTCTATATTATACATACAGGTAATTCCTATATAATATTATTATTTTTGGTGCAGAGGCACCCATGTTGCAGTGTTGAGGCACCTCTGCATCACGTTGGCTTTGTCCTGCTTTATTTTTGTGGTTATTTGCACCCGACACCTACAGACAACAAACATTCAACTGAAATGCGTTCTGAGAATTCAAAACCCACACAATGTATGCAAGAAAGACCTAACATACATTTAATATCTGCATACAGACTCCTGACTAAATGCATGGAGAAGAATGAGTGACCCTGCAAATTAATAAAGTGCAATATATACCGTGACTGGTAGCGAGTGTGTGTATAAATAACCAAAAAAATAATAAATATAAAGATGCGGGCAGGTATTTTTTTTCTTTCTCTTTCTCTCTCTCTCTTTCATTCATTCCTTCTTTCTCTCTCTCTCTGTCGCTCTCTTTTATTTCTTCCTTCTCTCTTTCCTCTCTCTTTCCTTCTTTTTCTTGTTATTCTCTTTCCTTCCTTCTCTCTTTCTTTCCCTCCTTCTCTCCTTATTCTCTTTTTCTATCTTTCCTCTCTCGTTCATTCCTTCCTTCCCTCTTTTCTTCTTTTTCCTCTTTCTCTCTTTTTCCTTTTTTTTCTCTCTTGCGTACGCTCACTCTTTCTTTCTTTAACTTTCTCTCCATCTCTCTCTTGATGCTTCTTTCTTTCTCTCTTTCTGTCTTTTATTCCTTCATTCTTTCTTTCCTTCCTTCTTTTTTCTCTTTCGTACTTCTCTCTATTTGTCTCTCTTACTATCCTCCATATGTAAAGAATGCGTTAAAATCCTGAGCTAATAAGAAAACAGAGTGCGCTATGTCCAATAAGGAATTATTTTGTATTTTTTCCGAGGTGATTCCGGCTCCAAGAAGAGATTGAGTGACCTCGTATTCTCTAGGTAAATTATTTGCAGCGCAGGTTTTCTGCATTTCAGCATTAGGAAGGGAGTATGGCCGTAGATCGGGAATTATTTCTGTCTGTTTCTACAGTAAATTAATCGTTAACCTCCCTAGCGGTATTCCCAAGTGTGGCTTGGGGTTAACTTTCACAGCTGAAACCGGTAACCCCGAGCCACACTCGGACTGGATACATACCTGTCCCTGCACTCCCTCGCTGACCTCCGCGATCGCACTCTCTTCTGGTGATCGTGGCCTCCTGCTTCCTGGTTCCCTTCTCGCGAGAAGGGAAGCAGGAAGTAGGACGTCGCGATCATCCGGATGTGACAGCGGCGGACAGCGAGGGAGCGCAGGGTCAGGTATGTATCCAGCCCGAGTGTGGCTCGGGTTACCGCTTTCAGTTATGCCACACTCTAATACCGCTAGGGGGCCAAATAAATTGTACAGATTCTGACATATAAAATATGTCAGAATGATACCGCCAGGGTGGTTAATTCCTGAAATGGACATTTTTTCCAGTTCTTGACATTTCATATGTGATTTTTCTTTTACTTATGGATCAGTCGAGCTTTGTTTTCTGGTGGAATTTATACCATCGCCATATTCACTTCAGCTTTCCGAGCTTGCGTTATGAGTTGCCACCAGGGAACAGTTCCTCCTACATGTAGCAGGTGTTGAGGAACTTTGATTACAAGAAGCCTTGAAAGGGACACTCTACTCATCTTGAGCTCTTTATAGCCCCTCCCCCCTCAGTTCCACCAATCTGGTGAAAATGCTGGATCAAGTGGAGGAGATTCCACCACCATACCCAGCATCACCAACAGCCAGGAATTTCCCTGCTGCCGGTCACTAGTGATGTTACACACAGAGAACGCTGACGTCATCCTCTGAGACCAATCATGGTAGCCCACCGTCTTAGACAGCCAATGGATCGGATCTGTGCATGCGCATGCAGCTCCGATCCAATGCTCTGCACAGGTGCTACGAAACTTGTGTGCGTAAAGTGCACAAGTCCTGAGCAAAGCACAATTTGCGGCTCCTGCGCTACTCAAGTTGTGTATATATACACATTGCGTTGAAGCTGCAGGGACTTCCGGGAGTCCCTGACCTGAAGTGGAGGAGATGTGCGCGGCGAGGGAAAAAAGGTGTGTAAAATCACACAAAAATTTAAAAAAATATTTAATTGGGCGGAGGCTGTCAGCAGGAGCTCCCCAATTATTCAAGGGCAAAAAGGGGGGGATTATTTTTTAATAGAGTGTCCCTTTAAATGCCTATATGTAATGTCAGGGAGGAACGTCAAATGACCTTTGTCTCGTGTGGTGCCGAAGCCTGAGATGTTGAATTCGTGACACGGTAACAGGATATTATGTGGTCTGTTCATACAAAGTGTAGGTGAAAACAGGAAATTATGAAAAATACGATAAATATATTGAAAAAAACTGTTTGTGGTCAGGTCTAATGAAATGCCTCGGATACGATACAAGAAATGGAGGCTGAAAACAGACTCATAAAATAAAAATAGAAATTATAGTCAGGGTACGTTTGGCAAACAAGACGTATGTCTGTGTCACCCCCTCTAATTCTCTATGTATCCCCTTTCGTTTCTCTTTTCCCTTTATATATGACCCCATTTAGTAAACATACCCCTCACCTCTCTCTCCTGTGCTTTCTTGCTAATTTTTAATATTTTCCTAAATTCTCCCTCGTTTATTACCGTATTGCCCTCCTTTATCATCTAATTATCTTTTCATTCCCATTGCACCCCAACACAGGTGTGCGCACAGGGTTTGCCGGGTGTGCCGAGGCACACCCTAATGTTGGTATTGACCCCTACATAAATATTTTGAATGTTCCTCAGCTGGTTCATGATAAATTGCCTGAATATTGACTGTACACTACACTACATAAATATTGGTTATTCCCAATTAAAGGTAACTGTTCTATACAAAATTATCCAAGCATATATATGTAAATAATAAATATTCCATGGGTGCACACCCTAACGAAATGGGCTGTGCATGCCATTGCACCCCAATTATTTCCTTTCACAGGTCAGTCCACCTCCTCTCACTCCTTCATTTATCTCCCTTTCCTGTCATTTCCCCCCTTTTGTCAGGGGTTGATTCCGGGAAGGTACCAGTTTAGCTGGATTATGATCCCAGTATGTGGTGACACACAGAGACGGGTGGAGGTAGAATACAGGTTGCAGGGGAACCAACAAGCTGAGGATAGTGGGAAACTTACAGGGTTATTCAGACGTCGGTGACATTTTGGTGCTCTCCTGTTTCCCGCACTTTGGCGAGACCGATTCACCGACCCTGTGGTTAATTCAACATTCACCGCAGGGTCCCCAAAGTGCAGGGAATGAGCCACCCAACGTATCTGATAAACCGTGGGAAAACCGCCGAATCGCTCCAAAAAAAAAACAACAAACTGAAAACCTGCTGAATGCATTTGACGATGCACTGCAAAACCACTGAATTAATCCGAAAAAAGGTGACGACCCGCCACCGGAAAAATCTGACAAGCCTGGGAATAATATATAGGGTCCTATGAATAATAATAAAAAAGGGCTGGTACAGCAAAAAAAAAAATATATATATATTGATTATTTGTCCTGAGGAAAGCTCCAAGCTAGGAGCTGAAACGTTGACTCTCATGTCACAATAAATAAGAACTTAAAGGGACACTCTAGGCAACATGACCACCTAAGCTATTTTAGGTGGTCATGATGCCCGGAGTATCCTGCCCTCTGTCTCCCCTCCCTCCGCTCGGCAGTTCAGCTCAAAAAGCTGAAAACAGCTGAGAGAGGCGGAGGAGTTTACTCCGCCCTCCCAGCTGTCAGTCAGCAGAGCGGGAATCATATTTCCCGCTTCTGCCGACTTTTGCCGAGTAGGAGACGTCATCGCGCTTTCAGCGCGATGACGTCTCCTACTCACCACAGAAGCTGGCGGCTCCCTCTGAGGGTTAGTGTTTCGCGCATCCTCTTGTGCGCAACACTAATCCTCAGAGGGAGCCGGGAGGAAGCCTGCCGATTGGCTGGCTTATGTGAGAGGCGCGCATGCGCGCTTCTCACGTAAACCAGAAGCCAAGACGCAGCAAGAAGGACGGGAGCGGAAGAGGAGGGAGGTGAGTATTAAAAAAAAAAAAAACAGCGCTGGAAACAAGAGGATTTTAGGGTAAGTATTACAGTTACAAAAAAAATAAAAAAAATCTAAAGTTTATTAACCACTTCAATGCTAAGGACGCGCTCAGCGCGTCCTCAGCATTGCCCCTGGTATGCGGAGGACGCGCTGAGCGCGTCCTCGCATTGGGGTCAGCGTTCGGCCGGGTTCCGGCCGATCGCTGGCCCCTCCGGTGCGGGCTGACATCCTGGATGTCAGCCCGGCATCCGGAGCAGTGGCCGCCATTATTATGTGTCATCGCGCCCCGCGATGACACATAATTCAGGCGCCCCCCCCGCATGTGCGGAGGAGGCGCCTGAAAGGGAGGGGGGAGGTCCTTCGGACCTCTCTCCTCCCGATCGGCGGCTCACAGGGGCTTAACCCAGGCATCATTTGGAAGGGCACAGCCTGCCCTTCCAAATGATGCCTGGCATTAACCCCTGGGGAGCTGGATCGCAAATCGGCGCTGAAAAGCGCCGATTTGCGATCCTTCCCGGAGCTGGCCGACATCTTGGATGTCGGCCAAGCTTCCGGGAACTCCCCCAGAGGACTGGCGTCATCGTGCGCAGCACGATGACGCCAGTCCTAGCATTAACCCCTAACTGCCACGAACTGTGGAGATAGGGAGTTCCAATGAACTCCCTATCTCCCGATCCGTGGCAGTTAGGGGTTAATTTTTGATATCGTTGGATCGGCCAGAGCATGGCCGTTCCAACGATACCAAACATGAAAGTAAAAAAAAATGTAAAAAAAAATAAAATAAAATAAAAAAAAATTAAAAAAAAAAAAATTAAAAAAAAAAAAATAAACACTTTTTTTTTTTTTTTTTGTTTTGTTAATGCAGCAATATTGTTCCCATTTCAATTATAATGTGAACAATGATGCTGCATTAACGATTTTTGTATGCGGTGCGTTTGTTAAAAATGGTGTCATTTTCCCCAAAAAAAAATGTAACGAGACCCCATCTCTAATTTTTTTAACAAGCGCACCCCATACAAAATATAACCGCAATTGCTCGCATGTTAAAATGTGGAAAAAAAACACTTTACACGCTGTAAATTATTGAAAATACATATTTATTGCATTTTTTGTTATAATATACAAACATGACATAACGTATACATATAATAATGACATATTATGAATCTACCGAGTCTGACGGAAAGAACGATATATAATATGTCGATGTCATATACTAAAATAAGCCTTCAAAACAGGTTTAAACATGATGCGCAAAACAGGTAAAAAATGACCTCAGCACAGGGGCGGGAAAAGCCTCAGCAGCGAAAGGGTTAAGGGAATAGGGATAGGTTAGGATAAAAAAACGGGGGGTGATTTTTTGAGTAGAGTGTTCCTTTAACAGTCCTGGAGTGCCGCAACTTTCTCTTCCACAAGCAGATATATGCAGTTGTGTTGAAAATTATTCAACCCCCACTGAAATTGAGTGTTTTGGCCAGTTTGACATTGATTTTGATCATTCAGTCATCTTGCTTACAATTAAATCAAAGAGGCACGTGTAGGTCAGACAAATATAACATAACATTTATAATGAAATAACCACAAATGTCTTTTCTGTGCTCACATCATTATCAGTTTTATTCAACCCCCAAGTGACATTCAATCTTAGTACTTAGTACAACATCCTTTTACAGTTATAACAGCTTTTAAATGTAGCGCTGTGTTTAATTCCTTATTGTGGCAGTACCTATTTTTGGCCACCGGAGGGAGACAAGCGCAATGTGAGACACTGAATATTACATTGGGACTACATTTCCCGGCATGCTTTGGTAACGGACACAGGAAGTGGGTGGGACAGGGAGACTTACATCCTGAGCCTCGTGGAGAGAGCTGGCAGAGCGCGCCAGGGAGTGAGAGAGACAAGACACAGTGCTGCAGAACGTAAGAGTGTCCAGGCCGGAGCGCAGGTGCGGCCTAACGGAGTTACAGATCGGGTTGCTCAGCCTTACCAAAGGGAGACCCAGTGATCCACAAGATTACCCAAGCTGCTATTGAGAAAGCCAGAGGACCCCGAGTAAGGAGTACCGCAGGTCGATCGGACTGGGAGAGCAGGCGGTAAGCTGGACAAGTCGCGGCAGGAGCAGAAAGCCAGACAGCGGATCCAGAAGCCAAGAGAGCCCAGTCCATATCGAGCGGAGAGACGTCCTGGGTCCAGCGGAGCCTCAAGTATCTGGCGGATGGGTTGTAAAACCAAGAAAGCACGCTGCTGTTTGTTTCCAAAACCCACAGGGCCCCAACTTGACGAGTCGAAGATACCTCTTAAGCAATTCACTGGCCAGTTGAATAGTGTACCCGGGTACCATAACACACACACACACTTACATTCCGGGACACAACCTGTGAGGGACTCACTCCCCAATCACAAAGGGGTTAAAGATATTTTTCCATTTATTTTCCTCTGCGCGTTCCTCGAATTACGAAACATCGTATTTATTTTCCGCTGCGCGTTTCTCGAATTACGAAGCATTGTATTTTCTCTTTTCCGCTGCGAGTTCCTCGAATTACGAAACATCGTATTTATTCTCCGCTGCGCGTTTCCTCGAAATACGAAGCATCGTATTTCTTTTCCGCTGCGCGTTTCCCGAATTACGAAGTACTGTAAATATATCTACGAACACCGTGTTATTCATTATATGCCATTTATTCTAGTAAACTATATAATTTATAAAATCCACAACGGTGCTGGAGTGTATTTATTCCCTAGTGCGGGGAGACTGACCCGAGGTTCAATTTCAGCGGCTCCTCCGGGAGTGAGCGCTACATAAACATGAAGCATAGCTTGACACAAGTGTCTTGCAGCAATCTACGGGTATCTTCGCCCATTCGTCATGGGCAAAAGCCTCCAGTTCAGTCACATTCTTAGGCTTGCGCACTGCAACTGCTTTCTTTAAGTCCCACCAGAGTTCTCAATCGGATTTAAGTCAGGTGACTGCGTTGGCCACTCCAAAATGTTCCAGCCTTTAATCTGCAACCATGCTCTAGTGGACTTGGAGGTATGCTTGGGATCATTGTCCTGTTGAAAGGTCCAACGTCTCCAAGCCTCAGGTTTGTGACGGACTGCATCACATTGTCATCCAATATCTCCTGGTACTGAAGAGAATTCATGGTACCTTGCACACGCTGAAGCTTCCCTGTACCTGCAGAAGCAAAACAGCCCCAAAGCATGATTGACCCCCCGCCATGCTTCACAGTAGGCAAGGTGTTCTTTTCTTCATAGGCCTTGTTCTTCCTCCTCCAAACATAGCGTTGATCCATGGGCCCAAACAGTTCTAATTTTGTTTCATCAGTCCACAGAACACTATCCAAAACTTCTGTGGTTTGTCCACATGACTTTTGGCATACTGCAGTCGACTCTTCTTATTCTTTGGAGACAGCAAGGGGGTGCGCCTGGGAGTTCTGGCATGGAGGCCTTCATTACGCAGTGTGCGCCGTATTGTCTGAGCTGAAACTTCAGTACCCACATCTGACAAATCTTTTCTCAGTTCCTCAGCAGTCACACGGGGACTTTTCTCCACTCTACGCTTCAGGTAGCGCACAGCAGTCGAAGTCAGCATCTTCCTTCTGCCACGACCAGGTAGCGTTTCAACAGTGCCCTTGCCTTGAATTTGCGAATGATGCTTCCTATGGTCTCTCTTGGTATGTTTTAAACATCTTTGCAATCTTCTTATAGCCATTGCCCTTCCTGTGAAGAGTAATCACCTCTTCTCTTGTCTTCCTGGACCATTCTCTTGACTTCACCATGTTTGTAACCACACCAGTAAATGTCTAGAAGGAGCTGAGTATCACAGTCATTTTAAAGCTGCCTAATTGGTGCTTATTATGCTTTATTGCTGCTCCGTGACATCCACAGGTGTTTTCAATACCTGATTGAAAACACTTGAATGAACCTCTGTTCTTCAGAGTGGTAGTCTTTAAGGGGTTGAATAATTGTGTCAATGAAGAATTCACAAAAGAATCATTTACTACTGTATTACAAAACCAATTGATGTCATTTTAGTTGCATATGGTTCTTTAAAAAGTCCTTGTAGGATTTCATTCTGAATACAATTACAAATGTACACTAAATTCCCTAAAACCCTTTACAGCATTGGGGGTTGAATAATTTTGAACACAACTGTATATGAAAAACTTTTTGCTAAAAAATGCCTAAAAAATAAATTAATAAGGAGACTTTATGCTGCAAATTGAAAGAATAAACAGTTTACTAAAAAGGGTGAATATTTTTTGAATATTTTTTACATTGAAACCTATGGGATTTGTCTGATTTAAACCTGCCGAATGAAACCACCGAACAGCAGGGCATTTCACTGACATTTCTCTGCTGTTTGGTGTCTCTGAATACATTAACCATTGCTTCTCTATGGTGGATTTCACTGCCGTTGAGCAGGCACCGTATTTCGCTGACAATTGGGCAATATTCGTTGAATTGCTGGCATTTGAATAGCTGAATGGCCATGAAATTACACCGTACGGGGAAATTTACCGTTCAGTGCAACTTCTGAGCAAATTCGGCTCTTTTTGAATAACCTTGATAGTAGCTGGGAACTGACCACAACAGAAACCTGGAGACACCAGGAACTTAGAAGGAACGAGGAACTTGGAAGATCAGGAGACACTTGGAGAGGCTGGGGAACACAGCTAGGAGAGCCGGGTGAATAGCAGGTAACAGAGCAGCAACACACAGGTCTAGTCTCTGTGAGCTAGAGGACAACAATGCTGAAGCATTCAGTAGCAGGTGGAGTACACCTTTTGAAGGAATCCCATCAGGGCTGCTGCCCACCACACCTGAGGTAGCCAGAGAGGATCAGGGCAAACCTGGTATGATGACAAATGGGATGGGTTGCACCTGAGCAGCATGAAAAACCAGGAGCAGACCAAGGAGTGGAGTCAGGTTGACCCTATCTTGGGCAGGAGTCGATCCGCAGCTGGATTCCTGAGAGTTTTCATTTCTGTGATATCGCTCCATCGCATTCCACCCTTTGCACAGCACTAAAGCCCCCCACAGACATATTATCCTTTTTAACGTTATGTAACCTGACTTAATATTGCGCCTCATATTCAATACCATTTCCCTCGCTCTACACATATCATATTTCTTCTTTTCATTTCCTCTGACTCCTTTAGGTCCCGTATCACTCGCCCTTAATGGTGCGCCCTACTCATCCTGATTCCTGACCACTTCAGTGTCTTAAAGTTGTCAGAATGTGAGGAGTGCCCCCGCCCTGTCTCCCCCCTACCCTCCCGCTCCCCTGATCTGGAGAAATCGCTGGGTGAAGTGGAGGAGTTTCCTCCCCCCCCCTCCAGAAACGCACTGTCCGAAGCCCCGAGAGTTTCATCCAGCACCACCAGCCAGATTTTAAAATTTCCCGGCTGCCGGTTACCAGATCGGTCACTAATGATGTCACACACAGAGAGCGGGCGATGTCACCCTCTGAGACCAATCGCTGTAGCGAGCGTTATCGGAAAGGCAGCCGGTGGATCAGATCTGTGCATGTGTGTGCGGCTCCGATCCATCACTCTGCGCAGGCGCTACTTAACCTACGTACGTAAAGTGCGCAAGTCCTGTAGCCGTGTGTAATTTACAGCAAGTAACACAGGTGCGCCAACTGCGCATAAAAGCTTCAGGGAATTCCGGGTTCAGAAGTCCCTGAGCCGAAGAGGAGGAGCAGCACGCGGCGAGGGAGAAAAGGTGCTCTCAAAAAGGTTACTAATGACCTCCTCTCTGTTAAATGCAATGGCCACTACTCCATACTGATCCTACCTGACCTCTCAGCTGCCTTCGATACAGTCGACCATCCCCTCCTCTTAGAGACCCTCTTCTCTCTTGGTCTCTGTGATACCACCCTCTCCTGGCTAAAATCGTACCTCTCCAACAGATCCTTCTCAGTATCCATTGCTGGAAATTCCCCCTCTTCAATGCCTCTGTCAGTCGGTGTACCTCAAGGCTTAGTCCTAGGTCCTCTGCTCTTCTCCATCTATACCTCCTGATTGGGTAAAGTCATCACCAGCTATGGCTTCAAGTATCACCTATACGCTGATGACACTCAGATCTACCTCTCCACTCCCGATCTCTCCCCCTCCGTTCTCTCTCAGGTCAGTGATTGTCTGTCTGGTATCTCTGCCTGGATGGCCGCTCACTACCTGAAGATCAACATGTCCAAGACCGAACTCTACTCCAATTTCTGACTTCTCCATAATTGTTGACGGTATCACTATCCTTTAGGCTTGTGCACCGATTTTTTTTTCGGTTCGATTCGGTTCGATTTTTCGGATTTTTAAACTTTTCGATTCGGCCCGTTTCGACCGATTTCGGTTTCGATTCGATTCGGTTCGGCACGTTTTTCGGGTACATTTTTTTCGGAATTTCGACCATTTTTCGTATTTTCGTGTCACTGTGCTCGGTTTTTGTATCGACTTTTCGTAATTTCGGAAATTTTCGTTTTTCGGAATTGCACATTTTTCGGAATATCGACCGTTTTTCGTATTTTTCGTGTCATTTTGCCCGTTTTTTCGAAATATTTTCGTTTTTCAGAAATTTTCGTTTTTACAAAATTTTCGTTTTCAGAAATTTTCGTTTTTACAAAATTTTCGTTTTTCAGAAAATTTTCGTTTTTCGGAAAATTTTCGTTTTTCGGAAAATCTGTTCTCCTCGTTTGACACATTTCAAGTCCATTCGAAAAATCCGAAAATTTTCGTTTCGGCTCGGAAAACATTTCGGATCTGAAAATTTCGGATCGAAAATTTTTCGGAAATTCGGCCGCATCCGAAAACACGAATCGGGAAATTTCGTGAAAATTCCGAAATTCCGAAACCCGAAACGCACATCCCTACTATCCTTCCTTCTGCACAAGTACGTTGCCTCGGAGTGACACTTGATTCCAGTCTTTCCTTCAGCCCCTACATCCAATTACTCTCATCATCTTGCCGCAATCACCTCCGTAACATTGCCAAAATTTGTCCATTTCTGACTAACAACACCACCAAACAACTTATCCACTCGCTTGTTATCTCCCGCCTGGACTACTGCAACAACCTCCTGACTGGCCTTCCTATCTCCCGCCTCTCCCCCCTGCAGTCCATCCTCCTAAACACATCAGCCCGGCTTATCCATCTCACCCGTCGCTCTGTCTCTGCTGCTCCTCTCTGAATCCCTACACTGGCTCCACATCCACAGCAGAATCAAATTCAAACTACTCACCCTCACCTACAAAACCCTCACTAACGCCGCGCCTCACTACCTGTCCTCCTCACTAACGCCGCCCCTCACTACCTGTCCTCACTAACACCGCTCCTCACTACCTGTCCCCACTAACGCCGCTCCTCACTACCTGTCCCCACTAACGCCGCTCCTCACTACCTGTCCTCACTTACACCGCTCCTCACTACCTGTCCTCACTAACACCGCCCTTCACTACCTGTCCTCACTAACGTCGCTCCTCACTACCTGTCCTCACTTACACCGCTCCTCACTACCTGTCCTCACTAACGCCGCTCCTCACTACCTGTCCTCACTTACACCGCTCCTCACTACCTGTCCTCACTAACGCCGCTCCTCACTACCTGTCCTCACTAACACCGCCCTTCACTACCTGTCCTCACTAACGTCGCTCCTCACTACCTGTCCTCACTTACACCGCTCCTCACTACCTGTCCTCACTTACACCGCTCCTCACTACCTGTCCTCACTTACACCGCTCCTCACTACCTGTCCTCACTAACGCCGCCTCCTCACTACCTGTCCTCACTAACGCGCTCCTCACTACCTGTCCTCACTAACGCCGCTCCTCACTACCTGTCCTCACTAACGCCGCTCCTCACTACCTGTCCTCACTAACGCCGCTCCTCACTACCTGTCCTCACTAACGCCGCCCCTCACTACCTGTCCTCACTAACACCGCTCCTCACTACCTGTCCTCACTAACGCCGCTCCTCACTACCTGTCCTCACTACCGTCGCTCCCTACACCGCCTCCTCACTACCTGTCCTCACTAACGCCGCTCCTCACTACCTGTCCTCACTAACACCGCTCCTCACTACCTGTCCTCACTAACGCCGCTCCTCACTACCTGTCCTCACTAACACCGCTCCTCACTACCTGTCCTCACTAACGCCGCTCCTCACTACCTGTCCTCACTAACGCCGCTCCTCACTACCCCTCCACTAACGCCGCTCCTCACTACCTGTCCTCACTAACGCCGCTCCTCACTACCTGTCCTCACTAACGCCGCCCCTCACTACCTGTCCTCACTAACACACGCTCCTCACTACCTGTCCTCACTAACGCCGCTCCTCACTACCTGTCCTCACTAACACCGCTCCTCACTACCTGTCCTCACTAACGCCGCTCCTCACTACCTGTCCTCACTAACACCGCTCCTCACTACCTGTCCTCACTAACGCCGCTCCTCACTACCTGTCCTCACTAACACCGCTCCTCACTACCTGTCCTCACTAACGTCGCTCCTCACTACCTGTCCTCACTAACGTCGCTCCTCACTACCTGTCCTCACTAACGCCGCTCCTCACTACCTGTCCTCACTAACGCCGCTCCTCACTACCTGTCCTCACTAACGCCGCTCCTCACTACCTGTCCCCACTAACGCCGCTCCTCACTACCTGTCCCCACTAACGCCGCTCCTCACTACCTGTCCTCACTTACACCGCTCCTCACTACCTGTCCTCACTTACACCGCTCCTCACTACCTGTCCTCACTAACGCCGCTCCTCACTACCTGTCCTCACTAACACCGCCCCTCACTACCTGTCCTCACTAACGCCGCTCCTCACTACCTGTCCTCACTAACACCGCTCCTCACTACCTGTCCTCACTAACGCCGCTCCTCACTACCTGTCCTCACTAACGCCGCTCCTCACTACCTGTCCTCACTAACGCCGCCCCTCACTACCTGTCCTCACTAACACCGCTCCTCACTACCTGTCCTCACTAACGCCGCTCCTCACTACCTGTCCTCACTAACACCGCTCCTCACTACCTGTCCTCACTAACGCCGCTCCTCACTACCTGTCCTCACTAACACCGCTCCTCACTACCTGTCCTCACTAACGTCGCTCCTCACTACCTGTCCTCATTAACGCCGCCCCTCACTACCTGTCCTCACTAACGTCGCTCCTCACTACCTGTCCTCACTAACACCGCTCCTCACTACCTGTCCTCACTAACGCAGCTCCTCACTACCTGTCCTCACTAACACCGCCCCTCACTACCTGTCCTCACTAACACCGCTCCTCACTACCTGTCCTCACTAACGTCGCTCCTCACTACCTGTCCTCACTAACACCGCTCCTCACTACCTGTCCTCACTAACGTCGCTCCTCACTACCTGTCCTCATTAACGCCGCCCCTCACTACCTGTCCTCACTAACGTCGCTCCTCACTACCTGTCCTCACTAACGTCGCTCCTCACTACCTGTCCTCACTAACGTCGCTCCTCACTACCTGTCCTCACTAACGTCGCTCCTCACTACCTGTCCTCACTAACACCGCTCCTCACTACCTGTCCTCACTAACGTCGCTCCTCACTACCTGTCCTCATTAACGCCGCCCCTCACTACCTGTCCTCACTAACGTCGCTCCTCACTACCTGTCCTCACTAACGTCGCTCCTCACTACCTGTCCTCACTAACGTCGCTCCTCACTACCTGTCCTCATTAACGCCGCTCCTCACTACCTGTCCTCACTAACGCCGCTCCTCACTACCTGTCCTCACTAACACTGCCCCTCACTACCTGTCCTCACTAACACCGCTCCTCACTAACACCGCCCCTCACTACCTGTCCTCACTAACACCGCTCCTCACTACCTGTCCTCACTAACACCGTCCCTCACTACCTGTCCTCACTAACGCCACTCCTCACTATCTGTCCTCACTAACACCGCCCCTCACTACCTGTCCTCACTAACGCCGCCCCTCACTACCTGTCCTCACTAACACCGCTCCTCACTACCTGTCCTCACTAACGCCGCTCCTCACTACCTGTCCTCACTAACACCGTCCCTCACTACCTGTCCTCACTAACGCCGCTCCTCACTACCTGTCCTCACTAACACCGCTCCTCACTACCTGTCCTCACTAATCATCAAATACACCCCAGCCCATCCCCTACGATCCAACAATGACCTGCGCCTGGCATCCCCCATCATTACCTCTTCACGTGTCAGATTGCAGGACTTTTCTCGTGCGGCGCCGACCCTATGGAACGCGCTTCCTCGCAATATCACTGTCCCCAAATCTGGCTTAATTTAAACGCTCCCTAAAGACCCTTGTAGTTAGGGAAGCCGACCACCCGACTCCGTAACAAGACATCCGACCGACCTAAACACATTCCTCACCTCTCCCTGCATTAGCTCATCACTGCAGCCCCCTCCCTCCTGTTTCTAATCCCCTCACCATCTAGATTGTAAATTCCCACAGGAAGAGGGTCCTCATGTCCTCCTGTATCTGCTGGCAGGAATACTGACCTGTCTCCCAGTGGCGTAGCGTGGGTTGTCAGCGCCCGGGGCCAGCAAAGAATTGTGCGCCCCCCCCCAACCTGTGGACGTTATCGATATTGCCCCAGCTCACACATGGATTTGCCCCCAGCTCACACATGGATTTGCCCCCCAGCTCACACATGGATTTGCCCCCAGCTCATGGATTTGCCCCAGCTCATGGATTTGCCCCCAGCTCATGGATTTGCCCCCCAGCTCATGGATTTGCCCCCAGCTCATGGATTTGCCCCCCAGCTCACTCATGGATTTGCCCCAGCTCACGGGAATTTGCCCCCAGCTCATAGATTTGCCTCAGCTCTCACATGGATTTGCCCCCAGCTCACTCATGGATTTGCCCCCATCTCATGGATTGCCCCCCAGCTCACTCATGGATTTGCCCCCATCTCATGGATTTGCCCCCCAGCTCACTCATGGATTTGCCCCCCAGCTCATGGATTTGCCCCAAGCTCATGGATTTGCCCCCCAGCTCACTCATGGATTTGCCCCCCAGCTCTCACATGGATTTGCCCCCCAGCTCTCACATGGATTTGCCCCCCAGCTCTCACATGGATTTGCCCCAGCTCTCACATGGATTTGCCCCAGCTCATGGATTTGCCCCCCAGCTCATGGATTTGCCCCCCAGCTCATGGATTTGCCCCCAGCTCATGGATTTGCCCCCCAGCTCATGGATTTGCCCCCCAGCTCATGGATTTGCCCCCCATCTCATGGATTTGCCCCCCAGCTCATGGATTTGCCCCCAGCCCTTACCTGGATATTGCCCCAGGCCCCAGCGGGGGTTGAGGGGACCGGGACGCAAATGCGCCCCTAACAAAACTGCGCCCGGGGCCACGGCCCCCCCAGCCCCCCACGCTACGCCACTGCTGTCTCCTGTATGTATTGTAGAATTGTCCTGTCTTTACCCATTACACCTTGTACAGCGCTGCGGAATGTGTTGGCGCTTAATAAATAATAATAATAATAAAATAGGTGAGTAAAATCACCTAGAAAAGAGAAATAGATTTAAAACAATAATCTGGCAGAGGCCGTCAGCAGGATCTGCCCAGTTATTTAAGGACAAAAACCAGAGAACTCTGCTTTTAAAAGTGTGTCCCTTTAACACCACGAGTGGAATAAACTCCCACATCCCCACACGTGTCGATCTCTGGGTAACGCTTCGCAGCTCGGCCGGCAGGTTACGCACATTGTCATTTTTAGATAATATGAGCAATCAGTTTTCAGTTTTATTATGACACAGCAAAACGAGCGCCGCCGCCGGCAAACGTGGGGTGAAGGTTCTCTTTGGGAATTTCCAGAGCAAAATCATTTTTAAAGGGAGGAAACAAACACAGCGCGAGAGTAACACCGGTACCTCCACCTCTCCCACGCCTGAAACAGGGAAATCCCAGACATCCCTCACATGTTCCGGGAATATATCTGATCATTTTAGTGTACAAAATAAAAAATAACCATTACTACCATTAATACTGTATATATCAATTCAAATAAGCTTTATTGGCAAGACCAAATACATTTTAGCATTGCCAAAGCATATACTGTATATATATATATAAAATTTAAGCCCCTTCGTCTTTGTATTCAGATCCTGGGCAGGTCTGAATAATTCTTTTATTCTCTTTTTGGTTTGGCCCTTGAACTTCCAGCCTTGCTCCAGGTTTTCAGCCAGTGAGAAGGTGTCAATGCACATTAACCGTACAGAAAGAGGAGACAATTTCATTCTACCAGACAAAAGGGAGCTGGTAAGGGGGAGGGGGAGCTGGTTTTCCTTACCGGCTCCTATTTACCGCAATCATTCCGATCCGGTTGCTATTTAAGCGTCTGGTCTTGGAATAATACAAAGGCGCGGCCTAAGGCCGGGGGCACACGAGCGTGGAAGGAACGTACACTCGTTGCGCTCAGTTCTGCAAAGCGCGATCCTCCTATGGAGGATCGCGCTTTGCAGCACCTTTGACGCACATCTAGCACATCAACAGAGAAGCTTTCTAGGCGGACCCTTGCTGCACGCACAGAAACGTGTGACGACCCCGTCGCAGCATCACAAGGCTGCGCCAGGCACCGGTAAGTACAGGGCTCACTAGGTGCGATTGTGTGCCCCCGACCTAATACTGGCCACAGAGTCAGGTATCAGGTCCTGGAGTCCGCAGGAGCCAAGCGCGACCCTGCTGCAAGCTTGCACTAGCGGGATCATGCAGGAGCCGCGGAGTAAATGCAGAGGAACACCTGGAGCTATTTGTTCCAGCTCTTCCACCACTCACGGCCAGTGGCGTCACTAGGGTTGGTGTCACCCCCCCCCCACGCTTTCTTTTTTTTAACTACTCTTACTCCTAAATCAGTACTCCCATATAATACTGAATGCTCATACACAGCGCGCATTACTGTGAGGTTTATTGCTGTGGAGCTCTGTGATACGCTCATACACACAGCGCACATTACTGTGAGGTTTATTGCTGTGGAGCTCTGTGATACGCTCATACACAGCGTGCATTACTGTGAGGTTTATTGCTGTGGAGCTCTGTGATACGCTCATACACACAGCGCACATTACTGTGAGGTTTACTGCTGTGGAGCTCTGTGATACGCTCATACACACAGCGCACATTACTGTGAGGTTTATTGCTGTGGAGCTCTGTGATACGCTCATACACACAGCGCACATTACTGTGAGGTTTATTGCTGTGGAGCTCTGTGATACGCTCATACACAAATTTTGGCGAATTGCCTGTTCGGTGGCAGTGAAATCCTCCATAGAGAAGCAATGGATAATCTATTCACAGACACCGAACAGCAGAGAAATTTCAGTGAAGTGCCCTGCTGTTCGGTGGTTTTATTCGGCAGGTTTATTCAGGCGAATCCCATAGGCTTCAATGTTAAAAATATTCCCCTTTTAATTCAATATCTAACCGTTTATTATTTTATTCTGCAGCAAAAAGTCTCTTTATTTATAGATTTTTTAGGATCTTTTAGGCATTTTTCAGAATTTTTTCACAAATTTGTTTTTCATTTATTTTTTTTAATAGTGGGTTTTCTTTTTTTCTGTAACAGACCTTTTTATTATCATTCATAGGATCTTCTATGTTAATTAAAAGACATTTTCATTCAGTAGTTTTTTGGAAACCAGCGTTTCAATTTTGACACTTTCATTCGTATTTTTTTTTTTTACCTGCCCGGCGGCTTGTCGGCTTTTTATTGCGGCTCGTCAGCGCTGTGTCTGGTGGCTCGTCGGCTATCTGGCGTGATTGCATCGGAGGTCTGGCCGGTTAGAAGTAACGAGTTTGCTGCGGTGTCATTTGGCAGCTGATTCCCTGCACTTTGGGGAGTGGTGAATTCACCGCAGGGTGTGGAAATTTATCGATGTATCCTTCCTGGTTAAATACTTTAGGGGAAAAAAGAAATAATTTTTTTTTTAGGATGTCACCCTAGGGGTGGTGTCACCCGGTGAGGGCCGCACTCCCTGCCCCCTTGTGACGCCACTGCTCATGGCTGAGTAAGTGTCTGATCGCGCCGTCCTCTGCACCGTGTGATCAGAGGTGAGTTGGGAATTTTTTTTAAAAGAAAATTCAGCAAACTTTACTGCTGCATTACAGCAACCAGGGCGACGAAGGAAAACAGGGAGGTGTTTGTGAATGTTTACAGGTTGAAGCCCTGGGTATTTTTGTTCCCTCACAATGTGAAATTTCTCTTTCCTGTGTAAAGTAATTACGTGTAGCCAGCTCTAAGCATGGGTTAACCCTCTGTGTACTGGCAGGTAGTGATAGACAGTGATGGGGATAATTATGCAAGCACCATATGTTATTATAAATACTCAGGCCTATTCAAAGAAAGGTGAAAATCAGGAGAACTGGCAGGAGAAGAGAACAATATTCTAGATCAAATACCTGATTTGGAAAGTGAGATAAATGGAAGAAATTTTCTGGTTTGACTATTTTGATCTAGAATTTTTACTTCTCCAGTCATTCTCCTGAGTTTCACCTTTCTTTGAATAGACCTGACTGTATGGACAGGAGCATGTTGGCAGCTTGGTCAGAGAGTACCAGTACTCCCAATTAAACCGAAACTCACATTTAGAAGACCGCGAAATCTAAAAAGTTGGTTAGCTCCCAGTGCCACGTTTACACAAAATAAAAGAAAAGAAGATAAGGGTTTCTTCAAGCGTGCAGATTTTTGAAAAAGAGGAAATTGGAAACTTTTACAAGTAGGAGCACAGGAGAAAGTTTTAAGATCAATACACATATTAATTGTAATTCGACACATGTGGTATATTTGTTACAATGTCCATGTGGTATTCAGTACGTCGGTCAAACAACAAGACAATTAAAGGAAAGAATCTTAGAACACATGGGTAACATCAGAAGAGGTGTTCAAAAACACACGGAACCTGTACATTGTACAGGTTGCCACAGTTATCGAGTATCTGAATTTCTGTGGTCTGGCATAGATCAGATAGAGAAACCATGGCGTGGAGGAAATAGAGAAAAAGATCTGTTGAAAAAAGAAATGTTTTGGGTGTTCAAATTAAAAACTATGAGCCCGAAGGGTTTAAATGAAGAGTTTGATATCAAATGCTTTTTATAGATCGTAATATGGAGATTTTGTTTTAGGAGACAAAGAAAAAATTCTACAATCAAAAGGGCCAAGAAAATCCAGGATACGATCGGAATTGATATCACGTCCAAAAACGAAAGTACGCAACTCTTCGGAGTATATGGTAATTTACGAACCGAAACGGAAGAGACGTATCGGAAGTAACGAATCGGAGGAGTCCGAAAAACCGGAAGCGATGTATCGAAGGAATTCTTGAAGTGAACATCAGAAGTGTGGGACTTTTAGATGGAATACGATCGGAATTGACATTACGTCCGAAAACGAAAGTGCGCGACTTTTCGGAGTACATGGAGATATGGTAATCTCCGAACGGAAACGGAAGGGACGTATCGGAAGTTACGAATCGGAGGAGTCCGAAAAATCGGAAGTGATGTACCAAAGGAACCCGTTCTGACCATATATGGTGAATGCTGGGAGATTGAATCAACCAATGAGAGGACTATGTAGACTATTTAAACATGAGAAGGAGGAGGGGAAGGTGTATATTATTTTTTATGCTTTTAATTTTGATTTATCGCCCTTGAGAAAGTCTTAGGACGAAACGCGTTGGGCAGTTTGTTATTATTCAATAAATTTTAGTATTTTTAATTCATTTATATACCTTCCCGATTATTCATTTAACTAAGTCTTGGAGACGTCTGATTTGCATCTTCCAACTGGGTTCATCCCACCCAGGCACAACAAGGATCCACAGCTTCTCATCCTTTTACCTGCAGCTTGGTCAGAGAGGTCTGGAAAATTAAAGTAATGTGTCAATGCGGCATATAGAGCTGAGGGGGGGCACAGGAGCTGCAGCTGGGGGTCTGATCACTGGATATGGGCGCATGAAAAATATTTATCTGCACAAAGTATGTTTTATTATTGTGATTATTTCATAACCCGCTGCAAGGGAAATGTTTTATCATTCTTTTGTTTTCAGTAATGTAGCTTTCCTTTACGTCTTGGTCACATACTCGAAGAGTGAGTGATGCAATGCTGCTGTTTACATTGAGTGGTTGATGAGCCCCGGGCAGGGAATTCCCAGACAGACAATAAAATGTCAAATACACTCCCTACATTAAAAAAAATAAATATATATATATATATATTATTATTATTATTATTCTTTATTTATAAAGCGCCAGCATATTCCGCAGCGCTGTACAATAAGCACAGTATAGACAGGGTTACAATACATTGAACAACATTTGACAAACAGTACAGGAGGAGATGAGGGCCCTATTCCCGTAGGAACTCACAATCTAGGAGGGTTGGGGTTGGAAACAGGAGGAGAGGACTGTAAGGTGAGAGTGATTGATGGTTGCGTCAGTGAGTTGGGTGGTAGGCTTCCCTAAATAGGAATGTTTTAAGGGAGCGTTTGAAGGAAGAGAAGTTAGGGGAAAGTCTGACAGTACGAGGGAGAGCGTTCCAGAGAGTGGGGGCTGCGCGTGAGAAATCCTGCAGTCTATCATGGGAAGAGGTGATGCGGGGAGAAGCTAGTCGCAGGTCACTGTTTGACCTTAGGGAGCGGGCTGGGGTGTATTTGGTGATTAGTGAGGACAGGTAGTGGGGAGCTGAGTTAGTGAGGGTTTTGTAGGTAAGGATAAGGATTTTGAACTTAATTCTGCAGTGGATGGGGAGCCAGTGAAGGGACTCGCAGAGGGGAGCGGCAGAGACAGAGCGGCGGGTGAGGTGGATTAGCCTGGCGGAGGTGTTCAGGATGGATTGTAGGGGGGAGAGGCGGGACAGAGGGAGGCCAGATAAGAGATTATTGCAATAGTCGAGTCGGGAGATTACCAGGGCGTGTATGAGTTGTTTTGTGGTGACAGCGGTAAGAAATGGCCGAATTCTGGAAATATTACGCAGTTGGTATCGGCAGGAGGAGGAAAGAGACTTGATGTGGGGGATGAAGGAAAGAGCAGAGTCAAGTGTAACTCCAAGACAGCGAACTTGGTTTGATGGGGAGATGGTGATACCCTCCACCGTGTTCGAGAAGTCAGGAGGTGGGGAGGCATTAGAGGGAGGAATAAGTAGGAGCTCAGTCTTTGACATATCTTTGACATATATATATATATATATATATAAATGCTTGTACGCATCAATAAATACAAATTTGCATCTTTTGTACATCCCGCGACACTGATTTCACAGCTTGCAGCGATTATTCTCACAATTATTTATACTGAGGGGATTTATTCGTAGAGTCTGATACAATTATTTATAAAGTGCCATCATATGCCGCAGCGCTGTACAACGGGTAGGTCGAGACGAAAGTGAAATCAACAGATAGGTTTGGCACGCAGAGAACGGAAGGAAAAGATGAACCTGCTCGAGAGCTTGCGATCTAAGACGGGGCTGTCAAACTCCAGCCCCCCCCACATGTTTCTGAACTACAACTCCCATGATTCACCAGCCATCGGCTGGATTGAAGGAATTTTGCGACGTGTATACAATAGAGCTGCCAGATCGACCATGTTTTCCTCGACACATATAACTATTTCATTCAGACGG
Source organism: Leptobrachium leishanense (assembly GCA_009667805.1). NCBI lineage: Eukaryota > Metazoa > Chordata > Amphibia > Anura > Megophryidae > Leptobrachium > Leptobrachium leishanense. The sequence goes on along the minus strand of CM019064.1, from coordinate 19,784,710 downwards.
TGAGTGCCTGGAAACGTGCTGCCCTGCAACATGTATAATTCATATGATCATTGGGGGCTGCTGCACCTCTTGCTGCACCTCTTGTTGCACCTCCTTGTCAGTCAGTACTGGCCACCCTCATTGGGTGAGATCAGACTGATTTGCATGTGGAGCATTCATCCCTGTAATGGCACAAGCTAAAACCTTGTGAGACCTGAGCGGCCACTAGTGCCGTAGCTCCTTCTCAGGACCCTCACAAACCCCCCTTTCCCTCACTATAATTCATATGATGCAGGTAGGAAATCAAGGCAGCTCACCTGGGATTCCTTTCTGAGCTCTTACCCGCAGTGTATGGATTATACATGCTGCAGGGAGGCATTTTTCCTGCACTGCCCATCAACATGAGTAAATGAAATGTGTCCAGGAAAACATGGCCGACCTGGTAACCCTAGTAGACATTGGCATCTGGGTGACCGTGAGTTTGACAGCCCTGATCTAAGAGGAGAGGGTAAACAGCAGAGTTTGAGAAGTAGTGGGGAGCATAGGGTCGCCAGGTCGGCCAGGTTTTCCTGGACACATATTACTACTTCATGCAGAGGGGAGCACAGGGAAACGTGCTGCCCTGCAATATGTATAATTCATATGCTGTAGGAAGGAACTAAAAGGCAGTTCGCCTGGGATTCCTTTTTGATCTCTTACGAGCATCTTATGGATTATACATGTTGTGGGGTGGCATTCTTTCATGCACTACACATAGGGTTCCCACCTGTCTGGTTTTGGGGTCATGTGTCCGGGTTTGACACCCTCTGCCACCCGGACACATGACACCGAGCCGGTACCGGCACCTCCGCCCCATACTTACTTTTATGCGCTCCCCCGTCGCCGCGATCCTCTCTTCCTCTATTCAGCCGAGACGTAGCAGGCCCACTGTCAGTGATGCGCAGCGCCTCACGTGACATTCGCGTGCGTGCGTGTGGGCCGGCTCCAGTAGTCAGTCCCGACGAGAGTTTGCAATGCCATGATTGTGTAGACGTGATGTCCGTATTAGGATCGCTTTTTAAGTGGGACCAGTAGACCCCCCCTATTATGTGCATCTTATTTGCAGCAAATTGATTTCATACTATCTGTATCAAGCCCGAATTCACATGGATCGACACTGGCGCTACCGTAGCAAGTATGTCGTAATGTGGATGAGGCCACGTGTAAAGATATGAATCACGTAATAGATACATGTGCACTATAACCATGTATCATGTCATGGGATATATTGTACATTTGAGTATGATGTAGCATATTGCAGTATGGTAAGTGAAACAATACGTACAGGGTTATTCAGAGACAGGTGAAACTCCGGAGAAGTGAAAATTCTAGGTCAGAATATCTGATTTGGAAAGTGAGATATATGGGAGAATTTTTCTGGTTTGGCTATTTTGACCTAGAATTTTCACTTCTCCAAGTTCTCGGTTTCACCTTTCTCTGAATAGACCTGGTATTCGTCTCCTAACATGTTGTATAGGTGTGCGACAATCCTTAGTTAACATGAATAAAAGCTGTAAGGTAAAACCTCAGGCGCAATATCCCAAAAATAGGATAATGTAAAAATGAAGAGGCATCAGAGCAAGTGTAGAAAAGTGACCTACATCGGTTTGTATTGAGATGCATGAAATAAAACGCCATAAACTGGGAAGAACAATAAATTGAAACCTTTATCTAAACATTGAACTTTTTGAACATCAGAATTTTTTATAAGATTCACTTGTTCCTAGCGCGCTTAGATACGAGCAGTGATTACGCTCGAGGAAATGGTAGAGGTGGTTGGTTGGGCAATGACAGACATCAAGTCACTGGGCCGATTTTACGCAAACCGCCCACTGCGTACTCAAGATGACAGCAAAACTCACGCTCAGTGGGTGATCTCTGGGATCCACCTTGGAACCCTTCAACACTTGTGACAGATCCTTTAAGCATCTCCTCCCAGCGCGCATATATGTATGTTCTTGATGGTTTTCCTGGCATCCCTCCTCAGATATCTTACACTTTAACTCTCGTTTGCAGTCTTGATAGCGAAGCTTTATCGATTCCATGCTCCTGTTCCTACCCAGCGCACACACCGCTCCTCTGAACTTGTTCCACAGCCTTTGACACCGGTGCCCAGACAGAGACCGGTCATCCAGCCGGTGTGCCCTTGCCATATATGCCTCGATAAGAAAAAAAATGTCCTTGAGTGTATCTGCCCTCTGACCCCCTGTCCTGTCCCTTGCTCCAAACCTGTACCTTGGCTGGATGGGCCTGATCTGGCACCTTCACTCTCCTCACTCTCAGTCCTAGGCCTCTCCACTGGTGTCCCTCTCAGGACTCAAGGTCCTGTCACTGCTCCGCTCACTCTCTCCACTCCTGCTACCTCCCTCTCCACGCCTAGTAACACCCTGCCCACGTCTTCTGTACACCTGACCCCCTACGCGCTGATACCTCTCTACCTCACCTCCCTCGGACTGTGGCGTCAGGGTGACCCCTCCCGAGGTAGAAATCATCACCAAGGTAACTGCTGGAAACAAAGTTCCAAAGTTTTAGTTACTCAATGTGCACATGAAGTGTACAATATGCAGGTTCCATCCTGGTGTCACCCTTTCAGTCAGACCCACATAAATCTAAAGCTTAAGAATTCAAAAAGGAGGTTTTTGATCGATCTACCCAACATGGAAAAGAAATCTTCCCAATCCTCAAATTCTAGAAATACCTCACTGTACCACATCCCAACCACGGCACTAGTGTTATCTCATGTCAATCGCTTGTGAGAACGGGCATACCTAGATCCACTATCTAGACAAGCCAAACTTTAGTCCGTCTGACCAACTGTGCTCAATACAGCAGAAAATCGTTAAACAGTTGTAGCAAGAGAATGTGGCTTAACACCCATATACCACAGGATACCATTAGCCATGACCTTATACACTGAACCACAAAAAGGACGAAATGAAAATCTTTCATTCAGTCCTCGGGGTTACAATGTGTCAAGTTCCCTGATCCAATACGCCTCATTCTGAAGAAGGTTACCCCGATCCCCTCACTTTCTCAGAGGAGGTACGTCGATCGGTGACCCTTTTCCAGAAATTACCAAGCTACTGGTTTATCACTTTTCTGGTCCCCATACGCTGTTCTAATAGAAGAATGATGTCCACGTAATATTATATTGCGCAGAGCGTTACAAGATCAGTGTACAAGGGGTTAATACATTGAAATACCACACATGGATGATACGGTCTGATTCAGGGGATCCTGTTCCCAAGGGAACTTACAATCTATGAGATGTACAAGTATTTTTTTGAGGTAGGCGCCTCCATATCGTTAGGTGTTTTGCCCAAGGACACTCGCTGGTGGCGTCTTCTGAGTGGTATCGAGTCGTCTTTCCATGATTGTAGGCGTTAAAGTTTACTCATCCGAACGCTAACGTTCGCACTCAGTAAGGAATAGTGCCCTGAGTGTTTTATCTGAAACCCTGAGTGCATCCACTTGGGATGTGCGTTTCGGGTTTCGGAATTTCGGAATTTTCACGAAATTTCCCGATTCGGGTCTTTCGATTCGGCCGAAAATACATATTTTTTAGATCCGAAAAGTCGAATCCGAACAGGTTTCCGAACCGAATCGAAAATTTTTCGGAATTCGAATGGACTTGAAATGTGTCAAATCGAAATCTATTGCTTTGAAACGAGAACAGACTTTCCGAAAAAACGAAAAGTTTACCAAATCGAAAATTTTTCGCAATTTTCGAATGGACTTGAAATGTGTCAAATCGAAATCTATTGCTTTGAAACGAGAACAGACTTTCCGAAAAAAAACGAAAAGTTTACCAAATCGAAAATTTTTCGGAATTTTCGAATGGACTTGAAATGTGTCAAATCGAAATTTATTTTCCTCTATTCATGATTTCAGTTCCATTCGGGATTTCGGTACCATTTCGGTAAGTCTGGACATCGTATAGTTAACTAGTATCGGTTATATGGCTGATTCTGTAATTTTTTTTATTGTTTCCAAAGATCCGATCAGAATTTTCGTATTTTGGTCAGATCCGATCTCCGCAGGGTCTCGCGGCATGCATCTGCGCGCGCGCGCACACGTCGTAACTTTATTGAGCCAGTTTTATTGACAACTTTTTGAACAAAATTTTTTTTTATTATTCTTCATAATGGCCGCTGCCAGAGAGGAGACCTCCTCTTCATCTCTTGATGAAGAAGTTCCACCTGCACCCAGAAAAAACGCGCCCAAAATATGGCGTTTGAGGAGATGTTGGAGCTGGTCCGCATCTTTGATACCAAAGATTACGATTGCCAGAAGGGACCTACACCGCAGCAAGAATAACGCCAGGAACGATCGTATCCTGGACAAGCTACGCGCCACCATTTGGAGAAGTTTGGGAAGGACCGGACGAAGGACCAGCTACGGAAACGCTGGTCTGATTTAAAAGTTCGTGAGCAGGAGCAGCTGAAAAACGCATCCGCCGCGCGTCATAGCGAAACGTAAGTGTCATGTTATATTGTAAAGAGCTGCGCAAACTGTTGGCGCTATATAAATCCTGTATAATAATAATAATGTGCTTGCATGTGCTAATGTGCACAGAAATACGTTTATTTATCTACTCCTTTTTTCATGCAATGTGATTGTGTATAGCTTTGCGTTTTCACAATTCGTCATACATGCATTTTTGCCATAGCTTTTCTTTTTTGTGATTTTACGTATTCGTGTAAATTGTGATATTTGATGTATGTAGATGAAGTTACAATGCTGGATTTCTTTTGGCACTGTGTGTATAGTCTGTAGTGTGCTGGGGGGAGGTTGTTGTGATTGAGTGATGCATACGAGATGACCCGCAGCTTGCCCAATATTGACTCCCACCTGCGCATCAAAAAAATCTCTGCGTCTCTGCTAAGTGATAGGATGGGACATGTAGTTCTTCTGAAAGTGCATCCAAACAGAGCTGTGTTCAATACAGCCCAGCAGCTGCGCTGCGCAGCAGTGTCATTGAATGCTTTAGATGCAAATTTCAAAACAAAATGGTGGATTTCTGTTGTTTCTGCAATATCCAGTTTATTATTAGCAGAAACTGAAAGTGAAACTGAGGCTGAGGCCTTCTATAAAATAACTAAAAGCAGTCGCACAATGCGCTTTGTATGCACACAACACAAAATAATAGTTTTTATTGAATAAACGTAATGTTTACTTCTGAAAAAAAATATATAAATGAACGGTAATATATGTCTGTGCAGAGGAAATAAATAAATATTTTGTGACTTTAGACCTATGAGATGGGAGTAGTGGGGGGTTAAGCTGGTAGTGGGGTGAGGGGGTCTCGCAATACTTTCGGCAATATATTGTATAGATATACCATTTTTTCCAGTCTGCATTATTTACGTGTTATATTTTTTGGATTTGGCAGAAGACAGGAAGAGGGCACAGGACGCCGAATCTGCCCGGGCAGGGACCAGTGCCCCAGCAGAGGAGGAGGAGGAGCCACGGGCGTCCACCAGCGCTGGTATATACTGTTTTATTTAGCAACGACTTTTGGTCAAAAACAGAAACATTTTTTGTTTACTGTATTTTTTATTTCTTAATTTCTTACATATAGCACTGGATATGCAGACGGTGGTGGTGGGGGAGGAGGAGTGGAGGAGGAGCAGGAGGAGGCCGCCAGCTCTGGTATATACTACTGTTATATTTTTTCAAGACTTTCAGTCAAAAATAGGAAACCTGCTTTACTTACTGTATTTTCCTTCTTTCATTTATTGGATATATCGAAGAAGCCAGACCGAGCAATCAAGAGGCGATTGGCGAGCTTCGCCTGGCAGTCAGGACACTGGATTCCATCCAGGAACTGCTGCAGGAACTCCGGGAACACCTTACTAACACCCGCGGACATCCTGGAGCGGCAGTAAGAGTCAATACGGATGTGCCTCAGCTGCTCCTGCTCGCCTGCTTTGAGGTCGGACCAGCGTTTCTGATCTGGTGGATCCTTCGTCCCGTCTTTCCCAAACACCTCCAGGATGGTGGTGCGCGTAGCTTGTCAATGATACGATCCTTCCTAAAATTATTCTTCCTGCCGTAAGGGCCCTTACTGCAGTCATAATCTTTGTAATCAAAGATGCGGACCAGCTCCAACATCTCCTCAAATGCCAGTAATTCTAAAATGTATGTTTGTTTGTGTTGTTTGTGCCCCTGTTGGGCAGTTTGCCATCCTTGGCATGTTCCCTTCCCTTCCCTTCCCCATTTTGTAAATAAATTTTCTATTTTTTCTATATTTTCCTGTTTGTGTGCGTTGCTTTACGTTAATAAGTTACTTATGTATTGCTTGGTTTCCACACTGTTTAAACACGTCGATGCGGAGGACGCGCTCAGCGCGTCCTCCGCATGGCTGCTGGTATGCGGAGGACGCGCTGAGCGCATCCTCCCTTTGGGGTCAGCGTTCGGCCGGGTCCGGCCGATCGCCGGCCCCCCCGGTGCGGCTGACATCCTCGATCAGCCCAGCATCCGGAACCGCCGCCGGTGAAATTAGGTGTCATCGCGACCTCTCTCCCTCCCGATCGGCGGCGTTGCGGGGGTTAACCCAGGCACCAATTGGAAGGCACAGCCTGCCCTTCCAAATGGTGCCTGGCATTAACCCTGGGGAGCTGGATCGCGAATCGGCGCTGAAAAGCGCCGGTTCGTGATCCTTTCCCGGAGCTGGCCGACATCTTGGATGTCGGCCAAGCCTCCGGGAACTCCCCCTGAGGACTGGCGTCATCGTGCGTAGCACGATGACGCCAGTCCTAGAGTTAACCCCTAACTGCCACCAACGGTGGAGATAGGGAGTTCCAATGAACTCCCTATCTCCCGATCCGTGGCAGCTAGGGGTTAAAGTTTGGTATGGTGGATCGGCCAGAGTATGGCCGTTCCAACGATACCAAACACTACAGTGAAAAAAGTTTTTTTAAAAAATTAAAAATAAAAATATATTTTAAAAAAAATTATAAAAATTAAATAAAAAATTTTTTTCTTTTTTTTGGTTCGTTAATGCAGCAATATTTTCCCATTTCAATTATAATGTGAACAATGATGCTGCACTAACGAGGTGCTGGGGCAATATCCACGAGGAGCTGGGGCATGTCCACGAGGAGCTGGGGCATGTCCACGAGGAGCTGGGGCATATCCATGAGGTGCTGGGGCAATATCCACGAGGAGCTGGGGCATGTCCACGAGGTGCTGGGGCATGTCCACAAGGAGCTGGGGCATATCCACGAGGTGCTGGGGCAAATCCACGAGGAGCTGGGGCATATCCACGAGGTGCTGGGGCAATATCCACGAGGAGCTGGGGCATGTCCACGAGGTGCTGGGGCATGTCCACGAGGAGCTGGGGCATATCCACGAGGTGCTGGGGCAATATCCACGAGGAGCTGGGGCATGTCCACGAGGAGCTGGGGCATGTCCACGAGGTGCTGGGGCATGTCCACGAGGAGCTGGGGCATATCCACGAGGTGCTGGGGCAATATCCACGAGGAGCTGGGGCATGTCCACGAGGAGCTGGGGCATGTCCACGAGGTGCTGGGGCATGTCCACGAGGAGCTGGGGCATATCCATGAGGTGCTGGGGCAATATCCACGAGGAGCTGGGGCATGTCCACGAGGAGCTGGGGCATATCCACGAGGTGCTGGGGCAATATCCACGAGGAGCTGGGGCATGTCCACGAGGAGCTGGGGCATGTCCACGAGGTGCTGGGGCATGTCCACGAGGAGCTGGGGCATATCCATGAGGTGCTGGGGCAATATCCACGAGAGCTGGGGCATGTCCACGAGGAGCTGGGGCATGTCCACGAGGAGCTGGGGCATATCCATGAGGAGCTGGGGCATATCCATGAGGATGTCGGATGTCGGCCAAGCTTCCGGAACTCCCCCTGAGGACTGGCGTCATCGTGCATAGCACGATGACGCCAGTCCTGGAGTTAACCCCTAGTTGCCACCAATGGTGGAGATAGGGGTTCCAATGAACCCCCTATCTCCCGATCCGTGGCAGCTAGGGGTTAAAGTTTGGTTCCAACGATACCAAACACTACAGTGAAAAAAGTTTTTTTAAAAAATTAAAAATAAAAAAATATTTAAAAAAAATTATAAAAAAAAAAAAAAAAAAAAATTCTTTTTTTTGGTTTGTTAATGCAGCAATATTGTTCCCATTTCAATTATAATGTGAACAATGATGCTGCACTAACGATTTTTGTATGCGGTGCATTTGTTAAAAATCTTGTAATTTCCCCCAAAAAAATGTAACGAGACCCCATCTCTAATTTTTTTAACAAGCGCACCCCATACAAAATATAACCGCAATTGCTCGCATGTTAAAATGTGAAAAAAAACACTTTACACATTGTAAATTATTGAAAAATCATATTTTATTGCATTTTTTGTTATAATATACAGACAGGTCATGACGTATACATATAATAATGACATATTATGAATCTGCAGAGTCTGACGGAAAGAACGATATATAATATGTCTGGGTCATATACTAAAATAAGCTTCAAAACACGTTTAAACATGATGAGCAAAACCGGTAAAAATGAGCTCAGCACAGGGGCGGGAAAAGCCTCAGCAGCGAAAGGGTTAATTAAAAAAACACGATAGAATCGCCAGAATTATCGTATCGACAGAATGAATTATCGGATCCGAAAAACAAACCAAAAATTTATTATAAAAAATATATAAAGTAGTTTAAAAAAAGTAAACCATAGTAGTTTTTTCATCAAAACGAATAGAGTTAGACAGCTTTGAAACGAGAACAGACGTTCCGAAAAAACGAAAAGTTCCGAAAAACGAAAAATTGTCGATATACCGAAAACCATGTACAATTCCGAAAAACGAAAAGTTCCGAAATACGAAAAGTTCCGAAATACGAAAAATTGGCGATATGCCGAAAACCATGTACAATTCCGAAAAACGAAAATTTTCCGAAATAACGAAAAGTCGATACAGAAACCTAGTAAAGTGACCCGAAAATACGAAAAATGGTCGATATTCCGAAAAATAAATGTACCCGAAAACCGAATCGAACCGAACCGAATCGAAACGGAAAGCAGTCGAAACGAGCCGAATCGAAAAGTTTAAAAATTCGAAAAATCGAATCGAATCGAATCGAAAAAAAAATCGGTGCACATCCCTAGCATCCACAGAGCTATATGGAGATAGTGTGTGTGTGTGTGTGTATGTGTATATATATGGGTTTAGTAATGTGGTGATCCTTTAACAATATATGTAATGGTTTTATCGAGCTTTCGGGATGTGTACATTCTGATAAGCACGGGTTGAGCACATTGTGTCTGCAGTGTTTGCATTCTGGATTTCGTTTTCTTTCAGAAGAGGACGGAGATTTAAAAAACATTATAAGGTGAAAAGATCAGAAAGAGCTAAAGCAGTGTTTCTCAAGTGGTGGGTCGCGGCCAGGGGCGGACTGGGTCGTGGGGCAAGTGCCCTCAGGCCTCTTTAATGCCTGGGACCTGCTGATGCATCTTACCTGCGGCTTCCCAGGCAGCGCGGCTACCGCTGAATGTTTCCAGGTGCCACTGTAATGGCAAGGTGGGGGGGGATCTGTAATGGGAAGGTTTGGGTGGGACTCAGTGACTGGTGACAGGCTCTGTACTCCCAAAACCAGGAGCCACTGTGCACAATGCACATCTCAGTGAAGCAAAGTATATTTATATAGGCCAGCCTCCCATGGAGGTGTTTTTTTGTATGACTTGGACCAATGGTGCTTTCCCATTGGTCCAAGCTATTCCATTGCTCTTCAGTGTCTCACTGAGGCACTGAAGAGCTTAGGTTCAGGAAGTAGGCAGCGCCAGACACGCACTTCAGACTTCTCAATCTCTGGCCAGCTTGAGTTCATGCAATTAGCGTAGCTTTCAGCTACGCAAATTGCGTAGGCTCAGGGAGGTTGTCGCTGTGAAAAAATTAATGTGCGAAGCGGCAGAGATAGACGGCGGGGAGCGCGGAGCAGGCGAGTTTACTTTTTTTATAATATTTTATTATTCATTTAGAAGTGATTTAAATTAGAGTTGCTTTGTCTACATCACCGCACACTTTGAGACACTTATTAAGAGCAAGAAGAATCCCCAGTTTTCCCATAAATTCTAATTAATCTCATATGTTTCAATTACAGTTTATTTTATTGGGTTTTTTCTGTTTTTCGTTTTCACTGGTTCTGTGATCACTGCACTGTCCATTTTGGAAAGAATCCTTGCTTGTTTACACAATTGTTTAAAAAGTGCACACATTGTAGAATATTACACACGTTGTTTTGTGGAATAAATTATAATGTTTCAAAAATTCAATTATTTTTGGGTCGCGACTTAATGACCAAGGACAATTGCGGGTCCTGAGGGTCCACAGGTTGAGAACCACTGAGCTAAAGGATATGATGACAGTAAGGTTTGGTGCAGGGTGCGTTCAAAGATAATTTATATATATATATATATCTTTGAACGCACCCTGCACCAAACCTTATTGTCATCATATCTTATAGCTCTTTCTGATCTTTTCACCTTGTGTTTTTTATTCGTTTTTGTCATTGTGTATTGTTGCATATATTAGTTGTCACTACAATAAAATTGGTTTTATTGTATGGGACTGAGATCCCTCCATTGGTACTTTTGATACATCCATTTGGAGTACCAGGTACTTCGTGTGCTTTCGTTACTAGGTGGGTTAGGCCTTAGGGATCTTGGGTTCACTCTGCTCCCCCAGTGGTAGCCTACGGGTGCTACGTACTATTGTTGTTGTTTGTTTGTTTATAGCAGGCGTCAGGAACCTATGGCTCGCGAGCCAGATGTGGCTCTTTTGATGGCTGCATCTGGCTCGCAGACAAATATTTAATAAGAAAAATTTTAACGCTAAAAATATAAAATTGCGGGTGGTGGCTGGAGCCTATCACAGCTGTCCTCTTTGGATAATGCGTACACGGGTCGTAAGGTCAGGAAGTAAACTTCCCTCCTGGGGGTTTCCGGGAGGCGGGCCAAGTGGATGGCCGCTTTTGTTTGAGCTCCGTATCGAGCCGTCGAACACCCCTGCAGCTTGAATTTCAGGCACTTCCCTGGCGGCTTCTTAGAGTGGGAGCTCATTCCGACCACTGCTCAGGGGCGATATTTACCTGACCGAGTTAAGGTTTGCTCGCTCGCGGTGCCACGTGTTGCGGCCATCTTGGAGATAGCATTGTGCGGCATCAGTACCGCCACGCACTGCTCTCCGCCTCTGACGATCACATCGGAGGGGATAAAGAATTCGCTGCACATCAACTTCCTGGATGAACTGATCTGACAGGGTGCACAATTAGATTTATACAGCATTGATTCACCGAAAGGAGAGTGGGAATACCTCCAGGAAACAAAAACATAAGCTAAGTACCATGTACCATCTGTTTGTGCACCCCGCGCACTGGTGTATTTTGGCCCGCGCCCCACCCCTAAAAATAAAATAAAAAAAAATTAAAAAAAATTTCTTTACTTTTGCAAACTATTTTACCAGGAAGGATACATTGAGATTTCACTAATTTTCAAGTATGTCCTGGGTAGGCAACGCCTAGGCTTTCACTTTCCAGGGGGCAACAAAAAACCTCACCACTAATTGGGTTACTCACAGAGCACCGAAATGACGCCAACATTTTGGTGTTCTGTAGTTCCCTGTACTTCGGGGAATAAAATTTCCCCACCCTGCAGTGAATTCACCATTCACCGCAGGGTCCCCAAAGTGCATGGAGTCGGCTGCTGTATGCTGCCACCGCAAACCCATGGCCTGCTGTTTTCAAAAGAACTACTGAACGAAAATGTCTGTAATTTACATATAAGATCCTATGATTGATAATAAAAAGTTCTGTTACAGAAAAAGAAGAACCGATATTAAAAAAAAATTTGCCCAAAAAATTCTGAAAAATTACTAAATGGTACTAAAAAAAAATAAATCAATAAATAAAGACTTTTTACTGCAGATTAAAATAATAAGTGGTTTATTAGATATTGCATAAAAACGGGAATATTTTTAACAATGAAACCTATGGGGTTCGCCTGAATACCTGAACCTTCTGATTGAAACCACCGAACATCAGGGTATTTCACTGACATTTCTCTGCTGTTTGGTGTTCTCTGAATAGATTAACCATTACTTCTCTATGGAGATTTGCACTGCCTTCAAACAGCATTGTACTTGCTGGCAGTTCGCCAAACTTGTGTGTGAGCATATCACCAGAGCAGTGGTGTACTTAGAGTAGTGGCAGAGGGCGGGCCGCCCCAGGTACCAGTGATTATTGGGGTGTCATTAGGGGGTACTAGGAGGTGCCACTGTCACTGTGTGTCAGCTTTGAGCTGTGTTCTCAAACAACGAGCAGCGGAGCATGGTGTTTGCATACGGAATAAAATTGAATAGAATAAAAATCCCCCTCTCCTCCCTCCATAGCTCCTCCCCGCCCCGCAGCAGCTCCAGGAGGGGGATGTGATTTGTGTCCAGAGAGAGAAGATGACAGTAAACGGCAGGTAAAGGGGGGGTATCAGCAGAATATGAAGCCCTGTCTGCTTACTGCTGTTTAAAGTGGACCTTTCCTTAACCAGCACTGCAGTGATAGAAATTTGTCATTGAGCTGCCTGGCTCCTGGTGAGGCTGCGTGCGTGCAGGTCACACTCGGTCCGGCCAGTCAGGTGGTACTGAGTCTCAGTACCACCTGACTGGCTGAACCACGTAACACGCACGCAGCTGCCCACCCTTTCGTTAACATGGACTGTCACTCTATTCTGGACTGAACACCCACCAGGAAGGGAATCAAAGCCACGGTGCACCCTCTGGCAGTGGCACCCCACTGCTGACAAGATGGCTCCACGCACAGGCACAGCCGCGATCCTAACGTGGCCTGGAGGGACCTCCTGCTTAATCTGTACACAGTCCCTGCTGACTCTGCACACAGCCCTACTGCGGACGGAGGCCGGTAAATGTAGAATAAATAATTGCTGTCTGCTCATATACACTCGGTTTGCTGGGAGTTTTATTGCAGTGGATTCTGATGCACTCATACACACCACACATTGTATTGCTGGGAGTTTTATTGCCGTGGATTCTGATACGCTGACACACACCACACATTGCATTGCTGGGAGTTTTATTGCTGTGGATTCTAATACACTCATACACACTGCACATTGCATTGCTGGAATTTTTATTGCTGTGGATTCTGATACGCTGACACACACCAAACATTGCATTGCTGAGAGTTTTATTGCTGTGGATTCTGTGATACACACTGCATAGTACTGTGAGTTTTATTGCTGTGCAGTTCTGTGATATGCTCATACACAGTGCACATTTCTGTGGGTTTTATTGCTGTCCAGCTCTGTGATACGCTCATATGCAGTGCACGTTTCTGTGGATTTTATTGTTCAACCAATTAGAGCGGCTGTGATCCAGTATACTTAACATGCGTGGCTGTTCTTTGTAAAAATGCTTGAATTTAAACATTTCATAATTTTATTTATCTCAATAGATACATTTGAAATGGTATACAAAATATACAAGTAGGCACTTGGTATCCACTTTTAATATAAAGAGAGGAAAAGGCGGGGCTCTAAGAGGAAAAGGTGGAGCTCAAAGAGGAAAGGTGGGGATTAACCAGGAAGAGGTGTGGCCTTGACAGGAAGGGGTGCCTCAAATTTAAATTAGGGGGTGCACGAGTTTAGTCAGGCCTAGGGCAGCACAAAACCTAAATACACCACTGGTCTCTGGTCGTGGTGGACGTGGTGCATCCTCTGCAGGGGCACGCTTGTCCTTTCTAACTGGTGCTGGCCGTCTTAAGCAGCAGCAACATACAGAGGACTTGGTGGATTGGCTAACCAGGCCATCCTCATCCTCCGAGTCCTCTGCCAGCCAGGCTTCTAGTGCTTTACAGTCCACCTCAGCTGCCAAAGCATCTAATGCAGCCTCCATGTCCACAGCTACTCCTGCCGTAGCCTCGCTATCACACACGGAGGAGTCAGCTGAATTGTTTGACTACAATGAGAGTGACATGCTGCTTGAGGATGCGCAGCAAGTACAGTGCTCTGATTCAATCTCTGAGGTTGAGGAAGGGAGTATAATCAACCTAGAGGAAGGGGGTGCCAGTGATGACACACAAATAACTGGCACTCATGTTGCCCCCCCAGCTACAGCATACTGCCAAGTTGGCTCCAGTGACGAGGAGATAGGGGGTGAAGATGACATTGATGATGATGAGGTCACTGACTCCACCTGGGTGCCAGATAGAACTGAGGAATCAAGTGAGGAGGAGGGGGAGGAGGAGGCACAGCAAACACGAGGCACAACATCCTCTGTGACCAACCGTAGCACTAGCCAGTCCAAGGCATCACATGTCAGAGCTGCTCCGGTGCAGATCGCTGTTGTCTCAAAGAACACATGCAGGAAATCTGCTGTCTGGGAGTTCTTTAAGAACTGTGCAGCAGACCCCACCGTTGCTATTTGTAATCTATGTCAGAGGAGGCTGAAGCGTGGGATAAACACCGGACACTTGGGTGCCACGTGCTTGAGCCGACATATGAACAAGTGCCACACATCCCGTTGGGGCAAAACTTTGCGTAGGTTCGCCTCCTCCTCATCTGTCTCTACCCACACTGTATGTCCTGCCATGCAATTGCCTACAACCTCCACCAACAGGGATGATGCTACAGTAATGGATGTACCAGCAGGTCCTTCCTCACAATGTGACATCATCCCAGTAGCTGAAGATTTACGCAGTCAGATTACGTTGCTGCAGCTGCTGCAGCGAAAGAAAAAATATAGTCCCAACCATCCCCAAGCACAGCGTCTAAATGCCAGCTTAGCAAAATTACTCGCATTGCAGCTGCTGCCTTTCCAGCTGGTGGACTCTGCTCCCTTCCGTGAAATTGCTGAATGCGCTGTACCACAGTGGCAGGTTCCAAAACGCCATTACTTTTCACGCAAGGTGATTCCAGCACTATACCAGCACGTGGAAGACAATGTTATCCAGTCATTGGGAAAGGCAGTCAGCAGCAAGGTGCATGTCACTTTAGACACGTGGTCCAGCAAGCATGGACAGGGTCATTACATTTCCTTCACGGCACACTGGGTAACTCTGATTGCAGCTGGGAGGGATCCAAGATGGGGCTCTGTGCTAGAGCTTGTTCATACACCACGCCTCCAGAAAGCTGCTTGTATGAGGTCTGTCTGCTCCACCACCACCACCTCTTCCTCCTCCTCCTCCTTCTCTGTCTCTGGTGAAGTGGCAGTTAAACCGAAACCTGACAGGGTGTACGCAATGGCTCAAGCAAAAAGATGCCATACTGTGCTTGAGCTGGTTTGTTTAGGGGACAGGAGCCACACTGGGTCAGAAATTTTGTCAGCTCTGCAGGGGCAGGTGCAGAGATGGTTAACACCACGCCAGCTTGAGCTGGGAATGATCGTCTGCGATAATGGCAGCAACCTTCTCTCCACCCTACGCAAGGGTAAATTGACGCATGTACCATGCCTAGCACACGTCCTAAATCTGGTGGTACAGCGTTTTCTAACCAAGTACCCAGGGCTACCAGAACTTCTCATCCAGGCCAGAAAAGTCTGCAGCCACTTCAGACGGTCATTCCCAGCAAGCGTTCGCCCTGCAGAAATTCTAAGAGAATTCCACCTTCCCACAAACCGTATGATCTGTGACATGCCCACCAGGTGGAACTCGACATTAGCAATGCTGCAGCATCTGCACAAGCAGCAGAGGGCCATCAACGAGTACCTGTGTGAGTATGGCACAAGGACAGGTTCAGGTCAACTTGTTTCCCCCCCCCGCAGTGGCTGATGATCAAGGATGCATACACTGTACTGTCACCATTTGAGGAGGCAACGAGGATGGTGAGCAGGGACAGTGCATGCATCAGTGACACAATTCCTTTAGTGTTCCTGCTGGAGCACACTCTGCGGGGAATTATAGATGTGGCTCTATTGGCAGAGCAGCGGGAGGAAGAGGAGGCCTTCCCTAGCTCTCAAGGCCCCAGTCTTTCCACAGACAGCATTCCAGCGGGTCCTACTCAGATCAGACAGGAGGAGGATGAGGAGGAGGAGGACTATTTAAGTAGTGGGGGCATTGAAGGTGGGGATTCCTCAAGGCAGGGTTTTGCGTGCCCAGAAACAGAAGGGCTTGTGCGTGGCTGGGAGGAGGAAGTGCACGAATTGGTCATCCTCATTGACCAGGAAGACTCGGCAGCTCCAACCTACGCTGCATGGACTCCATAATGATGCAAAGCCTGCTAAAGGACCCCAGGATTCGTGATATCAAGGAGAGGGATCATTACTGGTTGGCAACCCTTCTTGATCCACGATACAAGGAGAAAGTTGCAGAGCTCATCCTGCCCGCACAGAGGGAGCACAGGATGAAAAAACTTGAGGACGCTCTAAAGCGACACTTGTGTAACACCTTTCCAGGCACTGGTAGATTACCAAGTGCTGACACACGTGCTTCTGAGGCTGAGGATGATCAGAGGAATAGTGGTGAAGGCCAGGGCCGCTTGACTGATGCATTTTTAAAAAATTTTAGTCCTCGACGCCCAGGGACGTCAAATGTAGGCACCCATTGCCAGCGTCTTCACCATATGGCGCAGGACTACCTAGGGGCAAGGGAAGACCTGGATACCTTTCAAGCAGATGATCCACTGGCTTACTGGGTGTTGAGATTGGATCACCGGCCAGAACTTAGCCAATATGCTATGCAGCTACTAGGTTACCCTTCATCTAGCGTGCTTTCCGAAAGGACGTTCAGTGCTGCTGGAGGTTTTGTCACAGACAAAAGAGTGCATCTGTCCACCGACTCTGTAGACCGGCTGACATTTATAAAAATAAATCCGTCCTGGATCAGCAGCTATCAATCCCCTGATGCTGAAGTAATGGAATAGATAGGGGATGTCCTCTTCTGCATTCACAAAACCTCCAGCACTGAACTCTTCCACAATACCACAAAAGGGTTACGGTGTGAAGGCACTTGCTGCCATGAAAGGCACAATATCTGGCTGCACTGACGCCCATTAAAAAAAAACTTTTCAATATAGGACCACATGGTCCACCCCTGCACTCTTCCACAATACTACAGAGGGGTTACTGTATGATGATACTTGCTGGCCTGGCACCAAAGGCACAATATCTGGGTGCACTCACGCCTTGACCAGATGCATATCTTTTCAATATAGGACCACCTGGTCCACCCCTGCACTCTTCCACAATACCACAGAGGGGTTACTGTATGATGATACTTGCTGGCCTGACATTAAAGGCACAATATCTGGGTGCAGTGACGCCATATTACCAGATCAAAAACTTTTCAATAAAGGACCACATGGTCCACCCCTGCACTCTTCCACAATACCACAGAGGGGTTACTGTATGATGATACTTGCTGGCCTGGCATTAAAGGCACAATATCTCCAGTCATTCTCCTGCTCTTCACCGCTCTCTGAATAACCCTGACAGGGTTATTCAGAGAAAGGTGAAACTCAGGAGAATGACTGAAGAGAAAATTCTAGGTCAAAATAGCCAAACCAGAAAAATTCTCCCATTTTTCTCACTTTCCAAATCGGCTATTTGGTCTAGAAGTTTCCCTTCTCCTGCTTTTCACCGCCAAAAAATTAGTAAACTTTTTCTGCGTGTCCGAAAATGTCTCCTCTTTTCATACAGACTGCCGCCCCAAGCAGTTGTTTATGGATAGATTAAAGGAAAAGCATTTATCGTCATTTGAAATGTCATTTTTTGTTTTTTACATATTTCTATACATCCTAGAAATCCGTCACTTCACGGGTAGGTTATGGGGACCTCCCAGGCACGATATTTGAAGGAATTTTTCGTTTTTATTTTTAACCCTTATTTCATGGAAAACTCACTGTCCCTTTTAAAAACGTTTTTTTTAAAAACTTTTTGTCCTTGTTTCCTGTCCCCCAGGGCACTACCCGGACCCCCATACACCTTTTATGGCAAATATATAGCATATATGCCCTCTTGGAGGGCATTCTAAAAACCGAATTTTCAGCCCCATTGACTTGCATGGGGGTTCGGGTTCGGTCCCGAACAAATGGGAAGTTCGGGTTCGGGCTCGAACCGAACTCGGGGAGTGTTCGGCTCATCCCTAATTAAGACCAACCTACGATCACGTTTAACGGATGGAAGTCTCAACGCCTGCATGAAGCTTAACCTCACCACGTATCAACCAGACTACAAAGCCATCAGCAAAACCATGCAGCACCAGAAGTCGCATTAATGGTAAGTACTTTATTCATCATTGGTTAGCAACAGCATAACAACGTTATTAAAAAGAATTCAGAGACTTATTGTACTTTAAAAGTCTTACATAAAATGCACACATTTACTTGTACTTAGTTTTAAAAATATTGTACGTCTCTCACGGAATTACATTTTAAAATATGTGCCGTTCAGGGCTCACTCAGCCAAAAAGGTTCCCTACCCCTGTTGTAAAGGAAGGAGATTTACAAACTCAGAATTGTACAGTGAATGTTCCAATTAGGAGTCAAAATACATTTTGCTAATGACATATGTTGCTTAACCAGGAGCCTTTGTGGATTGTTTTAATAATAAGCTGTAATGCGATGTTCTTCGCTGACATTTCAAATTGCTTTGTTCCAATTAGTTTCCTGCACTATATAAAGTATTCAGCAGGTGGCGATGCAGGACACATACAGGGTTATTCAAAGAGCCGAACTGGCCCAGAAATTGCACCAAACAGTGAATTTCCCCGTACTGTGCAATATTGTGGCCATTCAGCTTTTCAAGGCTGGCAATTCGCCAGATATTGGCGAATCGCCAGCGACATCCGGTGATCTTCGGCAGCTGTGAATCTCCCATAGAGAAGGGTAAAATACTTTGCAAATAAATAAATAAGGGTTAATCTATTCAGAGAGCATCGAATGTCAGTGAAATGCCCTGAGTTTCAGTGATTCAGTTCGACAGGTTTAAACAGGAGAATCCCATAGGATTCAACGTAAGAAAATATTATTGTTTATTTATTTAATTTAGGGTTTATTCTTTTAATTTTTAATTTTCAGCAAGTAGCCTTATTTTTTATTTTAGTCTTTAGAGCACCTTTTTTTTTTTTTTATGAAATGTGTGGGTTTTTTTGGGTTTTTTTTCCAGACTCTTGTTTTGCAACATACATACAGTTTTATTATTATTAAAGGACCTTTTGGACTAATTTTTCAACATTTTTATTGCCTAATACTGCTATTTGAACAGGAGCCTTTTTTTCTTCTTTCAGTTCGGTGGAATTCTAATTTCGATACAAGGGGTTATTCAATAAGAGCCGAACTTGCCACCGAATTGCACCAAATTGTGGCAGTTCATCTTTTCAGAATGCTGGCAATTCGCCAAATACTGGAGAAATACGGTGCAGTTCGTCACAAATCGGTGACCTTTGGCAGCAGCGACCTTGTCCCATAGAGAAGTAATGGTTAATCAGTTCATGTAACACTGAACTGCACCGACATGTCAGTGAAATGCCCTGATTTTTGGTGATTCAGTTCGACAGGTATATACAGGAGAATCAAATAGGATTCAATGTAAACAATATTATGTTGTTTCTTTTAATTCAACCATTATTCTTTTGATTCTCAACAAAAAGTCTTATTTTTTGGAACACCTTTATATAATTTTTTTTTTGCCGAAATTCTTGATTCCCAATTTTTTTCCAAAGGGTATTTTTTTTATTTTTAATTCTGTAACGGGTTTTTTTCTATATGTTTTTACCACTTTTTTTGTTATTTGGACACATTTTAATGTATTTTTATTGGTTTAAATGGCAAAATCTACAGTTTGGTGGTCTTCAGAGGCTTCATGCTCGACGCGCATCGGCGACCCTGCGGTGAATACCCTGCAGGGCCAAACTGGTGATCAATTGATCAGTGGTTAGAAATGTGAAGCGCATGGAAACTAGTATACAATGTATAAGGACTAGGGATGAGCTGTTCGGGATCGGAGTTCGGCCCGAACTTTGGCAGTTCGAAAGTTTGCGAATTTCGAACTTTTTGGGTGTGTTCGGTTCGAGTTCAAAAAAAAAAAGAAATTTTGAAAAAAGTATAGAAAATGCTTAAAAAAATACTAAAAAATCTAGAAATAAAGAGACTCTTTACTGCAGAAAATTATAAGCAACGGTTTATTAGATATTGAAATAAAAACTAATGTGTACGTGGAAAGATTATCAACTCTAAATGACCTCTGTTCACAAACGGGCATAACCCCAGGTGTTTTTAGTCTGGTAATCAATTTGATACATTGTACACTATACTGAGGGGGTGGGGTGGTGTCTGCTTCTGATTGAGATTTGAGAATTAATTTCCCTCCTAAAAAATCCTAATATGCTGCATTTAACTGGTGTTTGAAAAAAAATCAAAATAGCATCTAAAGCAATGTTATTTTTCACCTCGGGATTAAACATTCACAGGGTTATTCAGAGAGCGGTGAAAAGCAGGAGAATAACTGGAGAAGTGAAAATTCTAGGTCAAAATAGCCAAACCAGAAAAATTCTCTCATTTAACTCACTTTCCAAATTGGCTATTTGGTCTAGATTGTTCTCTTATTCTGCCAGTTCTCCTGCCTTTCACCTCTCTCTCAGGGTTGTTCAGAGAACCAGGAGAATGGCAGGAAAAGAGAACAATCTGGACCAAATAGCCGATTTGGAAAGTGAGATAAGGCTAGGGTCAGACTAACGCATTTTTCACAGCAACCGAAAGTGCGTCCGAACGCATTGCCGTATTTTTTCACGGAATGTGTGAAAACGGTCATATGATGCGCATTTTTGTGCGTGATTTTTTACGGATCCAAACCAGGAAACTTTGAGTGTCTGGACGTTATGTTGGCCGGACATGAGCAGGGTCTGACGTCTCCAAATCATGCACACACGCCGCTAGTGGATGCAGCGCACTCTGTACATCCGTACTAGCGGTTCTGCATTCTCGAAAAAATGCGTTCATTTTCCACTTGCGTTGCGCAGCCGGACGTTCGTGCGACCGTACTTCGTATATTGGCCGTCATTGCCCGTCATTTGCTGCTAGTGCGGCCGTGATTAAGTGCGCCTAAACGCACGTTAAAAATTCGCTAGTCTGACCCTAGCCTAAATGGGAGAATTTTTCTGGTTTGGCTATTTTGACCTAGAATTTTCCATTCTCCAGTCATTCTCCTGCTCTTCACCACTCTCTGAATAACCGTGACAGGGTTATTCAGAGAAAGGTGAAACTCAGGAGAATGACTGGAGAATGGAAAATTCTAGGTCAAAATAGCCAAACCAGAAAAATTCTCCCATTTATCTCTTTCCAAATCGGCTATTTGGTCTAGAATTTTCCATTCTCCAGTCATTCTCCTGCTTTTCACCGCCGAAAAATCAGTAAACTTTTTCTGCGTGTCCGAAAATGTTTCCTCTTTTCATACAGACTGCCGCCCCAAGCAGTTGTTTATGGATAGATTAAAGGAAAAGCATTTACCGTCATTTGAAATGTCATTTTTTGGTTTTTACATATTTCTATACATCCTAGAAATTCGCCACTTCACGGGCAGGTTATGGGGACCTCCTAGGCACGATATTTGAAGGATTTTTTCGTTTTTATTTTCAACCCTTATTTCATGGAAAACTCACTGTCCCTTTAAAAACGTTTTTTTTTTTTTTTACTTTTTGTCCTTGTTTCCTGTCCCCCAGGGCACTACCCGGACCCCCATACACCTTTTATGGCAAATATCTAGCATATATGCCCTCTTGGAGGGCACTCTAAAAACCGAATTTTCAGCCCCATTGACTTGCATTGAGTTCGGGTTCGGATCCGAACATTTGGAAAGTTCGGGTTCGGCTCCGAACCGAACTCGGAGTGTTCGGCTCATCCCTAATAAAGACCACAAGCGTGCATGGACAGGCGTTGCGCTAGGGGAGGGGCCTGAGGAACAAAAGGGAGAGTGGACATAATAACAACAATAGAAGTGGTCAGCTGCTGAATAATAAAAAACGAGAGTGGGAAAATATCCCTGTGCACCGTGGGTCAACAGCCTCGGACCTCCAGATGTTTTGGAACTACATCTCCCATGATGCGCATTCACACGTTAGGATGCCTGAGCCTCATGGGAAATGTAGTTACAAAACATCTGGAGGTCCGAGGCTGCTGACCTGAGTTATACTGATGTCTAGCGATCACATGTATGGAGGTACATAAACAGCGAGGCGCGAGCATTTTACTTTGCAACATATTGGTCTCACGCATTCTATTTCTTACAGGCAGCTCTCATTCTACATTCTGTTTTTTTTTTCCAGTGATGTTATGATGCAATCTGGTTTTTGTTTTCATTCGTCACATGTTCGATGAGTAATAACCTGTTAAGATTGGAGGGAGTGGAGGATGGAGACTTCTGATTGGAGCAGATTCTTAGCTCCGGGGATTCCCACACATAGGGTAGCAGGTGCTTTTATATAGCGCTATCAGGGTTATTCAAAGAGTGGTGAAAACCAGGAGAATGACTGGAGAATGGAAAATTCCAGGTTAAAATAGCCGATTTGGAAAGTGAGATAAATGGGAGAATTTTTCTGGTTTGGCTATTTTGACCAACAGGGTTATTCAAAGAGATTCGAAAAGTCACCGCACGTTCGGTGACTTTTCATTCTCTTCAATTCGGTGCAAATCGACTTTCCCATTTCGGCAACCCTGCGGTGTATTCAACAAGCACCACAGGGCTGTCGAAGTGCAGGGAAAAGCTGCCGAAAAGCTGGCCAAAACCCAGCGAATGCACGCCGAAAACCCACAAAAACATCTGGATTAACCCATCAAAGACGCGGGAAAAACCCAAGCAGGAGCCGATCACACGCAGCGAAGCCTCCGGAAAAAGCCGACACCGCAGACGAATGGAGTGAATAAATTAGCAAAACAGGTTGCATGAATGATTGAAAAGTGAAACGCTGTTTGCAAAGAAACTACTGAGGGAAAATGTCTGAAATTTACATATGATCCAATAAATGATAATAAAAAGGGCTGTTACAGAAAAAATAAGTAAACGTAAAAAAAAAAAATAATCGGACCTTTAAAAAAAAAATGTCAGAAAAATGCTTAAAATATCCTAAAAAATCTATAAATATAGAGACTCTTTACTGCAGAGTTTTGTAATGAACGGTTTATTAGATATTGAATTAAAACGGGAATATTTTTAACATTGAAGCCTATGGGATTCGCCTGAATAAACCTGTCGAATTAAATCACCGAATGGCAGGGCATTAGGGGAACCTTTCACTACTGGTTTGTGTTCTCTGAATAGACGAAGCAGTGGTTTTTCATGGGGATTTCACTGCCCTCGAACAGGCACCGTATGTGCAGGCAATTCGCCAGGATTTGGCGAATTGCCTGCTCTCTGGATAGCCGAATGGCCAAAAAAGGTAACCGAACGCTGATTTTCAGCGTTCGGCTACCTTTCTCCAGCCATTCGGATCTCTTTGAATAACCCTGTTAGAATTTTTACTTCTCCAGTCCTTCTCCTGGTTTTCACCTCTCTCTGAATAACCGTGTATGTTTTCCAAAAAAAAAAAAAAAAAGGAGCACATTCCTATAGGATTGTAGAAGCTGATGTAACGACTTGCCATGATTAATTATTTAAATCATCGTGATATTTTTTCTTTTATGCAAATTCTGGTGCGATATTAAATAATAGCAAGATTTGGTTAGTATTGGCTATTTCCACCTAAAAAACATTGCACGAATCTTCCCCTTTCTTAACCAGGAGTCTACTAAAATAATCATCCATACTCTTATTATCTCCCGCCTCAACTACTGTAACCCTCTTCTCACTAGTCTTAAGCGATCCCAGATTCTCCATCTATATTCTGTAATGTACACCTCTGCCAGACTCATCCATCTCACTTCCCGTACCTCTCACATTTCACTCCCTACAGTCTGTAATGAACGCATCTACCTCAGTCACTTCCCACACCCCTCTACAGTCTGTAATGAACGCCTCTGCCAGACTCATCTACCTCAGTCACATCCCATACCTCTCATACCTCACCCCTCTACAGTCTGTAATGAACGCCTCTTGCAGACTCCTCCACCTCACTTCCTGTACCCCTCACATCTCGTACCTCTCACGCTTCACCCCCCTACAGTCTGTAATGAACTCCTCTGTCAGGCTCCTCTACTTCACATCCTTTAGCTCTCACACCTCACCACTCTACAGTGTGTAATGAACACCTCTGCCAGACTTATCTACCTCACATCCCGTAGCTCTCGCTCCTCTACAGTCAGTCTATAATGAATGCCTCTGTCAGACTCCTGTACCTCACATCCTTTACTCCTCACACTTCACCCCTCTATAGTCTATAATGAATGCTTCTGCTAAACCTCTCTACCTCTCATCCTGTACCTCTCACACCTTACCTCACTCACCTCTCGCACCTCACCCCTTTGTCAGTCTCTACACTGACTCGGTTTCCTTTAGAATCCAATTCAAAATGACGGTTTTACATTGCATTTCCAGTAATTATGCAATCTGCTTTTTCACTCATCACATTTGTTGTTCTGTCTCCCATTGTACAGCGCTACGGGACTTGTTAGCACTTTATAAATACTTATAACTGTAACATGCTCAGTTTTTATGATTGCACGGTTTGGAGACTTGCCTCTGGGGATTCCCATACATAGCGCTACCTAAAAGCACCTGTTACCATGGCGTTCCAGGGAATCCAGAGACGGCATTTCTGTAATTTTCCATACAGCAAACTCTGCAGATTTTGATACTGATTTATCTGTTTACTGTGATTTATTATTTTCATCATCATTGATGGTGTTTGTTTATGCAAATTCTTGTGCGATATTGAATAATAGTAAACATGTTATTGTTGTGGCTGCTGTTGTTGTGTCTTTTTTCACTATGCAGTGAACTGGTGGAGAATCAAGAACAGGGAGAAAAATTCAGGCCAAAATATCAGAATTTTACCAAAAAAAATTGTCTCCAGTATTCTTTTGAGTGGGCTAGTTTTAGGCAAAAAGCTTCTATTTTACACCAGTTTACCAGTTACATGTATATTTGAGATATTTACAACACGCAGAAGCAGATAGGCGAGTTTATTGCATTTTATGAGACAAGAATTCTTTGTAAAACACAATGAACGAAATGCCCAGACCTGAAGTTCACATTATAATTGTAAAATGGCCAGTTAGTGTGATTTTTATTTTTTTTATTTTTTATTATTTGTTTTTTAGTTTGCAAACTGTTATATTTGTATATTTGTGTTTTATTTTTAATTTTTTAATATCTTGCATTGTATTACTTTGTATTTCTGTAACTGTAACACTTCAATGTTCTTGAACCCAGGACATACTTGAAAACGAGAGAAATCTCAATGTATCCTTCCTGGTAAAATCCTTTATAAATAAATAAATAAATATTTTTATTATAGGATCTTTTCTCCAGTCAGTAAGTTATGTGGCCAGCAGGTGGCGCTGAAGAACACTTTAAAGTCTATAGAAACGTTCCACTTAGGCCGGGTGCACACTAGGTGTTTTCTTCTGCGCACTACCGTGCATTAAAAAGGACGCACTTTATGACGGAAGAGATTGGTAGACGCCAGACTATGCGTTAATTATGACGCACGTCGTAAAAACTGAATTTGAGTTGAATGAAAAAAAAAAAGCTGGGCATTTGACGTTCGACACGCGGCCAACGTTGCGTCAATCCTAGCGCAAAAGCCTTGGTGTTTCCATGTCGGACGTCTTCAGCGCGCGTTATGTGTTGCGCGCGTACTACGTGTGTTCTTCTCTATCCGCATAATTATATGCTACAACGCATGTCAAAAAGAGCGTCATAACGCACGCTAGTGTGCAGAGGAAAATGCTAGTGTGCACCCGGCCTTAGTAGAAAGTTTCTACCGACCAGTCAAATTTAGCTGCAGCAGACGGGTTCTACTTTTTAATCATCTCCCTCCACTCACCCTGTATTACTGTTAACAAGCTGCAAATAGCAGCCATGAACCTCACTGTAACAACAAACGTTACTGCTGCAGCCAGAGATTTGTCAGAATACAGGGAGAAGTGTGGGGTCAGTCACTGCTGTACAGGGATAAGATTCATGGGGTTATAATGATAGAAAATCCCTGTACAGTACAGATACAAGGTGTTACTGTAATTGCCATACACAGGCATTATGCAGCACATACAGATACAAGGTGTTGCTGTAATTGTCATACACAGGCATTATGCAGCACATACAGATACAAGGTGTTGCTTGTTATGGAAAGTTTGGTGTTTGCGCATAAAGTATTAAAGTGCGCCCAGTACAAACAAATCCGTCACTATAAAAATACACGCTATATTTAGCTCTTTCTGTATAAGAACGAAGTACTTCTCTATCCCAGGAGGAATCAGACAGACACGCTGCTTCAAGCTGGAAAATCCTGTGGCCAAGTGAGCTGTGGCTCCTGGATTGTTTAATTTATTTTAGAATCGCACACGCCCAATAGCCCCCTGGCTGTACAACAGAAAAGCCAGGTTGCCCAGTAATTACATTTACGTATCAAAAGGACAGGGGCGTAGACCAGAATGACCGACCAGCCTCCTGGAGATGACTCATCCCTGAGCCATATCTATGATCCCCGTCAGCCATGTTTGTCCCCATCCCCCGTCACTTGTCACTCGTCAATATGGACCCCATTCAGATACTGCTCAGAGTGATCAGTATCTGAGTGAAGATTGATCTACGTGTTCCTACGGGTTATTGACATATCTGCGGGGACAAATAAAGTTATTATCTCAACACGGTACCAGTGTTGAGACAAGGCTTAAAATGTCTTAAAAGCAGGTATGTCTCTAAACCCAAAAGAAGGTTTTCATACTAACGGTTTTGCCGCTGGTTTGGATTTAAAACCACATTCAAATCCAACACAGGGAGACAGATGACAACTTATAAAACACGCAGATCCTAGAGTATAATGTCCACATAATAAAATTTCCACGACAGTCCCTCCTCTTTGTCATTTGCTCCCCAGTGTCCCTCGATGAATCTCGATCTTCCTTGGAAAGAAACAGTTCCTCTTGTAAAGTTCTGAATGTAAAAAAACCAAACAGATGATAGAAAACAACAGACAGTCCATCTTGACACGTAGAATCTTAACGCAAGTCTTAAAACAAATCTTGACACGCCGATTTTTTGCAATCTTAAAAAAAATCTTGACACGTGGATCTTGACACGTAGAATCTGCTTTAGGGGAGGTGACTCAGAGGGAGGACATGAGGTGGTGGGTTGCGTCGATTGTTGGTCGGTCTGAAATCCTCTGTGTCCGGTCCATGGGTTGGTCTTCAGGGCGTCTCATCTCGGCAACGAAAACGTAGTCATCTACTCTGGCTTTGGTAACTCGGTCGATTAGACAACAGGAACATTTCACTCCGGCATATAGAAGGAATAGAAACAGAAACACCATAAGTATATATACTCCCATTTCCTTTAGCCAGGATCCAATGGAAAACAAGAAATCCCCAAAGCTTCCCAAACCTTCAAAAGGATTCCAACCCTCACTGGCTATAGCTCTGGCTCTGCCTTGCAGGGCGCTAACCTTATCCATATGTGCTTTGACCATGTCATTGGTGTCCATTATCCAGGTGCAACAGTCCTCACCTATGAATTCACAGAAACCCCCCTTGGACGCTAAAAGATAATCAAGAGCCATCTTTTCCTGTAATACCAGAGTCTTTATTTGTCGTTGTTCCTGGGTGATCTCCCTGACAGCTTCTACGGTTTCATTGAACATCTCATCTACAATAGAGGAGAAATTGTTCAATCGCTTCATAAGCTCTATTCCCCATCCAGTCCACGCGGGGAACCATGCCGAAGCCTGATCGTGGCTAGAGAATAGTTCCCTACGAGCTCTCCCGGACATCTTGGCCTTCCTACGCACCATCAGATCCTCTCGCTGGGCTGCGACGTAAGATCCCGGAACAAGCTTCACTTAAAGCACATGAACCTCTTGTATTAGGGGGAATTACCTTATAAGCGGCGGAACCGCACAGGAAATAATATGGGCCTGTCAGAACAGCACATGAGGAGTTCCTCTGCCGGTCTCGGGCACTCAGTAATAACTGAATAGACTGGGGGATCGCCCCCGCCGTCTGAACATTGCATCCTTCTTTCCAGCAGATATAATCTGGTCTATGGGTGTTACTAAAGATATCGGGGGTTTCATTAGTAAGGTTGATTGTTATACCTTTCTTACAACTGGAGGATCCCACAAATCTGTCACCGAAGCTGATGTTGAAGCGTACCTGCGGGCCACCTAATTGCCCAGACACCCATACAGGATTGGCAAGCGAGGCGCAAGAGCCAGAGCTAATATTAAAACTATAACTGATGTTACCCTCTAGGAATGTATCGTTAAATTCTATCGACAAATGTCTCTGGGTGGTCTTGGCTAATTTCTCGTACTTCTTCATGCCAATGTGAACATTGTATATAGCATGAACGGCTGCCATTGCTGGAGTATAATGTCTAGGGGGGGGTTTCGAGCACACCAGCAATTGGTTCTGTTTGCTGCCTTAGCTAGCTGGAGGTGCATTTTAAATAAAAGATTGGGATGTTTTTCATCGTTTCCCTCGCTAAATAAATTAAGCTAAACAAGTAAACAAAAATGACACTTCTCATTCTTTGATGTAGTTGAGCAGTTTCTTGCAGTGACTGGCGTGGACCCAGTTGTCTCGTCCTTCGAGCTTCAGAGAGGTTGGCGTCGTCAGCTGCACCTGGAATGGACCAAGATATCTCGTCTCTGGTCCCGTCCTCGGATGTTTCTTTAGCACGACCCAATCACCTGGTTGAATAGAATGGACACTGGTTATTGGGTTTGGGTCCGGGAGAGACTCCTGGACCCGTGGACTTTTTGGAGCTCATCAAGGAAAAGCAATCATGATGGTCCTCAAAGTGTTTCCCTACTAGGTTGGAAAATTGATTAGAAGTTGAGGTTAGAATGGTTAGTAAAAGTTGGAAATTTTTGTTTTTTCACACCATTATCTCCCCCCTTCTCTTCCTCCTTCATAACAGGAAGAAGAGACGCTGGTTCAAAATGGTGCATCGTTTTTGGGTCAGTTTAGTGGGTGTTAGGAGAGCCACTTCGTACTTATCTGGTGCCCAAATTTTGGAATTTACCTCTGCCAGTACATCCAACTCCAGGAAACAGGTTGGTTCCGTTAGATATGGTAATGCTACCATAGCACATAATCGTTCTTCTGATAGTGCGCTACTTACCACAATGCCAGCTGGAGTGTACTCAATAATCGCCTGTATTTCTGATAAAATATCCGCTCCCAACAAATTAATGGGAACATTCATCTGATACCAGTACAGACCTGATGGCTTCCGTGTGCTGCCCTAGTCTACAATGGAGTGGTTTGCTGGTCTGTAGAGACACTGTGTGACCTGTGAGACCCACAGTGGGTATAGTCTCCCCAGAGAGGGGACCTTGCCTCTGAGATCTCTGGATCTCAGAACAGTTCGGGCTGCACCGGTGTCAATGAGGCAAGGGAGGGGATATTTTAATTCCTCGATAAACAGGTTTATATGGCCTGACACCGGTTTGACAATGTGCTATGAAGAATCATAGCCCTGGCTGGCCATCCCCACGACCGAAGTCGTTGGATCGTCTGGAATGAACTGCCACTTACCTTGGGTCTGTTAGGACAGTCACGCTTTAAATGTCCCTCCTTTTTGCAGATGTGACAAGTCCTGGTTTTCAGCGTTGTGTCTTTTTCCCACGATCTTGGTACGTTTGTTCTGCTCGGGGGCTTGTGACACAAGGACTTTGGATGTTTTATCCTGTTTCTTCCTATCCACCTCTCTCTCTATAGCGGAGAGAGTGGATAGAATGGCAGGTATTGTCATTTCACTAAATTCGGGTCTGGCTAACAATAAACGGTCTCGAATTTTCGTATGGATGCCTTCTAAGAATTTGGCTCTTAGTAGGAGGTGAATAGCGGTTAACTTACCTCCGTCGGTTGGCACATCAGGACCAACTTCCATATCTGCATCTAATGCCGCTTGTTTCAGGCGACGCCAGAAACAAACGCATTCCTCCCCAGGATTTTGACAGAGTTTCATCACATCCGTGGTAGAGGAGGCACCATACATCTCTGGAAGTTTGGCTAGCAGGGCAACACAGAATTCCTTACCTCCGGAAGTGGCCTGTCCGTGAGTGACAATGTTGCAGCGGGAAATTATAACCCCTGCTGGTTCTTCTCCTACTTTTGCCCTCAGAACTTGGGCACAGTCCGTTCCGCTCATGCCGTAACTAAATTGATTTTGACAAAACATTCTCGCGAACCCTCGTGGATTCGTTCTATAGTCAGGCAGTTCGGCTAGGATGGTTCTGATTTCCGAGGAAGCAAAAGGGACATGCCATACCACCCTCTCCCCTAACGTCCTTTCACCGTCGGCATTGGGAACACCCTCGTATTGTTGCACCCGGACTGGATAAGTACCAGGTTCAGAGACACAAGTGGGACCAGGTGTATACTTGGGAGGCTGTAGCTTCATTGGACTGCTGTGTCCTACCTTTCCCATGACCATCCCCATCTGGAAGCCATCCAATGAAGGGTAGATGGTAGGCACGGCTGAATCAAAAGCTCTTAGCGCAGCTATGCAATCCCCACGGTTCTTTAGTCTGGTCCCAATTCCCTTAGACTCACATAGCATCTGCAGATCCCCAGTTGGAAATGATTCGTAATTAACTGTAATTGGAGGAGGAAACGCCCCAGATGTGGCCGAGGGAGACGGATAGAGAGGGTTAGGTGAAGTTGTGGGAGCGAGAGGTATGGTAGCTGGAGAGAGCAGAGTAGAGGTTGTTACATTGGTGATGGCAGAAGCATCAGATGAAACTACAACAGATCCGGTGTTGGTGGATCCAGCCTGCCTTAGCAGAGTTAGCCCAGAAAGAGCCTCTTCCGCTTCCAGCATTGGATCACCAATCGCGGCTATCCCCTCTGGCCAGGTGTACATAATGCGGTTCTTCCGGACTGAAACCGCTTTCTGTATACCCTGCCGGTTTACCATAATAGACTTCTGAAGCCACAGCTGAGCTACAGCTAAGGTCTTTGTCGTCTGGAGTCTGGGTTTAAACTCAGTTATGAATTTCTCCCATCTCCAGGCGTCAAACGTCCCCTCCGGAGGGATACTCCAAGCGGTACCCTTGGACCATCTATGCCATTCTTTAAAGGGTTTCATGGCCTTCGCCCCAAAACTAGATTTCATGTGCTGCGCAGCCGTCTGACTGTGGGAAGCCTCGCTTTCCTTCCCTTGCATGGACGGCACATTGCCCATGGCGATTCGAATCGGCTTATCGTCTTACCCCTGCGTCCAGGGAAACCCTTGCACCAATTTAGGAGAGCACCGCCTGGTGTCCTCATTTCACGGTGGATTGTCAGATTATAATCACTATAGTCCTCCAACTAGAGACCCTAACCGAGGCGACGTGTAACTCTATGGCTTGTTGTCCCAACAGGTTGGGTACAGAACTATGCCCCAAACGATTAGTCAACAACCACAGATTACCCCCCTTCCCGAATTATGTCTCTACCCCTCACAGTGTATGCCTACACAAGCGTATACGCTGTTCGCCCGTACACTGCGTCGCCAGACTAAACCGCACAGCACAATGACTATCCTCTTTCTCTACAGAACAATGTGGCTTCTCTCAATACAGAAGTTAAATGGGGATAACCTTCTCCTGTCTATTTGCTAGTTGTACGATGCCTCATTACAACTCCTGAATCACTGTCACCAAATGAAGCTAACAAACCGTCTGAAACTACTCGCTGCGCAAAGCAACTATGAACCATAAAAGCGTGTTATTCTCGCTTGCACAATCTGCCTATGGAAAGTAAATATAAAAGAGAGTTCTCTCTTTTTTTTTTAAAGGTAAATATAAAAAGAAAGTTTTTTTTTTTTTTGAAAAAAACAAATCTTTTTCTACTGTAATGCCAATAAAAAAATAAAATCACCACTAAAGGTGCAGAAACTCTTAGTTAAACTTGGTCTTACGACCTAACGAAGCTCAGTACAAAGTAAAGATTTCACTTAAACTCAAAATTCAGTACAAAAACCGCAACCGCTTTACTGAAATCTGCTTTCTGTATAAAAATACAAAAATAGTTAAACCTGAGAACAAACAAAAATTTAACTACAAACAAAATGGTGGTTGAGCTTCAACAAAATGGTGGGTTGAGCTTCAGCAAAATGGTGGTTGAGCTTCAGCAAAATGGTGGGTGAGCTTCAGCAAAATGGTGGTTGAGCTTCAGCAAAATGGTGGCTGAGCACATGGTGTCACACAAAGGATGACAAAATGGTGTCTCCAAAATCCAGCAATAAAAACCCAAATTAAACAAAACAGTTTCTTCCTATTCCCTGTGCCCTACCCCTGAAAATTGGAGCAAGCAGCATAAAAATCCTTCGCTTGCGGTCTCTCCTGTGCAAATGTTAACGAAGGAAATGCTGCCTTTACAAACCAAAACCACCTCTTACAAACATAACAATTACAACAAAAACGATACCCTGTAATGATCACCCCACACGTCACAATCAGCTTCAGATGCACCAAAATTTACACACTAAAAGTTATTTCACACAGTGACCAGCACTATGAAAATAACCCAGTCATACTTTTAAAACATCCAGCAAACTCCGTACATAAACCCCGTACAAAGACCCTCTTGGCTGTATTGACCAGGGATTTGCAAAATATAGACTCTATCCCCAGCCAATACCCCTATCCCTCTATGTACAGATATTAATCCCCTGTCCTTATACACAAAGAGTGAAAAAGCAAAAAGAAAGATTCTTTTGCTGGGCGCGGATTACCGCAACAGCTTGCAGAGAGACCAGATGCTGGTTCTAGGACAACAGAAATTTCAAAAACTGAAAAGAAAGTCTTACCAACTTCGCCGGCTTTTTCTGGTTGTCCAAAACCAAGAATCCAATCTCCCTCCCTTGGCAAGCTGCTCTGGAATCCACGTCAGCTCCTAATACAAGGCTCGCCAATTGTTATGGAAAGTTTGGTGTTTGCGCATAAAGTATTAAAGTGCGCCCAGTACAAACAAATCCGTCACTATAAAAATACACGCTATATTTAGCTCTTTCTGTATAAGAACGAAGTACTTCTCTATCCCAGGAGGAATCAGACAGACACGCTGCTTCAAGCTGGAAAATCCTGTGGCCAAGTGAGCTGTGGCTCCTGGATTGTTTAATTTATTTAGACAATCGCACACGCCCAATAGCCCCCTGGCTGTACAACAGAAAAGCCAGGTTGCCCAGTAATTACATTTACGTATCAAAAGGACAGGGGCGTAGACCAGAATGACCGACCGGCCTCCTGGAGATGACTCATCCCTGAGCCATCTCCATGATCCCCGTCAGCCATGTTTGTCCCCATCCCCCGTCACTTGTCACTCGTCAATATGGACCCCATTCAGATACTGCTCAGAGTGATCAGTATCTGAGTGAAGATCAATCTACGTGTTCCTACGGGTTATTGACATATCTGCGGGGACAAATAGAGTTATTATCTCAACACGGTACCAGTGTTGAGACCAGGCTTAAAATGTCTTAAAAGCAGGTATGTCTCTAAACCCAAAAGAAGGTTTTCATACTAACGGTTTTGCCACTGGTTTGGATTTAAAACCACATTCAAATCCAACACAGGGAGACAGATGACAACTTATAAAACACGCACATCCTAGAATATAATGTCCACATAATAAAATTTCCACGACATGCTGTAATTGCATTGCACATACAGATACAAGGTGTTGCTGTAATTGCCATACACAGGCATTATGCAGCACATACAGATACAAGGTGTTGCTGTAATTGCCTTACACAGGCATTATGCAGCACATACAGATACAAGGTGTTGCTGTAATTGCCATACACAGGCATTATGCAGCACATACAGATACAAGGTGTTGCTGTAATTGCCTTACACAGGAATTATGCAGCACATACAGATACAAGGTGTTGCTGTAATTGTCATACACAGGCATTATGCAGCACATACAGATACAAGGTGTTGCTGTAATTGCCATACACAGGCATTTTGCAGCACATACAGATACAAAGTGTTGTTGTATTGCCATACACAGGCATTATGCAGCACATACAGATACAAGGTGTTGTTGTAATTGCCATACACAGGCATTATGCAGCACATTCAGATACAAGGTGTTGCTGTAATTGCCATACACAGGCATTATGCAGCACATACAGATACAAGGTGTTACTGTAATTGCCATACACAGACATTATGCAGCACATACAGATACAAGGTGTTACTGTAATTGCCATACACAGACATTATGCAGCACATACAGATATTGCATTGCTAATAATCTCATTCTGATCACTATAAATACCCATAAGCAGGAGAGCTCACCATTTTATTATCTGTCTGCAGCACATTTACTGCATCTGACACAAAGGCCATTTCTGCCTGTATGCTGATAATGCAGACCCTGTGTTACATTTTGCCAGATAAGGGATGCCATCTAGAGTTTATAACCTTTCATCCCAGTGATTTTTCTTTTAAAGGATAAACCAATGCATGAACAATAAAAAAATGGACAAATTCACATTATTTATTTTTTTAATTTCTCAAAACAACAATCTATGTGCAACATTTTCTGTTTTCACCCTATATTTAATTGTTATCTTTGCATCCTGTGTTTCATATTAATGTTACGATAAACTAATTTCAACTAAAAGTGCATGGTAGTGGATGGGTTAAATCTGTGCTCTGTGAGTGGGATTTCTAGAGTTTTTTCCCATTTGCTTTACTATAATATACAGACGTACTGATCTCTTAGGAATCTTTCTGTTGTGTATTTCAGGAGTCAGTGCTTTCAGTGCAGAACAACTGCAATGTATCCCTGATCCCAACATGTAGCACACGACACAACGTGACCTGCCGGTCCTTAGAGTAGCCGGTAAATAGCTAACTAATAGACAAACATTCAGAACGCGCAGAGTCTCAGAAAAAGCAAGAGTCATAGACGAGAGGGGAGTCATACATGTACCAGCAACTCGGGTTTACTGGTCTCCGACTTGAGGACCAGACCCGAACCTGTTACAGCGTCTGTCCCTTCTCTCCAGTCAAGCAGATCCGCAGCAGCTTCCATCCTCTCTCAACTCAGCCAGAACTTAAAGGGAGGGCTGTATAATTCTATGTATCCCTCCCCAAACACCAGAAAAAAAAAGTGCAGGGAAGAATGATCTATAATTTGAAATGGGGACCAGTTATATGGGAAAGAGAGGGTGGTGGTAACATGACATAATCAGCAGAATACATTGTCTACATGAGGGGGATGTGAATTCCTTTAGGAGACACGTAAACCTGATCATTTACACTAGACAAGATTAGCAAATAAACAACATCAAATCGATCTAAGGACAAACCACTATATGGACAGCAAGAACAACAGGTCTACATTAGATTACTTACACAAACTAAACTCCTAAAATACAATCAGTTCCAAGACAGCAATACATATTACGAAATTAACTCTTGTATGCACATTGTCTGTTAGAGTTTGCTTTGGCACATTGGTCCGTGGTCCCCTGGCTGGAGGCGAGCATCCACACTGCTCCAACCAGCACAGAGGCAGTGATGCACTCTCTGGCCATAGAAACCACAACCGGGCACCTTGGTAAAGGGAATCCCTGCATTTAAACTTGGAGGGCATTTATTATTGGCACATGTCATAAGAGCGAGCCCCCTGCCGGCCGACGCTTCATTCCCCGACACCCGCGAGAGCCGTCTATATAAACAGGCCACTGGCAAGCGTGCGGTGAAGGAGATGCTGCCGGAGGGGCAAGGAGCTCTAAACTTTACAACAGCATTATAAGTATCATATGCTCGATCATCCGTCTTTATGTTTATACAACGAGGCGCGAGCATTTTACTTTA
This sequence comes from Leptobrachium leishanense, assembly GCA_009667805.1. Classification (NCBI taxonomy): domain Eukaryota; kingdom Metazoa; phylum Chordata; class Amphibia; order Anura; family Megophryidae; genus Leptobrachium; species Leptobrachium leishanense. The sequence continues at coordinate 19,748,743 of CM019064.1, read as the reverse complement.
TGAGGTATGGTCTCCTGCATTCTATTTATTTACAGGCTGCTCTCATTCTACATTCTGTAAATGTTTTACATTGTATTTTTTCCAGTGATGTAATGATGCAATGGTTTTTGTTTTCATTCATCACATGTTCGGTGAGTAATAATCCTTTAAGAGGAAGTGGAGACTTCTGAATGGAACAGATCCTTAGTTCTGGGGATTCCCACACATAGCGCTATGTAAAAGCACCTGTTACCCTGTCACTCCATAAGATAAAAGGAGCACATTCCTATATGTTAATGTAAACTGAACACATTTCTGTAGCCAGAACTTAACTAGGACTCTAGTCAAATGCTCATCCAAACTCCTATTATCTCCCACCACAACTACTGTAACTCTCCTCTCACTGGCCTTAAGCGATCCTCGATACACCACCAATAGTCTGTCCTGAACACCTCTGCCAGACTCATCCATCTCACATCACGCACCTCTCACTCACACCTCACCCCTCTACAGTCTATAATGAACGCCTCTGTCAAACTTCTCTACTTCACGTTCTGCATCTCTCACACCTCACCTCCCGCACCTCTCACCCCTCACCCCTCTTTGAATCTGTACACTGGCTCCTGTTTCCTTTTAGAATCCATTTCAAAATACTGGTCCTCACATACAAAGCTCTCCATAACCACGCCCCCGCCTACATCTCCTCCCTTATTAGCAGGTACATCCTGTACCGAGCACTTCGCTCGGCCAATAATCTGATGCTATCAGCTTCACATACCTGCACCCCAACTCCCGTTTTCAGGCCTTCTCCCGAGCTGCCCCCTTTCTTTGCAACTCCCTCCCTCACAACACCAGACCCTCCCAGTCTCTCCAGTCCTTCAAGAAGTCTCTGAAAACCCTTAACTTTAGAGACGCCTATCAGCTCACTCCATGATCCCACACTGTTCATTTCTTGCACCATCTCCCCACTCAGCTCACATGGACCTGCTACTTCAGGTTCTCTATTAACCTTCACCTAGCGTGTCACCCCTTTCCTCTTAGATTGTAAGCTCTTGAGCAGGGTCCTCTCTCCTACTGTTCTGAGTGTTCAACTTGTACGTGTATTATCCTTTATATAAAGGATTATATTAACCCCTTAGTGACCGCGGACGTACCATGTACGTCACGGCCGCGGGTCTCTTTTAGACCCGCTGACATACATGGTACGTCCTGCGGTCTTTTGAGCGCTGGAAGCGATCGGATCGCTTCCAGCAGCTCAAACGCCATTGCAGGCTGCCTGGGAGTCCAGGCATCCGAGCAATGGCGGTTAGAAGTGCCGGGGCCCCTTGTGATCGCTCCCCAGGAGCGATCAACATCCGGTTTGACTGGAAAGGTGCCCCGCACTTCTAGAGAGCGCTGGAAGCGATCGGATCGCTTCCAGCAGCTCCAGGGCCATTGCACGCTGCCTGGGAGTCCAGGCATCCGTGCAATGGTGGACAGAAGTGCCGGGGCCCCTTGTGATCGCTCCCCGGAGCGATCAACATCCGGTTTGACCGGAAAGGTGCCCGCACTTCTACAGAGCGCTGGAAGCGATCGGTATCGCTTCCAGCTGCTCTGAGTATATTGCAGGGATGCCTCGACATCGAGGCATCCTTGCAATATGGTTACCTGCCGCCTGTCCGTCTGTGATCGCTCCCCCCGAGCGATCACTTCCGGTAGCGGCAGGAAGTACTGAGTGCCACGAGGTATCGTGGCACTCAGTACAAAAACGATCACATGAGTGATCAGGTGCTCTGCTGGGTGCCTCGAGGGATCAAGGCACCCAGCAGACTAAAAAAAGTGTAAAAAAAGTAAAATAAATAAATAAAAATGAATAAAATAAAATAAAAGTGACAGCCAAGATGGCGCTGCCCTTCTAAGGGCAGGGTCATCTTTGGGCTGTGTGGGATGTTCCTAGCCTGCCTCATCAGAGAGGCAGGCTAGCAACATCCAATCAAAAGTTATAAAAAATCAAAATAAAATTTCTAATTTGTCAGGTCAGGTCAATATTTTGTAAATATTGGCTCTGACCTCTGTATTATTGGCTCCTCACTTGTGTTTTGGTGAGCGAGAGAGAGAGATCAGATTTGACAGGTTAGAGATTTTAGGTAGATTTAGTGAGATTAGAAAAATTGAGGCAGATTTAGAGAGATTTTAGGGAGATTTAGAACAATTGAGGCCGGTTTAGAGGGATTTAGAGAGATTTAGGTGTTTATTTGTATTTTCTTGTGAAACCCAACGGTTCTTTTGAGAACCAATAATCCGCTTATATATATATATAATAATTATAAAATTTTATAATCTATTATATATAATGTCTGAGAGGGTGTACAGCGCCGAGGAGGCATATGCCATCCTGGCGTCAGAATCTGAGGCATCTGCGTCGGACTCCGACCCAGATTTTGACCCCGCTAAGTGCTCAGAGACTTGTGGACGTACAGCAACGTGAGGTTGTTTTACTCACATCGCAGGATGCTAAGGCTTCCTTATTACGACTGGAGGAAGAGGTTTTGAAATATAAGAATGAGCTGGTAAACTACAAGTGAGCTAAAATGGATAGAGTGGGTCAGGACTATCGTGACCATCGAGTATACAGATGGTTGAGTGGGGAGAACCCACGTAGGAATACATTCAACAGAAGGAAACGTATTAGATGCCCTAATATCCCCACTGTAGATATCACTTCAGCCGAATCAGGCTCAGATGCTGAGATTGCACAGGTTGAAAGCACACCTTTTTGGGGGAAACTTTGGATGTAGAGACACAGAACATGAATTTCCCACCCGACCAAGGAGTCGCCCCTCAAGGCGGGGGCAGAGGGGGAAGGTCCACTGGTCCAAGAGGACGGCCGCCCAAACAAACGGAGATAACTGCTGTCTTCAACCTGTCCGATAGAGCCTTAACATCTGTAGAAAAAATGTCCTTGAGAAGGGTCTTTCGTTTGTTCCCACTGCAATCCCCCGGGCTTTCGATATTGATGTTGACATATACCGCCTTGGGCGCAATTTGCGTCTAAAAGAATTTTTTGGTGACACTCCGGCACCGGCAGTCATTAATAGATTCAAAGTTAAAAGCTTGTTTGACCCTCCTAATAATCACGCTTCTATAAAGACCTTCCTTCGTAAAGTTCAAAACGATGTCTCCTCCTACCTCAAACGCAAGAACCAGTTTCATTCAAATCTCACCCGTGAAGCGCGTTTGGCGATCTCTTCACTCACTAGAGACAAGAATATTATTATTAGACCTGCCGATAAGGGAGGCGCCGTGGTGATTATGAATTACAAAGATTATAGGACTGAAATCTTGGGCCAGCTACAGGATGAGGATACCTATAGAAAACTTAGGGGCGACCCCACGCACAGTTTCAGGAACCAAATTGAAGAGGTTTTGATGCAGGGATTAACCATGGGGTGTATTACTCAGGATCTTTTTAATTTTTTATTGCCTCAACATCCCAGAACACCGGTACTATATACCCTTCCCAAGATTCATAAGGATCCAACACATCCACCCGGCCGCCCGATCGTATCCGCCTGTGGCGGGCTATTAGAACCACTTTCGAAATGGCTAGACCATTTGTTTAAAGATACCGTGATGGGGTTAGAGACCTGTCTTAAAGACACTCCACATCTGATTGATGATTTGCAAAATCTTGTATTACCCTCTGGGCCGATTGTACTCATGACCTGTGACGTTAAAAGTTTGTACACCGTGATCCCAACAGAAGCAGGGATCGAGGCCATGCGTCAATTACTGACCTCGTCTGTAGTATATCAGGGTCCACCGATTGAATTTGTTATGGAGCTATTGGAGATCGTATTAAGTTACAACTATTTCCGCTTTGAGTCTCAGTGGTACCAGCAAGTGATGGGCACTTCCATGGGGACTGTGGTGGCACCAACCTATGCCAATGCATTTATGTACGTCTTTGAGAATCGCGAAATCATTTCGAAATATACACATCAACTAGTATATTACACACGCTTTATTGATGATATGTTTTTCATCCTATCTGATACCATTGACGGAGCCAATCTATTGGTACAACAAATCAACGACCTGGATTCACCGATTAAGATCACGTCTAGCATCAGCTTAGATACAGTAGACTTCCTGGACTTACGTATTTTTCGCAATGGAAATTCGTTGGAGTATACTCTTTTTCGGAAGACCACCGATCGAAATACACTTCTGCATATGTCCAGCTCCCATCCGACCCATCTAAAATACTCTCTGCCTTACACCCAATTTTTGAGGGTTTTTCGTAACAACTCTGATGTAACTAGAGCTCAGGCTCAATTAAACGACATGTGGTCACGGTTTTATGCACGTGGCTACCCCACTCATGTGCTCCAAACAGCTTTGGATCGTTGTCATCAAGCACAAGGGATGAGAGTGAACATACAACCCTCTCTGTTTTTCTCCACGGCTTATACACCCAAGTCGGCAGACATCAATCGGGTGTTGAAAAGGAATTGGCCGATACTGGCCTGTGATCATTCCTTACCGAAATTATTTCAGAATCCCCCTCTTTTCAGCCACAGACGGTCGCCCAATTTACGTGACATCTTGGTCAATACCGACCCAGTACACTCCTACTCTACCATTAATAGAAACCAATTTCCGGGATGTTATCGATGTTTGGGCTGCGTCACATGCAGTCATGTTACCTGGGACATCGTTTTGCCATCCTCATACTGGACGTAAATACTCTATCAAACACCGGATTACATGTACCACCGATCATGTTATCTACAAAATCTCATGTCCATGTGGACTCCAGTACATGGGCAAGACTGACACTTCATTACGGGAACGTATAAGAGGTCATAGGTCCTCAATCCGTTTGGCCTATCGTGACGGAGCGAGCGACAAGCCTGTCGCTCGTCATTTCTTGGAAAGTGGCCATCAAGTTCCCATGCTGAAATTCATTGCCATAGATCACATACCGGCTCCCAGAAGAGGTGGCGACTGGAGCAATATGCTTTTAAGGAGGGAGACCTACTGGATTCAAGAATTGAACACTTTGTCTCCCCTTGGCCTTAACGAGAGACTTACCTTTCAACCTTTTCTTAGATAATTTTCTGTGTACTCTCCTATACATATATTAACATTTTTCTTCCCATTGGTTTCGTTTGGAGCCCTCTCTCCATAATGTAGTGCGCTGGTTTTGCAATTTTCAGTATGTTGACCAGCATGCATTGGGTTCTTGTTACACTTATGTATTTCTTTGATAGTGTTGGTTACTCATATTCTTTTGCTAGAGTCTCTCAAGCCAGTTTTGATACAACCATTGATTTATGGCACTCTGGTTTGTGCCACTCATTCTCTTGGGGTTTTGGTACACTGTTGTACCGTTGAGCCATCTTGCGTTATCTTGTGCTTTCGACTCTGGCAGGAGTTATATACTATATACTATACACTATACTCTATACTGTACACACCTGTGTACTTTCTACATGCCCCCGAAGCGTTAGCAATTGTTTTTAAATTATTTTTATACTATTGCTATTTTCTTCCTTTTTATTTTCTCTTATTGGCTTTTCTTTGGTGTTTTCTCTATTTTTTATTCAGCTCTACCTCCTTTTTTTATATATATAAATTCTTTCTTTTGTTTTTTTGTGCCCGGCCTGTTCTCCATTAATGACCTCTGTGTTGTGTAAGCCACGCAGTTTTGATCTAGTAGGTTACACCCTGTGATCACTGCCTTTTTGAGCTGTTGCGTGTCTGCCAGTATTTTGGTTTTTCCCATGCACGCGTCTAGTGTAATCGACGCCATTGGAATTACATCGGGTTTCTATGGTTACGTTGGGGTCACATGATCGTCGCCGGCATTCTGACGTCACTCGGATGAGTCCGCGTTCGCTCGGCACCGGGAGGGAGGGTCACTGATTGCTGGTGAGTAAGTCATTATTTTTCTATTTAAATGTTGTATTGTTTGGTTGTTCTGTATATCCTGATGAAAGTCCATGGGTAGTGGACTGAAACGTCGATTCTACTTTTTTCTACATTAAATTCAAGTTTTCCTGGTATAAAGACCGTGAGTGCCGTCCTTACATTGACTATTTTCTACATCTGAGCCGGATGGGCACCAGGCACTGTTGATGTCCAGAGTGCAGGATACACCCCCCACTAGTTATATATATATATATATATATATATATATCTATATTCTTATAAATATATATATATCCAGACTTGTATTACACTCATATTTTGGCAACTAATTGCCGCCCCCCTCCCATTTGGCTGATCCCTCCAGAAGAAATGTTGAACCCGACAGAGCAGAGAATAATATATATATTCTCTGCTCTGTCGGGTTCAACATTTCTTCAGGAGGGATCAGCCAAATTGGGGGGGGGCCGCATTTAGTTGAGATTGTCCACATGCCACTCCCCATGTGCATACAGTCATGGCCGAAATTGTTGGAACCCCAGACATTTATCCAGAAAATCAAGTATTTCTCGCAGAAAAGTATTGCAATAACACATGTTTTGCTATACACATGTTTATTTCCTTTGTGTGTATTGGAACAAAACAAAAAAAGGGAGGAAAAAAAGCAAATTGGACGTAATGTCACACAAAACTCCAAAAATGGGCTGGACAAAATTATTGGCACCCTTAACTTAATATTTGGTTGCACACCCTTTGGAAAAAATAACTGAAATCAGTCGCTTCCTTTAACCTTCAATAAGCTTCTTACACCTCTCACCCGGAATTTTGGACCACTCTTCCTTTGCAAACTGCTCCAGGTCTCTCTTATTGGAACGGCGCCTTTTCCCAACAGCAATTTTAAGATCTCTCCACAGGTGTTCAATGGGATTTAGATCTGGACTCATTGCTGGCCACTTCAGAACTCTCCAGCACTTTGTTGCCATCCACTTCTGGGTGCTTTTTGACGTATGTTTGGGATCATTGTCCTGCTGGAAGACCCAAGATCTCGGACACAAACCCAGCTTTCTGACACTGGGCTCTACAGTGCGAACCAAAATCCTTTGGTAATCCTCAGATTTCATGATGCCTTGCACACATTCAAGGCACCCAGTGCCAGAGGCAGCAAAACAACCCCAAAACATCATTGAACCTCCACTATATTTCACTGTAGGTACTATGTTTTTTTCTTTTGTAGGCCTCATTCCGTTTTCAGTAAACAGTAGAATGATGTGCTTTACCAAAAAGCTCTATCTTGGTCTCATCTGTCCACAAGACGTTTTCCCAGAAGGATTTTGGCTTACTCAAGTACATTTTGGCTAACTATAGTCTTGCTTTTTTATGTCTCTGTGTCAGCAGTGGGGTCCTCCTGGGTCTCCTGCCACAGCGTTTCATTTCTTTTAAATGTTGACGGATAGTTCGCACTGACACTGATGCTCCCTGAGCCTGCAGGACAGCTTGAATTTCTTTGGAACTTGTTTGGGGCTGCTTATCCACCATCCGGACTATCCTGCGTTGCAACCTTTCATCAATTTTTCTCTTCCGTCCACGCCCAGAGAGATTAGCTACAGTGCCATGGATTGCAAACTTCTTGATAATGTTGCGCACTGTGGACAAAGGCAAATCTAGATCTCTGGAGATGGACTTGTAACCTTGAGATTATTGATATTTTTCCACAATTTTGGTTCTCAAGTCCTCAGACAGTTCTCTTCTCCTCTTTCTGTTGTCCATGCTTAGTGTGGCACACACAGACACACAATGAAAAGACTAAGTGAACTTCTCTCCTTTTTATCTGCTTTCAGGTGTGATTTTTATATTGCCCACACCTGTTACTTGCCCCAGGTGAGTTTACAGGAGCATCACATGCTTGAAACAATCTTATTTATCCACAATTTTGAAAGGGTGCCAATATTTTTGGCCAGTCCATTTTTGGAGTTTTGTGTGACATTATGTCCAATTTGCTTATTTTCCTTCCTTTTTTTGTTTTGTTCCAATACACACAAAGGGAATAAACATGTGTATAGCAAAACATGTCTTACTGCAATACTTTTCTGTGTGAAAGACTTGCAGGGTTATCCAAAGAGATTCGAATTGCTTGAGAAAGGTAACCGAACGCTGAAAATCATCGTTCGGTTCCCTTTCCTGGCCATTCGGCTATCCAGAGAGCAGGCAATTCGCCAAATCCTGTCGAATTGCCTGCACATACGGTGACTGTTCGGTCCCTGTTCGAGGGCAGTGAAATCCCCATGAAAAAGCACTGCTTCGTCTATTCAGAGAACACAAACCAGCAGTGAAAGGTTCCCCTAATGCCCTGCCATTCGGTGGTTTAATTCGGCAAATTTATTCAGGAGAATCCCATAGACTTCAATGTTAAAAATATTCCCGTTTTAATTCAATATCTAATAAACCGTTCATTATAAAATTCTGCAGCAAAAAGTCTCTTTATTTATAGATTTTTTAGGATACTTTAAGCATTTTTCTGAATTTTTTTAAAAAAATTTAAAAGTCCGATTTTTTTTTGATTTTTTTTTCAGTTTACTTATTTTTTTTGTATCAGCCCTCTTTATTATCATTCCCTGGACCTCCTGTGAAAATTTCAGACATTTTCGCTCAGTAGTTTCTTTGCAAACAGCGTTTCATTTTCCCAGATTCATACAAATGGTTTTGCTAATTTATTCACTGCCTCCTCTACGTCACAGCTGCTTCGGCTCTGTGTGATTCGGCTCATGTTCGGCTCCTGTTCGGCTCCTGTTCGGGTTTTTCGAAGGTTAATCCAGATGTTTTTGCTTGTTTTCAGCGTGCATTCGGTTAGTTTTCGTCAGGTTTGCGGCAGCTTTCCCCTTCAATTCGGGGACCCTGTGCTGTTTGCTGAATACACCGCAGGGTCACCGAAATGCAATCGGCAAAAGGAACCGAATTGAAGAGAACGAAAAGTAACCGAACGTGCGGTGACTTTTCGAATCTCTTTGGATAACCCTGTTGATTTTCTGGAAAAATGTCTGGGGTGCCAACAATTTCGGCCATGACTGTATATGGTCTGAGGTCTGTGGGTGGGTGTATATATATATCTGCGTGTTGATATATACGTATATATAGGTCTGCGTGTTGATATATAAGTATATGTCTGTATGTGGTATAAATGCATCCCTACTCAATACACAGCGCTCCGTGTCCCTATAGTATATATGATCAGGGGTTACCTTTTTTTTATATTTTTATACTATTCCTATTAAATTAACAGTAATTTTTGATGTATTTTATTTAGTAGAAACTTTTTTGCCTATATAACATGTGCTTTGTGAAAATAAAACGGTTTTGTGTGTACATTTTAATTTAGTTAGTGGATTCCTGTCCAGTGCGGTGAGAAGCAAACATAATGCAGTGTAGACACGCTGCGAGGCAGAGTGAAGTCAAGCCTGCAAAATGTTTGCTTCTCTTCACTGCGCTGTCCGTCGCTACACGCTCAGTGTGTCTCAGCCTTTATTCCCGCATCGCTAGCTTACCGAATCAGTTTGTATACTTGTTACTGACCCTGCTTGTTCTGAGGACCCGATCTGTTGCCGACTTTGCCTGCCATTTGACTATTCTCTCTGTGTATTCCCTGCCTGTTCTGTTTGCTTCCTGTTGCTATTGGTGTGCGCCGATTCTCATCATATACAGTAGTGCAGTACAATTGCCTAAACATTGCTGACCCGGTTTTGTTATAACTGCTGATGTAACTGAATAGATCGGGGATCTCTTCTGCATTACCAAAACCTCCACCACTGCACTCTTCCACAATACCTCAGAGGGGTTACGGTGTGAAGGCACTTGCTGCCACCAAAGCCAAAATATTTGGGTGCACTGTCTCCTGTACCAGATTCATATCATTTTAATATTTGACCGCATGGTCCGACCCTGCACTCTTCCACAATATCACAGAGGGGTTACGGTGTGACAGCACTGTTGTCGACACTAAAGACCCAATTTTAAAGCACCTATTGTTACTTTCATCCAAAGCCTGCATACGTTTCACCATAATTTAGCCAAAAAATCACTAAACTTGTTCTGCGTGTCCTAAAACATCTATTTTCATACAGGCTGCCGCCCCAAGCAGTTGTTTATGAATCGATTAAAGGAAAACCATTTACCATCATTTGAAATGTAATTTTTTTGTTTTTAGATGTTTCTATACATCCTACAAATCCGCCACGTCACGGGCAGGTTATGGGGACCTCCTAGGCACGATATTTGAAGAAATTTTTCGTTTTTATTCTTAACCTTTATTTCATGGAAAACTCACTGTTCCTTTAAAAACGGCTTTTTTAAAACTTTTTGTCCTTGTTTCCTGTCCCCCAGGGCACTACCCGGACCCCCATACACCTTTTATGGCAAATATCTTGCATATATGCCCTCTTGGAGGGCACTCTAAAAATCTAACTTTTGAGTCCCATTGACTTGCATTGAGTTCGGTTCGAGTTCGAACTCAAACTTTTGAAATTGTTCGAGTTCGAATGTGAACCAAACACGGGGGTGTTCGGCTCATCACTAGTGTTAAGAAGGGGTCTTGCTGGCAGTTTAACGAGGGTCAGAATAAGTTTGGTAATGGGTGCAAGTTTAAACACGAATGTTCAAATTGTGGAGGATTGCATTCATTGTCCAGATGTTTTAAGAGGGCGAGACAGGGCGGTTTGCCTTTTGGAGAGTCTGGAGATGGGGGCTTCCCCAGTGAAACTCGAGGCGATGTTACCGTGGCTAAGGCTTTACGGAAGACACAGGGATGCAGAGTTTCTGCGGGACGGTTTCGGTGTCATCACCTTCTGGGGTTTTGGTTTGAAGGTGAAATTTATGTGGATCTCTGTTTGCCTATGGGTTGTTCCATTTCCTGTTCCTTTTTTGAGTGTTTTAGTACATTTTTGGAATGGATGGGTCGTGTGGTGGCAGGATCGGCTAATTTGACACATTATTTAGATGATTTTCTTTGCGTGGGTAGGGAAGGGACAGGAGAGTGTTTTCACAATCTTCGGTCTTTTCAATGGGTGGCACATCAATTTGGTGTTCCTTTGGCTTCTGATAAAATCGGAAGGTCCGGCATCAGTCATCACTTTCCTAGGGATTGAGATTGATTCGGTTAAGGGTGATTGTCGTTTACCTTTGGTGAAAGTTGTGGAAGCTTTACAGCAAGTGGAAGAGGCCTTGTCGGTCAGGAAGTTGCGGTTGAGAGAGCTTCAATCACTGATTGGTCGTTTGAATTTCGCATTCCAGTGGGTACAGTCTTTCTGCGAGGTTTGGCTTTGGCGACGCGGGGTATTCGCGAGGGTCATCATTTTGCCAGAATATCTGGGGCCATGAAGGAGGATTTGGAAGTGTGGAGATCCTTTTTGGCTTTGTTTAACGGGGTGGCCATATTTCATTCTAAGGAAGTATTGGCAAGGGAGCTGGAATTTTTCATGGATGCCTCTGGAGGCGATGGTTTCGGGGTATACTTTGGGGGGCGTTGGTGTGCCTCTCGTTGGCCTGATCGTTGGTTGGCATCTGCGTTGGTTCGGAATTTAGAATTTTTGGAGTTGTTTCCATTAGCGGTGGCCTTGGAGCTTTGGGGGGTGGGTTTCTGGAGGGTAGAAGGATTTTGTTCCGTTCTGACAACATGGCGGTGGTGTTGGCAGTTAATTCTTTGTCAGCTTCATCATTGCCAGTCATCAGGTTGCTTAAGAGGTTTGCGTTGCTTTGTCTGAAATTTAATGTTTTATGCAGGGCAAGGCATGTTCCAGGACGCCTTAACTCAGTGGCGGATGCTTTGTCTCGTTTGCAGTGGGACAGGTTTCGTTCTCTGGCTCCGATGGCGGAGGAGGTGGGCACCTCTTGTCCGGAGGGCCTTTGGCAGCTAGGCTCGGAATTTTTGGAGGATGGGTGAGAGGTTCTTTGTCTGATTCCACTTGGAAGGCGTACTCGCGAGTCTGGAGGGAATGGGACGCATTGGCTGAACGTTTCAGGTACGTTTCAGTTGGTGGTTGGGATGAGGAGCGTCTGCTCAGGGCTTACCTCATCCGGTTATTTGAATCAGGGCCATCTCCTGGGGTGGTGCGGCAGTCGTTGGCCGCCTTGGCTTTCCTTTTTCAGATATCGGGGAAAAAGGATGTCACCAAGGATTTTGTTATTAGATGTGCCGTTCAGGTTTATGTGAGGGGGAGGTGCAGGGTGGACGCACGGCGTCCAGTTTCGAAGCAATTATTGGAAGGTCTATGGGAATTTGTAGGGGGTTTTTGTTCCTCACCTTACGAGGTTCTGCTTATGAGGGCAGCTTTTTGTTTGAGGTTTTTTGGAGCATTTCGAGTGGGGGAGCTGGTGTGCAGTTCTAGGAGAGGAGGTGGTGGTTTGGGTGCTGATGCGGTCTGGTTGGGAGTTGAGGATGTTGTTATTTGGGTTTCTAACTCCAAGACTGATCAGTTGGGTAGGGGGCGTAGAGTTGGTTTATCCAGAGTGGATAACTACGTTGTTTGTCCGGTCAAGAACGTTAAAGATTTTTTGGAGGTGCGGGTGGATTCTGGAGTGGCCTTTTTATGTCACGCAGACGGCTCGGCTTTATCGAGGTATCAGTTTCTTACCATTTTTAAGAAGGGTTTGTTTAGTTTAGCGAAGAATCAGGAGGAATTTGGTTCTCACTCCTTCCGTATTGGGGCAGCAACAGAAGCTTTGCGGTTGGGTTTGTCTGCAGCGGAAATTCAAGAGTTGGGAAGATGGAACTCGAGGGCTTTTCGGAATTACGTTCGGCCAGGTTTGGTGGTATGAATTTTGTTAATGATGGGAGGTTATGTGGAGAAAAAGTATGCTGTATGGTTTGTTCTGTTATGTTTTTCACTTAAAAAAATATATATCAATATTATACATGGAGTAAGAATTATACTTTATTATATGGAATATATACATTTATTCTTACTTTTGTACTGTGTATATTTGTCCTGTTGTATGCTGGAGGAGTGTGGGGTTGGCGTATTTTGAGGCAATGGGTATGTTCATTGCTTATGTTATGTTTTCTTTGCAGGTATGGACATCGTTTATTTGGTGGGTGTGTGTGGTGGGTTGGCGTGGAGTTTTTTCTTTTGGAGTCGTTTTCTGTGGTGGAGATGGTGGTAATTTGTTTTGTTTTGCAGATCCTTCGAGAGTGGTGTGGATCGTTGGAGATTCGCTGGTGTTCTGGGCTCGGAGGACGGCGTTGGTGCGAGCATCTGGAGTGCAGATGGGTCTGCATAGGTCGGCAACACGGGTACGGTGGTTTGGAATCCGTGGGCTCCTGTGGGAGGAGTTTACGGTGTTGGGTGCCCTTAGGCACGGTGAAGTCCCCCCATGTGTTGGTGGTGCACATGGGGGGAATGATTTGGGTGTGGTCCCTCTTGGTATGCTGCTGGAGCAGATGAAGGCGGATCTGCGGCAGCTGAGGGAGTGGTCACCATGGACGGTGGTGGTGTGGTCAGAGGTGTTGCCGAGGATGGTGTGGAGGCAGGCAGAGAATGAGGGGGCAGTGCAGTTTTGCCGGATCACAGTGAATCACTGTATGGGAAGGTTTATGAAGAGGATGGATGGTGTGGTGGTGCAGCATCTACCATTTGAAGAGGAGGATGCGGAGTGCTATTTTATGGAGGATGGCGTTCACCTGACAGATGTGGGCAAGGATCTGTTCATCCTGGGTTTAAAGGAAGGGATTGAACAAGCCCTGTTTTTCATTGGTGGGGGAGCTCTCCCATAATTATGTGGGGTTATGTGAGGAGCTCTTGGCAGGGGCTTGTAGGCAGTGCTGGGTAGGAGTTCCTTTTATTTAGGTTATTTTTGGATCAGATGGTTGGGAGATGGGAGGATTTTTGTGGTTGGTTGGTTTGGAGGTGTGTGGTGGTTGTGTGGAGTCCCCTTTCAGCACTGTGTTATTTTGTTATATATTTGTTATGGCAATTTTTATGTCATGGTGGTGGGTATATTGTGTGGAGTTTTTAGCTGTGGCCGATATATATATATATATATATATATATATATATATATATATATTATTCCACAGTCAAATGTTCGTGTATTTTTTGTGTATTTCTTGTCTCCCTGCGTACGACTCGGTCATCAGTCGGCAACTTAAGATTTGTTTGTATTTTGTGGCATTTAGTGAAATGTTATAGGTCTGTTATATTATCTTAAATTCTATGCAAGTTGTTCTGTGCTTTGGGTTTCCCTGCATTTCGTTGCTCTTCAGTGATTCCAAACGCAGGTGCCGGACCCTGGTGTCAGTGCAGCCCCAACTCCTCGTGGTCACGTGGGGATAAGATTGCCACCTTTCGTCAAGCAAACCCCGAGCAATCTTGTGTTGGGCTGCAATTTTTTCACTCTATGTGGCAAAGTGCCAAGGAAAATTGGCAATGGAATGTATGGCATCCTAGTGTGCCGTAATACCAATCCTGCATGTCAGACTCAAATTGGTATTGTGGCACACTGGTATTAAGGCAGGCTGGTATATGTGGCACACTGGTATTAAGGCAGGCTGGTATATAAGGCACACTGGTATTAAGGAAGACTGGTATATATGGCAGACTGGTATTAAGGCAGACTGGTATTCAGGAAGACTGGTATATATGGCACTGAAAAAAGAGGATGGCGCATCCGTAGTGTTGTATCAACTGTGGGGTACCAAAAACAAATATTCCAGTTGGAAAACCCCAAACACCTCCACTTCCAATCTGAAAAAGTGGGAAACAGTATATTGTATAGTATTTTAAAACAAGTAAAATTTATTAAAATCCAAAAAACAAACTCACACTTTGAAAGCACATAAACAAATGTGCATATGCGCATTGGTCACAAAGACCCAGACCTCCCAATCCAAATTAGGGATGAGCTGTTCGGGTTCGGACGGTTCGGAGTTCGACCCGAACTTTGGTAGTTCGAAAGTTTGCAAATTTCGAACTTTTTGGGCGTGTTCGGTTCGAGTTCGAAAAAAAAAAGAAATTTTGAAAAAGTATAGAAAATGCTTAAAAAAATACTAAAAAATCTAGAAATAAAGAGACTCTTTACTGCAGAATATTATAAGCAACGGTTTATTAGATATTGAATTAAAAACTAATGTGTACGTGGAAAGATTATCAACTCTAAATGACCTCTGTTCACAAACGGGCATAACACCAGGTGTTTTTAGTCTGGTAATCAATTTGATACATTGTACAACATACTGAGGGTGGGGTGGTGTCTGCTTCTGATTGAGATTTGAGAATTAATTTCCCTAAAACAACCTAATATGCTGCATTTAACCCTTTCGCTGCTGAGGCTTTTCACACCTCTGTGCTGAGGTCATTTTTACCGCTTTAGCTCATCATGTTTAACCGCGTTTTGTAGCCATATTTTGATATATGACCCAGACATATTATATATCGTTCTATCCGGCAGACTTGGCAGATTCATAACATGTCATTATTATATGTATACGTTATGTCATGTCTGTATATTATAACAAAAATGCAATAAAATTTGAATTTTCAATAATTTATTATGTGTAAAGTGTTTTTTTTCACATTTTAACATGCGATCATTTGTGGTTATATTTTGTATGGGGTGCGCTTGTTAAAAAAATTAGAAATGGTGTCTCGTTACTTTTTTTGGGGAAAATTTTGCTTTTTTTAACAAACGCACCGCATACAAAAATCGTTAGTGTAGCATTATTGTTCACATTATAATTGAAATGGGAACAATATTGCTGCATTAACAAAACAAAAAAAAACTTGTTTATTTTTTTTTAGAATTTTTTTTTAAATATTTTATTTTTTTTATTTTTTATTTTAAAACATTTTTCATGCTCATGTTTGGTATCCTTGGAAAGGCCATGCTCTGGCCGATCCAACTATATCAAACATTAACCCCTAGCTGCCACAGATCGGGAGATAGGGAGTTCCAATGAACCCCCTATCTCCACCATTGGTGGCGGCTAGGGGTTAACTCCAGGACTGGCGTCATCGTGCTATGCACGATGACGCCAGTCCTCAGGGGGAGTTCCTGGAGGCTTGGCCGACATCCAAGATGTCGGCCAGCTCCAGGAGAGGATCACGATCCGGCGCTTTTCAGCACCGATTCGTGATCCGGCTCCCCAGGGGTTAATCACAGCCACCGTTTGGAAGGGCAGGCTGTGCCCTTCCAAACGGTGCTTGGATTAACCCTCTGCCCCCCGGCGATCGGGAGGGAGAGAGGTCCGAAGGACCTCACCCTTCCCTTTCAGGCGCTTCCTCCGCACATGCGGGGGGCATGCCTGAATTAGATGTCATCGCGCCGCCGCGATGACATCTAATTGCTCCGCCGGGGTCCCGGAGTGCTGGGCTGACATCCAAGATGTCAGCCCGCACCGGGCGGCGCAGCAATCCGCCGGGATCCGGCGGATTGCTGCCTCCTGTGCATGGACGCGCTCAGCACGTCCAGAGCACAGGAGAACCACTTGGCTGGACACGCTCAGTGCGTCCATAGCAGTCAAGTGGTTAACTGGTGTTTGAAAAAAATTCAAAATAACATCTAAGGCTAGGGTCAGATGAGCGCATTTTTTGACTGATGTAGCAGGGAAAATAAATTAAAATGAAAAAACATTCTGTCCGTCAAAAATGCTGGACGTATAAATGCCGTCCATCTGACCTCGTTTCATCACTCACATACAAAGCTACACGGACGTTGGGGACGTGGCGCACTCCACACTTCCGTTCTAGCAGTATTACGTTCTTGCCTAACCTGCGTCTGTTTGCTGCGTCCGCCATGCATCCGCACTTCCGTGCGGACGTACTTCGTGTGTGGGTCAGAATGCTATGCTGCCACGGACGTACAAATGTGCGACAACACGGACGTGATAACTGCGCTCGTCTGACCCCAGCGATGTTATTTTTCACCTCAGGATAAAACATTCACAGGGTTATTCAGAGAGCGGTGAAAAGCAGGAGAATAACTGGAGAAGTGAAAATTCTAGGTCAAAATAGCCAAACCAGAAAAATTCTCCCATTTAACTCAGTTTCCAAATCGGCTATTTGGTCTAGATTGTTCTCTTCTCTTGCCAGTTCTCCTGGCTTTCACCTCTCTCTCAGGGTTGTTCAGAGAAAGGTGAAAACCAGGAAAATGGCAGGAAAAGAGAACAATCTGGACCAAATAGCCGATTTGGAAAGTGAGATAAGGCTAGGGTCAGACTAACGCATTTTTCACAGCGACCGTCAAAAAGTGCGTCCGAACACATTGCCTTATTTTTTCACGGAATGCGCGAAAACGGTAATACGATGCGCATTTTTGTGCGTGATTTTTTACGGATCCAAACCAGGAAACTTTGGGTGTCCGGACGTTATGTTGGCCGGACATGAGCAGGGTCTGACGTCTTCAAATCACACACACACGCTGCTATGTGGACGCAGCGCACTCTGTACGTCCATACTAGCGGTTCTGCGTTCTCGAAAAAATGCGTTCATTTTCCACTTGCGTTGCGCAGCCGGACTTTCGTGCGACCGTACTTCATATATTGGCTGTCATTGCCCGTCATTTGCTGCTAGTGCGGCCGTGATTAAGTGCGCCTAAACGCATGTTAAAAATTCGCTAGTCTGACCCTAGCCTAAATGGGAGAATTTTTCTGGTTTGGCTATTTTGACCTAGAATTTTACATTCTCCAGTCATTCTCCTGCTCTTCACCGCTCTCTGAATAACCCTGACAGGGTTATTCAGAGAAAGGTGAAACTCAGGAGAATGACTGAAGAGAAAATTCTAGGTCAAAATAGCCAAACCAGAAAAATTCTCCCATTTTTCTCACTTTCCAAATCGGCTATTTGGTCTAGAAGTTTCCATTCTCCTGCTTTTCACCGCCAAAAAATTTGTAAACTTTTTCTGCGTGTCCGAAAATGTCTCCTCTCTTCATACAGACTGCCGCCCCAAGCAGCTGTTTATGGATAGATTAAAGGAAAAGCATTTACCGTCATTTGAAATGTCATTTTTAGTTTTTTACATATTTCTATACATCCTACAAATCCGCCACTTCACGGGCAGGTTATGGGGACCTCCTAGGCACGATATTTGAAGGAATTTTTCGTTTTTATTTTTAACCCTTATTTCATGGAAAACTCACTGTCCCTTTAAAAACTTTTTTTTTTTACTTTTTGTCCTTGTTTCCTGTCCCCCAGGGCACTACCCAGACCCCCATACACTTTTTATGGCAAATATCTTGCATATATGCCCTCTTGGAGGGCACTCTAAAAACCGAATTTTCAGCCCCATTGACTTGCATTGAGTTCGGGTTCGGATCCGAACATTTGGAAAGTTCGGGTTCGGCTTCGAACCGAACTCGGGGAGTGTTCGGCTCATCCCTAATCAAAATCCCCAAATGGTCCACAAACCGTCCTTTGGTAGATGTAAGCCACCCGAGTAGATCCGATAAAGGGTCTCCTGGTCCAAATTCGTGACCCTCCACACAGCAGCTCAAAGCGTTTCGTGAGTGTTTGTCTCACTTCCTCAGGAGCATGCTTACAACTGATACTGACCTTCCTTTTATAATCCTCAAGACCCAAAAAAAACATTAAATTCATCTCCAACAGCCGTAATAATGCCTCCTGACCTCTCCATCATGGTCGATGGTACCACTATCTCCCGACTTGACTATTGTAATAATCGTCTTGGTGGTGTCTCCTGTCTTACCCCCCCCCCCTTATAATCCATTCTGAATGCCACTGCCAGGCTCATCGACCTCACCCGCCGCTCTGTATCTGCTGCTCCTCTCTGCGAGTCCCTTTACTGGCTCCACCTCACCCGCCGCTCTGTCTCTGCCGCTCCTCTCTGCGAGTCCCTTCACTGGCTCCCCATCCACTGCAGAATTAAACTCAAAATCTTTACCCTGACATACAAAACCCTCACTAACTCAGCTCCCCACTACCTGTCCTCACTAATCACCAAATACACCCCAGCCCGCTCCCTAAGGTCAAACAGTGACCTGTGCCTAGCTTCTCCCCGCATCACCTCTTCCCATGATACAGTACAGGATTTCTCACGCGCAGCCCCCTTCCTCTGGAACGCTCTCCCTCGTACGGTCAGACTTTCCCCTAGGTTCCCTTCCTTCAAATGCTCCCTTAAGACATTCCTATTCAGGCAAGCTGACCACCAGACTCAATGATATACCTCACGGCCCCGACCAGTCTATCCCTCTCAACTTGCAGTCCATCACTCTCCCCTTGTAGTCCATCACTCTCCCCTTGAAGTCCATTGCTCTCCCCTTGCAGTCCGTCACTCCCCCTTTGCAGTCCGTCACTCCCCCTTTGCAGTCCGTCACTCCCCCTTTGCAGTCCATCACTCCCCCTTTGCAGTCCGTCCCTCTCACCTTGCAGTCCGTCACTCTCACCCTGCAGTCCTCTCCTCCTGTTTCCACCCCCAACCCTTCTAGATTGTAAATTCCCATGGGAATAGGGCCCTCGTTTCCTCCTGTGCTAGTATATCAAATTTTGTGCAGTCTAAATGTATTGTAACCCTGTCTACACTGTGCCTCCTGTTCAGCTCTGCGGAATATGCCGGCGACATTATTTATTATTATTATTTATTTATATAACACAAACACCATGTACTCTTATAGGCACAGGGTGACTTGGACACGAGAGCTTGGGAATAGAATGATATGTCAGACCCCCAGAACTCATAGGATATTTATATAGTCACCTGTAAAGAACAGGTCCTATATGGAAAACCCGAGCTGGAATTAACAAACACTCTAAATTGAAAAGAAAGGGGGGGGGGGTAACCCACATGAAATAGTTATAGATAGTCACAGAGGTGGCTGTCAATTAGAGTTAAATAAACCATAACCTTTATTAGTTATAATAAAAAACAAAAAAAACATTAAATCAGTGATTTAATATAATAAACGGAAGAAACCAAATCTGATAAGTATATTAACTGGCTTTCCCACTGGAAATAACATTTCTTGTCCAGTTATATCAGAATAGATTAGATAATTATTTGCTTTATTAGCATGATTAAACTTTCCTTATAAACTGACCTTTAGAGCACTTAAGCAACATGGTATACAGATTGGGGATATGTGAATAATCGTGTGGACCCTAAACGATAAATTGGGTTACCGTTCTAAAGTCCGTTGTAAACCTATGACCTTGTAATAGATTGAGAGATAATAGGTATTTGTCCACAATGGCGAGAAAGAATTATACGTGGCAACGCAGTATAATATGCAGTTAAATTGAGGTTGTTTGAAAAAAAACAATGAATTCAGGTTTACTTTTAAGATTTGTAATAAACAAAGACTTGTGTAACAACCATGCTTTGTGTTATGAATGATTGCCACTAAAGTGCCTACTGTTTAGTATCTAGTGCGGCACTATTATTGTTAGATTGGGACAATCAATTCAATTGCATGGCATAAATAGTCAGTAGAAAAAGTGGTTAATGGATGATGTTATGTGCTAATGAAATAACGAGCATATCGAATTTATTAAATGCAATAGGGAAAAAAATATAAATGCACTTAACACGATGATTTAATGTGCAATTCTATGTTGCTGAAACATTGTTGTATTAAGTTCTAAAGTGTTAAGTAACCGATTTGATAATATATTTGTTAGCAAGAAACGTTTTATTAGATTTAATTTAGATCGACCAGAATGTTTATAAAGTCCGTGTTTGTTAGATATAATTAACTAAGCACTCAGATACCGGCAGTTTCAGGCTAAGAGGTACTCACTACTTGCTTCGATTAAATCAAACATGATTAGGCTTTTGTGCAATCGGCTAAACGCCGTCTAACTGTTCAGATAAGGACAACTAGAGGTACACGAACAATCCTGGACTTGAACCTTTAAATGAAAGACGTTTCTATAGTGTGTTTGTTAGAGAGGCACTGTTGATTATATATTCATTTGGGAGGCGTGTTACTGATTTCAACCAATTATAGTGTCAACCTTCGTTACAACGTATTTATACAATTTGCCTCGCTTAGCCAAATCTCTCAAGTTTCACTATCGTCACAGAACTCCTTTAGGCAGGCTAATTGCCCGATTAATGCAAGTAGGGAGTCTTAACCCTTTCACTGCTGAGGACGTGTGGGGAAAGTCCTCATTGACTCCTAAGGAAAGATAGGGGTGGAGATAAGTGTTCCTTTGAACCACAATATCTCCCAACTGTTTTCAGCTAGCAGGGTTATATTTGATATCATTAGAAAGGCCAGAGCATGGCATTTCCAATGATACCAAACATGATCATGTTTAAAGTAAAGAAAAAAAATAATAACAATAAATAATCCAAAAAAGAAAAATGAGTTTTTTTTAAGCCGTGAAATGGCTCAGCAGTGAAGGGGTTAAACGTGGATTCGAAAGAACGCCTGAATACTACATTCACTCGAGACGCAGTTTAGGCAATATATACATTACTGAACAACAGTTTTTCAACTTCAATTATAGAGAAAATTACTTCAAATCAAGTGCCGTAATACTGCATTAATTCGAAAAAAATGATGAAGATAGTATATTAGTTTATAAAGGTACAAGGATTGCCACAAGGTTTTTCTTAAACTCCTATTGCATTCTCATTCACTGATTGGTCAACCACAATTTAAAACTTAACCGCAACATATTCCAAAACTCACTAGAATATCCACTAGGTCCCCACGGGACAAGTTAGTTTAGTCTGGAGGTCAGATATGGAACAGTTTAAGAAAGCGTTCAACACGCGTTCCTCGTGATCTGCTCCTCAGGAATGCATTAAACTATCTTGTCCCGTGGGGACCTAGTGGATATTCTAGTGAGTTTTGGAATATGTTGCGGTTAAGTTTTAAATTGTGGTTGACCAATCAGTGAATGAGAATGCAATAGGAGTTTAAGAAAAACCTTGTGGCAATCCTTGTACCTTTATAAACTAATATACTATCTTCATCATTTTTTCGAATTAATGCAGTATTACGGCACTTGATTTGAAGTAATTTTCTCTATAATTGAGGTTGAAAAACTGTTGTTCAGTAATGTATATATTGCCTACACTGCGTCTCGAGTGAATGTAGTATTCAGGCGTTCTTTCGAATCCACGTTTAAGGCTCCCTACTTGCATTAATCGGGCAATTAGCCTGCCTAAAGGAGTTCTGTGACGATAGTGAAACTTGAGAGATTTGGCTAAGCGAGGCAAATTGTATAAATACGTTGTAACGAAGGTTGACACTATAATTGGTTGAAATCAGTAACATGCCTCCCAAATGAATATATAATCAACAGTGCCTCTCTAACAAACACACTATAGAAACGTCTTTCATTTAAAGGTTCAAGTCCAGGATTGTTCGTGTACCTCTAGTTGTCCTTATCTGAACAGTTAGACGGCGTTTAGCCGATTGCACAAAAGCCTAATCATGTTTGATTTAATCGAAGCAAGTAGTGAGTACCTCTTAGCCTGAAACTGCCGGTATCTGAGTGCTTAGTAAATTATATCTAACAAGCACGGACTTTATAAACATTCTGGTCGATCTAAATTGAATCTAATAAATCGTTTCTTGCTAACAAATCTATTATCAGATCGGTTACTTAACACTTTAGAACTTAATACAACAATGTTTCAGCAACATAGAATTGCACATTAAATCATCGTGTTAAGTGCATTTATAATTTTTTCCCTATTGCATTTAATAAATTCGATATGCTCGTTATTTCATTAGCACATAACATCATCCATTAACCACTTTTTCTACTGACTATTTATGTCATGCAATTGAATTGATTGTCCCAATCTAACAATAATAGTGCCGCACTAGATACTAAACCGTAGGCACTTTAGTGGCAATCATTCATAACACAAAGCATGGTTGTTACACAAGTCTTTGTTTGTTACAAATCTTAAAAGTAAACCTGAATTCATTGTTTTTTTTCAAACAACCTCAATTTAACTGCATATTATACTGCGTTGCCACGTATAATTCTTTCTCGCTGTTGTGGACAAATACCTATTATCTCTCAATCTATTACAAGGTCATAGGTTTACCCAAGAACTCATAGTCCCACACCTCCCAGCAATAATGTCAAGCCAGGTACCCCCGGTTCAGAGTGACTCTCGACATACGCGGTATTGTGATAATTTCTTTTTTGTGCATTTCAGAAATCCGAGCTTCCAGCAGAACAACATTGTGTGTGTATCATATGCTCGACCACCTACCGTCGTGTTTTTATACAAAAGCAGCGAGACGCGAGCATTTTACTGTGCGGTGTATAGGTCCCCCTCATTCTGTTTCTGCAGGCAGAGAGGCAGCAGTCACGGTGCATTCTGGAGATGTTTTATGTTGCATTTCCAGGAATGATGCAATCTGTTTTTCGTTTTCTTTCATAACACGATCAATGAGTAATCAGTTTTTATGTTTGCAGGAGTTGGAGGCTTCTGAGTGAATCAGAACTTTGACTTTGGGGATTCCCAAAGAAAGCCCCGTTACGTAAATGCACCTGTTACCATGGCGTTCCACGGGAATCTTCTTAAGAGGGGTTCCTTAATTTCCCATAAAGCAAGCTCTGCACATTTGTATCCATTTGTAGATACTGCTTTATCAATATGTTGTGATTTATTATTTTTGTTATCATTGATGTGTTTTGTTTATGCAAATTCTGGTGCGATATTGAATAGTAGTCAACACGTTGTTGTTGTTGTTGTTTTCATTTTCACTAAAGGGTTTATTCACAAACCAATGAAATTTCAGTCATATTTCGGTGCTTTTCACTTTAGCGCAGTTCGGTGCACTTCTGCGAATCCATTTTGCTGACATTTCGGTGAATTGAATTCACTATTCACCAAATGGTCGCTACAGTGCACCGAAGATGGAGTCGCCAAAGTGTTAAATTAAAATTCTATTATAAATACCATATATGGAATGCCATGAACCTTTTTCAAGTGTCTTGTTATATATCAAAATTGAAGTAAGATGCTGCGCCACGCTGCGCTACGCCATGGCGAGAGACACCAAAATCAGCCACAGGCAATGTAGCTTCAGGTCATGTCTGGGTATCTTTTGTTAGACAGACTGGCTATAAGTTCTTTGAAATATAATAAAACAATCAGCATACAGATACATTTCCACGTCAAAGTTTAACCAACATGGTTTAACAAACACTTATTACCTTATATGGTTTACAAAAAATCTTTTTCCTATCTTCCCGCTTCTGCGCACATTTTCCTGCACTGAACATAACAGGAAATCGTCACATCCCCTTATCCTACAGAAGGAACAACTGTCTATGCAGAATTGAAAGAAACAAAATGGAGGGGGGGGAATGTCACAGCCCATTTTATCAAAACAGGCTTTTCAAGACAAAATATTTATATTTTATACAGGAAATTAAAATCTAACACAAAGCCCCATAAAAAAGTTTGAGAACATCACCGAAGAACACCGAAAACGCTGAACAATGCCGAAGTAGCCTTGGCGCATTGCAAAAAAAACAACAAAAAAACGGAAGTCTCCTATTCTGCTAACAGGTGTTTAAACCAATAAAAAGGCATTAAAATGTGCCTAAATATTAAAAAAGGTCCTTTAAAAAAAAATAAAAAAATCTGTTACCGTATAAAACAAATGCCTTTTAAAAAAAAAGCGAGAAACAAAAGCTTTGTCTAAAAAATTACAAAAAGGTGGTGAAAAGAGGTGTTCTAAAACTTAAAAGGGTTTTTGCTGAAAATGAAAAAAAAGATGTTCTATTTATTACATTGAATCCTGAAACAAATAATATTTTGCACAGAGAACAAAAACAACAGACAATACATACATTGTTACTAATTAAAGGGCCACTCCACCAAAAGTAGTGAAATGTCCTTATTGTGTTTATGTGATGTTGTTGATATCCTACATGTGTTTTGTTTTTCTCTTGTATGTTTAGTTAAGAAAATATTTTCCTCTATATGTGTCACTGGGTGCATCCATTGTGTGATATTTTCCTCTATATGTGTCACTGGGTGCATCAATTGTGTGATATTTTCCTCTATATGTGTCACTGGGTGCATCCATTGTGTGATATTTTTCTCTGTGTCACTGGGTGCATCCATTGTGTGATATTATCCTCTATATGTGTCACTGGGCGCATCCACTGTGTGATATTTTCCTCTATATGTGTCACTGGGTGTATCCATTGTGTGATATTTTCCTCTGTATGTGTCACTGGGTGCATCCATTGTGTGATATTTTCCTCTGTATGTGTCACTGGGCGCATCCATTGTGTGATATTTTCCTCTATATGTGTCACTGGGGCATCCATTGTATGATACTTTCCTCTATATGTGGCACTGGGTGCATCCATTGTGTGATATTTTCCTCTATATGTGTCACTGGGTGCATCCATTGTGTGATATTTTCTTCTATATGTGTCACTGGGTGCATCAATTGTGTGATATTTGCCTCTATATGTGTCACTGGGTGCATCCATTGTGTGATATTTTCCTCTATATGTGTCACTGGGTGCATCAATTGTGTGATATTTTCCTCTATATGTGTCACTGGGTGCATCCATTGTGTGATATTTTTCTCTGTGTCACTGGGTGCATCCATTGTGTGATATTATCCTCTATATGTGTCACTGGGTGCATCCATTGTGTGATATTTTTCTCTGTGTCACTGGGTGCATCCATTGTGTGATATTTTCCTCTATATGTGTCACTGGGTGTATCCATTGTGTGATATTTTTCTCTGTATGTGTCACTGGGTGCATCCATTGTGTGATATTTTCCTCTGTATGTGTCACTGGGCGCATCCCTTGTGTGATATTTTCCTCTATATGTGTCACTGGGGCATCCATTGTATGATACTTTCCTCTATATGTGGCACTGGGTGCATCCATTGTGTGATATTTTCCTCTATATGTGTCACTGGGGCATCCATTGTGTGATATTTCCCTCTATATGTGTCACTGGGTGCATCCATTATGTGATATTTCCCTCTATATGTGTCACTGGGTGTATAGAATGCAGTGAATGGGTATTAACTGAATATGCAGAATAAGACGTTCTGAGCTGGTGTTGAGGGGAGAGGTGCTTCACAAGCACTGGAGAGTTTTATTGAATCTCATTCAGGTTTGAGATGTCCTTAACGAGGCAACTGAACATAACACCACCCAACCCCATGTCACTGCACCCTTCAAACATGGTCAATCACATTAAAATGCATTTTTAACCTTCATCGATTAATCTTTTTCCCTACGATATGTTTGTCTGTGTGTTTGGAAAACAACCTGTTCTTATTCCAAAGCTTTTGCGTTTAAATTGTTGGGTGGAGGAGAGGGTTAACAGTGTCACAACAGCCGCGTGGTTTAAGCTTGGCATTTAAAGTGCCGCTGTCCTCTGTAAAATGCCTTTTCCCTGTGTGACAGGGCACCCCTCCCTTTTATGTAAATCAGTGTCATTTTGCTGACCTATATAAAATAAAAACCGGAGATTCTGTTTATAAGTCCCTCCCACTCCCCCACGTGACTGCGGCATGCCACAGCAAGGAGGACGGCTGTGAGCACAGAGACTGCCCTCTGCTCACTGTGAGTGCTGCACCCTCTGCCTTTCATGATTCGCGTGACAGACGCAGAGCACCCTGAGTGTGCAGGAGGCAGTCCTGCTCACACCGCTTCCATCCCCCCCCCCCCGCCAGCATGGCGCCAGCTCCAGGGAAAGGGGGGAAAATTCAAAACAGAAATATCTCTATTTTTTTTTACATTACATAGATCAGAGGAAAAGACGCTGCCTTATATAAAGGGGGGGGTGCCCCGTCACATGGGCGAAAGTAATTTTTTTAAATGACAGATGTACTTTTTTTTGTAAATATGGCAAAAAGTCAGACACGTGAATGTCGTAGGGTCACGCATGACCCGTAGCAAGAAGCAAAAGAACACGTCAGACAATAAATCAAACAGCATGTTTTCAGAATCCTAAGGGTAAGAACAAAAATCATAAAGCGTTTAAACAAAAAGTACACTGAAAATATATATGAAAAAAGGAGAAGAACCAAGGGACTGATGGGAAAAAGGGGAGGGGCGTGAGCGGGTAAGTCAGGATCGGGAAAACCAACTGGATGATCAATAGTGTAACAGAGCGCGAAATTAACAAACGCCTGGACCAAACCCGCAGGTAACGCGTCATCCTGTCAGCAGCCGAATAATGCAGTTGTTCCAGTGAACAGAACTCGTTCATGCGAACATACCACGTCGTCAGTGAAGGGCAAGCTGTCTGTTTCCACAGCAGGGGGATCAGCCCGTTAGCCCCGTTCAGGATGCATATGGCAACTGACTTCTTATATGTGGTGACAGAGAGGCTAGTGTGGTGCAGCAGGAGCGCTCCGGGTGTAAAGGGTGATGGCGGGTCATGACAGATGTACTTTATATGACGTGGACGACTCCAGTTAGAGTCTCGGTAAATCCCAACTAAGAGCTTCTCGAAGAAAGAGAATTAAGCCATGTCCTGAATCTCTCTTGCTCCCACACCCTCTGGAGAGACCCCTCTCCTTCCTGCAAAGTGGTAATGAATCCAGCCCAATGACCAGCAGTGATGTTACTGAAATGTCCTGAAGGCCACACATATGCCCAAGTCCAGCTAAGACCCCCACCACTTCCTCAAACCATTCCGATACTGGTGGGCCTTAGTCTTCTCTCAAGGTGGGAGATGAACTTGAAGTGTCGCTTCAGGGTCTTTACAGTAACAGACACTTGGTTTTATTGTGTGAAATCTCATCTTTTCAAGTGATTATCGCGTCGCAGGGTACGGGAAAATGATCTTCCGGGGCTGAAGCTCAAACTGACCTACTGACCTGCCACAAACCGTAATGATGCCAATTTTACAGAAGTTAAACTGTTTCTAATATGACTGGTTTCTAAGTCTACGTAACATAACCTAACAATGCACCAGTCGAATTGAGAAGAAAAAGTCCCTTGAAGAACACAACCCGCTTGGGTCTTCAGTCAGGCTCAATGTGTGCGTCACAGTTTTTTCCACTGAATTTGGCCCTGACGACGACTCCAGCTTTGCAGATATGAATCAAGGGTGGACACCTGATCTCCCGCCTGCTAGAGTCCATCTCCTCTGTCTACCTTGCTACCCTACATGTATACATATATTTGAGAAAAACGGAGCGATGTGAATATACAAATGTCCACTAGAGCATCCCCAAAGTACCAAAAACCACGGGGATGTGGGGGGCTGCTGTCACATGGCCTGAACCCTTCGAAGGATCAGACAGCAGCACCAGGGATTGAGGACATTGCATGTTACATGGGCATGATGGCTTCAAGAGGGGTACAATAGATGTGTAAAGGGCCCGGCGACTGTTTTTTTGCACAGGCCCCCTAGGGTCACCGAGTCCCTTACACATATATTGATCATACACCTCTGATGGCTTCCTGGAATACAGAGACTTTTACTGAAGTTTATATTGAAGAATGAAGACTGCTCTCGCATTTACGGATCCGCAGTTGTAATATTTGAATCTCGGCTCATGTTTCCATATGATTCATCAAGAGACACATTTGATCTGTGATACATTTTGATCCAATTCACTGAGAAAAACATTGTTACTTACAGGGTTATTCAAAGAGCATCGTATTGGCCATAAAATTGCACCGAACAGTGAGTTTCCCCGTACGGTGCAATTTCATGGCCATTCGGCTATTCGAAAATCTGGCAATTCGCCAAATATTGGCGAATTGTCAGTGAAATACAGTGCCTGTTCGGCAGCAGTGAAATCCCCCATATAGAAGCAATGGTTAATCTATTCACAGACACCAAACAGCAGAGAAAAGTCAGTGAAATGCCCTGATGTTCAGTGTTTTCATTCGACAGGTTTAAACAGACGAACCCCATAGGTTTCAATGTTAAAAATATTCCCCTTTTTTATCTACTATTTCCTCAACCGTTTTTCATTTGCAGCAAAAAGTCTCTGCATTAACTTATTTTTTAGGATCTTTTAAGCATTTTTTAGGATTTTTTGGGCGAAAGTTTTTTCCCAGTTTTTTTTAAATGGTGTTTTTTTTTCTGTAACAGACCTTGTTATTGTCATTCATAGGACCATATTTATTATTTCCAGGTATTTTCCTGCAGTAGTTTTTGTTGTTTTCTTTTTTACCCATTCGGCGGCTTGTTGGCTTTTTCCGGCAGCTGGTCTGCGGTCTGTTTGGCGGGTCGTCATTTTTTTCCAGATCGATTCAGCAGTTTTGAGGCGATTTTTCGATTCCTTCAGCCAGCAGGTCGATTCACCGCACTTCGGGGACCCTGCGGTGAATGCTGAATTCACCGCAGGGTCGGCGAATTGAACTCGCCGAAGTACGGCGAACAGGAGAGCACCAGAATGTTGGTGGCATTTCGTGCTCTCTGAATAACCCTGTATATGCCAGTGGGTTCATCTAACTGTGTGGAGGTTTTTTTCCTTTCATATCTAAGAACATATTTTTTCCTTATTTACTTTTTATATTATATTTCATTTTATATGTTTCGGTATTTTTAATGAATGCGGTGATTTTTGTGGCAAGATTTTGATTTTTGCTCCTGTCGGTGTGTATGCGTGTAAGAGTTCTGTGGTGTCTTTAAATAGTCCCTCTTATGGTGCTATCTGCTTGTATCTTCAAACCGAAAGTGGCGCGCATATGCGTTACGTCATTCTGCCGCGACCTGCGTTCCACAGTTAAGATGGAGGTGCGTTCCATTCACGGTAGTTACGTACTTTCTTTTTCATTTCATAAATGAAGCAGGAAAAGGATCGTGTGGTGTCCTCTGGTCCCGGTGATTATCTGAGCAGAAAAACGGAGCAGGAGTCTGACCTTTTGCCCCTTCTAATTCTACCGGCTACAGTCAGATCTGGTGTCCGATTCGTGGCACCACCAAACGTGAGTTTAAACCCTTTACGCATCGCCTAGATTGGTTGCACTATGTTTTGCTGTTGTGTTTCCTCTGAGGCATGAACACAAGCGTAAAGAGGATGAGGAACATTTTAAGTCTACAAATCCCATTTGAAGGAAGCGCTGCTCTCACCACAATACTTCCAAACTTTGTTATTCCTGGTGGATTGGGATATACCACCACGTGGAGAGGACAAGCGGCTGATTCATTCATCACTGCATTTAACTGGAGGCCCTGCTGCAAGAACAATTCACAGAGGTAGAAAAGTGGATCAAACACAACAAACTTTTTTTAAATACTGACAAAACTGTAACGATGCTCTTTGGAACAGCACCTAAACTACACAAATTGCAAAATCCCCATCTATGTGTCAGGACAAAATCAAATGACACGCTGACCACAGTCACTTCTCTCAAATATCTCGGTACTTTACCCCAAACTAGGTGCCCTGTACAGAAACAAATCCTGCCTGATCCCCGCGGTAAGAAAGCAGATTGTACAACAAATGGTTATGCCAGCCATTGAATACGGAGATGTAGAGTATGCAGCCGCCCCGCAAACACACCTTCATAAACTTACTACATTGTATAACTCATGCTGCTGCTTTGCGCTACAATGTAACTACATGACCCACCATTGTGACATGTTGAAAGAGCTAAACTGGCTGTCGCTGGAATCTAGACGCACCCTTCACCTTTCCAACCTCTTTCCAAGTCTTTCCAAGTCACTCAAGAGCTCCCTATTAACATATCTCAATACAGAATGCACCTGTAAACATGTAACATAGTGACTATATACAGAATGCACCTGTAAACATGTAACATAGTGACTATATACAGAATGCACCTTTAAGCATGTAACAAAGTGACTATATACAGAATGCACCTGTAAACATGTAACATAGTGACTATATACAGA
Source organism: Leptobrachium leishanense (assembly GCA_009667805.1). Taxonomy (NCBI): domain Eukaryota; kingdom Metazoa; phylum Chordata; class Amphibia; order Anura; family Megophryidae; genus Leptobrachium; species Leptobrachium leishanense. The sequence continues at coordinate 19,718,068 of CM019064.1, read as the reverse complement.
ATGCACCTGTAAACATGTAACACAGTGACTATATACAGAATGCACCTGTAAACATGTAACATAGTGACTATATACAGAATGTGCCTGTAAACATGTAACATAGTGACTATATACAGAATGCACCTGTAAACATGTAACATAGTGACTATATACAGAATGCACCTTTAAGCATGTAACAAAGTGACTATATACAGAATGCACCTGTAAACATGTAACATAGTGACTATATACAGAATGCACCTGTAAACATGTAACACAGTGACTATATACAGAATGCACCTGTAAACATGTAACATAGTGACTATATACAGAATGTGCCTGTAAACATGTAACATAGTGACTATATACAGAATGCACCTGTAAACATGTAACATATTGACTATTTCCTTCATATTTATTTTCTGTTAATCTGTATATTTGTGTTTTTTAATATCTTGTATTGTATTACTTTGTATTTCTGTAACAACTGTAACATTTTATTGTTGTTGAACCCAGGACATACTTGAAAACGAGAGAAATCTCAATGTATCCTTCCTGGTAAAATCCTTTATAAATAAATAAATAAATTTAAAACTGCATACAAACCTTTTTTATTCATTTACAACCAGTATTTAAAATCACATATGAACTTTTACGACCACTGGGTGGCGCCAGGCATACAGAAATTGTCTTGAGTTTTTTTTGGTTTTTTTGAGAAAGTATTTTCCCAGGAAGGATACATTGAGACTTCTCTCGTTTTAAGTATGTCCTGGGTGGCGAGTATGTACCGTTAGGTGTTTTGCCCAAGGACACTTACTGGAGAGGAGATTATTTTTTATGATGTGCGAGTTTTTTTTTTTTAAGACTTTTCACCCTTTATAAGACATTTTAAATGCTACAGATTTTTTAAGGACATTTTTTAGTGCTGCATATCCATCTATTGTGCAGACAATCGTCTCTTTTGTTAATCATAGGCCTTAATATAACGGCAAGAGTGGATCGGAGCCCCAGGTGTGTACTTCTCCAACTCCAACAGCATTTGACCTCGGCATCCGTGTGAGGCACAAAAAAGTGTGGACCGTCCAGCGTTTAATTCCACCCAGATCTGGAACAAAGGGTTTTGGGTTCCGTGTTCTCTTTGAAGGACTGGTTGATTACTCCTCCGAAGGATGTATCCTCATAGGATGGATACCAGAGTGTCATTAAAAAAACACTGAGTAAGTGTTAGGCTAGGGTCAGACGAACGCATTTTTCGCGTTGTCCGTGAAAAAGTGCGTTCGAACGAATGGACGTATTTTGTCACGGAATACGCGATCGCGGTCATACGATGCGCATTTTCGTCCGTGATTTTGTAAGGATCATCAATAAAACCCTTTTGCGTCTGGACGTTATGTTGGCCGGACATTAGCAGCGTCTGACGTCTCCCAATCACGCAAACACGCCGCTATGCGGCTGCAGCGCACTCTGTACGTCAGTAGTAGCGGTTTGACGTTCTCGAAAAAATGCGTTCGTTTGCCACTTGCGTTGCACGGACGAACTTTCGTGCGGCCGTTCGTCGTATATGTTCCCCGGCATTGGACGTTATTTGCTGCTAGCACGGCCGTGATTTCGTGCGGCTAAACGCACGTTAAAACTGCGATCGTCTGACCCTAGCCTTAGCAGTGAAGAAAGTGACGGGAAAAAGTGACGGAAAAAGTGAGACAATGTGCACAGAAACAAACAGACTCACCAGGGAAATTCCGCTGCTTCTTATAGAAATCACTTCACTGCAATATCCCCTCTTGTGTTTTATCCCAGCAAACCTTGCTCAGCTTCAGTGGAACTTAGCAAATAAAAACACTGGAGATGTTATTCATTAACCTCCGAATTAGCCCTGAATTGCACCGGACAGTAATTTCACCGTTCTGTGCAATTTCGGGACAATTCATCTGTTCAATAAGCTGTAAATTCACCATTATACAGGCGAAATGACAGCGAAATGACAGCGGAATACGCTGCGATTTGCCGCAGTTCGGCGGCACCGAAATTGTTTCATGCAAGACTGAGTTAGTTTCTCAGCTGGTTTTGTATGTTTCTTCTTTTTGTTTCTAACCCCTTAGTGCCCGGGCAGTTTTACGAAAGTCTGTCCAAAAGTGCCCGCTGCTGCTTTTACGTTTCTGCGCTGTTTGTGTTTAGGTAAAATTTTCCTCTAACTCGTTTATGCAACCCACACATATTATATACCGTTTTTCCCGCCATTAAATGGACTTTCTAACGATACCATTATTTCCATCATATCATATAATTTACTATAAAAAAAAAAATGAAATACGATGAAAAAATAGAAAAAACACACTTTCTCAAAAGTTAATCCCCAAAATCTACAACCGCCAAAAAAGACCCGGCTAAATAGTTTCAAAATTTTGTCCTGAGACTAGAAATACCCAAGGTTAGACGGCCGTGATGTACATAGTGCGTCCACGGTTGTTAAGGGGAATTCCCCACGGACGTACTATGTACATCAGCGGTCCAGAAGGGGTTAAATATCTACCTCTGCAAGCATAATAATAATAGCACAATGATAGCCGCAGGAGCATAGTGCTGTGGTTGGCTAAGTGCGGGCTGCGGCCCTGCTCTCTAGTTCCCTCATAACGCTCTGCTTCCCTCCTCTGCAGCTGCAGCGCTGGGAGGAAGTGACCTCTTTTTTTTATATTTAAGGTTTATATTTTGCAAACAAATGATCACATACCGACCAGCAAGGTTGGCCTCGCAGGGCCAAATATCTCACTCACATACTGTAAGAAACACAACAAAAGAAAAGAAACGTCAGCTGTAAAAAATAAGAAACATACCGTATTTTTCGCTCCATAAGACGCACTTTTTTCCCCCCAAAAAGTGGGGGGAAAAGTGGGTGCGTCTTATGGAGCGAATATGGCCCAGCAGCTCGTGGATGTGCCTCCGCTCACCTGCCGCCGCCGCGTTCGTCTCCCTCTGAGCATGCGTCTGGCGGCAGGAAGCTTGGGCACTCGCCTGGGGGAGCCACGTGACCGCGGAGATCGCGGTCACGTGGCTCCCCCAGGCGAGTGCCCAAGCTTCCTGCCGCCGGACGCATGCTCAGAGGGAGACGAACGCGGCGGCGGCAGGTGAGCGGAGGCACATCCACGAGCTGCTGGGCCATATCCATATGTGAGCTGGGGCATTATCAATGTGTGAGCTGATGGGGCAAATCCATGCTGGCTGGGGCAAATCAATGTGTGAGCTGGCTGGGGCAAATCCATGTGTGAGCTGATGGGGCAAATCCATGTGTGAGCTGATGGGGCAAATCCATGTGTGAGCTGATGGGGCAAATCCATGTGTGAGCTGATGGGGCAAATCCATGTGTGAGCTGATGGGGCAAATCCATGTGTGAGCTGGCTGGGGCAAATCCATGTGTGAGCTGGGGCAAATCCATGAGCTGATGGGGCAGATCCATGTGTGAGCTGGCTGGGGCAAATCCATGTGTGAGCTGGGGCAAATCCATGTGTGAGCTAAGGCATATCCACGTGTGAGCTAAGGCATATCCACGAGCTGGGGCAGTATATCCATTATTACACTATTTCATTCAGAATATTTATTTTCCGGTTTTCCTCCTCTAAAAACTAGGTGCGTCTTATGGTCAGGTGCGTCTTATGGAGCGAAAAATACGGTAATTCAAAAAAATCAATAGTAATCGCAAAGGGGGACTCAGCTGAAAAGGAAGTGTGTCATCAAAAATAAGTCCTCTGGAAGGGGAGTACGCACGTCAAAAAGAAAAAGGCAAAACGTTCTCACTAATTGTCCATAACTTCACAGAATGTTGGGGAAAAAAATAACTGGGGAATGCACCTGAAAATGGAGACTCAAAAACATAGGCCAGAGATCCCCTCAGCCTGCGTCGACAAACGGCAAGGGACATGGGACAGGCAGCGCGCCACCTACTAGGTCGGGGCATCCGGCCTCCACCATCCCGCAGCCACGGGGAAGGTCGTCAGTCTTCAGCAAGGTCCGTGCCGCACCACAAGCTCCACCGCCAGAAGCGCACGGCAGGGTCGGTGAAAATCACGGCAGGTGTGTCTGCACCATCCTGACTGTCGGCTGGGGAGGGGCATCCGTCCTAGGTCATCGAGTGGGAGCCACCAGCACCCATCTCACAGCACAGCCATCATCGTGGGCGCGCAAGTCTCATCCTCGCCATCAGCACTCAAAGCCAGGAAGTGCAAAGGTGGTTGGGACACCCGGTGCAGCACCACATCAGGATCGCCATCCTCAATGCCTCTCCCCACGGGGTTAGCAGCAGGTAGGTAAAACTCAGTGGGGAATTGGGTCACATCAGCCCCGATCACATCCATCTTCGGGGTCCCCTCCTCCCGGCATCCTCGTAACGCAGCCATCATCTTTCGCCATAACCCATTAGTAAGTGGGCTTTTCACATCCTCTCCCGCCAGCAGTAGTAAGCAGGGGTCTAGACCGGAAAGAACAGCTCCCTCACCTCCAGCGGGGGAGGGGGTCCATCCCACCACCATTCCGCAGGTTTGTCCACCGCCCCCGTAGAACCGTCGCCCAAAGCGACCGGGAGACGTGGGCCCTCCATCTCTGTAGACCGCAATAAGCACTCGGTCCGGAAGAAGGCGTTCAGCAAGGAGAGGGTCGTGAGGTGTCCGAGGCTCAATAGTAGGCCTCAAGATGGCCGCCGGTGTCCCTCTTCAGCCACCAAGTAGCGGCTGCCAGGGAAGTCTCTTGTCTGGAGCGGTGGACTCAATGGGCTCTGGACAGTCCGGAACCGATGGCCAGCCTCCCAAGAACCAGTACCTTAAAAAATAAGGCAGAGTCATCTGTGTGTCCCTAGGAAGAAAAGACATATGGAGCTCCATGAAAACACGTCCTCTCCAGTGAGGAGCTGGCCACGCCCCCGGAAATGACCTATTAACACGTCACTTCCTCTCAGTCCCACAGGAGGGAAGTAGAGGACTGGCCACAGGGTAGCGACTAGTATGAATCCCTCTACAAAGACCGGTCCCTGCTGAGGGATGCAAAGGATCTTGTTCTCACTGGACAACCTACTTTGCTAACATGTGAAAGGACTTTTTGCCCGCTAGTGGCGATGTCCTGCATAATGACTAAATCTATCTGCTCACGCTGAAGTGGCTATTTGTAAAACACCTGGGTCCCTATTACATTCTTCGCGTCGTGCGTTTTGCGTGCGCAAATGTGCAAAACCCTTTGCGCTGAACGTCGTATTACAATGTTCGCGCAAACGATGCACGGTATCGTTTAACGCGGATGGACCTGCGCGAGCGTGATAAACCTTGCGCGTCCTATACTTAACATTGTGAGTGCAAATTCGTTCGTGCGCTGGTATGCGGATGGTATTTCAATCAATGCGCATTTTTTACGAACGACGTTTGCGCGCAGAATTTTAACGTCTTTGAAAAGCTGGTGGTAACTGCAAATCGTAACGATCTGCCCGAAACGAAAAAAACACCAGCACGAAAAAAAAAATACAGCACAGTATAGTTACACATTCTACACATACCCAAACAATAAAATTGTGAATTTGTGCAGATTTTTTTTATTGCTGTGGCATATATACTCAGATTTACTTTGACAGGCGCAAAAACTTAAGTGAGTCAATTAAGGTTGTTAATTCTGATTGTCTGAATCCCGCGAAAAAAACAGTCCGCACACTGATTTACGTCCTCAACGTTACTGCGCGCGTATTATGCTTCGTTTTTCCCATCGTTTTTACAAACGTTATTTTTTGACGGATGAGAAAATGCGTTCGGATCGGTATACCATGTTAATTTTCACACGATAACGCTAGATGATGCGTGCAAAAAAAATTGCGCTGCGCGAACGAAATTGCGCGAAGAATGTAATAGGGGCCCTGGAAGGATCTTTCTCAAGGAGTGTATAAAATAGCTATTTCAGTGTGAGCAAGCTAGTTTGCTTCCCCTCTCAAGGACTTTTTAACCCCTAGTAGTCTAGTCAACCAAAGGACCTTGTGCCTCCTTTGATCCAGGGAAAGGAGACATTTCTGTCAAGCTGTAGCCAACAGTTTTTACACCCTCTAGAAGGACTTTTTTCAAGGAGTGTTTAAACTAGCCATTTCAATGTGAACAAGCTAGTTTGCCTCGCCTCTGAGGGACCTTTTGTGCCCCTAGTAGTCCAGTCAAGCCAAAGGACCGCGTGCCTCCTGTTGATCCAGGGAAAGGAGAGACATTGCTCTCAAACCATCCACGCCAGTGCGCACCAAGGGGTGAACAGAGCAAGACGCACGTGAGACAAGGAGCGATTGTGACCAGGCCGGAGCGCAGGTGCTGCCTAGCGGAGCTGGAGATCGGTTTCAATTACTCGCCAGAGACCTAGTAATCCACCGCTGAGAAGTTTACACAGATACAGAGCTGCAGATGGACCCCGAGTTAGGAGACCGCGATGATCTAATGGGAGTGCAGGCGGTGAGCTGAGCATCTTGTGGCAGAGACGGACAAGCGGATCCGGTGGCATAGAGTCCCAGCCAAATCGAGCAGAGAGACGTCCTGGGTCGAGCAGAGTGCAGAGTATCTGGCGGATGGGTGAGAGGCCTTCCCGGCCACAGTAAAATAATAAAGCATGCTGCAGTTTGTCTAAACCTACAGGGCCCCAACGTGACTAGTCGAAGACACATTGAAATCATTCACTGGCCAGTTGAATCTAGTACCCGGGTACCAACACACACATACACGCACACCTTCTTGGGACACAACCTGTACGGGACTCACATTCCAGCAACGAAGGGGTTAAAATTCCTTTTTTCTTTTCCGCTGCGCATTTCTCGCATTACGAACTCCTGTAAATATATATGTATACCGTGCTGCTCTATATATGCCAGTTTATTTGAGATCAGTAAACTATATAACTTATAAAATCCACAACAGTGCGGGTGTATATTTATTCCATAGTGCGGGGAGACTGACCCAAGGTTTAAATTCGCTGGCTCCTCCGGGAGTGAGCGCTACACTAGCTTTTTTTTAGTGTGAATAAGATAGTTTACCTCTACCTAAAGGACCTTTTGCGCCCCTATTATACAAGTCAAGGTACAGGACTATGGGCTTCGCCTGTCGAACTGAATTACTTCTCTATGGGACAATTTCCCTGCCAGCGCACGGCGGTTTAACTGTTCAATTCATCTGGTTTCATGTAAATTGTACCACATCGTACCGACTTCATCTGACAAATCCCATTCAAATGGGAAAGATCGCTAGTCTGTTGTAGTCACACAAAGTCGTCTGAAGTTGTCCGATGGAAGTCGGAGGCAGTGGAAGAGGGCTGAATCTCCTGCATGTTGTGGGATTGGTCGAACGATGATGGGAAACGTCAGACAAACGCATTATCACACAAATACGGACCCAGTGGAAGGCCAGCCTAAGCTAGTTCATCTCCACTTAAAGGACTAGTCAAGCCCTTGGGAAAGACCCGTTGCTCCCTAGTAGTGTAATACTATATAGAAAAGGGATGTACATTTCTTTTTACAATGCTGCAACTAGTTTTTCAACCTCTAGAAGGATATTTTCCATTTTGAGTGGGTAAATTAATTGTTACAGTGAATAAGCTAGTTCACCTCCAGCTAAAGGACCTTTTGCACCCTAGTAATCAATTTGCTACAGAACTTGTTAGCACTTTATACATATTTTCAACTGAATGTCCTGTATAGGGAAAGCAACTACATTGCTCAAACAGTTCTTTATTCCCTAGAAGGACCTTCTCAAATCTGATTGTGTAAAATAGCCCGCTTCAAATAAGCTAGTTTACCTCCACTGACTGGACATTTTGCCCCCAGTAATGAAGTCCGCTAGTCCAGCTAATGCACCTTTTTGTTCCCTAATACTGAAGTCCAGCTATAGGACCTCTTGCTCCCTAATAGTTAAGTCCAGCTATAGGACCTCTTGCTCTCTAGTAGTAAAGTCCAGCTATATAGGACCTCTTGCTCCCTAGTAGTAAAGTCCAGCTATAGGACCTCTTGCTCCCTAGTAGTAAAGTCCAGCTATATAGGACCTCTTGCTCCCTAGTAGTAAAGTCCAGCTAAAGCACCTTTTGTTCCCTAGTACTGAAGTCCAGCTATAGGACCTCCTGATCCCTAGTAGTGAAGCCCAGTTAAAGGACCTCTGTCTTCATCCCCTGTAGTGAAGTCCAGTTAAAGCACCATTTGTCCCCTAGTAATCATGTCCTGCACAGGGGAAGGAGCTAAACTGGTCACATAGTTGCATCTAGTTTATTAATCATAGAAGGACCTTTTCAATTCCGAGTGTATACTCTAGCAGGATTTCTCCAGCGTGAGAAAAGGCTCAATGCGGGGGGGGGGGGGAATCATGTTGAATATTTATTGAAACACACAAACCATAGTTATACATTGTGAAAAATATGTATTCACATCCCAAGGAGGTTTAGGGTGAACAATAGGTGACAAACTGGTGGCATTCTGGTGGGTTACCCACTTTCACTTGTGGTAGCCAGGGCCGGCGCTAGCGTAAGGTGGCCGCCTTACTATTTGGCTTCCTGCCAGTTTGAGGGGCCGGAATTCCCAGCCCGAGCGCCGCCATCTTGGTCAGCCAGGGAGACCCAGCGCAGCGCTAGGGGCCGAACCACCTGACCAGCACCGCGCGTGATCTCGCGAGAACGCAGCTGCGCTGGTCAGGTGGTTCCTGCACGGTGAGCGGCCAAGCTGCATCATGCCAGCGGCCACTCGCCTCGGAGAAGAAAGCCGGCAGAGCCTGGGGGTCCTGGCAGCAGGTGAGAGCTGGGCGCAACTATCTCCATGTGAGCTGGGGGCAGATATATCCATGTGAACTGGGGGCAAATATACCCATAATGGCTGGGGGAAAATATACCCATAATTGCTGGGGCAGATATATCCACATGAGAGCTGGGGGCAAATATAACCATATGCGCTGGGGGCAAATATAACCATATGCGCTGGGGCAAATATAACCATATGAGATGGGAGCAAATATAACCATATGCGCTGGGGGCAAATATATCCATATGAGAGCTGGGGCAAATATATCCATATGAGCTGGGGCAAATATATCCATATGAGCTGGGGCAAATATATCCATATGAGCTGGGGCAAATATATCTATATGAGCTGTGGCAAATATACCCATATGAGCTGGGGGCAAATATACCCATATGAGCTGGGGCAAATATATCCATGTGTGAGCTGGGGGCAAATATAACCACATGAGAGCTGGGGCAAATATACCCAAATGAGCTGGGGCAAATATACCCATATGAGCTGGGGGCAAATATATCCACGTGTGAGCTGGGGGCAAATGTACCCATATTGAGCTGGGGCAAATATACCCATATGAGCTGGGGCAAATATATCCATGTGTGAGCTGGGGCAAATATACCCATATGAGCTGGGGCAAATATATCCATTCCATATGAGCTGGGGGCAAATATATCCACGTGTGAGCTGGGGAAAATATATCCACATGAGAGTTGGGGGCAAATATACCCATATGAGTTGGGGCAAATTTACCCATATGAGCGGGGGCAAATATACCCATATGGGCAGGGGCAAATATACCCACATGAGCTGGGGCAAATATACCCACATGAGCTGGGGCAAATATACCTATATGAGCTGTGAGAAAATATATCCATTCCATGTGAGCTGGGGGCATATATATCCATGTGTGAGCTGGGGCAAATATATCCACATTAGAGTAGGGGGCAAATATATCCATATGAGCTGGGGGCAAATATACCCATATGAGCAAGGGCAAATATACCCATATGAGCGGGGGCAAATATACCCACATGAGCTGGGGGCAAATATACCCATATGAGCTGGGGCAAATATACCCATATGAGCTGGGGGAAAATATATCCATGTGTGAGCTGGGGGCAATATATATATATCCATATGAGAGCTGGGGGCAATATATATCCATGTGTGAACTGGGGCAAATATATCCATGTGAGCTGGGGGCAATATATCCTTATGAGCTGGGGGGCAATATATCCATGTGAGCTGGGGGCAATATATCTATGTGAGCTGGGGGCAATATATCCATGTGAACTGGGGGGCAATATATCCATGTGTGAGCTGGGGGCAAATATATCTGCCTGTCACTGTGAACCATGTTCTGGTGTGTATATATGTATCTGAGTGGCATGATATCGGTGAGTACCTGGGAAAAAAGTATTGGTACTTGTACTCGGTCTTAAAGTGGTATCGGTGCAACCCTAGTGTGTGTATATAAAAAGATAAATCCAGGTTAAGCAAAAGATAAATCCAGGTTAAGTATCCATGTAATTGGGCAGACTAGATGGGCCGAAAGGTTCTTATCTGCCGACATTTTTTCTATGTTTCTATGTTTCTATATACAGTCAGATCCAGAAATATTGGGACATCAACACAATTCTAACATCTTTGTCTCTATACACCACCACAATGGAGTTGGAATGAAACAAACACAATGTGCTGTAACTGCAGACTGTCAGCTTTAATTTGAGGGTATGTACATCCAACTCAGGTGAACGGTGTAGGACTTACAGCAGTTTTCAGATGTGCCTCCCACTTGTTAAGGGACCAAAAGTAATGGGAAAGAATAATAATCATAAATTAAACTTTCCCTTCTTAATACTTGGTTGCAAATCCTTTGCAGTCAATCACAGCCTGAAGTCTGGAACGCATAGACATCACCAGACGCTGGGTTTCATCCCTGGTGATGCTCTGCCAGGCCTCTACTGCAACTGTCTTCAGTTCCTGCTTGTTCTTGGGGCATTTTCCCTTCAGTTTTGTCTTCAGCAAGTGAAATGCATGGTCAATGGGATTCAGGTCAGGTGATTGACTTGGCCATTGCATAACATTCCACTTCTGTCCCTTCAAAAACTCTTTGGTTGCTTTTGCAGTATGCTTTGGGTCATTGTCCATCTGCACTGTGAAGCGCCGCCCAATGAGTTCTGGAGTATTTGGCTGAATGTGAGAAGATAATATTGCCTGAAACACTTCAGAATTCATCCTGCTGCTTTTGTCAGCAGTCACATCATCAATAAATACAAGAGAACCAGTTCCATTGGCAGCCATACATGCCCACGCCATGACACTACCACCACCATGCTTCACTGATGAGGTGGTATGCTTTGGATCATGACATGAGCAGTTCCTTTCCTTCTCCATACTTTTCTCTTCCCATCACTCTGGTACAGGTTGATCTTGGTCTCATCTGTCCATAGGATCTTGTTTCAGAACTGTGAAGGCTTTGTTAGGTGTTGTTTGGCAAACTCTAATCTGGCCTTCCTGTTTTTGAGGCTCACCAATGGTTTACATCTTGTGGTGAACCCTCTGTATTCACTCTGGTGAAGTCTTCTCTTGATTGTCAACTTTGACACACATACACCTACCTCCTGGAGAGTGTTCTTGATCTGGCCAACTGTTGTGAAGGGTGTTTTCTTCACCAGGGAAAGAATTCTTCATTCACCCACCACAGTTGTTTTCTGTGGTCTCCCGGGTCTTTTGGTGTTGCTGAGCTCACCGGTGCGTTCCTTCTTTTTGAGAATGTTCCAAACAGTTGTTTTGGCCATGCCTAATGTTTTTGCTATCTCTCTGATGGGTTTGTTTTGTTTCTTCAGCCTAATGATGGCTTGCTTCACTGATAGACAGCTCTTTGGATCTCATCTTGAGAGTTGACAGCAACAGATTCCAAATGCAAATAGCACACTTGAAATGAACTCTGGGCCTTTTATCTGCACATTGTAATTGGGGTAATGAGGGAATATCACACACCTGGCCATGGAACAGCTGAGAAGCCAATTGTCCCATTACCTTTGGTCCCTTAACAAGTGGGAGGCACATCTGCAAACTGCTGTAAGTCCTACACCGTTCACCTGAGTTGGATGTACATACCCTCAAATTAAAGCTGACAGTCTGCAGTTAAAGCACATTGTGTTTGTTTCATTCCAACTCCATTGTGGTGGTGTATAGAGCTAAAGATGTTAGAATTGTGTTGATGTCCCAATATTTCTGGACCTGACTGTATGTATGTGTATATATAGAGATTATTATGGCACCTCTATCCTGATTGGCTTGACATGACACGGATGGGGGGGCACCAAAACGCACCTTCGCCTGACTAGACAAAAATTCTTGCACTGGCCCTGGTGGTAGCCATGTGTTTACTTCAGAAAACAGGTCCCCTGAACCCCATTGGGGATACTGGTAAACCTCAGGTTTTCCTGGATGGCCCACCCGGTCTCACAGTCTGTGCCCAAAAAGTGAAAAATATTACTTTATTCAAGATAAAGCAGAAATTACAAAATATCATATTGTTCAGAACACAAATAGAGTACAAAGAAATATATATATATCCACCAATGCATGTAAACCGTTTAATACTGCTATTACCTCACTGAAGGTGCTGGATAAGGGGTCACCCTAAGAGTATAACCCAACGTTTCAGGCCAAGGCCTTCCTCTCAGGGCTGCCAGGATGCCCCCTTATCCAGCGCCCATCAGTGAGGTAATAGCGGTATTATTCTGTTTAGGCTAGGGTCAGACGAACGCATTTTTATGTTGTCTGTGAAAAAGTGCGTTCGAACGAATGGACGTATTTTTTCACAGAATACGTGGTAGCGGTCATACTATGCACATTTTCGTCCGTGATTTTGTACGATCATCAATAAAACTCTTTTTGTGTCTGGACGTTATGTTGGCCGGACATTAGCAGCGTCTGACGTCTCCTAATCACGCACACACGCCGCTAGCGGACGCAGCGCACTCTGTACGTCAGTACCTGCGGTTTCACGTTCTCGAAAAAATGCGTTCGTTTTCCACTTGCGTTGCGCAGCCGGACTTTTGTGCGACCGTACTTCGTATATTGGCCGTCATTGCCCGGCATCTGCTGCTAGTGCGGCCGTGATTATGTGCGCCAGAACGCGCGTTCGCACTGCCTCAGTCTGACCCTAGCCTTACATGTTTTATTATAAACAGATGTGTGCTTCTTTGTACTGTATTTGTATTCTGAAAAACATATTAGTTTGTAATTTTTGCTATATCTTGAATAAAGTGATAGTTCTCTCTTTTTGTGTTCAGACCGTATTGTGTATATGTTCACTATGGGTTGAGGGCGGCTTGTTATGGTTTTTGAGCAATGATTTGGAGGCCCAGTGTACCTGCTCTGAGCAGTGTGCAGCCCAGGGGAATCGGGTTTATTCAGCCCACAGGTCCAGGTCTGTGCAGCCTGGGGAGGGGAGTCCAGCTGTGTTTACAGCCCGGGGGTGGGGGGGTCCAGCTCTGTGCACAGAGAACTCAGCAGCATTACACTGCGAAATCACACCGACTTGAATATCCTGCCGCTTTGCTTCCTCTGGCACTGGTAGCATTTTTATCCCCCTCTCTTTGTCTCTTTATATCCCCCTCTCTGTGTCTGTCTCTTTTTATCCCCCTCTCTTTGTCTCTTTTTATCCCCCTCTCTTTGTCTCTTTATATCCCCCTCTCTGTGTCTCTTTATATCCCCCTCTCTGTGTCTGTCTCTTTATACCCCCCTCTCTTTGTCTCTTTATACCCCCTCTCTTTTTCTCTTTTTATCCCCCTTTCTGTGTATGTTTCTTTATACCCCCCTCTCGTTGTCTCTTTATATCCCCCTCTCTGTATCTGTCTCTCTATATCTGTCACGTTTCCACCTTCCAGCCAGGTCCCCTGTTGGTGAGAGGGATCCGGGCCACCTCTTTCCTGTTCTGGAATAGCCGTACCACTCAGTGCCGCTCCTGGCTCCCCCTGTGTCTGTTGGGCCTGGAGGCCTCACATGTCCTAATTGACCAGTCCTGTTTCACTATAAAGATTCAAGCAGCAGAGAGGCCCGTTGCTCTTGCATGGATTCTAGTTGCTGAGAGCGCATGTGGAGTTCATGTTTCCTGGTTCCTGAGATTATTGTTCCTGGTTCCTGTGTTACTGCTTCCCACATCTTGTCTTGGATTCTTCTGATTTGATCTTGGCTTATTCCTGACTATTCTATTTGTCTGCTCCCTGAACTCTGTATATTTTGATATCTTGTGTACCGACCTCGGCCTTTCTGACATTACCTCCTGGTTCTTGATTCTTGGCTCCAGTCCTGACTATTCTATATTTGTTTCATGTTCTGTGTATTCCCAGTAGCTGTAGATCTGTGTCAGCGAGGCCAGTATAAGGACCTCATTCTTATTCAGGGTTTCCTGTCTTGCTGTTTCTTGTTTAGCCCTCGCTCTTCCTATTTCTCCCATTTCTGTTATTATTTTGTTAGGTTTCCATAGGCAGAAGATCATTCAAGGATCTTACCCCAGTTTTAGGAGAACACCAAAGAAATCTAAAGGAATCCCTATCTGTTTCAGTCTTGTTATATATCTTGTCCTGTATTCCTGTTTATTTATATCTTGCCTTGCTGTATCCTAAGATTATTGTGCTGTGGTCTGTTCATGCAGCCAGCAGCTACCCCTCAAGGGCTAAGCATCCTGAGCAAAGGGCCCTCCTTGGCTCAAGCCAAGGGCCATCGTGACAATATCCACCCTTCTTTGTGTCTGTCTCTATATATCCACCCTGTCTGTCTCGCTATATCCCACTCTCAGCTTCTCATTGTGTCCCTCTCTTTATGTCCCCCCTTTTCTCTCTTCCTCTCACATGATCACCGTGACATCAATGGTCCTTCTAGGAGGGTGCAAATAATCCTCTACCTTGAGGTTGAAGCCAATAGATCTGTAAGGTCATTGATAGAAATTATTAAAAGTGAAGGTGTTAAGTAAGTTGTTATGTCATTGGGCCTTGTGTGGGGCACACGGGCTTAATTCCCCTATCATGAAATTGATGTTCTCTGTAAATGCTGTGGAAATACTGTATCTCCAGTAGACAACCCTTCTAATGATCCCCTAAAGCAGGAGCTGGCGATCTTTAACCTCCATATGTTTCGGAACTACATCTTCCATGATCCTCAGTAACTCATTAAGATGACTGAATCCCATGGGAAATGTAGTGGAGAAAACATCTGGAATGCCAATCCCTTTCTTACGCTCTAGTAAATGAACCATGACAAAGGGTTTATTTTTAATAATAATTGACAATCAGAAAAAGGTAATTTTTAAATCTAATTTATTTATAAATTTAGAGAAAAGTAAATTTTGTACTAGACAGCATTAATTAAATATGATTAATCCAGAGAAAGGCGAAAAACATCTTGTGAAAAAATTCCTTCCTGACCCCAATAATGGCGATCGGTTCACTCCCTGGATAAGCCTCCTCCTGTTTACAGCTGCATATCACTGGAGCCGCTGCCTGAACTAGGGATGTGCGTTTCGGGTTTCGGAATTTCGGAATTTTCACGAAATTTCCCGATTCGTGTTTTCGGATGCGGCCGAATTTCCGAAAATTTTTAGATCCGAAAATGGCAGATCCGAAACGAAATATTTTCGGAATTTTCGAATGTACTTGAAATGTGTCAAATCGAAATTTATTGCTTTGAAACGAGGAGAACAGACGTTCCGAAAAAACGAAAATTTCCGAAATCACGAAAAGTCGATACAAAAACGAGCTAAGTGACACAAAAATACGAAAAATGGTCGATAGTCCGAAACCATTTACAATTCCGACAAACGAAAATTTCCGAAAATACGAAAAGTCAATACAAAAAACGAGCCGAGTGACACGAAAATACGAAAAATGGTCGATAGTCCGAAACCATTTACAATTCCGACAAACGAAAATTTCCGAAAATACGAAAAGTCAATACAAAAAACGAGCCGAGTGACACGAAAATACGAAAAATGGTCGAAATTCCGAGAAAAAATGTACACGAAAAACGAGTCGAGCCGAACCGAATCGAAACAGAAATCGGTCGAAACGAGCCAAATCGAAAAGTTTAAAAATCCGAAAAATCGAATCGAAACGAAAAAAAAATCGGTGCACAAGCCTAGCCTGAACACTCCATGCGATACAGAGAAATGATCACCTGGGAAAAAGAGCTTGCGATCTGATACAAAGGGTACAATACAGAGTTATACTGTTGCTCCATGTTAATGACTTTGCTTCTAGCTCCTCGTCTCACTCGTTATGTTGCTCCTCATTAGTAGCATATCAAGGGGAGGCCAGGAGGGCCAATGGTTGATTTTCTTATGGTATAAGTATGTATGTATATATATTTATCTATATCCAAAACAACAAAGGGAAGCACTCGGGGACTAAAACTAAAGGGTTTATTGGGTATACATTAAAAAATCTGACGTTTCGGCCCCTAAGAGCCCTCTTCAAGGAATAAAAACGCAATATACACACACAAGTATATATAGGGAGATAATGTACTCAACCCCCAATGTTGTAACGCCTCATCTTAGGCCATGCCAGAGAAAAGAACAGACCGGCCTGCTTCTGCTGGGCGTGATGCGATACTCATGTCTCATCATAGGCGACGGCTGATTTCGTTGTCATGATGAGCGCCTCATGGCCGCCATTCTAAAAATCCATGCCGCAGGTGAAAAAAGGACAGGCGTGGGACAGAAGGAAGATGGAAAAAGAAAAAAAGAAAAACCTGAAAAGAGAAAAAGGAAAAAGTGAAAAATGAAAAAGAGAAAAAGAAAAGTAGACGTAAAACTGCCAACAAACGTGCCACGTGCCTGTATAACCTCCCTACAACGCCTGGGCATGCTCCTGATGAGGTGGCGGATGGTCTCCTGAGGGATCTCCTCCCACACCTGGACTAAAGCATCCCCCAACTCCTGGACAGTCTGTGGTGCAACGTGGCGTTGGTGGATGGAGCGAGACATGATGTCCCAGATGTGCTCAATTGGATTCAGGTCTGGGGAACGGTCGGGCCAGTCCATAGCATCAATGCCTTCATCTTACAGGAACTGCTGACACACTCCAGCCACATGAGGTCTAGCATTGTCTTGCATTAGGAGGAACCCAGGGCCAACCGCACCAGCATATGGTCTTCTCACAAGGGGTCTGAGCATCTCGGTACTTAATGGCAGTCAGGCTACCTCTGGCGAGCACATGGAGGGCTGTGCGGCCCCCTAAAGAAATGCCACTCCACACCATTACTGACCCACTGCCAAACCGGTCATGCTGGAGGATGTTGCAGGCAGCAGAACGTTCTCCACGGCTTCTCCACACCCTCTCACGTCTGTAACATGTGCTCAGTGTGAACCTGCTTTCATCTGTGAAGAGCACAGGGCGCCAGTGGCGAAGATGCCAATCTTGGTGTTCTCTGGCAAATGCCAAATGTCCTGCACGGTGTTGGGCTGTGAGCATAACCCCCACCTGTGGACGTCGGGCCACTCATACCACCCTCATGGAGTCTGTTTCTGACCGTTTGAGCAGCCGCATGCACATTTGTGGCCTGCTGGAGGTCATTTTGCAGGGCTCTGGCAGTGCTCCTCCTGTCCCTCCTTACACAAGGGTTGTTGCCCTCTTACGGCCTCCTCCACGTCTCCTGATGTACTGGCCTGTCTCCTGGTAGCGCCTCCATGCTCTGGACACTACGCTAACAGGCACAGCAAACCTTCTTGCCACAGCTCGCATTGATGTGCCATCTTGGATGAGCTGCACTACCTGAGCCACTTGTGTGGGTTGTAGACTCCATCTCATGCTACCACTAGAGTGACAGCACCACCAGCATTCAAAAGTGACCAAACCATCAGCCAGAAATCATAGGAACTGAGAAGTGGACTGTGGTCACCACCTGCAGAACCACTCCTTTATTGGGGATTTCTTGCTACCTGCCTATGCTTCCCACATGTTGTCTATTCCATTTGCACAACAGTATGTGGACTTGACTGTCAATCAGTGTTGCTACCTAAGTGGACAGTTTGATTTCACAGACGTGTGATTGACTTGGAGTTACATTGTGTTGTTTAAGTGTTCCCTTTATTTTTTTGAGCAGTATATATATATATATATATATATATATATTGTATATATTCAAATGTGCTGGACTTCTTGCCACAAACGGTGAAACGGTACAGTATGCCCCCTGGTCTTCATGCTGAAATCCACAAGGTTTACGGAGACAAACGATCTAATACACAAATACAATACAGAGAATTAATGTTCCTGCTCATACAGCAAATACAAACAATCTAATACAAAAAAATACAATACATAGAATATTAATTCTATTTTGTTCCTGCTAGCAGAGCTAACAATCTAATACAAAATCAGAGAAATAATGTTTACAATCTATTCCAAAAGGTACAATACAGACAAATAATGTTCCTGCTGGCAGAATTTACAATCAAATACAAAGGATACAATACACACACATCGCCTCCAACCGGGGAGGACAGTAAGGCTTGTCAAGTTCAAGTCTCTCACCTCAACTCCGGGGAGGAGGGTCAGGCTTTGCCTCTCCAAACATGGAGGAGGATCAAGCCTCTCGCCTCAAGCCCCCAGTCACAAGCTGTGGAGGAGGGTCAGGCTTCTCGAGTTCAAGCCTCTTGCCCCAACTCTGGGGAGGAGGGTCAGGCTTCTCACATACATGGAGGTTCAAGCCTTTGGCCTCAATGCAAGCAGGGGAGGAGGGTCAGTCTTCTCACATCTTAACATGGAGGAAATTCAAGCCTCTCGCCTTAACGCAAGCAGGGGAAGAGGGTCAGGCTTCTTACCTCCAAAAAGGAGGGTGGGTTAAGCCACTCCGCCTCCAAAGAGGGTAGGTGGGTCAGACAATTTGTCTTCAGCCTTAAAGACATAAGTAAAACTGATTATTTTGTACTTTGATTACTCTTGTACAGTTCATAATTTTGATCTCTGGACTCACGTAGAGTCATCCTTCAGCAAAATTTCGTTTTCGGAATTTCGTTTCGTATGTCGATTTGTTTGGATCGATTTGAAATTAGATATTGATTTGATAATTGATAAAGGTATCAATTCGAATTTTGGATCACTAAATAAAGCCCCCAATTATTTAAATTTTGCTGTTAAAAGACAAGCTAGGGTTAAATAGTAAGCTGTCTCACAGATTTAGTATTTGAGGCAAATTAAAAGGGACAGGCTGTTTGCTGACTTGTAGTACTTGTATTGTAAGATCAATTTGATAAATTTTGGATCACTAACTAAACCCTCGATTACTCAAATTTTGCTGATAAAAGGCAACCTAGGATTAAATGTCTCTCTGCGGTATAATTAATGCAGCATATGAATCCACACACTGTGGGGAAGCATGCCTCTGCAGTATAATTAACGCAGCATATGAATCCTACAAGGAAAGAGAAGTGAAGCGCACAGCTGTACTATTTTGCATGTTGTTTCACTTACAGGACCAAGGCTAAGGCTCGCTCGGAGCTCTCCGTGGTTCTGACTATGGATGAGCCAAAACCCCGTGTTCGGTTCGCATTCGAACTCGAACAATTGCAAAAGTTCAAGTTCGGACGCGAACACGATCCGAACTCAATGCAAGTCAATGAGATCCGAACATTCGATTTTTAGAGTGCCCTCCAAGAGGGCATATATGCAAGATATTTGCCATAAAAGGTGTATGGGGGTCCGGGTAGTACCCTGGGGGACAGGAAACACGGACAAAAAGTTTAAAAAAAAAACGTTTTTAAAGGAACAGTGAGTTTTCCATGAAATAAAGGTTAAGAATAAAATCGAAAAATTCCTTCAAATATCGTGCCTAGGAGGTCCCCATAACCTGAAGTGGCGGATTTGTGGGATGTATAGAAACATTTAAAAACCAAAAAATTACATTTCAAATGACGGTAAATGGTTTTCCTTTAATCTATTCATAAACAACTGCTTAGGGCGGCAACCTGTATGAAAAGAGGAGACGTTTTAGGACACACAGAACAAGTTTAGTGATTTTTTTGGCTAAATTATGGTGAAACTTATGCAGACTTTGGATGAAAGTAACAATAGGTGCTTTAAAATTGGGCCTTTAGTGTCGGCAACAGTGCCGTCACACCGTAACCCCTCTGTGGTATTGTGGAAGAGTGCAGTGGTGGACCCTGTGGTCAAATATTAAAATGATATGAATCTGGTATAGGCGTCAGTGGCAGTGCGCCCAAATATTGTGCCTTTGGTGGCAGCAAGTGCCTTCACACCATAAGTAACCCCTCTGTGGTATTGTGGAAGAGTGCAGAGTTGGACCCTGCGGTCAAATATTAAAATGATATGAATCTGGTACAGGCGTCAGTGCACCCAAATATTTTTTTTTTTTTTTTTTAATTTACAATTTTTATTTTGCAAAATAGTCATCATACAGAGTGATATTATAAATAAACAGGGTTATTCAGAGAGCGTGAAAAGCAGGAGAATTACTGGAGAATGAAAAATTCTAGGTCAAAATAGCCGATTTGAAAAGTGAGATGAAAGGGAGAATTTTTCTGGTTTGGCTATTTTGACCTAGAATGTTTCATTCTCCAGTTATTCTCCAGTCATTCTCCTGCTTTTCACGCTCTCTGAATAACCCTGAAAGAATCACAGAGAGGCATCCAAACAGTTTGTGGAGATACACCAGAAGAAAATACAGTAAACATCTCAAAATAAAAGGGGAGCACTTCCAAGCATAAGTCAACTGTACAGCAAAAATTGGTGTATCAACAAGCCAATAAAAGGTAAGACTACCTCTGAAAGGAACAGCAAGTAATATGAATAAAACAAAAAAAAAAAAGGGAAAAGGGTAACTAATAACGAGAATCTCCAGCCAGCGACGGTGTGAGGAGAGAGAGAGAAAGGGGGAATGCAAGAGTATAGACAGGAAAAGGGAGAGAAGAGAAAAGGAATGAAAAGGAGAGGAAAAAAAAGGGGGGATGTGTATGAGTAGGGATAAAATAAATAAAGGGGGGGAGATAAAAAGCGGCAGAGGCCATTATCGTGACTTTCCCAGCTCACTCCCGGGGGAGGCCGTGGAAGGGTAATGTCACACGGCCCAGGGGGTCGAAGGCCAAGTACGGCAGCCAGAGCCATGGTACGTGCCATAGTGGCGCGCCTTGAAGCCCCCTGAAAATTGCCAAAAAAAAGGGGGTAAAAAGAGGGGAGGAGGAAGCACTGCTGCTGGTATAACGTACGTCGTTAAGGACCGAAAAGTCCCAGGTACCACACAAAAAGAAAAGGTCATCATGGGTGTGTGGGAGGGGGGGAATCAAAACTGGTGTACTCGGTTGTAAGGGAGGGAAATAAGTCGTCTCATATAATACACTACAAGAAACTGTGCCGTATCAGAAACTCGGTAATCCAAAAAGTCTTAGAGTCCAGTGGTCAAACACTGGGCCGCAAAGACCAGAGATCCATACTACAAATGCCAGCTTCAACCGTGACCCGACTCGAGGGTTCGGTAGGAATACCCAGACTGGGAAATAAAGCCCATGCCTCCTCCGGGGAAGTCACGATGTGTGGGACATTATCACGATCAATCACGAGAGATCCTGTCACCCCCCCAGCGATATCGGACCTCCTGGGCCATCACCTCCCGAAACCTCTGCCGGGCTAGGATCGTCAGAAAAGGCAAGTCCGCAAAAAGTGACAGCTGGGTGGATTCAAAAATAAATGGGGATCTTGCTTTAGGGAGAGCCATCAGGCACATTTTGACTGAGACGTCCATAGCGACCGCGATCGTGTCTCTCGGCACTCCTGCGGGAGCCGCTGCTGCCTTTCGGATGTGGAGCGCCGTGCCAAAAATCTCAGGGGCGTCTGGTGGCTGTTGCAATATATGACGGGCCACCCAATTAACGTAATCCAGAAGCGAGGAAGAAGGCTCCGACTCTGGGATCCCCCGAAAACGTACATTACACCTTCTGTGTCGAGCTTCCTCTGACTCCAGGGCTCTGGAAAGGTGGTCCACTTGAGTCTGCAGGGAATCAATACGGGTCTCCATTTTAGCCTGTGCCATTACCGTTTCTTCTACACAGTGTTGTACCGACTCCACTGAGGTCCGCAAGGTAGCGACTTCGCCCATCACCTCTTGGAGGTCCGCTCTCCAAAGGTCCCACATCTCATCTAGAATACGGCAGCCGTCACCTCTGGTAGAGGGGTGAGACTCGTCTGAGTTATCGGCCTGAGGGGACAACACAGGTGGGAGTCCAGGAGCGAGAATAGGTCCAGTCAGCGATTCTACCGCCAAGTGCGGAGGAGAACGCAAGTCCTCCCTAGTGTCTGCATCATCCACAGGAACACTCCCGGTCGTGAGTCGGGTCTCCGACCCCTCATCCCCAACCTGGGAGAAAGACCGGGACTCCACCCCTAGCAGGCCAAGGTCTGGTCTCGAGGGTGGTTCCTCGCTTTGGCTCCTCAGGCCTCCAATCATCGATTCCCTAATGTCCATCTGAAGGGAGCCCTCTGCCTTACCGGGCATCTTTCCGCTCTTCTTGCCCCATCGTGCCTCTCCTTCTAGTAAATCAGGCGGGTCGTTGTTAGGAAGCCGCGGAGGTGTCAATATGGCCACCGTCTCTTAGACCGCAAATATTGGCGGGGGCACAGGTTCCGTGTCTAGTAACCGTACAAAGTCACCGATGGTCAAGTACACCTCCCTAGTTTATCTATCAGTAACATCTAAACCCGAGAAGACCGAGATCAGTGAGGAAATCGTGTTAAAAACACCAGAAAAGTCCAGAACAGTGAGGAGCACTTCCAAAACACAACTTCCTCCGCTGAGACTCAGCTCCGCCCCCACCCAAATATTTTGCCTTTGGTGGCAGCAAGTGCCTTCACACCATAACCCCTCTGTGGTATTGTGGAAGAGTGCAGTGGTGGACTCTGTGGTCCAATATTAAAATGATATGAATCTGATAAAGGCGTCAGTGGCAGTGCACCCAAATATTGTGCCTTTGGTGGCAGCAAGTGCCTTCACACCGTAAGTAACCCCTCTGTGGTATTGTGGAAGAGTGCAGGGTTGGACAGAGTGTCTAATCGTAGCTGAATGTTAAAATTCCATACGTATATCAGTGCAAAAAAGCACTACATGCACTCAAATTAAGGACACACACAGGTTGACACGAGTCAAGCAGCATATACTTGCATGTAGCGCTTTTTGCAGTGATATACATATGGAATTTAACACTTACAGGGTTATTCAAAATGCTCCGAATTGCTGGCGAAAGGTAACTGAACGCTGAAATTCAGCGTACGGTTACCTTTCCTGGCCATTCGGCTATCCAGAGAGCAGGCAGTTCGCCAAATGTTGGCTAATTGCCTGCACATACGGTGCCTGTTCGTTGCCTGTTCGAGGGCAGTGAAATCCCCATAGAGAAGCAATGCTTCGTCTATTCAGAGAACACAAACCAGCATTGAAAAGTTGCTGAATTGCCCTGCTGCTTCCCTTTTTATTATCATTCATTGGATCTTATATGTAAATTCCAGACATTTTCGTTCTGTAGTTTCATTGCAAATAGCGTTTCACTTTTCAAACATTCAAGCGTACTGTTTTTTTTCCTTCACCTCCTTCGTCTTGCGGTGTGTCACCGAACGTGCGGTGACTTTTCGATTCTCTTTGAATAACCCTGAATATTTTTTATATGTTGATTTAAAAGGTGCATTTTCAATACAGTTATTGTTTTTGGATACCAAACATGACCAAGTTATGTGTAAAAAATAAAAATAAAAAGGTTTTTTTTCATAACGTAGCACTATTGTTCCCGTTTCAATTATAATGTGAACAATGACGCTGCACTAACTCACCTTCTCATTTCCCACAATGAAAAATTTAGTTTCTTCAGCTTTAGCTAAAATTGCGTATTTTCTCATAAAAATACAGTAACCGGTTCCCATTTCTAAGTGTTTAAACAAAAGTGCCCCATAGAATATATAACCACAAAGGCTCGGATAAAATGTAAATAAAATATAATTTTTCACGCTGTAACTGATTGAAATCTGAATGGAAATTCAAATTTTCTACATTTTTTGTTTTAGCATTCTGACATGACATGACATATACATATAATTATGATACATTATGAATCTGCTGACAATAAGGATATATATTTGTCACGGTCCTAAAATAAAACATGACTTCAAATATATATATCTAAATAATGAAAGTGTTGATGGACTTTTTTGGCCACTGAGTCAAGCGTTGTTCGGGAATCGGCTGATACAAAGTCCTGATCCGATACCGCACGACTCGTGGTCGACCCGGCTACTTGGCCGCTACAGAATGCTGGGTCATCGGAGCCTTCCCTATGAAGATACTGTGGATGTGTGCAGAGCTGCTGGCTGGTACTAAAAGCTTTGCAGCGTGAAATCTGCACCCCCCCCCCCACAGTTTCTTTCCATCACTTGCTCCTCACTGTGTGGCTTTGGCCATAGAATGGAGTGAATGGGTCAGTCACCGACTCACATCATTGTATTGTGTGGGATGTATTCAAAGGACAAAACCAGGGGGTAGATTAGTAGTCTTTTAAACTCCCTGCCTTATCTCATTAAGCTGTCAGCTCCTATCTTGGGTAGGCTGGTGAACAAAAGCCCCATGGCAGCCTTATCTAAACATTCCCTCCTCCACCTCATTAACTGTTAAATACTATATACGATAAAGCACAGCCACAAAGTTAAAAACTCACCATAAGATTTTGGTAAATGTTGCATCATGAGAAATATGGACGAAATGGAAAAAGGAGATAAAAAATATTATTTTTCCTTTTTACATGTAATTACTTCAAACAAAGAAAAAAACAGCAGCATTTGCTTTATAAGGTGTTTTATAAGGTGTTTTATAAGGTGGTTTTATTTGTAATGCACAAGTAATCTAGTTACAGCTTGTGGTAGTGTCCCTTTATGAATCAAAGTTATCTTGCAGAAAGTCCCATTAAACAATCTGGAAACCCCCACACACCCCCAAAAAAACCCAACAAAAATAAAAAATTAATAATCCTTTTATAGATCCCGACGCTAAATAAGTGGAAATTCTCCAACAGTTTGAGATTTTGATTTCTTTACCTGCAGCGTCTTTATTGCACTTCTCCACTTCCCTGCATCTTTCAAGGGGTTGAGTGAGAGCCCTGAGCTTTATACACAGTATTGTTTTATTTTTAACCATCCGTGTAATTTTTTATTATATATTTATTTGTCTTTAATCACCGCTTTTTCTATCTTTTTCCTTTTTCTTTCTGGTTTCACTCCTTGTAAATTATTTCATGTTTTCTTCCCCCTTCTTTCTTTTCCCTTTCGTTTCAAAAGGTGCGTTGCAAGAACTCAAATGTAGGCTGCTGTCAATCTTTCAACTTTTATGTTTAACCCCTTGGCTGTTGAGCCATTCCACCTCGATGTGCTGACTGAGCTCATTTTGACTGTTTTGTGCTCATCATGTTAAAACACGATTTGAAGTCAGGTTTTTTTTGTAGGACCTAGGCAAATTATGTATCTTTTTTTTCAGCGGACTTAACGGCATAGGCGTGCGCACGGGGGGTGCCGGGTGTGCCTAGGCACACCCTAATCCCATCCACGGCACACTCTGGTGGTCTCCAATGCGATCTGTGCTTGCCGCGCAGAAAGCAAAGCATGTCCCTCACTGGATTCAGGCGCTCACTAACACGTCAGAGAGTGCCAGAGGACCGTGAGAAGACGGTGCTAAGCAGGTGAGAACTGGAACCCTGCCCCACTCTGTAGCTGGCCTCGCTCTCCTTGCTTACTCCAGTCCAGGCCTCTTTGGGTAGAGCGGGCAGAATTCTGTGGCCTCACATCACCACTGCAAGGAGATATGGGGATAAAGAGTTGAGCAGGCAGCTTTAACACTATATAGGGTAGAGGATGGAAACCCCTGGCAGTGCCAGGCTGGTACTCAAATGGTTTTGCTGTATGATATCTACGGCATATTTGGTGACCCTGTCAGCCCTACACTTTGTTTAATTTTTATCACTAAGTGTACTCTGTATTTTTGGCTCAAATCCCACTTTTCTGCTTTCCTTTCCTAATGTTTCCTCATTTAGAGGCCCCTCCATATATTCAGGGTGTGGTTGGGTTGTCTTTTTAGGGGTTCCTCCATATATTCAGGGTGTGGGGGTGTCTTTTTAGGTGCCCCTCCATATATTCAGGGTGTGCGGGTGTCTTTTAAGGTGCCCCTCCATATTTTCAGGGTGTGTGGGTGTCTTTTTAGGGACTTCTCCATATATTCAGGGTGTGTGGGTGTCTTTTTAGGGACTTCTCCATATATTCAGGGTGTGTGGGTGTCTTTTTAGGGACTTCTCCATATATTCAGGGTGTGCGAGTGTATTTTTAGGGGCTCCTCCATATATTCAGGGTGTGTGGGTGTGTTTTTAGGGGTTCCTCCATATATTCAGGGTGTGTGGGTGTCTTTTTAGGGATTCCTCCTTATATTCAGGGTGTGCGGGTGTTTTTAGGGGCTCCTCCATATATTCAGGGTGTGCGGGTGTGTTTTTAGGGGTTCCTCCATATATTCAGGGTGTGCGGGTGTATTTTTAGGGGTTCCTCCATATATTCAGGGTGTGTGGGCGTCTTCTTAGGGGTTCCTCCATATATTCAGGGTGTGTGGGTGTCTTTTTAGGGATTCCTCCATATATTCAGGGTGTGCGGGTGTTTTTAGGGGCTCCTCCATATATTCAGGGTGTGCGGGTGTGTTTTTAGGGGTTCCTCCATATATTCAGGGTGTGCGGGTGTATTTTTAGGGGTTCCTCCATATATTCAGGGTGTGTGGGCGTCTTTTTAGGGGTTCCTCCATATATTCAGGGTTGTGGGGTGTCTTTTTAGGGATTCCTCCATATATTCAGGGTGTGCGGGTGTTTTTAGGGGTTCCTCCATATATTCAGGGTGTGTGGGTGTGTTTTTAGGGATTCCTCCATATATTCAGGGTGTGTGGGTGTGTTTTTAGGGGTTCCTCCATATATTCAGGGTGTGTGGGTGTGTTTTTAGGGGTTCCTCCATATATTCAGGGTGTGCGGGTGTCTTTTTAGGGGCTCCTCCATATATTCATGGTGTGTGGGTGTGTTTTTAGGAGTTCCTCAATATACTCAGGGTGTGCGGGTGTCTTTTTAGGGGTTCCTCCATATATTCAGGGTGTGTGGGTGTGTTTTTAGGGGCTCCTCCATATATTCAGGGTGTTCGGGTGTGTTTTTAGGGGTTCCTCCGTATATTCATGGTGTGTGGCGTCTTTTTAGGGGTTCCTCCATATATTTAGGGCGTGCGGGTGTCTTTTTACAGCTCCTCCATATACTCATGGTTTGCAGGTGTCTTTTTAACAGCTTCACTAACCTCTGAATTGCCCTCAACAGTGAATTTCACCATATCTGCAATTTCCAGGCAATTCGTCTATTCGCTAAGCCAAATAATGGTCAATTTGCTGCAATTCGGAGGCACCGAAATTGTCCCATAGAAGACTAATGTGTCTTCTATTCACAGAATGCTGAATTGCACCGAAATGGGTGCGTGTGTATGTGTAAATATATATGTATATTATATATGTACACACGTGCGTTTGAGCTTTTGGGTGCACACCCTAATGCAATAGGCTGCGCACGCCTATGCTTAACGGATTTAAAATATGTCATTACTGTGTGTATACGTCATGCCCGTCAGAATGCTATAACAAAAAATTTTTAAAAAATGTAATTTTCCATGCAGATTTCAATCATTTGCAGCGTGTAAAATTATTTTTCTGCATTTTATCAAACAAACCTTTGTGGTTATATATCCTATGGGTTACTGTCCTTAAAAAAAAACCTAGAGCCTGTTACTGCGTTATTCTAAGAAATAATGCAATTTTAATCAAAACTGAATTAAATTAAATGTTTCTCTTGTATTTTACTGTTTTATGAATAATATGACAATCTATAAACACTGAACTTGCTCCTTGAGTGGGAAATAAGAAGGTGAGTGTAACTGTCAAGGCACATGTTGTTTTCTTTTAGATATGTGTTCTCCCTTGCATGTTTAAAGGTACGGTTTCCTTTAAGTGGGCTTTGTGATGTATTGGGTAGGAGGACTCACTCTAGCTTCCAGAGTATGGGAACTAGCACTTACAGGTTTCAAAGCTGCTGCAGCTGCTGGAGAAGAGAGCTCAGTGTGTTGCATAACTCCTCATAAGAACTTTATCTGGGGGGGCGTGGCCGGCGGCGGATCGAGACGGACGTGTGTGAGTGGAGCTCTGATCCCCCTTCCCATATACACGGATTTTAAGGCACGTTTGGATCAGGCTACCTGCTTATAAACGATCCTCAGTCGTCGACCATAAGGTGGAGATACTCCGGAGCCTGCTGGGATTCCCCCCTCCGAACCTGCGATTGGTGAGAGGGCCGCTGTGCTGCTCTCTGCTCGGACTGCTGGTGGCCATCTTGGGGCCTGGTGTTGGTGCGCTTTTCCTGACCTGCACTGAGTTGCAGTCTCACTGGATGGGGAAGAAATCTAAAGCGGGTGGAACGGGGGAAGATCCCGGTACCCCCGACATCCGAATTTCACTTAGCGGGGGCCTGGGGCAGAGGTTGCCGCTACACTCGGCGCTTGACCCGGGGGCTCAGCGGGTGGCAGAGGAGGTGGCTGTCCCTTCCGTCTCCTACGCAGCACCATCAGGCGAGGAGGAAGATGCGCTTCCCGCCACTAAAGGGGACATACGCACCCTGTTGGAGGATGCCAGGAAGGCATGGCAGGCGGACTTTGAGTCACTCGGGGCGGCTGTGGAGAAGACACGGACCCAGGTGGAAGACCTCCGGGAACACACGCAAGTGGTGGAAGACACACAGGCTGCGGCCTCCACATCTTTGCGCGCACTACAAGCACAGGTTAGCAGTCTGCACTCGGCCGTGGTGGCACTGGAGACGAGACACAGGCAACGGAATGTGAAACTACGTGGAATACCAGAGACAGTCCCGGACTCGGAACTGCTGCAGTATACCACACGATTCCTGGAGACAGTGCTCAGTTCCTCGGAACCTCTTAGGGACCCTGTCCACGTGGCTCTACGTGTACGAAAGGCTGCCATGGCACCCGCGAAGGCATCTGCGACGTTCTCATCACCATGTGAGACATCACCCAGCATTCTTCATTGTTCCGGGCTGTGAGAAACATATCTACGGTCCCTTTCGACAGAGCCAATATCGCAGTTTACCGAGACGTCCCCTTTTGGTGTTAGCTGCCCGGAGACAATTTAGGCCGGCCACGGTCACTCTCCGTACTCATGACATAAGATATACATGGGCACCTCTGGCTTCCTTATAATTTCCCCACCTGATGGACGTGTACTTATGGCTAATACGCTGGAGGAGGCTGAGGGACATCTTCGCTCCCTGGGACTGCTTTCCGTACCTACAGGTCTGCCTGTAGTGACCCAGCCTGCTGACTCTCCCCTACCCCCGGGTAATCCGGTCTGAGTTGGGATATTCAAATGGCCCCGGGATGACACACTGTTCCTAACTTAACCCCTGAGTAAGGCTTCTGTCTCACCCCTGCAACGTTCCTTTTTGGAGTTATTTCTGTTACATAAAGACGCATTTTGTTATTACAAGAGATTATTATATAGTTTTCCCGACTGCTGTTGTTTATACCCCCCCCCCCGGTTGAGTCTCTCATTTGCTTGGTGCTTGACTTGCTGCTCATGGTGACCCCACTCCCTCCCCTCCTCCTTTTTTTTTTTTTTTTTTTTTTTGGGATGTCTCGGGGCGTGCCACCATGGCAGTGCTTGCCATGATTGGCCCTCGAGCCCCTGGGCTCCGTGACATATTCCCTCCATGGCCTCCTCAGGGAGTGCGCCAGGAGCGTCACGGCAATGGCCACTATATTTCTCCCACCTCCCCCTTTTTCCATCTTCTCTCTCTCTTACCTCCTTTTTCACCTCTTTTCACTTGGGTCACCATCCTCGTAACATGAACCAACTAGCGCTGCTCTTTTCCCAGTCACCCTTCGTTTATTTTTGCAACGTATAATGAGTCAGGCCCTGCGAGGCCTTCTTTGTTGGTCAGCTTGTGACACATTCTTCTTCAATAAAAAAATTTTTGAAATACAAAAAAAAAATAACTTTATCTGCATGTGGTCTAAGAGAAACATAGAAAAATGTCGGCAGATAAGAACCTTTCCAGTCTTCTGAGACGACTCCCGTTAGCAAGGATTGGTTAAATAAATCTGTTAACGGTTTTGCTATTACAACACTGAGCTCTTTTAATAATTTAGGGTGGATCCCATCAGGCCCCATTGACTTATTTGTCTTTACTGTTCTACAGCTGCTGTAGAATCTCCTCCTCTGTAAACTGATATGTAAATGTCTCGTTAGTGTTTCCTCCTAACTGAGGTCCCTTTCCTTTCTTTTCTTCTGCAAAGACTGAACAAAAATATTCATTGAGGCAGTCAGCGAGACTTTTATCCTCTTCTACATACCTTCCTTCCTTTGTTTTTAATCTAACTAATCCTTGTTTTACTTTTCTTTTCTCGTTTATGTATCTAAAATATGTTTTGTCCCCCTTTTTTACTGACTGAGCTATTTTCTCTTCTGCGTGTGCTTTGGAAGCTCTTATAAATTGCTTTGCCTTTTTCTGCCTAATCTTATAGGTTTGCCTATCTTCTTCACTCTGAGTTTTTTTATTATTATTGAATGCTGTATTTTTGTTCTTCACTATTTTGGCCACTTCTGCAGAGTACCACAGTGGTTTCTTCCCTTTTTTGTTTTTGCGAACAAGCCGATTGCAATTGCCTGTGGCCTTCAATAATGCTTCCTTTAAATAATCCCATTTCTCCTGGACTCCCTTTAAACTCCTCCAGTCTGATAATGACTCCTTCACACAAAATCTCATTTTAGAAAAATCTGTTTTTTTAAAGTCTAAAACTTTTGTTTTGTGTGGTGCGGCTCCATCCCTGTTCTTATATTAAACCATACTGACTGGTGATCACTAGATCCCAAATTTCCACCTACAACAACGTCCAATACCAAACCTCCATTTGTGTTAGAGATAATCCCAGTAGGGAGTTTAGAATATTTGTACTCCTGGTGCACCCAGCTGTTTTGGTTTTCCAGTTCACATCAGGAAGATTAAAGTCCCCCATGATAATAACTTCCCCCCTTCATTGCCATTTTGGCTATTTCCTCAAACAGCAGATTATCTAGCTCTTCTACTTGTCCAGGGGGTCTATAGATCACACCTACACGAGCTACTGTATGATTGTCAAATGTTAGCGTAACCCAAACTGACTCTATGTTCACCTCGCTCACTTTTATTTGGTTAGTTTTTATGTTGTTTTTCACATACAGGGCCACTCCTCCTCCTTTCCTACCTTCTCTGTCTTTTCTATATAAAGAGTACCCCGGTATTGTTATGTCCCAGTTATTTTTCTCACTGAACCATGTCTCAGTAACCGCCACTAAATCTACTTTTTCAGCTGCCATCATTGCCTCCAGTTCATTGATTTTATTGCCTAAACTGCGAGCATTTATAGACACGACTCTGAGCTTGTCATTTTTTTCCCCGCATGTTGCTTGCACCATCCGATTTAGTTTTGGGGGACAATCAGGCAGATTGTTTTTTACCCTTTTGTCCCCCCTCCTAGTTTAAATATTTCTTTGTGAAACCTTTGAACTTCTCACTGAGAACATATGTTCCCCTACGAGTAAGATGCAA
Source organism: Leptobrachium leishanense (assembly GCA_009667805.1). NCBI lineage: Eukaryota > Metazoa > Chordata > Amphibia > Anura > Megophryidae > Leptobrachium > Leptobrachium leishanense. The sequence goes on along the minus strand of CM019064.1, from coordinate 19,686,611 downwards.
ACCATCTTTTTTATACAGTTCCTTTCTGCTCCAGTTAGAGCTATCATGGGACACAAAGCCAAATCCTTGCTCCCGACACCATTCCCGAAGCCACAAATTAAATTCCCTATTGCGCATCTGCCTATCCTGAATGTTATGCACAGGCAAAACTTCAGAGAATGACACAGTGGACGCAATCTGCTGTATTTCACCTCCAAGAACACAAAAATCTTCCTTAATCTCAGAAACCTCATTGCTATCCAAGTCATTTGTCCCTAGATGGACTAGAACATCCACTTCCCCTTGCTGCTTTGCTTGTTTGACAATATTGAGAATACGTCTCTACGAGCAGTAGCCCCAGGAAGACATCTCACCAAACCACTACTCTCCAGCTCAACACCTCTTATGATAGAATCACCCAGCAACAATTGCCTTCTATCATGTCCCACCTTTTCCTTTTTGTTCTTGGTTGCAGTCCTGCATACCTTAGGCATAGGGGATGGTGGTTCCTCAACTATGGTGTCTGAGCCTACTTCCGTCTCACCACTACACTCTGAAAGTGCCTCAAAAGAATTAAGAAGAGCCACAGACTGTGGGACATGCCTTCTATCCACAACTTTAAGTCTACCAGATCCTACAGTAGTCCATCTGCCGCTCCTAGGAGGCCTCTGTGGCAGTGGCTTTGTAACAGTCATAGCCATAGCCTGAGGTGCACATGGTAATTTACCTCTGTATTTGTTTATATTATAATGCTTTATATCACTTTACATGGACAATGTTATCTGTTAATGATGTAACTGGATTTATCAGATTTCTGTTGGAAAGATATGTTCATTTTGCAAGAGAGACTTGTAAAGGACTGTGTTTATGCATATGTATATTTTGAACATTACTTGGTTTTATTTCTTGTAGTTTTCACAGTGTCAGCTAAAAAGTAAGAGACAGAATAAAAGAGGAAAAAGACATCTGTGTGAAGCATTTCTTTAGACCTGTGCAGCTACTGTGAGTAATGGTAGTGGCATTGTTCTTTTATACTTGACGTAGAACAAAAAAAAGAAAAAAAGGTTGTTTTTGTTTTTAATTTTTTCATTATTTTTTGTTCTCCATGTACATGTTAATGTTTGGTATCACTAGAAAGGCTAGACCCTGACCTGTCCCATAACTCCTCGGTTGACCATTAGTGGGGTAAAGAATGCAGGCACAGGGGTCACACAGGCATCGGTCTCTTCTCACAACTGTGCGGCGGTTTGTGTTTTAGATGGACCAATGCATAATAACTCATTGCATCACCTCTCTATTTGCTCCCAGTGGGAGAAATGAGAAGGGGTATTAGAGCAGTAGCATTGTTTACTTTATAGCTAAAAGCAAATTATGCCAGTGACAATAGACAGGGGAAAAAGGAAATTTTGCATTTCATTTTTTATTTTATTTTTTTACAGTAAATCAGAGCTTTCCAAACATTTCGTGTTGGTGACACAATTTTTAGACACTCATCATTTTGTGACACAGTAATTCCGTTTAACCGGCAAACTCTGTTTAACCGGCAAACTCTGTTTAAACTAACTTGTTATAATAGATACAGACCCGCATTGTCACAACGAAATATATGCGGATACAACATATCTCATGAAACCATTTCATTTATGTTTTTTAAATATATGATTTTTAATTATTTTTATTATTGTTATTATCAACTGATTATTAATACTCACACGCTGTCCCCCCTTCTGTGCACATTATTTCCCACTTTTCCATTATCTTCCTCGCTACCCCTTTCCATCCTCTTCCTCTCTTTCTCACCTTATCGTGTCCATTTTCTCCCCCTCCTATATTTTCATGTAAATTCTCCCCGTTCCTAGTCCATTTCCCCCTCTTTATCATGTTCATCTCCCTCCATCCTTTTCAAGTTAATGTCCATCTCCCTCCATCTTTATCATGCTCATCTCCCTTTTATCATGTCAATCTACCGCTCCTGCCCTGATCTCTCTCCGGCTCTCCTGGATCAAGTCACTGACTATATCTCTGCCATCACGAATTGAATGTCTTCCCGCTTCCTTAAACTCAATCTTGCCAAAACTGAAATTCTCGTTGTTCCTCCCTCCAAGAAAAACTCAATGCCACCTATCTCTTTACGAGTAAATGGAGCACTTATTAGCCCGACGCCTCAAGCTCACTGCCTTGGTGTCACTTTCGATTCTGACTTAACGTTCTCCTCCAACATCCAGGCAGTGACAAAATCCTGTTATTATCAACTCAAGAACATTGCCCGCGTCCGCCCCTTTCTAACACAAGATACCGTGAAGGTGCTAGTTCATACTCTTTTCATTTTGCGGCTTGATTACTGCAACTCGCTCCTTATTGGCCTCCCCAACGCCGTATTGCCCCTTTGCAATCTGTAATGAATGCAAGTGCCAGGCTTATTTTTCTCACAAGGCACACCTCGCGTACCTCCCGCTCTGCCGGTCCCTCCATTGACTTCCGGTTTCAGGATGCAGTTTAAAATACTGATGCTCACGTTCAAATCGCTCAATGACTCAACCCCCCTTACATGTCTTCGTTACTCCGCAAGCACGTCCCGTCTAGACAACTCCAGTCGGCAGCTGTCCTCCGTCTACACACCTGCACTGCCAACTCTCACCTCCAAGACTTCTCAAGAGCAGCTCCGGCCCTATGGAATGATTTACCTCGCCCTATCAAGCTCTCGCCTAATCTTCAAGCCTTCAACAAATCCCTCAAAACCCATCTCTTCAGATTAGCGGATGCAACTCATCCCTCTGTTCACCTACTCCCACATAATTGAAGTCGCTTTCATTGCCCCACCATTCCCGAACCACTGGCACTATTGATCCTGACATCCAGTAAAATTCCCCTTGTAGTCCTCAACCCCAATCCCTCTAGACTGTAAACTCCTATGAGCAGGGCCCTCTACACCTAGGGCTGTATTACAAAGCTGGTGCTAACTTAACCAGAGCTGTTGTAAACTTAACAACTCCATTGACTATTATGGCTCTGGTAAATTTACAACCACTCTGGTTAATTTAGCACCAGCTTTGTAATACTGCCCCTAGTGTTTCCATCCTATGTCCATTTATTTGTATCTTGTTCCATTTTGGTCACTGTACAGCGCTGCAGAAACTGTTGGCGCTATATAAATGATGATGATGATAATAATAATAATCTCCATCTCCCCTTTATCATGTACATCTCCCATCTCCCTCCATCCTTTTCATGTTTATCTCCCTCTTTATCATGTTCCTCTCCCCCTTTTTCATGTTCATCTCCCCCTTTATCATGTACATCTCCCATCTCACTCCATCCTTTTCATGTTCATATCCCCCTTTATCATATACATCTCCCATCTCCCTCCATCCTTTTCATGTTCATCTCCCCCTTTATCATGTACATCTCCCATCTCACTCCATCCTTTTCATGTTCATCTCTCTTTATCATGTACATCTCCCATCTCACTCCATCCTTTTCATGTTCATCTCCTCCTTATCATGTACATCTCCCATCTCACTCCATCCTTTTCATGTTCATATCCCCCTTTATCATATACATCTCCCATCTCCCTCCATCCTTTTCATGTTCATCTCCCCCTTTATCATGTACATCTCCCATCTCACTCCATCCTTTTCATGTTCATCTCCTCCTTTATCATGTACATCTCCCATCTCACTCCATCCTTTTCATGTTCATCTCCTCCTTTATCATGTACATCTCCCATCTCCCTCCATCCTTTTCATGTTTATCTCCCTCTTTATCATGTTCATCTCCCTCTTTATCATGTTCATCTCCCCCTTTATCATGTACATCTCCCCCTTTATCATGTACATCTCCCATCTCCTATCCTTTTCATGTTTATCTCCCTCTTTATCATGTTCATCTCCCCCTTTATCATGTTCATCTCCCATCTCCCTCCATCCTTTTCATGTTCATCTCCCCCTTTATCATGTACATCTCCCATCTCCCTCCATCTTTTTCATGTTTATCTCCTGCTTTATCATGTCCATTTCCCCCTTTATCATGTTATGTGGTGATACCACCCAGCCAGTTTACTTTGGAGTGAGAGGTAAGGACACGAGGGATGACCAAAGATACACAGACCTACGTTTTCCTTCTTTAAAAGTCATGTCGACATGGCTACCCCCGGACTCTGTGCATGGATCAGAGCAAGTAAATTACAGGAATGAGAATAGCAGGGCTTTACTTGAGATCCCTTGGCCTGTCATGGTTATCAGAAGAACTCTGTTCAATATGGCTGCCATATGAATGTCTTTGTAGACACTTCATGAAAAGTTTAGCAGCTATCTTTCTTTCGTATGATGTGGTCATCACATATTCAGTGTGACGGAGACTGGGAAAACTGGTCAATGGAACCCGCCTAAAGGAGTGCTGGTGTCTTGAATGGAGGGGGGAACACATGCCCCTATTTAACGCACAAGGTGCACTGAATGGTTGTACTCATATCTCCTAAACAGGCTACATTGTAGTGCGAGGGAGGGACACAAGGGAGGACCAAATAATACCCAGGCCTAGGTTTTCTTTCTTAAAAATGCTGTTGACATGGCTACCCCCGGACTCTGTGCAAGAATCAGACCAATAGGTCTATTCAAAGAAGGGTGAAACTCCGGAGAATGACTTGAGAAGTGAAAATTCTAGGTCAAAATAGCCAAACCATAAAAATTATTCCATTTATCTCACTTTCCAAATCAGCTATTTTGTCTAGATTGTTCTCTTCTCCTGCCAGTTCTCATGGTTTTCACCTTTCTCTGAATAACCCTGTAAGTAAATAACAGGAAATGAGAATAACAGGGCTTTACTTGAGGTCCCTTGGCCTGTCCTGGATATTGGATGAAGTCAGTTCAATATGACTGCCATGTGAAAGTTTTCATAGACACTTCATGACCAGTTTAGCAGCCATTTTTCTTTCCTTCGTATTATGTGATCATCACACATTCAACAGTGAAGAAAACTGGAAATAATTGCTAATGACACCGTCTTAAGGGGTTCCGGTGTCTTGACTTGGAGGGGAAACGTATACCCTGATTCGACTATCGAGGTGCACTGAATGGTTGTGGTGATACCACCCAGCCAGGCTACATTGTAGAGGTAAGGATGCAAGGGTTGACCAAAGATACCCAGGCCTGGGTTTTATTCTTAAAAATCATGTTGACATGGCTAGCCCAGACTCTGTGCAGGGATCAGAGCAAATAAATAACAGTAATGAGAATAACAGGGCTTTACGTGAGGTCCCTTGGCCTGTCCTGGATACCATAGAAACATAGAAAAATGTTCGGCAGATAAGAACCTTTTGGCCCATCTAGTCTGCCCAATTACATGGATACTTTACCTGGATTTATCTTTTGTTTAGGATAGCCTTATGCCTATCCCATGCTTGCTTAAATTCAATTACTGTTTTGGCCTCTACCACTTCAACTGGAAGACTGTTCCATGTATCCACCACCCTCTCAGTAAAATAATGCTTCTTGATGTTACTTTTAAACCTTTGCCCCTCTAATCTAAGACTATGTCCTCTTGTTTTGCTACTTTGTTTCCTTTTAAATATACTCCCTTCCTCTACCTTGTGGATTCCCTTTACGTATTTAAATGTTTCTATCATATCTCCTCTGTCTCGTCTTTTTTCCAAGCTGTACATGTTAAGATCATTAAGCCTTTCCTGGTAACTTTTCTCCTTCAAGCCGTACACCATTTTAGTAGCCCTTTAGAAGACCCCTGTTCAATATGGCTGCCATGTGAAGTCAATGAGGGGGCGGAGTGGTTTCATTGCACCCAAACTTTAACTATAGTGGCAGCAGTACCATCTATGTGTATATAATTCTATGCTCTGTAAGTTAAATGTAACGGCTTAATATGTATATGCATGTGTTTATGAGCATACTTCAAAATAAGAGAAACCTCAATGTATTTAACATTTTATAAATAAATATGTAATTTGTAGCCATGCGAGCCATGGATTTAAAATTCTGCACGATTTATTTTCAGACATAACGACTTTGACGAGTCAATAAAATACGAACAACATGCACAAATGATCATGGGTAAATATAAATTATTTTATTAAAAAATATTTCCAAAAAAACTGAAAAGGCCATAAATAAATATATGTAAAGACCCTAGCACATTGAGTCATACAAATTATGACATTAATGCATTTCAGTGCAAACATAAGAGAGAAAAGACAATACAAACATCATAAAGTGGATGGACAATCTCTGGTCTTGTACCTCAAAGATAGTCTATCTATACCCTTCTCATCCCTGTACGTTATGCATTATATTTTCATTTTAAAGATAGATGAAAGGGGAGTAACCCCTTCACAACCAAGAGTGTACTTGATATTCAAAAGCACCTACTGGCCAAGTATACTCGATATGGGCCAATTCCGAAGCAATGCATAGGAATTTTGTTTATTGCCAACAAAATTAATTTACAAATGGGCTCCAGGATGTCCCTCCAAATGTTTTAGCACTTGGGCATGACATCCGAGGTGCTGAATCCGTTTGGTCAGCTTTTTCTTCAAGGAAAAATGGTGCCCAAGCTGTATTATAAAATTGTAGTAACGTGTTGAAGCCAGCAGATGGCGCCAACCAGGGCAGGCCCAAGACACTGTGCTGCCTGGGTCCAAGGGCAAAATGCCCCCCCCCCCAATAAAACATGTGCCATGTATGAGCGTATCATAGAATTCCACAGCAATAAAACTCACAGTAATGTGTGGTGTGTATGAGTGTATCACAGAGCTCCACAGCAATAAAACTCACAGTAATGTGTGGTGTGTATGAGCGTATCACAGAGCTCCACAGCAACAAAACTCACAGTAATGTGCCGTGTGTATGAGCGTATCACAGAGCTCCACAGCAATAAAACTCACAGTAATGTGCATGTTGTATGAGCGTATCACAGAATCCACAGCAATAAAACTCACAGTCAGTAATGTGTGGTGTGACTAGTTGAGGCCCAAAATGCTGCCCCTGGCAAAGTGCTGCCTGGAGCCATGGCTCCATCTGGCCCCATATACAGGCCGGCCCTGGCGTCATCTGTCTATCAAATAGTACGTACAATCAAAAAATTAGTTTTTGAGATTTTGTAGCACGTTTTCGAAGCACTGCTAAGTGATTTTCCATAAAGCCGCTGAGTCCTGGCAGTGCTTTTATGAAACACTACTTGGTACTGAAGGTGCAATATGTGCAGCCAGGAACAAGTACACGTCCTTAGATGGAAACAAGGAAACAGCAGGACCATTTCTACAGTCAAACCTCTTTAAAATTAATGAATTTTTTTTTTAATGAAAATGAGAAGCATAAGCAAAAAAAATAATAAATATTACAGCTTAAAAATCACACACATTAAACTATCCTATAAATACCTAGCAGCGAACACATAATGGATTAAATAAAACTGCATTATCTTCTTGTAATCTCTCCATACTGCATCACATTCACAATGTGCAAATAGCTGCCCTTTTCACAAGCTTCATTATATTCAAGATCTGCTTCATATGTTTGGCAGCTGAACACACATAAGATGCACCGAGTAACAAGGAAATGTTTCCACTAAAGAGGGATATTGGCAAAAAAGCTCACGCAGGCAGACTGCTATTACACTGTATATTAGGCTGACGGGGCTAACAGTGCATTACAATACACATTTGAGACTAGATTCCTTTGGATTTAATAGACATTCCTCAATTATATTTATTAGACATCCCCACACCTGGATTTATAAAATATTCCATCCATTGTATTTATTAGACACCCCCCCCTTTGGGTTTATTAAACAGTCCCCACATTGGATAAATTAGACATTCAACCATTGGTTGAATGTCTAATAAATCCAATGGTTGAAGGTCTAATAAACTCAATGGTTGAAGGTCTAATAAACCCATTGGATTTATTAGACATTCAACCATTGGGTTTATTAGACATTGCCCACATTGGATTAATTAGACATTCAACCATTGGATTTATTAAACATTCGCCACATTGGATTTATTAGACATTCAACCATTGGATTTATTAAACATTCGCCACATAGGATTTATTAGACATTCAACCATTGGGTTTATTAGACATTGCCCACATTGGATTAATTAGACATTCAACCATTGGATTTATTAGACATTCCCCACATTGGATTTATTAGACATTCAACCATTGGATTTATTAAACATTCGCCACATTGGATTTATTAGACATTCAACCATTGGGTTTATTAGACATCGCCCACATTGGATTAATTAGACAATCAACCATTGGATTTATTAGACATTCCCCACATTGGATTTATTAAATGTTTCCCAATTATATTTATTAGACATTCTCCAATTATATGTATTAGATATTCCCCACATTGGATTTATTAGACATTTCCCACATTGGATTTATTAGACATTTCCCACATTGGATTTATTAGACATTCCCCACATTGGATCTATCAGACATTCATCCATTGGATTTATTAAATGTTCCCCAATTATATTTATTAGACATTCAACCATTGGATTTATTAAACATTCTCCAATTAGATTTATTAGACATTCAACCATTGCATTTATTAAACATTCTCCAATTAGATTTATTAGACATTCAACCATTGGATTTATTAAACATTCACCTGTTGAATTTATTAGACCTCCCCCTATTGGATTTATTAATTAAACAATCCCCCATTTTATTTAGCAGACATACCCCCTTTGGATTTATTAAACATCCCCCTATTTTATTTGACATCCCCTCCCCCATTGAATTTATTAATTAGACAAGCCCCCATTGTATTTGTAAGACATTCCCCCTTGGATTTATTAGACATTCTTGTATAGAATTTTCCAAACCCTTCAATTAAAATGCACTGAATTTTTGAAGCAATAAATTGAGATAAGGATGATATGAATCTTATTTCTTGTTTTTGATATATTGATTTATTTTTAGAACGTAAGGTTTATTTTGATACCAAAGCTCTTTATTATGTTTTGGTTGACAATACCATGGTGTTTTTTTTGTATTTAGTTATGAAGCTTATTTACTGCCAGTCATTTGGAGTATAAACCAATTTAATAGAGTTTTGTCCAATATTTAAAAGTACAAAATAAATTAAAAATATATTTAAAAATGTAAAAATAATAAATATCAAATTGAAACAATATAAAAAATCCTTTGTATTTTTTTGTAAGAAACTTTTTTCAAAACTTTTTTTTCTGTCCAGTTTATCAAAATCAAAACACCTCATGAAATTTTGAACGAATAGCTCATTGTGGAAAAGAACAGGCGCACAACATTTTGCACAACCAGCGTTTGCTTCATGCGTAATATCGGAAAACGAGCAGGAGATAAATCAATTTGCAGACAGTGAGTCAGTTATTATTTGGTCAGTTATAAAGCTGAAATGTTAAATATGTCTCCGTGCATGAGAAAACAAAAGATAAGTCACTCAAAGAAAATCCAGTTACATGTTCCATATTGATAAATACATATTTACACGTCAGGCTGTCATCTACGTAGTGAAGGCAGAGCCTTAATGTTGCATAGTTCAAGGTAAAAGCAGAGCTACATAGCTGCTGGGGATCTGGCAGTCTGGTCATAGTTCACGTTAGAATATTCCGGAAATGTAGCCCAACTATGCAATTCTAATAGCAAACAATATCACAGAAATGGCAAATGGAAGTCAACTAGTCATAAAAATGAAAACAAAGCAGGTATTGGGTTGGTATCTACCATCAATGCAGTGGTCAACATCAAAAATAATATATGTACAAACAAGAAGCAGGACCAGCAGGTCACCCTTGAGACACAGAAAGAAGGTGCACCCGGAGGAGTCATCTCCCACAGCTAAAAGTCCACAAGCAAAGCAGGGATGGGCAATAACAGGGTTTAGGAGACCACTGAGAACAGACAACAGCACTATTGGCCTGTCCTACAGTGGGTCCCCACTTAGGTCTCATAAGGCTTTGGCTCAATGGTGCCATTACAACTCCATATAAAAATCAGACGCTATCACCATGAAAAGCTGTCCAGAACTGAAATGCCAAGGTAGTCATCTTCATGAGAGGTGTAGCAACCCCTGATGATCGTTTCGGCCTTGGTCTCATCAAGAGGGTTTAGCTCACATGTGTCTTTAGGCAACTCAAACAAAAGGTCCATGTCCGGATTGCCTTGTAGACTTCTAGCGAGCAAAAATAAGGTTTGCGAGATCGCTGAGAGCAGGCAACTGCAGTAGTAGCCTGCCCTACGGCGGGTCCTCACTCAGGTCTCATACAGTTTTAGCTTGATGGTGCATTACTGAGAAGGAAGGCTATAACATATGCAAATCAGACACCCAGAAAGGGCGGCCAGAGCTGAAATGTCAAGGCAGCCTCCTCTGCACAAGAGGAACTTCATAACAGAGATCCCTCTAGACATCTTGAGCTTGGGGTACATGTACACTAGTAGTGAGCAAAGCAAGGATGTGGGAGATTGCTGAGAACTGGCAACAGCCAATGTTGGAAGACTGAGTGGCCTCTCGGTCTTTGCTTGTGGACTATGTCAAAAATAATTGTTTGACGTTAAAAGTCTAAGTCAAACTTCAACGAGGTGCGTTGGATAAATCTTGGGCAGTACACCTAGCCTATATACCTTATTATTCAATCACGGGAAACCTTCATGCTATTTCCGAAGCCTACCTTATTTAGGGGGATTTCAACGATACCAGTCAAGTAGTAAATTTGCCAAGCTCTACCTATCCCAGGGACCTCAGATTCCCCAGGCAGTGATTGACACACCTAGTTAAACCTGTTCACTGCCTTTGTTTAAGAAACTAGCTAATGGAAGTTTAACGGAGATCAAATCATTGCTTTCCAATGAACAAGATCCAGCAATGAATACTGAAAATGCCTATTTTGCAAATATCCCTTTAAATCAGTGGTTCCAAACCACTGTGTCCCTTTATACCTTAGCTATAATAAAAACCCTGAGTATGAGCATTTGTGCAATTTCACCCATGATTTTGCCAACATATGGCTTGATTTCATTTGGCTCGATGACCAAAAATTCCTGATTTTTCTCCTGCAAGTCGGGTAATTTTTCGATTTTGCAAACTTAATTCAGAGCACTAATGGAAATATCAACTTTAGCAAATTTCTCAACAACAGAATTATCAATGAAATATCATGGAATAAAAGGGGTTGATACATGGAATTTCAGGTAGGATAACAGAGAAAATAAGACAAAAACACTTACTGAAACCTGAAATTTTCAAACAGGCATGCGCAGTAGTGAAACTCTATATGATACTGTTCAAAGATATGCTTTTTCGGTTGTTGCACCGACCAAATATTTTCGGAACAGCAGTATTTTTTGAGTTGCAGCAATGGCTGAATATTTTCCATTGAAATCAAGCAATATTTTGAAAAGAATGTTGGTTGAAACAAGATATTTTCAAAAAACCAGTCTAATGAATTAAATCAAAACCCAAGGTTTCTACTACAAGCCCAGCGTAAAGTTGTGGGCAGTAGCTCGAACAAATGCTGCTAGCAGACTTCCAGTGGAGCTGTACGTCAAGCACTGGAATTTGAATGCCAAGGTATAATGCCACTGGAGGAACGGATCACTGTTAATTATTCTCATTTTGGACACCATTAGACTTATGTCACTATGATAAATTCAGTAGTGCAAACATGGAAGAAGAACACCAGGGGAACTGAAGACCTCTGTGTGTTTCCTACAGTCAAAAGGAGGTGTAAAACACTGCTAAAAACCTGTCCAGAATATATTCTAGGAGTGTTTCTTGACCGACAATCAGGCTTCTTAGAAGGGATGTGCATGGCTGAAAAATTTGTTTCGTTACGTTTTTAAATAATTTTGTTTTCAGAATTTCGTTTCGTATTTCATTTCGGATCAATTTGAAATTTCAAATCTATTTGAATTTCATATATCAATTCGATAGTTGATATCAATTTGAATTTTGGATCACTAGATAAATCCCTAATTAAATCAAATTTTGCTGTTAAAAGAAAAGCTAGGGTTAAATTTTAAGCTGTGTCACAGATTTAGTATTTGAGTCAAATTAAACAGTGAAACAAAATTTAATTTGTTTCATAAAGTCCTTTGCTGACTATTACTTGTATTGCAAGTTAAGATCAATTCGATAGTTGATATCAATGCGATTGTTCATTTCAAATTCAATAGTTGATATCAGTTATTCAAATTTTTCTATTAGGATGATGACACAGTGTGAAATTAAATAAATTCGTTATATATCGTATCGTTTCAAATTCGTATCGTATCGATTCGTTATTCGGAAGTACTTCCAAATACGAATTATCAAATTTCGTTCCAAATTCTGAATTTTTCCGAAACGAATGCACATCTCTACTTCTTAGGTCCTATGACTGTTTGTGTAATTTAACTCCCTGATCTCAATGCGTTTTTATGATTGTACTCTTGCCCTTTTTTTGGAATAGCCAAAACGTAAGTTTGCCTCTTTTAATTGTTTGACGGCGGCTACATACTGTAGACACTGACAGATGTCACTTTCTGCCGGCCTTCTGGTAAATTGCATGATTAGGGTTACAAAACCTCTCTCTAAAAAAAAAATTTAAAAGCTTGTAAGCATCAGTTTGTCTAACCAAGTTCGACTAGAAAGTAGAACCATGCATCGCATGTACATCCAAACAACCAGTCAAATGTGACATATATATATGTGTGTCTACTTCAATATTATGATGATATCTACAGATAAACATGGCTAGATTGAGACAAATGGAGCATGGTTTACACAGACACCTTAAAAGTATGGATAACGTTATTAAAGACAGTGGAAGCGTTTAGAGTTTTGGGGTCAAAATTTGGGTTTAGATATGGACAGTTAAATGGTGTTATAAATCAAAACATGTTAGTCACTGAGGGGGACTTCAGGCTCAGGTTAATTTTTATAAAGGATAGGTTTGCAATTAGGTGAGTAGTGTTGGGTGGGTTAATGCTGTGTCTTACATTCCGATGGCTTGAATTGGGTTATCATTCAAAGCTTTTTGTCCTGGAGGGACGTCAGGCTCAGATTAGCTTTCTGGTTGGAGGTTAAAGTCATAATTAGTGTTGGACGGTTAAGGAATGGCTTTAGGTTTTTTGAGTGGGTAGCCTTGGGCTTTGGTTATGGGATTTATGTCAATGAGGTACTTCGAGCTCTGATCAGCATCACAGGGGCGTTTGAAGTTGGGTTTAGTGATGAGGGTTAAGCTTTGGATTGTTGGGGTTGAGTTATGGCTTGAAGGTCTCTGTCAAACGTTCAGATTCAAACTGTAGAGGAGATCAGAGTTGGGGTTAGTGTTGGAGGAAAGATTGTGTAGTTAGAGTTGCTATATGGCCTGAATATGTTTGTCACTGCCTGGGGACTTCAGGCTCAGGCTAGTTTATAAAGGAGGATAGATTTGCAATTAGGTGATTAGTGTTGGGTGGGTTAATGCTGTGTTTTCCATTCCGATGATTTGGATTTGCTTATGATTTGAAGCACTTTGTCCTGGAGGGATTTAAAGCTCAGATTAGCTTTATGGTGGGAGGTTAGAATCATAATTAGTGTTGGAAGGTTAAGGAATGGCTTTAGGCTTTTTGAGTGGGTAGCCTTGGGCTATGGTTATGGGATTTATGTCAATGAGGTACTTCGGGCCCTGGTCAGCATCACAGGGAAGTTTGGAGTTGGGTTAAGTTATGAGGGTTAAGGTTTGGGTTAAGATTTGGATTGTTGGGGTTGAGTAATGGCTGAAAGGTCTTTGTCAATGGTGAGATTTCAGGTTCAGATTACAATTGTACAGGAGATTAGATTTGAGATTAGAGTTGGAGGCAAGATTGGGTGCTAGTTGAAATTGGTTGTAAATAAGGGAACATTAGGAAAAAGCTGAGGGTTCTTAGAGTTAATGGGACTTTGAATTACGGGGTGTCTGTCCTGAAGGTGCTGTGATTATGACTGCCATTATGCTCAATCAAATGAGACCATGCTCTGGCAATACGAGTACATAAACTATCCTAAGAGTAGGGTTTTTATGAGGTGAAAGTAGAAATATAAATTCCAATCAATACTTCTCTACCACTTGACTCAAAGACTTGGGGCCAGATCAAAAACTGTCTGCAGAGCACAGTACTCGAACTGTACAGCATAACGGCGCGGGTGCTGTGCTTGCTTTTAAGTCCTCCTATTCCATCAGAGACGCAAGCTCAACTTGCATCTCAGATGTAACGCCAGGTTGTTGTACATTAAAATTTCATATACTTTGTATGGGAGCCACTAATGTGGCCCTAGCAGACGGAGAACGAGCTATTCCAACCAATGCCTGATGTTGTTCTGGTTTGACCAACGTTTTTCAGACTTTTGGCTGTCAAGTGATTCTGCAGTGGTACAATCATTTAACACACAAATCTTAACCAACCTAAAAGTACAACACTTGCCTCAGATTCCACAGTAGAGAAAATGGTGTGATCCGCCGCTTCCTACTTCCGTGGGCAGGAACTATATAAGAGTAGTATAGACTAATTATGTATGATTTGATGTTCTTTTTAAGAATACATAGCAATCATGTAAGCATTCCCTTGTGGTTAGGCTAACATTAGTAAAAAGCTGAATACATCCAATTAAGCACAACCAATATGGTTTCCTTCAGACCTAGGGTCTGATTTAGCTTCATGGAGGATAGACCAACCTCAGTCGTCATCATATTAAGAGACTGTTGCAAAAATACAATTTTTTAGAAAAGTCTACAATGGGTTTTTTTTCATACAAAACATGGCAAAACAAACTCAGTGTGCATGTGTGTTTCATCAAATCATTTTGTGTATGAGTACCAGAGTCCTATAGATACTTGCCAACTTCGGCACATATGGAGCCATGACGAGAGGAACCATAGGTCCACGAGAGTGATGAAATTCATGGCACTGGTGACTCCTGTAGCTATATACAAGGCATGTTTTTGTGTTGGTAAGGGCAAGCGTTCATGGTGAACCCATTGTGCTGATGGGCAGAAAAGCCATTAGGGAAGCTTCACCAAGAAAGACCGCCATATTTGCTCTTTACCTCATTGGCTGACAGCGCAAAAACAAAAATAATTTGAGACTGCTGGGCAGGAGTCCAAACACCAGAGCTCTCCTATGAGATGTAGGATTGTTGGCAAGTATACAGATCGGATGTAACAGGCATGCACAAAGAGGACATTTACTTGCATAGAAAATGACCATCCGTAACATCAGTAAAGTTAAAAATGCACACCTTTATGCAAAGTTTGAACACACCAAGGACACATGTCTCATCTTCTCATTGGCTAGTTATGCTTCATTTACTGGATTTTACCACATACTCTAGGAATTCTATGATGTTTTCCATATTATGTATTCAGAGGTGCCTTGCATGTGATTTCCACTGTATTAAGATGCGTGTTTTCTTTATCTCATTGTCTAGGATTTGCGGAATTTTGCCACAGTATGACATGTAATCCAATCCCTGTACCTGCACTATGTATTATTTGTCTCTTCTGAAGACCCTTTAATAGAATTCGTTACCAACACCTTATGTTGTGAACCTTGAATTCTGTTCCCACAGAATTATGAAAATGGTGTGTGACGCGACTTGAGTCCAGGACTAAATCCATATGGCAGGATAAAGAGTGATCAGTCTATAAGGTAAATCATAGCTACATAGTCTGAAAAGGAGTCCATCCATTGGGTTCAGCCTTTCACATTTTTCAAATAAACATGGCCAGTAGATATCTGAGAACACACTCCAACAGAGGACACACTCCAACGAGGACACACTCCAACAGAGACTGTTCAGACGACTCCAGTGTTGGCTGATGTTGAGCATACACCATGTCATAATTTGCTCTTCAAGGAGCAGCATAAATATACTTCTAACATAGAAATGAATGTACGCACACATTAACATATTTTACAGTCTGTTTCAGTTTTCAACATCTTCAAAAAATTTCCAACATGGATTCGGAAGAACAATTGGAAAAAAAAAAGCGAGGTCCTTAGACAGCTGGAAGCTGGTGGAATGTCAAGCGTGAGGCTCGACTCCATTTAGGAGAGAATTTCGTTCAGCACTAAACAGAAATAAAAAAATAATAATCATTTGCATTTTGGAAACACACAAAGCTCGTATTGTGGCTCTACTGGCCACCAACTGTTGCCAGAAACGTTGAAACTGCATTTAGCCAATTCACTGCTTAATGAACTCCTTTAAACATTGCCTACAGGAATATCTTTTAATAGGTATATAAACTGATGGGTTCCTCAAGTCACCAAGGAGCAGGTTACAGGTTTCCTTGTTAGGTCGCAATTTAATTGAGGTAAATTCCTGAAATGTGCCAAACTTTAGGTGGAAAGTTGGCCATTTTTCATTTCGGTGGATTTAATTAAGGGTTGACAGGAACTTCAACTCCCAGTAAAGATTAAGGATCAATTATTGGCCTGTACTCGATAATGGAATTTTCACCTTTTAGCGACTGAATTCAGATTTTTCGGTATGCCAAGATCTGAAAATACATCAATGGCTAAAAGGGGTTGATAAACGACTCTTTGGGAACAAGAGGAACTCACACTGAAACACTCAGTAGTAGCAGAATTCTCAAATATTCATGCGCAGTAGATAAAGTGAGTGATGCTGACTATGGCAGGTGCAACATATGTTAATTATGACATCATATTGTTGTAATAATTAATGCATCGTTAACATAAGAGAATGAAACAGGCAACGCAATCTACTAAATATTAAAAAGATAATAGAACGCAGTACAATGTGTGTATTGCGTTCTGTTATCATTTAGCAAAATTCATCTGAAAATATGATTTTTTGGGGATTTTTACCAGGCCCACTTATTTTTGGAAGATAACATTCCAGGTCTTGGTTACGGCTAAATCTGGTCGAAGAATGGCCTGAAATTTTGAAAAAGTACAGGTCGAAACTCGCCAATAGCATTAAATTGAGCCCTTAGTTGGGTTGACCTCGATTTACATCTGTTACAGGTTGACTATCCTTATATGAAATGCTCGGAGCCAGAAATGTTGTGGATTTGGGATTTTGGAATACTTACATATAATAATTATGAGATATCTTGGGGATGGGACCCAACGCTAAACAACGCATTCATTTATATTTCACACACAGCCTGAAAGGACATTTTATACAGGAGTTTTAGTCATTTTATCCCCATCACATGAGGTCAAGGGAGGAAATTACCACTTGTGGTGTCATACCGGTGCTCAAAAACATTTCAGATTTCTGGATAAGGGATACTCAACCTGTACACAGAAACCGTGTGGTTCAGTAATATAATATAATATATAATATATATAATATATATAATATATAACTATAATAAAAAAACAATGATCATTTTAGTTTTGTTTTAGTCACAGTCTTCTGAATAAAATGCCGTTTAGTTTAAGTCATATTTTAGTCGTCTGAATTGTTTTGGTTTTAGTCTCGTGTTAGTGGACTAGAATCGAATGAGTTTAAAGTGTATTATTTAAGCATTTCTCTAGAATTCCCGCGCTCGTTATATACTCCTGGAATAAACCTCTTATCTAAAACGTAGAAAATTCATCATTTCTCTCTTCGAGATTAGATCTGATTGGGAAGAGATCCAAATAGCCCCTCTCCAACATTTTAGTCTAGTTTTTATTAGTCGACTAAAACGTCAATGGATTTGTGTCATAGGTTTAGTCACAAAAGAAATGAGTCAAGTAAGGGCTCTATTCCTTTATTGGCGCTAAAATGGGGATCATAGCGGAGAAAACCTGCGCCTGCTTTCCCCGTAGCCTCCCTATTTTAGCACCATATGCTGGGGCAGACGCTGATTCAGCAGGGATACGATACTCGTGGTAGTGCTTCCGCACCGCTGCAAGTATCACCTCCTGGAGTCAATAGGACTTCATGGAGGGTTGCACTGCCGGGCAGTGAGCCATGCACGATCTCGCGGAGTGATTGAGGGGGAGACTGGGAACTCTTTGTCCCCAGTCTCACTCTTGCTGCGGGATGAGAAGTGAGCATCTGATTTATTGGGGGGTTTAGCTGGTGTTAACTTGATTCTGCAAAAGTGCAATCAGTTAGCGCCAGCTTCTAGCAGTAACGTAATATTACGTTTTCGCATCGGTGGGGTAATTATCGCTAGCACTTTAATACCTTACTCCTCAAAATGCTAATTACTGATTGCGCATCGTATACTTAACATGGGGAGCGCAAAGTACAGTAAGCTCTCACAAGCTAGCGCAATCACCGATACGCAAACTGGTTTCTCATGGGTGTAGCATTAAGGAGGTAATATGGGGGCATGCGTTAATGTCACTTATCCTGACGTTAACGCTTACTCACCTGGACACTATGGTTAGCATCCACAAGGGAACTGAGCCCAAAGTATTTGATGAAAATTATTAGTTGACGAAATTAGCTCTGAGAAGCACGCCGATTTCCTTCAATGACGGTCTTCCCCCGGTGGAAATAATTAGGAATGAAGTAATTAACACAGTTAATGGGCCAATAAAGTTTTTTAAATGGTTGGAATAGTACAGTGTGAACCAATGAGATTTCAATATATAATTTAATAGTGAAAGGTCATCTTGTAAATAGTTATTTCCATGTAAATTGTAGATTACAGTCGACAAGGCGATTCATTTCACAGATACTTACGGAGTGTCCGAGTTAGAACGTGGATTTACTACAAGTTGAATGTCATTCACGTGTCCGTTTTGCTGGTTCGACCCTGTGTGGACAGAATCACTAGATTTAAAAGAAATGTTTTAAACAAATTCAGAGCAAAAGTAGCTCAAAATTCACAGTAGGATTTATATTTCTGTTATGACCATAATTCATTCTGTGTATCTCGATCGGCAAAGCTTGAAAGTGGTTCTACGAGCCTAGAGCCGATGTGTGCAGAAAAAGGTTCAATAAAGTTATGGTTTTCCATTGATGACCCAAAGTTTATATTTTGCTGATTCCATTACAAAAGTAATCACTTTTTGGCACAATTTAACTAATCTCTTAAAACCAAATAATGTGATTCAGGTAGGGAACACCCCACCGTAGAGCAGGCCACTAGTGCCGTTGCTCGTCCTGAGGACCATCACAAACATCTCTTTTTTTCTAACACCCCAAAGTCGCCTATGGAATCAATTTGATTTCCACCAGTATGCAAGTACTCTTGGTTCTGATTATTCTATGGTATTGATCCAATAAAAATCTCTGGTCTCGGCCTTATGAGACCTGTGCGGGGACTTACCGTAGGGCAGTCCATTAGCACTCTTGCCTGCTCTCAGTATCCTCAAGGACATTGTTTTTGCTCACTATAAGCGTATGGGGTAATTCAGACAAGGACCTCTTGCTGGGTTGGTCAGCAATAACCTCCTGAGAAGGCCGAACAAGGCCGAAATGATCGTATGGGTTTGATGCATTGCTTGTAGAAAAAAGGCTTCCCTGGTATTTCAGCCCTGGTCTCCCTTTCCGGGTGATAGCAGTCTGGTCTGCAAATGGTTCAGTTTCTCTGTAATGGCACCATTGAACTAAAACCTTATGAGGCCTGAGCAGGGACTCACTGAAGGGCAGGACACTAATGCTATTGTTACTGCCAAGAGCGTAAAGCACCACTTAAATCTGGTGCCACAGACTCCCCCAGCCTCATCCAGGTGGCCGGCACCTCGCTACAGGAATGAGTTTGGCGCTGGACCACCAATGCTTCTGCATTGAGAGGCATCGTAGAGTTGCTGCTTCAACCAGACCACTCCTCTTCCAACCACAGAGCTATCAAACGTGGACAAACCAAACCACTGGGTGGAATTTTAGTTGTACCTGGTTGAGAGCCTTCAGGGAAGAGGCAAGACCTCTGCTTTGAAAGTCTTTCAAAACCAGGACTAAGAGAGGTGTGAAACTCTAGAAAACCATGTCTTGATGGCTAGAATGTCCCTTTACAAGCTATTTAGTCTAACCATGGCATGGCAAAAAATACATAATCATGAAAACACAAGTTGTTAATATCAATAGACAATTACAATTGAGACTTGCAAGGCCAAGCTTCTTAAATAAGGCCAAAAAATACCTTTTCACGTATAATGGCCCACACTCCACTCAAACCAGTGATTGCAACAACAGTGATTCTTGCAACTACGTGAAATAACAGGCTTGATCTTAAGGGATCAGGAGTTTGGGAGGATAATCCTCGACATTCCAGCTTGTATTATATTAGACCTCATGGAATTCTTGTGTCTGTATTTAATGATAACCAGAGCTGATTTATCGGGGTGAACCAGAGGGACTCCCTCTTCCTACAGCTGGATACTGCGTTTGGAAGCTGTAACATCTGTAAAGCTTTGTATAAACTACGCACTATGAGTTTCGGAAGTTCTTTTTCCAGAGAGGTCAGCATTGCAAAACATGATTGAGAACATCTAGTGGAAGGAAGCCAACCATCGTCGTACACTCTTTCTGCACACAAGCCAGCGGCCAAGGACTTCCCCGTACTTTCCAGTGATGGCAGAATTAAAGAAGTTACTCGAGAAAGGAATTTCCACGTTAGAAAGTGACGTGGGAAAAGGGATATTAATGTAGTGGCTAAATGTATCCACATTGTACAACACATTTCATTTTTAATTTGTGGAAAGGATTACCAAATAATAACTTATTTAAAAAAAAATTTATGAATACGCTGCACATGTAGCTTGTTTCCTGCAAACCTTACGTCTCGGTAGAGGGACCTTAACCCACCTCCCTTGTTTCACTGAAAAAACTGCCGGTCATTCCCTTTTACTGCTGAGAACTAGGAAAATAGGAATCAGAGTCTGCAGAGTCTCTTGCCTCTTCTATACTTTATATGATTTTATATTAAATATATATATATATTAACATATAGTATAGCTAAGCAGAGTGCACTATAAGATAATTTATAGGCATCTAGCTGAGGACTGAGCCTTACCCATTTTCTGTATTGAAATATATATAAATATACACACAGTTATAATATTGTAATTATTTATAATCATATTATGATGATAAATAATCAGCTCACTTATATACCTATTAGCCCACCTACATACATATCAGGCCACTAATATAACTATCAACCCACCTATATTGCTATCAGCCAACTCATATACCTATCAGTCCAGTTATCCACATACCCACCCAATGCATATCTGCCCACTTACATAGCTATCAGCCCACATGCATACACTTATATCCTGTTACTTTCAACTCAAGAACATCACCCACGTCTGCCCATTTCTGACGCAAGATACCGCGAAGGTGCTGGTTCATGCTCTTATCATTTCACGACTTGATTGCTTCTTACTGGCCCCAACTCCCGTATTGCCCCTTTGCAATCTGTAATGAATGCTGGTGCCAGGGTTATTTTTCTCACCAGAAGCACCTCGCGTACCTCCCCCTCTGCCGGCCCCTCCATTGGCTTCCTGTACATTTCAGGATACAGTTTAAAATACTGAGGTTCACATTCAAAATCGCTCAAAAACCTCAACCCCTCCCTACATGTCTTCATTACTCCGCAAGCACGGCCAACTCTCGCCTCCAAGACTTCTAAAGGGCAGCCCCAATCCTGTGGAAAGACTTGCCTCGTCCTATCAAACTCTCCCCTGATCTTCAGGCCTTCAAGAAATCCCTCAAAACCCATTTCTTCAGATTATTGTACCACATCACTAATGCATCTCAACCCTCTGCTCACCTACTCACACAGGATTGAAGAGGCTTCTATGGCCCCACCATTCCCAAACCACTGGCACTAATGATCCTGCCGTCCAGTAAAATTCCCCTTGTGTTACTCAACCCCCAATCCCTAGATTGTAAACTCCTATGAACAGGGCCCTCTACACCTCTTGTTTCCATCCTATGTCCGTTTATCTCCTTCCCTTTAGTTATTTATCTCGTGCCCTGGCCTAGGAGATGTCCACATCAGGAGGACCCACTTAAGACTTAAAGGTCTATTCAAAAAAAGCTGAAACTCAGGAAAATGGCTGGAGAATTGAAAATGTTAGGTCAAAATAGCCAAACTGGAAAAAATCTCCCATTTATCTCACTTTCCAAATCGGCTATTTGGTCTAGATTGGTCTCTTCTCCTGCCAATTCTCCTGAGTTTCACCTTTAGTGAATAGACCTGTTAGTTAAGCCGCTCTTTCAACGGGGCCTGACTCCACCACAGATAAAAATCATGGGGAAATAGTATCCGCAGCCAGTGGTAATCTGGATAAATAAATTCTGTAACATAGCAATGTACACATGTGCAGTGTTTGTATGTGATACTTAACGTGGGACGAGCAAGTCGTTATGAAATGCAAGAATAGCGACCGATTCCGAGGTGCTGAGTAAAGGTAATGTCTAGGATCAAACCAGGGAATTGTAACCCCTCCAAAAACTGGTGTGATGCTCATAACCACACGTAAACCCTGGCATTAATGACCCTGAACAGGTGAAGTCTATGGAGCTGTTACGGCTCGGGTTAAGTTTACACCAGGGCTGAAACACACGCACGAGGTTAATTAGCGAGCGCGTCCACTTCCAGCAGCGCCAGTCGGTAATTTCATTGCTCTAAACGCTTTTTAACGTCTCACTCAGAGATGTAACGTCTCCAGCCAACTTTACGCGTCTTGACATACAGTACGTCTCGGTTGGAATATGAACTTTAAAGGTGAGACGGTAATAGATTAGCTAATGGCTGGCGCGTGATTTTCCCAATAGCGTCTGACTTAGCGATGGCCATGGGATAGGACGCCTGATTTTTGTTTTCAACCTATCTTTGCTCTAGCGATCAGCACTGGTTTATTTTTGCTGTCATCTCTGTTAAAGGGCCGCTATCACCAAAAAATGAAACGTCCTTATTGTGTTTATGTGATGTTGCTGATATATTACATGTGATTTGTTTTTCTCTTGTTTGTTTAGTTAAGAAAATATTTTCCTCTATATGAGTCACTGGGTGCATCCATTGTGTGATATTTTCCTCTATATGTGTCACTGGGTGCATCCATTGTGTGATATTTTCCTCTATATGTGTCACTGGGCGCATCCATTGTGTGATATTTTCCTCTATGTGTCACTGGGTGCATCCATTGTGTGATATTTTCCTCTATATGTGTCACTGGGTGCATCCATTGTGTGATATTTTCCTCTATGTGTCACTGGGTGCATCCTATATGTGATATTTCCTTCTATATGTGTCACTGGGTGCATCCATTGTGTGATATTTTCCTATATATGTGTCACTGGGTGCATCCATTGTGTGATATTTCCCTCTATATGTGTCACTGGGTGCATCCATTGTGTGATATTTTCCTCTATATGTGTCACTGGGTGCATCCATTGTGTGATATTTTCCTCTATGTGTCACTGGGTGCATCCATTGTGTGATATTTTCCTCTATGTGTCACTGGGTGCATCCTATGTGTGATATTTCCCTCTATATGTGTCACTGGGTGCATCCATTGTGTGATATTTTCCTATATATGTGTCACTGGGTGCATCCATTGTGTGATATTTTCCTCTATATATGTGTCACTGGGTGCATCCATCGTGTGATATTTTCCTCTATATGTGTCACTGAGCGCATCCATTGTGTGATATTTTCCTCTATATGTGTCACTGGGTGCATCCATTGTGTGATATTTTCCTCTGTATGTCACTAGGTGAATCCATTGTGTGATATTTTCCTCTGTATGTCACTAGGTGCATCCATCGTGTGATATTTTCCTCTGTATGTGTCACTGGGTGCATCCATTAGGGATGTGCGTTTCGGGTTTTGGAATTTCTGAATTTTCACGAAATTTCCCGATTCGTGTTTTCGGATGCGGCCTAATTTCCGTAAATTTTTAGATCCGAAATTTTCGAATGGACTTGAAATGTGTCAAATCGAAATTTATTGCTTTGAAACGAGGAGAACAGACCTTCCGAAAAAACGAAAATTTCCAAAATCACGAAAAGGCGATACAAAAAACGAGCAAAGTGACACGAAAATACGAAAAATGGTCGATATTCGGAAAAAAAAATGCACCCGAAAAACGAGTCGAGCCGAACCGAATCGAAACAGAAAGCGGTTGAAACGAGCCGAAAAGTTTGAAAGTCCGAAAAATCTAATCGAACCGAAAATAAATAAATAAATAAATCGGTGCACAAGCCTAGCATCCATTGTGTGATATTTTGTGCTGTAAAGTGCCCCACACACAGTATCTTTCCATCACTTGCTCCTCACTGTGTGGCTTTGACCATAGAATGGAGTGAATGGGTCAGTCACCGACTCACATCATTTTATTGTGTGGGATATATTCAAAGGACATCACCAGGGGTAGATTAGAAGGTTTTTAAGATCCCTGTTTATTCTCATTCAGCTGCCATTTTTTTTATCTCAGATAGCCTGGAGAACAATAGCCTCCTGCAGCCTTATCTAAACAGTCCCTCCTCCACCTCATTAACTGATAAACAATGTAGATTAAATAAACAAGAGCCACAAAGTAAAGCTTTTGGTAAATGTTGCATCTAGGGAAAAATCCACAAAATGGAAGCAAGAGATCAAGACCTAACTTTATTTTTCCTTTTTGCATGCAATTATTTCAAACAATGGAAAAAAAACAGCACCATGTGTTTTATAATGTATTTTATAATGTGGTTTTATTTGTAATGCACAGGTAATCTAGTGACAGCTTAAGTAAGTGGTAGTGTCCCTTTAAATGGAAACTCACCTTGTGGAGATCGTTGTGTAGTTATTAATTTCCAGCTCAGAAAAATTATGCCAAAAATGAAAAGCAGTCCTACGATGCCAAGGGCGATCCATATGTAGAGTTCATAACCAGCATCGCCTGGCAGTGGCTCAGCATTTATTACTGTCAGTTGAAAAGATTAGACAAAAAAAAAGAGACAGATCAAAACGTTACAATTTCTTATTTAATCTCGTAAAAAAGAAAAAAAAAAAAAAATCAACATAATTCAGGGATAAAAGAGGAAGGGCCCTATTACATCCTCCGCAGAAAAAATAACGCGTGCGCAAAAACGTATTAACGCGAGGGGCAAAAGCCTTTGCGCTGAATGTCGTATTACAAGCAAAAAATGCGCGTTAACGTCTACCGCGGGTGAACCTGCACGAACCCTTTGCGAGCGTAATGTACTTTGTGCGTCCTATACTTAACATTGTGAGCGCAAATGCGTTTGTGCGCTGGTACGCGGATGGTATAACAATCTATGCACAAAATTTAACGCACAGCGATTGCGTGCATAATTTTAACGTGTTTGAAAAGCTGGTGGTAACGGCAAACCTGAACGTCCTGGCCGAAACCAAATACACCAGCACGAAAAAAAAATGCAGCAAAGTATAGTTACACATTCTACACATACCCAAACAATAAAATGGAGAAGTTGTGTGTGTTTTCTTTATTGATGCAGCATATATGCGCAGATTAACTTTGGCAGGCACAAAAACTTAACGTGAGACTATTGTGGTTCTTAAGTTGATGAATCACGTGAAAAAACAGTCCGCCCACCGATTTCTGCGCGCAATGTTAATGCCCGCGCATTTTTGCGCGTCTTTTTTACGAGCGTTATTTTTTGACGGATGAAAAAAATGCGCTCGGATTGTAATACCACCGTTATTTTTTGCGCATTTATGTTTAATGCTTCGCACAAAAAAAACACTTTGCGCGAAGAATGTAATAGAGCCCGAGAGGTTTTATAAAATGTAACTTTTTTAAGTTCTAAAAAAACTTAAAAATACAATAAATATTTTGAAAGTTCACAAAACGAATATCGGGTTTAATTGAGGGAGTCAGGGATATTCGCTCTGTATCGTCCGGTAACTGCAGAGCGTGCTGTGTTAAACACATGGCGATTACAGGTTTACAAGAAATATGCAAAAGCAGTGAGTTTAAAGTCAGCAGAATCATACATGAAGTATAACAGTGTTTCTTAAACCTGTCCTCGGGACCCTCTAACAGGACAGATTTTAAGGATCGCCTTGGGGAAAAGCAGACTGAATCCTGCAATCACTGAGCAGCAAATCATATCACCTGTGCTGTGCTTCACATATCCTGCAAACCTGGCCTGTTAGGGGGACCTGAGGACAGGTTTAAGGAACACTGAACTATAAAGCGCTGTCGCTGTTGAAACCTGCAATTGCTGTGGGATTTACAGGGTGATCTCGCCGTGTAAGGGACAACAGTCAGAAGGTAGGGATGTGCGTTTCGGGATTTGGAATTTCGGAATTTTCACAAAATTTCCCGATTCGTGCATTCGGATTCAGCCGATTTTACGAAATTTGTCAGATCGGAATTTTCCGAAAACGGAAACTTTACGAAATGCAAATTTGTTCGGAATTTTCGAATGGACTAGAAATGTGTAAAATCGAAAATCATTTTTGTTCCATTCGTAATTTCGGCTCCATTCCTGATTTCGGTTCCATTTCAGTAATTTCGGACAACATATTTTTTGGTTATATCGCTGATTCTGTAATTTGTATCATTCCCATCTCAATGTATCCTTCTTGTAAAACATGAGAAATCTCAATGGCAGAATTATCGTATCGACAGAATTATCGTATCGACAGAAATATCGGACCCGAAAAAACATTAGTTTACGTCAAAACGAATAGACACTTTGAAACGAGGAGAACAGACGTTCCGAAAAACGCGAAAATTTCCGAAATTCGCGAAAATTTCCGAAATTATGGAAAAAAACAAAAAACGATACGAACAAGAAACGAAAACGAAACGAACTGAAACGGAAATCGTCCGAAACGAAAATTTACAAAATACGAACGAACCGAGAAAAAAAAAAAAAATCGGTGCACAAGTCTATCAGAAGGTGGAATTAATGTTGTCGTTTGTTTTTTTACGTTTATTTATTATCAGAGGGCAACACAAACATGTATTACACCGCATTCCAGCCAGATATACCATGTATATACGTATGTGCAAACCTGAATCTTTATACAACCCTCCTTTAAATCTTATTTATATCTAAAATTTAAACAAAAACACAACCCCCCCAAAATAAAACGAAAAAAAAAAGCACCCTCAATATATTCAATTGTATACTTAAGTATCCCATGTCAACCACGGTCTCGACACTTTATAATAATTTTCTGTTGTATTATGGGCCGCTGCTTTTAGCTCACCCGTATGTCGAGTGGAATTCTGTTTTTTTAGGTAAAAAAATGTGAAAGAGCAGAATCGACAGGTAAATTGCACATTTTAGATCACACTAACCCAACTGAATACACCTGTGATTCCAAGCTCTTTTATGTATATATGCATCATTAGCATATCCACCCTACCCAGAATCCCCTGCTACATTTCAGAAAGTGCACCCCAAAGAGCTGGCGGGGAAAAGCAAGTCACTGATTTGCAGATATAAGTAAAAAAAAAAGTAATTTATATGCTCATATTCATATATTTATGTAGAATACATTTCTTTCACCCTTGCATTACTAAGAAATTTTTCTTAAATAAAGAAAAGAAACAATATTGTTATAGAATTCTCTTGTAAGGTGGATTGGGAAATTAATAGTTAATTGTAAAATGGCAATTTTTGCATATAGATTTTTATTCCGAATCTGTTTAAAGATTAAAATAATTTTGTTGTTTTTGATTTTTCTCATTTTAGTTTATCCTGTACAGAAATATCACTGGGATGAAAGGTTCTGAACGCTCGATGGTGTCCCTTATCTTACACAATGTCACACGGGGTCTGCATTATCAGCATTCAGGCAGAAATGGCCTTTGTGTCCAGTAAATGTGCTGCAGACAGATAATAAAATGGTGAGCTCTCCTGCTTATGGGGATTTGAAGTGACCAGAATGAGATAATTAGTAATACAGCTTCCACAAAATACCAATAAAATATATTTTATTATTGTTTTTATGTTTTAATCATTCATTAAAATTGGATTCCATAGGAGACAGGGAGCCAGTGTAAAGATTGACAAAGGGGCGGGAGGTGAGGTGTATGAGTCTGGCACAGGCATTTATTACAGGCTGCAGAGGCAGAATCTGGGATCTCCTAAGGCCAGAGAAAAGGAGGTTACAGTAGTCAAGGCGGGAGATAATAAGAGCTTGAATGAGCATTTTAGTAGAGTTCTGATTAAGAAAGGGATGGATGCATGCAATGTTTTTTAGGTGGAAGTAGCAGGATTTGGTTAGTGACTGAATGTGAGCAGTAAAGGATAGATCGGAGTCCAAGAGGACCCCAAGGCAGCGAGCCTGAGAGGTAGAAGTAATGGTGGCACCATTCACCTGGGTGCAGGAATGTTAGTTTTAGAGGGAGGGAAGACAAGAAATTAAGTTTTTGAGAGGTTAGGCTTTAGGAAACGGGAAGTCATCCAGTCGGAGACAGCTTACAGGCTGGCTGTAACACGGTCCAACACCAGAGGAGAGAGATCGGGAGCAGAGACGTAGGATCCGTCACTTTTTTTTAAATCAAAAAGCACATGGATCCAGCAGGATCATGCAGTTTCAGGAAAAAAGTTGTGGATCGTGAAGGATAATATTGTGTTTTATTGAATTATGAAGAGATACTGTGATTTTTAAATATAAAAAAATGGGTGTATCCGGCACTTTTTTAATGAAAATAGCATGGATCCGGCTTTTACCCAGACCTGTAGAAGTCTATGTTTAGCAAACACTTCCTTCCGCAGGGGTTGATTTATGAGTGAGGACACCTACCGATTTGCAGAGGCTCCGACTTCAGAGTTTGATTTGCCTTGATCATGCAGCGCATGGTGGTGTTGACGTCCACGTAAATCGTCAGGGCACTCGATACGCTAAATGTTTGAGTCCGAGTATCGTTTCGGACGACTGAATTCCCTTCCACGTTAAATGTTCCAGAGCTGTTGTGGATGGTCCACATAATCCCTTCCGGGTCTGGATAATACTGCCTGGATAAGCATTCCAGTTTGAAGGTGTTTCCGAATTTTTCTGACCATTTGGAAATGACGCGGATCTCCGGGGAGGTGTAGTTTACTAGAAATGGATTTAAAACCAGAAATTAAATGTTGCAAACTTAACATAGAATGTACTTTTTTAACTAAGTAAAAAATGCATCTTTTTACATTTATAGTTAGATATTTTAGTTTTAAAAAATCCTGTTTTCACATCCCTCTCACACATATTTTTGGGATATTTGGATAGATCCATCCAGCCTGCATTGTTGGAATAGTCACTGGTGTTTTTTTACATGT
The DNA here is from genome assembly GCA_009667805.1 of Leptobrachium leishanense. NCBI lineage: Eukaryota > Metazoa > Chordata > Amphibia > Anura > Megophryidae > Leptobrachium > Leptobrachium leishanense. The sequence goes on along the minus strand of CM019064.1, from coordinate 19,657,451 downwards.
AGGGTATAGGCACAAATGTACAAAATCACACAGACCAGTCTCAACAATATGGAGATATATACAAACACACACACAAACTTAGGGTATTTGGCACCCGGGGCATATACTCCCTTTTGCACCCCCCGAGCAAAAAAGGCAATAATGCAGTTCAAAGAAGAGGTGAAAGAATTTTAATTTTATGCAAAACACAAATGGGACCGGCCCAAGACATTGTGCAGCCTGGGTCCAAGAATGAATTGCTACCACCCCCCCACAAAGTGATGAGCAGTGAGTATGAGTGTATCAGAGCTCCACAGCAATAACTCACAGTAATGAGTGGTGTGTATGAGCGTATCAGAGCTCCACAGCAATAAAACTCACAGTAATGTGCAGTGTGTATGAGCGTATCACAGAGCTCCACAGCAATAACACTCACAGTAATGAGCGGTGTGTATGAGCTTATCACAGAGCTTCACAGCAATTAAACTCACAGTAATGTGTTGTGCAGTGTGTGGATCAGAGCCAAATGCGCATGCACAGATCCGATCTATCAGCTGCCTCTCTGAGAAGGCTCGCTCCCCGTCACCCAGCGTTTTCACCAGATCGGGGCAGCTGGAGAGGAAGTGGGGACCATCCTCACATCCTGACCGCTTGAGAAGCGTAAAGTGGTCAGGCTGAGTAGAGTGTCACTTTAAGTAAGATATGGCCATATTTTGTCAAACTAAACTCCCATCATTCATTACCTAGTTAGGTGGTACCAAATCTGCAAAAATAGTAATATTGAGAAACCCTTAAAAATCATTGAATTGTGTGAGCTTTGAGAAGGTCTAGTCTGGTCTGTGTAATGGAGTGCTCTCCCCATGCAGGGCGTAGCATGGGGGGGGCTTGGGGCCGGGCGCAATTTTCTTAGGGGGCGCAAATTTTCAAAAGAAATTTGAACCCCTAATATTTTCCAGCAGGGATCAGCATGGTGACCGTGAGAGGCCCTTGCATGGGCAGCTGCCAGTTTTGCGGTACCGGCGGAGACTTAGTGCTCAGCGTCCGGAAGGGTGGAGCCGAGCATAGAATTTTGGTCTTGTCCCGACTTCTCCTTAACCCTGACATGAATCACGTGAATCAGCGCGCCATTATTAGACAGAGCACCCTGTACCTCGCTTGTCACCCACCCTTGAAATCCTGTGCCTGCCCCTGGCAGAGCTGCAGCCGCTGAACAGGAAGGAGGGAAGGAGGCGCCTGTCCTGCAGCACATTTAAAATTTGGTCCCCACTGAGCCCCCTGGACAGCTCCCCCCCAGGCCACCAGAAACTCCACGCAGGTAGGCTACACTGTGTGACACCAGAGCAGGTGACCACACAGTGAGGGGGTACTGGGAGAGGGTGACTGGGGTACTAGGTGAAAGAGGGGGTACTGGGAGAGAGTGTGACTGGGGATACTGGGAGAGAGAGTGTGACTGGGGATACTGGGAAAAAGTGACTGGGTACTGGGAGAGCGAGAATGACTGGAGGTACTTGGAGAGAGTGTGACTGGGGATACTGGGAGAAAGGGATGGTACTGGAAGAAAGGGACAGTACTGGGAGAGAGTGACTGGGGTGTACTGGGAGAGTGACGGGATACTGGGAGAGTGTGTGTGACTGGGGATAGAGTGACTGGGGGTGCTGGGAGACAGAGTGTGACTGGAGATACTGGGAGAAAGTGACTGGGTACTGGGAGAGCGAGAGTGACTGGGGGTACTGGGAGAGAGAGAGTGTGACTGGGGATACTGGGAGAAAGGGACGGTACTGGGAGAAAGTGATGGTACTGGGAGAGAGTGACTGGGGGTACTGGGAGAGTGAGAGTGAATGGGGGTAATGGGAGAAAGTGACTGGGGATAGAGAGAGTGGAACTATGCTAGGGTATACTGGGACAGGGTTAGTGGTAGCGTGGGGGGCATGTGTGTTTAATATTTTTATTATATCAGTATTTTGTAAATATACAATACATTTGCTTGTGGGGTAAACGGGGTCAATACTCTACCGGTGGAAGGGTATCACGGTGTGTTACTGTGTCCACAGGTTGGGGGGGGGGCACACAATTCTTGCCTTGCCCTGGGTGCTGACAACCCACGCTACGCCGCTGTCCCAATGGTCTCTTATATATGTATAGGTATATATATATAAAACACACACACCTCTATCCCAATGGTCTCTTATATATGTGTAGGTAAATATATATAAAACACACACCTCTATAGGTTCATGTGACCATAGTCCTGGAATTACTTTTGGGAGGTGTAGGATTGTGGGTTTTGGTGGTTCTGACACCTGATATTGATCCGCATCCCTCTCCAATGTCCAATTCACCCTGTGCACCTTATAGATAAAGGGTTTCTGTGTCTATCTGTTACTGTTATTCTTAATATATCGTTATGTATATAATCACTGAAAACCCTTTGTAACCCCTCCCTCCTACATAAAGTGTTATTTTACAGCTGTCACAGATTTAACTTTCATGTCATGATGTTTGTTTACAAAATAAACATTCCTCCCCCTCCCTATCAGCTCTCTCTCTCTCATTCATATGCGAGTCAAGGCAGGTGAGCGAATACTTTTGGCAATATAGTGTATATGTAGGTACAGTATTATATAGATTTACAGTGTAAAGAAAAAGATACGATTATCTTAAATTTCCGTGTGAAAGATATTTCATAAAAACTGCCCTTTGTACCTTCACAGAAAAAGCGTTGCTTTGACGCTCATATGTTTAACAGTAAAAGCGCTCCTTTGAAGCTTCCACATATATTAGAAAGTTTTAACCCCGTCATATTTTCCATTCTTAGTAAAACCAGGAATTTCCCAAAAACTGGAATTTCATTTGTGGGTCACTGGAAATGTATTATGTTGTGTGACTCCGTGTCCTTGGCATTTTTTTAGGTGGCATATACTTTCAATTTAAGATAATATTCGCAGCAGTTGTTTCAGGGGTTTCCAGGGTATCCCGAGGATTAAAAAAAAAAAGCTTGCAATTAGACAAGGAGCACTTTAAAATATCTAAACATATTTAGGCTAGGGTCAGACTGAGGCAGTTCGAACGCGCGTGCAGGCGCACTTAATCACGGCCGTAGTAGCAGCAAATGACGGGCAATGACGGCCAATATACGAAGTACGGTCGCACAAAAGTCCGGCTGCGCAACGCAAGTGGCAAACAAACGCATTTTGTCGAGAACGTAAAACCACTAGTACGGTTGTACAGAGTGTGCTGCGTCCGCTAGAGGCGTGTGTGCGTGAATTGGAGATGTCAGACACTGCTAATGTCCGGCCAACATAACGTCCAGACGCACAAAGTGTTTTATTGATGATCCGTACAAAATCACGAACGCATAGTATGACCGCTATCGCGTACTCCGTGAAAAAATGCGTCCATTCGTTCGAACGCACTTTTTCACAGACAACGTGAAAATGCGTTCGTCTGACCCTAGCCTTAATGACAAGCTTTTAAGGCAGAGAAACTCTTCCACATATCTGACACACAAATACATTTTGCGCCTTGTGTTCTGATGGACTAAGGTGTGTTACAGAGGCTGCCGTGACATCACAGCCAATAAAAAAAAACAAAAATAAAGGTTATTCAGTAAAAATCACTTCACGGAGTGAGAAAGGGATTGTACATTTTTATTGGAAGTGATGTTCCATTTCGGTCCAGAGCAACCAAAATTCAGCCACGGCTAAGGGTCTTTTACCAGATGTGACCATTTTAACACTTCATTCTTTGCTGCTTTATTTTTCGGCAGTTTTTCAATAGGATATCAAAACTTGCTTTGGAACTAAAAAAAAGGGGCAGGCGTGTTTTTTTTCTTGTTGTTTCTATATATAGGAGATAGTCATGTTTGGAATCGTTGGAAAGGCCAGACCCTGACCTTTCCAATGACACCTCATTTGTCCTTGTTTGTTGTAAATGGTCAGAGATGCAAGGTTCCAAGTCCCCCTGCCTCTCCTCACTGCAGTGCCGCGGATTAGGTTGTTGATGAAAAAATGCATTGTACCATCACCTCCACAGTTTTCTGGAAGTGTTGCAAATGAGAATGTGAGTTAGTGTTGCATCATTGTTCACTTTATAATTGTAATATATACATATACATATATATATATAAACCTGGCCATATTGTGGCCTTTGCAATGATACCTCATCAGATGCGTAGCAAGGTCATGATGTGCCCGGGGGCAAGTCCTCTTCTAGCGCCCCGCCATGTTTTAGATGAAATGGCATAATGCGTTATTATACACTATGTCATCACTTTCAAATTTGCTCACAGTGTGGGAAATGAGAAGGTGAATTAGTGCAGTGTTACTGTTTGCGTTATACTGTAAGCGAATAATGCCACTGCCTTAGACCAGAGGGGGAAAAAAGATGTTTTGCAATGGGGTTTTTTCCCACTTTTTTAGTTTTACACATTATATAGTCATGTTTGGCATCATCGGAAAGGCTAGACTAGATCCTTTCTAGTGACACTTCACTTGACCGTTTGGGGGGTACACTATGGTGATGCAGCAGTTCAAAGAACCCCCTGCGCAGAATAAGTTTTCGATGAAACAATGCATAATAGTGCCCGCCTCCATTCCCTCCACACTGCTGCTGCTGCTGGAAATGAGAAGGTGAGGTAATGCAGCAATATTATTCACTTTATTATTGAAAAGTGAACAATACTGGGAAAAAAAACATTTATTTTTACAGATTGGAAAGGCCAGGATCTGGCCTCTTCAAGGACACCAAAAAGGACTTTGTACGTTAAACGATTTGGAGAAAAACTAGACAAAAAAGAGGAAATATTTTAATTTATTTTAATTTTATTTTTATAGATTATCTGGTCATGTTTAGTATCATTGGAAAGAGCAGGATATGTTCTTTCTAATGACTCCAAAAATGACCTTTTACGTTAAACTTTTTTTGTGCTTTTGGAGAGAAACCAGAAAAAAAAAGGAAATATTTTTATTTTTATTTATTTTATTATTTTTACAGATTATATGGTTACATGTTTGGTATCAATGGAAAGGAGAGGAGCTGTTGCACGGTTTTAAGAGATACAGGGGTCCGAAGGACCCCAGCCTCTTTTGTATTGGCAACTCCCTCTTTATGACATCATCGTGTGGCCAGGGGGGGCTGTCCAACAGCAAGGGGTGACATGGAAGATGTCAGCCCGCTGTGGTTGAAGCCCCAGATCGGTGTTTTAAAGGTTTAGGCAAGCAGAAAAAGTGTTACGACTTTCATAATCTTCAACCTCCAAACCTCACATGCTGAGAGCAATGTGTTTTTGTGTCTAGACGAGTCACTGTTTTCGTCCATTGTATGTTTCAATTAAATAATTAATTTATGGGTTTATTGAAAATTGTACATTAACGGTTAGCGGGTCTAGTTCTGAAATGCTCTCCAAATCAAGCAAACGAAGTGATGCCTCAACGAGAAATCCGAAAATTCACTGGTTCTTACTCACCAATGACATCGAGCTTGTGTACGCATTCGTGAATTTTCACTCTCCAGCTTGTTGCGTTGAATACGAAGCATCTGTATGTTTGTCTGTCTTGCGGAGTGACGTTATGTAGCAGCAGATTCAAATTTGACTGAATCGTCATCGTTCGATTTTTGTATTTCTGATCAATATGCTCTGTTTTTAGTTTCCCATTTTCAAGTTCATATAATACTTCGTCTGCGTCATTTTGCCAGTAGTACGCGAGGTTTGATAATTTTTCAAGGTTTTCAGGTTTTGGGAAATCACACATCAGCTCAGCTGTTTCGGACAGATAAACTGTCCCTTTTGTTGTAGTCATCGTAAAGCCTAGAACTGTATAAAATATAAAAAATATTGTATGTGACAGCAAATAAGAACAAACTGCCCATTCAGTGTGGCAATTTTTTACACCCCCAACTAACTATTTCTATCTGTTCTCCGGAACTGCGTTTATGTGCTTCCTTCTTTTGCAAAGACTTTTGCAAAACAGATTAATGGCAAGGTTTATGCAACAGACATACTTACCATAATAAAATCTAGACAGTATTTTGTTTTCAAAAAAAATAGTTTAGAGCCTGCTCAGAACTGAGAAGAGAGGAGCACCACAAGGAATGAGGAGCAAGGAGCAACACAATGCATGCAGAGCAATGCAAGGAATGAGGAGCAAGGAGCAACACAATGCATGCAGAGCAATGCAAGGAATGAGGAGCAAGGAGCAACACAATGCATGCAGAGCAATGCAAGGAATGAGGAGCAAGGAGCAACACAATGCATGCAGAGCAATGCAAGGAATGAGGAGCAAGGAGCAACACAATGCATGCAGAGCAATGCAAGGAATGAGGAGCAAGGAGCAACACAAGGCATGCGTAGAAATGCAAGGCATGAGGAGCAAAACGTAAAGCAAGGCATGAGGAGCAACACAAGGCACGAGGAGAAAAAAGCAACACAATGCATGCAGAGCAATGCAAGGAATGAGGAGCAAGGAGCAACACAATGCATGCAGAGCAATGCAAGGAATGAGGAGCAAGGAGCAACACAATGCATGCAGAGCAATGCAAGGAATGAGGAGCAAGGAGCAACACAATGCATGCAGAGCAATGCAAGGAATGAGGAGCAAGGAGCAACACAATGCATGCAGAGCAATGCAAGGAATGAGGAGCAAGGAGCAACACAATGCATGCAGAGCAATGCAAGGAATGAGGAGCAAGGAGCAACACAATGCATGCAGAGCAATGCAAGGAATGAGGAGCAAGGAGCAACACAATGCATGCAGAGCAATGCAAGGAATGAGGAGCAAGGAGCAACACAATGCATGCAGAGCAATGCAAGGAATGAGGAGCAAGGAGCAACACAATGCATGCAGAGCAATGCAAGGAATGAGGAGCAAGGAGCAACACAATGCATGCAGAGCAATGCAAGGAATGAGGAGCAAGGAGCAACACAAGGCATGCGTAGAAATGCAAGGCATGAGGAGCAAAACGTAAAGCAAGGCATGAGGAGCAACACAAGGCACGAGGAGAAAAAAGCAACACAATGCATGCAGAGCAATGCAAGGAATGAGGAGCAAGGAGCAACACAATGCATGCAGAGCAATGCAAGGAATGAGGAGCAGGGAGCAACACAAGGCATGCGTAGAAATGCAAGGCATGAGGAGCAAAACGTAAAGCAAGGCATGAGGAGCAACACAAGGCACAAGGAGCAAAAAACAACACAATGCATGCAGAGCAATGCAAGGAATGAGGAGCAAGGAGCAACACAATGCATGCAGAGCAATGCAAGGAATGAGGAGCAAGGAGCAACACAATGCATGCAGAGCAATGCAAGGAATGAGGAGCAAGGAGCAACACAATGCATGCAGAGCAATGCAAGGAATGAGGAGCAAGGAGCAACACAATGCATGCAGAGCAATGCAAGGAATGAGGAGCAAGGAGCAACACAATGCATGCAGAGCAATGCAAGGAATGAGGAGCAAGGAGCAACACAATGCATGCAGTGCAATGCAAGGAATGAGGAGCAAGGAGCAACACAAGGCATGCGTAGAAATGCAAGGCATGAGGAGCAAAACGTAAAGCAAGGCATGAGGAGCAACACAAGGCACGAGGAGCAAAAAGCAACACAATGCATGCAGAGCAATGCAAGGAATGAGGAGCAAGGAGCAACACAATGCATGCAGAGCAATGCAAGGAATGAGGAGCAAGGAGCAACACAATGCATGCAGAGCAATGCAAGGAATGAGGAGCAGGGAGCAACACAAGGCATGCGTAGAAATGCAAGGCATGAGGAGCAAAACGTAAAGCAAGGCATGAGGAGCAACACAAGGCACGAGGAGCAAAAAACAACACAATGCATGCAGAGCAATGCAAGGAATGAGGAGCAAGGAGCAACACAATGCATGCAGAGCAATGCAAGGAATGAGGAGCAAGGAGCAACACAAGGCATGCAGAGCAATGCAAGGAATGAGGAGCAAGGAGCAACACAATGCATGCAGAGCAATGCAAGGAATGAGGAGCAAGGAGCAACACAATGCATGCAGAGCAATGCAAGGAATGAGGAGCAAGGAGCAACACAAGGCATGCGTAGAAATGCAAGGCATGAGGAGCAAAACGTAAAGCAAGGCATGAGGAGCAACACAAGGCACGAGGAGAAAAAAGCAACACAATGCATGCAGAGCAATGCAAGGAATGAGGAGCAAGGAGCAACACAATGCATGCAGAGCAATGCAAGGAATGAGGAGCAAGGAGCAACACAATGCATGCAGAGCAATGCAAGGAATGAGGAGCAAGGAGCAACACAATGCATGCAGAGCAATGCAAGGAATGAGGAGCAAGGAGCAACACAATGCATGCAGAGCAATGCAAGGAATGAGGAGCAAGGAGCAACACAATGCATGCAGAGCAATGCAAGGAATGAGGAGCAAGGAGCAACACAATGCATGCAGAGCAATGCAAGGAATGAGGAGCAAGGAGCAACACAATGCATGCAGAGCAATGCAAGGAATGAGGAGCAAGGAGCAACACAATGCATGCAGAGCAATGCAAGGAATGAGGAGCAAGGAGCAACACAATGCATGCAGAGCAATGCAAGGAATGAGGAGCAAGGAGCAACACAATGCATGCAGAGCAATGCAAGGAATGAGGAGCAAGGAGCAACACAAGGCATGCGTAGAAATGCAAGGCATGAGGAGCAAAACGTAAAGCAAGGCATGAGGAGCAACACAAGGCACGAGGAGAAAAAAGCAACACAATGCATGCAGAGCAATGCAAGAAATGAGGAGCAAGGAGCAACACAATGCATGCAGAGCAATGCAAGGAATGAGGAGCAGGGAGCAACACAAGGCATGCGTAGAAATGCAAGGCATGAGGAGCAAAACGTAAAGCAAGGCATGAGGAGCAACACAAGGCACAAGGAGCAAAAAACAACACAATGCATGCAGAGCAATGCAAGGAATGAGGAGCAAGGAGCAACACAATGCATGCAGAGCAATGCAAGGAATGAGGAGCAAGGAGCAACACAATGCATGCAGAGCAATGCAAGGAATGAGGAGCAAGGAGCAACACAATGCATGCAGAGCAATGCAAGGAATGAGGAGCAAGGAGCAACACAATGCATGCAGAGCAATGCAAGGAATGAGGAGCAAGGAGCAACACAATGCATGCAGAGCAATGCAAGGAATGAGGAGCAAGGAGCAACACAATGCATGCAGTGCAATGCAAGGAATGAGGAGCAAGGAGCAACACAAGGCATGCGTAGAAATGCAAGGCATGAGGAGCAAAACGTAAAGCAAGGCATGAGGAGCAACACAAGGCACGAGGAGCAAAAAGCAACACAATGCATGCAGAGCAATGCAAGGAATGAGGAGCAAGGAGCAACACAATGCATGCAGAGCAATGCAAGGAATGAGGAGCAAGGAGCAACACAATGCATGCAGAGCAATGCAAGGAATGAGGAGCAGGGAGCAACACAAGGCATGCGTAGAAATGCAAGGCATGAGGAGCAAAACGTAAAGCAAGGCATGAGGAGCAACACAAGGCACGAGGAGCAAAAAACAACACAATGCATGCAGAGCAATGCAAGGAATGAGGAGCAAGGAGCAACACAATGCATGCAGAGCAATGCAAGGAATGAGGAGCAAGGAGCAACACAAGGCATGCGTAGAAATGCAAGGCATGAGGAGCAAAACGTAAAGCAAGGCATGAGGAGCAACACAAGGCACGAGGAGTAAGGAGCAACACAGGGCATGAGGAGCAAAAAGCAACACAATGCATGCGGAGCAATGCAAGGCATGAGGAGCAACGCAAGGCATGAGGAGCAAGGAGCGAAGCAAGGAATGAGGAACAACGCAAGGCATGAGGAGCAAGGAGCAACACAAGGCACGAGGAGCAAGGAGCAACACAAGGCACGAGGATAAAGGACCAACAATTACAACAGAGGAGCAACGCAGCTCGACTGAGTTATTGTAGATTACAGTGCCTGAGCTAGGCTTTGAGTTGCTATGAGCTTCTCATCTCACTTGTTGCTCCTCGTTTCTCATCCATTTCCTTGTCCAAAAGATCTTTTTCCATTAAAGTCGGGAGTCAGCAACCCTGGCCCTTCAGATGTTCTCAAGCTGTGTCTCCCATGATGTTCATTCAGGTTTCAGGTTGGCTGGGCCTCGTGGGAGGTTTGGCTTCAGGACAGCTGGGGGACTGGGGTTGCTTAACCTCAATTTAAGTACCTATAATTAAATATTATTTAAGTCCACGGACAGAGTAAACGTAAAGCCGCTGCCTTAATATGGGGTCAGGAAGGAATTTTTTGCTTGAGATGTGATACTAGAGATGTGTCCAAGTTTATTCGCCTTCCTCTGGACCGATAAAGGAGAAAAACTTCTTTTGGACTTTTTTATTTTAAATGTATTATTTATAGGTAAAATATCTTCTTTATTTCTAATTATAAAAAATGGATTGTGGTTTTAATTCACCCCAATTCAGGCAGGAATTGGTTAAAGAAAAGAGCCGAGCAATATATAAAAATAGGTGGAGCTAAGAACAAGGACGGGCAGGTCCAGACTACACAGGAGTGGAGCTGTGAAAAGTTCCTGAAGCCAACTAGGGGCATTCTAAACGTGGAATACTGTGATCTATAAAGCACGGAAAAGTCTCTAATTCTGAAAGCTCTAACATCCAGTCATCAAAGTAGCTGCAGCAAACATCAAACCAGGAATTGTCTCAGCCAATCGGGAGTGTCTCTCTCCAAACTATGATAGCTGAGCATATCACTTAAATCGCATGCTCAATCATTTTGAAACACACATTCCAGGTGAAGAGATTAAGCAAGCACCACTTTGACCACAAAGGAATAAAGGCACGTTTTGGGATCCACATGTTCACATGGGAATAGAACATAAAGATTGGCTGTGCTGCTGTTCCCGGTTTGAGATTACAGCTTGTTTCTCCTCCAATGTGCCATGAATTCCAACATGGTGGCCCATGATTTGATGGAACCCGTGGCAACGTGAGACCCACCTCACTGCCAGCGCACTCGCGTCACTTCCAGTGATGCAAAAGCAGCCGTTTGGCACCAAAGCCACACAATGTGTATGCGCGCCCTAGGCTGACGTGTCCACTGTGGTATGTTTGACATAGCGTGCGCAGGCGCATTGTGCGGCTTTGGAGCTGAACTACTGATTTCACGTCACCAGAAGTGATGTGAGTGCACAGGAAGTGACGTGAGTGCACAGGAAGTGATGTGAGTGCACAGGAAGTGACGTGAGTGCACAGGAAGTGACGAGCGTCTAAAGTATCCAATGAAGAAACATTGGCAATCTTTTATGCTCTGGACGAAAAACGTGTAAATGACAGCAAGCACATTGAATCATGGGAATAATACCCTGGACTCCAGACCCTGTACTTCACTATGGGGAGAGTTTTAGTGCAATACATTCGTTTTCAATAGGCAGTGGTACGTCTTGTGTCAATATACTTTGGATTTCTGACCGCCATGACATTAGGTCAGTTTTACAAACTTTTCTTTATAAACCTCGTTAGTCCTTGTAAGCAACACCTACCAATCCTCTCACTACCAAGCGTTTTCCGTTAAAATTATATACATTATCATAATATTTACTTGCAACTTGGAGGTGTGTAGCCAACACTTAATTGTAGGGTAAAATAGTAATTTTGTGTACCGGATTTCAGTGCATTAAACCTTCCAAGAAATGTTGTTGGGTTGAAAGGTTGTAGTCACTAAATGAAGTCCTTGGGTATTTGAAGCCATCCTAACTATGGTATTAGGGATGTGGCTTCTACAAGGTGGCATATATCCCTTCCAAAACTCTTCCCAGTGCATAGGAGATAATAGCGATATGAACAGAAATGAGGGATGTGGTGTTCGGCCCCTGGTAATAATTCCATTCGACGGCCATATTTGTATACCTCTGAAATGGATAGTGTTCATGCATTATCAGTATCCGTGGGGGAATTAGTCGGCTGGAGTCATTAAAACTCTACAATCTAGGCTAAAATCTAAGAAGGAAAAGGTGCCAATGTTTTTACCAAGTGTCAGGATCCCTCCTATACACCACACTGTCACATTGAGTGGTTATTTATGCAGTTGGCAAATAACCCCTTCACTACCTTGATCGTGTATACATGATCACTGGTAGCTGACATAACAGTCTGTGATCATGTTAACGACATCTGGGGCTGCACCGCATCACTGCAAATGAAATACATATGTCGCAAATTTAATTTGCATTTGGGCTCCAGAAGGTGCCCCCAACATCTTAGCCCTGTCGGCATAATACCCACAGTGCTAAAACTGCTTAAAATCAGCTATGGAATGTTCTTATCAGATGTTCCCCAGCCGATGCACAGAACCTTCAACTGCAGTAACTCCTCTCCCTTCTAAATAGGTTATTACAGTAAGTAACACACTGGGAATATTCCCAAATATTTCTTACTGTATAATTAATTTAAAATGATTTTCCAAAAAAGCACTGGTTCCTGACAGGGGTTTTTTGGTAAATCACTTGGTAGGAAATGGGTTAAGTCACACACAAAAGATTACGTCGCACTTACCACTGGCAGCTGCAAGAGTTAAAGCAACTAGCAACTGAATCAGTGACATTTTCTTCTCCCTGCAAAAAATGACAGAAGGAAACCGTTAGTTTTAACAGTAAAAATTAAAATAGAAATTGTTCATAATAGGAAAAGGTGTTTAAGAGATTTCCTGGGAAGCACCACCCTACCTGAATAGGCTGTTTCCCCCAGCAGTTCCCTCATCCTATAACCTCAGATCCAGGACCAGCACCTTACTTACAATACAAAAAAGAAAGTGGCTCGATCCTCATTTTCCTACAGAACACCACAATTATGGAGTAACCTCCCAGACGCCATCAAATCTTCCCCCAGTCTAAAGTCACTTAAGAGTTCCCTATTAGCATACCTCAATACAGAATGCACCTGTAAACATGTAACATAGTGACTATACTGTATACAGAATGCGCCTGTAAACATGTAACACAGTGACTATATACAGAATGCACCTGTAAACATGTAACACAGTGACTATATACAGAATGCACCTGTAAACATGTAACATAGTGACTATACTGTATACAGAATGCACCTGTAAACATGTAACACAGTGACTATATACAGAATGCACCTGTAAACATGTAACACAGTGACTATATACAGAATGCAGCTGTAAACATGTAACACAGTGACTATATACAGAATGCACCTGTAAACATGTAACACCATGCATATATACAGAATGCACCTGTAAACATATAACACAGTGACTATATACAGAATGCGCCTGTAAACATGTAACAGTGACTATATACAGAATGCACCTGTAAACATGTAACACAGTGACTATATACAGAATGCGCCTGTAAACATGTAACACAGTGACTATATACAGAATGCACCTGTAAACATGTAACATAGTGACTATACTGTATACAGAATGCGCCTGTAAACATGTAACACAGTGACTATATACAGAATGCACCTGTAAACATGTAACACAGTGACTATATACAGAATGCACTGTAAACATGTAACATAGTGACTATACTGTATACAGAATGCACCTGTAAACATGTAACACAGTGACTATATACAGAATGCACCTGTAAACATGTAACACAGTGACTATATACAGAATGCAGCTGTAAACATGTAACACAGTGACTATATACAGAATGCACCTGTAAACATGTAACACCATGCATATATACAGAATGCACCTGTAAACATATAACACAGTGACTATATACAGAATGCGCCTGTAAACATGTAACAGTGACTATATACAGAATGCACCTGTAAACATGTAACACAGTGACTATATACAGAATGCGCCTGTAAACATGTAACACAGTGACTATATACAGAATGCACCTGTAAACATGTAACATAGGGACTATATACAGAATGCGCCTGTAAACATGTAACAGTGACTATATACAGAATAAATAATATATCTAATAAACCGTTCATTATAAAATTCTGCAGTAGGATGGAGAATTTCACCAATCAGTGCAATTTCGGGTCAATTCACCAAATACTGGCAAATTGAGCGCAAAATACAGTGTAATTCGGCGGCACCGAAATTGTTTCCTAGAAGACTATCGCATCTTCTATTCATAGAACACCGAACTGCACTGAAATTCCGGCGACATGACCTGATTTTCAGTTCGACAGTTTTAAACGTGAATCCCATAAGTTTTAATGTAAAAAACTTAATTTTATTTTAAAGACCGTTTATTCTTTTCATTTTCAGCAAAAACCCTTGTTATTTTTTCAGAAAACCTTTTTTGTATTTTCTTTTTTTTGACGACATTTTTGTTTTTCTTATTTTCAAGAGACTTTCACTATTTTGTATCAGACCTGTTTATTAATTTTTTAAGGACCTTTTTTTATTATTTGGACACATTTTATTGATTTAAACTCTTACTAGGAGAATAGGAGACTTTTTTGTGTAGTTTGGCGGAATTCGCCGATGCCAATTCGGCAGGTAATCAGCGCAATGTGGCAGTTTTTGCCAATGTCCGATAGCTGCTCCAATTTTGGGAGCATACGACGACCATTTGCTAAATAGCGAATTCACCGTATTTTCTGCCAAATGGGCTGAAGCGCAAAGCACCGCCATTGTATGCAGGTTTGGTGCTCTTTGAATAGAACAACACAAATCTGCCATTATGTCATTAACTGAATGATTTAATAATATTTTAGTCATTGCACCATGTTCACTTCATTTTTTTATACAATTTAATAAAATGTTAAAAAAAATCAATTAAGGTTTTATTTTTTTCAAACAGCATGTCCATGTCCAGACTCCGGCCTTTGCGGTGATACCTGATATGACCCTGTAGATAAGGGATCAGCATCCTTGGCCATCCAGGTGTTTTGGAACTACATTTCCCATGATGATCAGCAACTCATTAGGTTGGTAGAGACTCATGGAAAATGTAGGCCCAAAATATCTGGAGGGGTGAGGCTGCTGACCCCTGCTGTAGGACATACAGGACCGGAGATACAGGGGTTGAAAATAACCCAACATCTCCTGTATAGGGAATTCCCTGACAGATGTGTGGGAAGCCCCATTTCTGACATCATCATGCCCTGGTGCAATACTGTCAGTGAGCAGGGGAAGTCCTACAGCGATGGCTGACATCCAAAAGGTGTCCCATATCTGTGCCGAGCTGCAAGACTAGAGGTTATTCAGAGATGCTTAAATTGTTATTTACGAGCCAGCCGGCGGCTTTAAAGGGAGCTCTCACTACGGAGAATAGCAATTAGTAATTACCACGAATTAATGTAGCCTCTTCCTCATTATTTCACACAGAAGAAATGGTCGGCGCCAAGCCTGTACCACCACCAGTTAACCAATGCCAAAACCAGAAAATCAGTGGTTTCCCCCAAACCAGTGTGTCTACAATGTTAAAGTACGTATCAGGTGGCGCGATGGTGGTCGCTCTTGGGTATCCGGTGGTTCTCTTAATTCATGTCGTCCATATGGATCAAATAAAAAGAAGCAAACAACATAATAGTGCAGAGCGTACTGTAAAATTATATACAGGAAAACTGTTATACAATGGTTCCACTCACAAATATAGAGCCCCAACACTGGCTCTGAGTGGATAGACGCATTCGGGTCCACCAAGAGCTTGGTCTTAAGCTCCATCAAATGTGAGTCAGCATTCCAGATTTTACAATTGTAATATTGGGTTTGGAGGATCTACACTAGGAGGTCTCCTTGTCTTTCTATATTTTCACATATACTCTACATTGGAAGAAAGTCCTTTCACCAAAAAGGTGTGGGTCACCTTAAGAGTGAAGAAGTAAAGTACCCGAATGTGTCTATCCACTCAGAGCCAGTGTTGGGGCTCTATATTTGTGAGTGGAACCATTGTATAACAGTTTTCCTGTATATAATTTTACAGTACGCTCTGCACTATTATTTATGTGATCCATATGGACAATATGAATAAGGAGAACCACCGGATACCCAAGAGCGACCACCATCGCGCCACCAGATACGTACTTTAACTTCCGCATTGTTTCCCTGTTATTTGTGTAATAGGTTTGGGCACCGAAGATTTAATTTGGGTGATATTTGAAAGTGGCGTTACCCTTAATGCTATAAGCTTGGTTTAAGGCTAGGGTCAGACGAACGCATTTTTTCGAGTTGTCCGTGAAAAAGTGCGTTCGAACGAATGGACGTATTTTTCCACGGAATACGCGATAGCGGTCATACGACGCGTATTTTCGTCCGTGATTTTGTACGGATCATCAATAAAACACTTTTTGTGTCTGGACGTTATGTTGGCCGGACATTAGCAGCGTCTGACGTCTCCCAATCACGCACACACGCCGCTAGCGGACGCAGCGCACTCTGTACGTCAGTACTAGCGGAGACTAGGAATTAATTATATACCAAAAGTATGCTGATCCCTGATCTAATCTTTTAATGCTTTTTACTGTGTCTAATAAAGATTTATTACAAGTCTCTAGCTAGACAGGATATGTGTGGTTTTTTTTATCTTTAATCATCCACAAGTGTGTGAATATTTTGTTATTGTTGCTGGTCCTAATAGTTTGGTACTGACCTAATGGTTCTAGCCCTGGGCTACTGGGGCTTATCCGTTTATTTCAAATAAAAAGCGAGCCCACAATCACTCTCTAGACTCGATTACATTCTTCGCGCAAAAACGCACGCAGAACGCTTAATTTTTGCACGCAGCGTTAAATGTTAATGCGCGTACAACGACGCTGGTATTACATTCCTCGCGCATTTTTTCATCCGTCAAAAATTAACGCTCGTAAAACGGACGCGCAAAAACGCGCGCGCAGCAACGTTGCGCACAGAAATCAGTGTGCGAACTGTTTTTTTCACGCGATTCACCCAATCAGAATGAAGAACCACAATTGTCTCACGTTAAGTTTTTGCGCCTCTCAAAGTCAATCTGCGCATATATGCTGCATCAATAAAAAAACACGCACAACTTCTCCATTTTATTGTTTGGGTATGTGTAGAATGTGTAACTATACTGTGCTGTATTTTTTTTTTTTCGTGCTGGTGTATTTGGTTTCGGCCAGGACGTTCAGATTTGCAGTTATCACCAGCTTTTCAAAGACGTTAAAATTATGCACGTAAACGCTGTGCGTTAAATTTCGCGCATAGATTGTAATACCATCCGCGTACCAGCGCACAAACGCATTTGCGCTCACAACGTTAAGGCTAGGGTCAGACTAACGCATTTTTTGCGTTGTCCGTGAAAAAGTGCTTTGAACGAACGGACGTATTTTTTCACGGAATACGCGATAGCGGTCATACGTTGCGCATTTTCGTCCATGATTTTGTACGGATCATCAATAAAACCCTTTTTGCGTCTGGACGTTATGTTGGCCGGACATGTGCAGCGTCTGATGTCTCCTAATCACACACACACGCCGCTAGCGGACGCAGCGCACTCTGTACGTCAGTACTAGCGGTTTCACGTTCGAGAAAATGCGTTCGTTTGCCACCTGCATTGCGCAGCCGGACTTTCGTGCGGCCGTTCTTCGTATGCTGCCCGGCATTGGACGTCATTTGCTGCTAGCACGGCCGTGATTTAGTGCGGATAAACGCACGTTAATGCTGCGTTAGTCTGACCTTAGCCTAAGTATAAATGCACAATGTACATTACGCTCGCTCAGCGTTCGCGCAGGTTCACCCGCGGTAGACGTTAACGCTCATTTTTTGCGTGGACATTGTAATACGACGTTCTGCGCAAAGGGTTTTGCCCCTCGCGTTAATGCGTTTTTGCGCACGCGTTAACGTTTACGCGAAGAATATAATAGAGCCCTCTCTGTATTAATAAAAATGGAAAATGACCAGGTGGTGGGGGCATGATTGCAACCCCCCCGGGATAGAAAGAGAGCAGACGTGTGCAGTGTTGGCTCGTTCAGGTACTAGTGCTCATGTTGCATTGTCACCGATTTCCTTTTAAAGAATTTTTGCCAACTTGCGCATCTCACGAGTTACAGTAACCACTTCCCCAATGTCAGGACGGCCACACCGACTAAAACACCGACACGCCTAGGTTGTTTGCGATGTATTTCAAGGGAAAAAACAATCTAACAGGCTATAGCATAAGTCCTGCACGCATGAAGCTGACATGTCGGAGGAGGAAACTAAGATGATGAGTATGGGTTACAGCATGGAGTCAGCAACCTTCAACCAAAGGATGTTTTGGATCTACACCTCCCATGATGCTCAGCCAACCTAATGAGTAGTTGAGCATCATGGGAGATGTAGTTCCAAAATATCTGGATAGCCAAGGCTGGTGACGTCTGGAACAGGATGGAGGTTGATTGAAAAGATATTATCACCCCACTTTCCCTTCATTCTTTTCGGACGATGTCCATGTACTGGTTTGTTCTCGCGGAATATTACGAAGCAGCACTATTTAATGAATTCAAGCCCCAAATCCCCTGCGCTTTGCTTCCCATTTGCCCCCGTGCTGGTTCCCCCCCCCCCCATCATTTCGATTTTAAGTAACCTCTGGTCAAAATGAACGCCTGCTTTTGTATCGGGGAAGAAGGATGGAGAAATGTAGCTGCACAGTGTACACTACATAGACTGTGTGCAGGATGAAGCGGCAGGATTCAATGCTCGACACCATCCTGCTGCTTATTGCATCTGTACATAGGCATCGCTACAGGGGGCAATTGCCCCCCCCCCCATAATTATTCCTTCCCCCTCCCCCACCGGGGATCAGCAACCAGCTTCCTCACTTCCTGTATCTCTGTCCCCATGCGTTGTACATGGTCGATCGAGCTGTCATTTCCCTTGGTATAGTTGTATTATAAAATACCAATACTGGTATTTTAGGGGTTAATGGGCAGGCTTCATCTCTCACAGTATACATTTTATTTATTCCTTGATTAATGGCATTTTAGGGGTTAATGGGCAGGCTTCATCTCTCACAGTATACATTTTATTTATTCCTTGATTAATGGCATTTTAGGGGTTAATGGGCAGGCTTCAACCCTCACAGTATACATTTTATTTTTTCCTTAAATATTGGCATTTTAGGGGTTAATAGGTAGGCTACATGCTTAACAGTGTATTCTGTTCCCTATCACCTGGACTTTGCTAAAACGGGGAAAAATTTGCGTTCGCTAATTTCCCCTTTGCGTCCCTGTTTTCCCAGTGTATTACGGGGCAGGCGATGAGTCCAGCAGCTTTCCCCGTAGCAGCCGCTAGGCTCACGGATACTCGGCAGCGCTAGAGCGCCATCCCAACCATCCCCTCCATAGTGTACCATAGGACTCCATGGAGACTTTTCCTGCAGGGTCACACTCTCTCGACTTTTTTCCCCTAGAGTCTCCCTCTGCTCCCGGGGGTCAGAAACGGTGGATTGGGCCGCCGTTCTCGCCGCGGGATGAGGGGTGAGTAATTTTTTTAACGGGTTTTTTAACCCATTAGTGATGTGGAGGTGATCCGTGCGGCGCAATAACGCTCATTTATGTGAGCGCTAGCATGAAGGAGGTGATAGAGTCCTTCATGTTTTCCACTCAATACTTGTATTTTAGGGGTTAATGGGTAGGCTACAAGCCTCACAGTGTATATATTTCATGTTTTCCCTTCATTACTGGTATTTTAGGGGTTAATGTGTAGGCTACAAGCCTCACAGTGTATATATTTCATGTTTTCCCTTCATTACTGGTATTTTAGGGGTTATTGTATAGGCTACAAGCCTCACAGTGTATATATTTCATGTTGTCTCTTGATAACTTACATTTTAGGGGTTAATGGGTAAGCTACATGCCTCACAGAGTATTAATTTCATGTTCTGCACAGACGCCACCGAACTCATGTACGTAAAGCGCGCAAGTCACTTTGCGCATGCGCAATTTGCAGCTACTGTGCTTCGCAAGTTGCATAGGCGCGTACATTGCATTAGAAAGCTGCAGGGACTTCCAGGAGCGGGAGCCACTGAGCCGAAGAGGAAGAGCATTGCAGGACAAAAAAGTGAGTGAAATCACCTGAAAAGTAAAAAGAGAAATGATTGGACAGAGGCCGTCAGCAGCATGTTCCAAATTATTTAAGGCTGGCCCATTTGCCAAAGAAACCGTCCAGGTGAGGCCATGGCTGGCTGCGTGTGGGCCCCCTGAACTCAGGGGCCCGGGTTGCAGTGGCACTCTCTGCACTCCCAGTATTTACGCCCCTGTCTTACGCAGCCAAAGGGTTAAGGGCAGCACGAGCCACGCAGTGAACCAGCATTCACACTGGCCCACCGACCCATCGGCCCAACAGGAATCTCCCAGTAGTCCTCATGGTCAGCACATGCCTGGATTTGGCCAAAGAGTGGATTGAATTGGTCGGTCACCGACTCACATCATTGTATTGTGTGGGATGTATTCAAAGGACATCACCAGGGGGTAGATTAGAAGTATTTTAAGCTCCCTGTTTTATCTCATTCAGCTGCCATCTCTTATCTTGAGTAGCCTGGAGAACACAATACACCTCCTGCTGCATTAGGTAAACATTCCACCTCATTAACTCTTAAATACCGTATAAGATAAAACACAGTCATAAAGTAAAACTTTTGCACAAATATTGGTAAATGTTACATCATGGGAAAAATCCACAAATGGAAACAAATAAACAAACCTAAATATATTTTTCCTTTTTACAAACAAAGAAAACCCAGCAGCATTTGTTCTATAATGTGTTTTATAAGGTGGTTTTATTTGGGATCCACGAGTAATTTAGTCACAGCTTATGGAAGGAACAGGATAAACTGGATTTATTTATTTATAAAGGATTTTCCAGGAAGGATACATTGAGATTTTTCTTGTTTTCAGTATGTCCTGGGTTCAAGAACAATGGGTTTTTACAGAAATACAAAGTAATAAATGAAAGATATTAAAAATAACAAATCTGTAAGAAATGCAACAAAAGGTGTTTAGTGAATAAGCCCCCTAATAATCGCCGTCAAATTGTTTATTTTTTATGTGATGTCCTTTATGAATAAACCTGCCTAAAACATACAAAACACATCCTTCATCTTTCACTGGTTCCCAACACAAAGTGCCGGCGCACCTTCATCTATCACTGGTTCCCAACACAAAGTGCCGGCGCACCTTCATCTATCACTGGTTCACAACACAAAGTGCCGGCGCACCTTCATCTATCACTGGTTCACCACACAAAGTGCCGGCGCACCTTCATCTATCACTGGTTCCCAACACAAAGTGCCGGCGCACCTTCATCTATCACTGGTTCACCACACAAAGTGCCGGCGCACCTTCATCTATCACTGGTTCACCACACAAAGTGCCGGCGCACCTTCATCTATCACTGGTCCCCAACACAAAGTGCCGGCGCACCTTCATCTATCACTGGTCCCCAACACAAAGTGCCGGCGCACCTTCATCTATCACTGGTCCCCAACACAAAGTGCCGGCGCACCTTCATCTATCACTGGTTCACCACACAAAGTGCCGGCGCACCTTCATCTATCACTGGTCCCCAACACAAAGTGCCGGCGCACCTTCATCTATCACTGGTCCCCAACACAAAGTGCCGGCACACCTTCATCTATCACTGGTCCCCAACACAAAGTGCCGGCGCACCTTCATCTATCACTGGTTCACCACACAAAGTGCCGGCGCACCTTCATCTATCACTGGTCCCCAACACAAAGTGCCGGCGCACCTTCATCTATCACTGGTCCCCAACACAAAGTGCCGGCGCACCTTCATCTATCACTGGTTCAAAACACAAAAGTGCCGGCGCACCTTCATCTATCACTGGTCCCCAACATAAAGTGCCGGCACACCTTCATCTATCACTGGTCCCCAACACAAAGTGCCGGCGCACCTTCATCTATCACTGGTTCCAAAACACAAAGTGCCAGCGCACCTTCATCTATCACTGGTTCCCAACACAAAGTGCCAGCACACCTTCATCTATCACTGGTTCCCAACACAAAGTGCCGGCGCACCTTCATCTATCACTGGTCCCCAACACAAAGTGCCGGCGAACCTTCACAAAAGAGAAGATGTGAAATTCTTTACACTTTGTAAACGGATTCTTGCAGCCGCCGCTCTTTGTTCATAGCAGACATTGCAGAAACCAGAGAAACAAAGCGGTCGCTAAACTTATATATGACAGCAATTCTTAGAAAATATAAAGGAAGTTCCTCGGTTTATTATTTGCTACTCTCTGATTCTTCCGATGCCTTCAGTGTGTCAAGCTGTGACTTCCCCATAAATCAAGCCGGAGAAAGCCATGAAGTAATGAATATCTATATATCTACCTACCCATCTAGATCTGTCTATATATATCTGTCTATTCACCGCTGTCTGTGTTTGATAGATAGATAGATAGTCATACTGAGATAAACAATCTTTATTTCCCTCTATCCATCTATATCTAATTATATTGATTTATCTATCTTTATTTCTCTGTATCCATCTGTATCTTATTATATTTATCTATGCATATCTGTGTTTGCTTATCTGAATAAATATATAAAATCTGTCTATATCTATTAATCTCTATCCATCTAATTATATCTATATCTTTCTATTTAATTGTATCTATATCTTTCTATTTAATTGTATCTGTATCTTTCTATTTAATTATATCTATATCTTTCTATTTAATTGTATCTGTAGCTTTCTATTTAATTGTATCTATATCTTTCTATTTAATTGTATCCGTATCTTTCTATTTAATTGTATCCATATCTTTCTATTTAATTGTATCTGTATCTTTCTATTTAATTGTATCTGTATCTTTCTATTTAATTGTATCTATATCTTTCTATTTAATTGTATCTGTATCTTTCTATTTAATTGTATCTGTATCTTTCTATTTAATTGTATCTGTATCTTTCTATTTAATTGTATCTGTATCTTTCTATTTAATTGTATCTGTATCTTTCTATTTAATTGTATCTATATCTTTCTATTTAATTGTATCTATATCTTTCTATTTAATTGTATCTGTATCTTTCTATTTAATTGTATCTATATCAATCTATTTAATTGTATCTGTATCTTTCTATTTAATTGTATCTATATCTTTCTATTTAATTGTATCTGTATCTTTCTATTTAATTGTATCTATATCAATCTATTTAATTGTATCTGTATCTTTCTATTTAATTGTATCTGTATCTTTCTATTTAATTGTATCTGTATTTTTCTATTTAATTGTATCTGTATCTTTCTATTTAATTGTATCCGTATCTTTCTATTTAATTGTATCTATATCTTTCTATTTAATTGTATCCGTATCTTTCTATTTAATTGTATCTGTATCTTTCTATTTAATTGTATCTATATCTTTCTATTTAATTGTATCCGTATCTTTATATTTAATTGTATCTGTATCTTTCTATTTAATTGTATCTATATCTTTCTATTTAATTGTATCTGTATCTTTCTATTTAATTGTATCTGTATTTTTCTATTTAATTGTATCTGTATCTTTCTATTTAATTGTATCTGTATCTTTATATTTAATTGTATCTGTATCTTTCTATTTAATTGTATCTGTATTTTTCTATTTAATTGTATCTGTATCTTTCTATTTAATTGTATCTGTATCTTTCTATTTAATTGTATCTATATCTTTCTATTTAATTGTATCTGTATCTTTCTATTTAATTGTATCTATATCATTCTATTTAATTGTATCTGTATCTTTCTATTTAATTGTATCTATATCTTTCTATTTAATTGTATCTGTATCTTTCTATTTAATTGTATCTATATCGTTCTATCTAATTGTATCTATCCACATCTATCCTCCTCCTTTTGAGTGTTTGCTTATCTCTATCTCAGTGAGTCTATTGATCAAATTATATCTATCCAGCTATCGAATTACATCTAAATATCTCTATCCATCTAAATATAAATATATATCCAAATATCTGCGTCACCACAAGTCCTGCAACACCTTGGAGTATCTTCATGCGGTCAATGGTTGGTGCTCAGCCAAAAGAAAATATAAACCAGAGGAGAGAAGGCGGCACTCAGTCAAAAATAAAACATAAAAAATTTATTAAATCATTTAAAATAAAACCGACGTTTCGGCTCGCACAGGAGCCATTCTCAAGGTAACATAAACAAACAATGTGTGTGTTTAAATAATGAACAAACGTAATTGGAATACCAATCCAAATGAACTAATCAAGAAGAGAAGTGGCCACAGGTGTAAAAGTGCGTAGCTCCTAGAGCCTCGCACATCTCAGCCAAATACGTCACGTGGTTACGGCCGTGAGACAGTTGCCAAGGCAACTAAAAACAATGCTAAACCATTCCGGAAGCAGAAAAGAGAAAAGGGAAACATCCCGAATAGGAAGAGAGAGAGCAGCATATCGATAGAAAAATGAAAACATAAAGAGGTGAGCATTGCAGCAAGTCATCATAGGAACAACATCGGCCACAAAATATAAGGGAATAGATAATAACTACACCCGAACGGGTCAAGATACCCGCAGTAGAGAGAACATATTAATGTACCCATAATGCATCACATCAGTCAAAAATACATGGAGACAATGTAAACACAGAATGTAGTGTCTATAATACATACACAGAAAGTAATCAACCACCACAATTAGCGATCATAGAGAAAGCTAGAGAAGGAGACATATTCATTCAGTCCCCTCGGTGCAACAGTATCGAGGGTCCTGATCCAATACGTCTCCCTCTGTAGCAGTCGCTGGGAGCGATTGCCACCCCTGGGGAGTGGGGGGACATGATCGATAGCAACAAACCGGAGTGAAGGTAATCTGTGTTGTAATGCCAGAAAATGTTTAGCCACCGGCTTGTCAGTTTGGCCATCTCTATAGGCCGTGTTAATGGAGGAGCGGTGGCCTCGAATACGTTCCCTCAATGTACGATCAGTCTTCCCTATATATGTAAGCCCACAGGGGCATGAGATCATGTAAACTACAAATTCCGTCATACAAGTGATGCGATGTTTTATTGTGTAGATACGGCCAGTATGCGGATGTGCAAAGGTAGTTGTTGAATTCATATGATTGCATGTTACACATCCCGTACACCTAAAGCAACCCATTTTCTGCAGGGGAGCCTTGGTAGCATAGGATCTGACGGCATCAGTATGTATGAGTAGATCTCGAAGATTGCACCCCCTGGAATAGCTAATGAGTGGCTGATTTCTGAAAGAAATGGGTAAAGACCGATCATACGAAAAATTATTCCAGTGTTTTTTAATTGTGTGCGCGATCTTAGCACTATGAGTATGAAACTTTAATGGAAGAAAAATTCTCGATGGTGTCCCTAATGTCTCTATATCTATCTATATCTATCCATCTAGCCCATATCTATCTATATCTATCTATCTATCCCATATCTATCTATCCATATCTATCTATCTATATCTATCTATCCCATATCTATCTATCTATCTATCTATCTATCTATCCGTATCTATCCCATATCTATCTATCTATCTATCTATCCCATATCTATCTATCTATCTATATCTATCTATCCCATATCTATCTATCTATCTATATCTATCTATCCCATATCTATCTATCTATCTATCTATATCTATCTATCCCATATCTATCTATATCTATCTATCTATCCATATCTATCTATATCTATCCCATATCTATATCTATCTATCCATATCTATCTATATCTATCCATATCCATCTATCTATCCCATATCTATCTATCCCATATCTATCTATCCCATATCCATCTATCTATCCCATATCTATCTATCCCATATCTATCTATCCATATCTATCTATCTATCCCATATCCATATCTATCTATCCCATATCTATCTATCCATCTCTATCTATATCTATATCTATCTATATCTATCCATCTATCTATATCTATCCATCTAGCCCATATCTATCCCATATCTATCTATATCTATCTATCGATATATCTATCGATCTATCCCATATCTATCTATCTATATCTATCTCTATCTATCTATCTCTATCTATCTCTATCTATCTATCTATCCCATATCTATCTATATCTATCTATCTATCCCATATCTATCTATATCTATCTATCGATATATCTATCTATCCATCTATCTATCTCATATCTATCTATCCCATATCTATCTATCTATCCCATATCTATCTATCCCATATCTATATATCCCATATCTATCTATCTATATCCATCTATCTATATCTATCTATCCCATATCTATCTATCCATATCTATCTATCTATCCATCTATCCCATATCTATCCATATCTAGAAAAAAGTTTGCAGAAAGGCAGGAGTAAGGGTGTCCGTTAACACCCTCTAAAGTATAGAATAATTGCACAGCTGCAGCTGAGTATTGACTCCCTCTCACAGCATCAAGGATGAGACGGTAAATAATTCGCAGGAAGACAAAGTAATACAATACCAGCGCTGCTTGAATAGGGTCCACTCGTGACACCCAGTTTATTTCCAGTGAGGACAGGAAAATACACAACACAGACGTTTCGGGGTCACAGCCCCTTCCTCAGCACTACGCACTGAGGAAGGGGCTGTGACCCCGAAACGTCTGTGTTGTGTATTTTCCTGTCCTCACTGGAAATAAACTGGGTGTCACGAGTGGACCCTATTCAAGCAGCGCTGGTATTGTATTACTTTGTCTTCCTATCTATATCTATCTATCCATATCTATCTATCCCATATCTATCTATCTCTATCTGTCCATCTATCCATACCTTCCATCTATGTGTGTCTGCTTTCATCCATATACCATTAAATGATCTATCTATACTATATAACATTGATACATCTGTATAAAGAAATAATAACATTGTACTCACTGTTTCTTCAGTCACTTCAATACAAAATCAGTTTAATCCAACCCGGAGTCTCTGTGTATGTGTTTCCCGAGACAGCTTCTTGGTGTGATAATGCATCTGCGCTCCCGCTCTGTGACTGTATGTAGATACAAACCCCCATGAGTCATGCCTTGAATATATATTAAAGCGAGCCAGACGATTTGCTCAGTGCCTCTATGGGCTGATTCTTCTCGGGTGTGTGATACTTCAGCCAATCAGACAGCAGATGCATATTAAGAGAAATCAGGGAAATTCCCCAAGTGTATGTGCAGACTCTTTTAACCCCTTAGTGACCGGGCAGTTTTACACAAATCCATCCTTTAGTGACCGCTGCTGTTTTTACGTTTCTGTGCTGTTTGTGTTTACGTCAAATTTTCCTCTTACTCGTTTCTGCAACCTACACATATTTTACACTGTTTTTCTCGTCATTAAATGGACTTTATAAAGATACCATTTTTTTCATCATTTCATATAATTTACTATAAAAAACATTGTGAAATATGACAAAAAAATTGAAAAAACACCACTTTTTCGAACTTTGACCCCCAAAATTTCTTATGTATCAACAACCGTCAAAAAAATTTAATTCCTTAGTAGTTTCTAAATTTAGTTCTGAGTTTAGCAATACCCAATGTTTACATATTCCTCGCTTTTCTCCTTATCTTATGCAACAATAAGTGCAAGTAGCACTTTGCCATTTCCAAAGAGTTTATTTTCAAAACTAGTGATAGTGACATTGTAACACTGATATCTGTCACTAATTCCTGAATAACTCTCCACATATACATATTTTTTTAAAGTACACAAATCAAGGTATTAAACTTGGGGTATTTTGACTCTTTCCATGCAAACCATTTTACCACAAATCTATGCCAAAGTTTGAGAAAAAAAAAGTTTTGGTGATTTTTTTTTTTTGAACGCAATTTAAGAATACATGTACTGTGAGCTTTAAGGTTTACTGCCAAAGAGCACCCCAAAATATGTTCAGCAACATCTTCTGAGTAAATTGATACCACCCATGTATAGGTATGTCGGGTCATTTGGGGGCTAATAGGCCTTATTTGGGGGGTGCGCATTTCAGTTTTCCAACTTGGAATTTTCACATTTCGTCATCATGCACCCATGTCCTATTTGGAACATTTTTGAAAGTAATTTACCCCTATCAAACCATATATTTTTAGAAAGGGCACACCCTAGGGTGCTTCAAAGAGTTGTATTTTAACACTTTCCATGCACTAGCTCTATGTCAAACTTTCAGGTAGTCACTTTTTGTGTTATTTTTTCACACACATTGTACTTTAGGCATGAATTGTCAAATCCAGTTATGGGTTACTGCCAAAAAACATCCCAAAATATGTTCAGCAACATCTTCTGAGTAAATTGATACCACCCATATATAGATTTGTTCTGTTGTTTTTGGGGTGCTACGCCAATCTTTGACATGTGCTTGTCAATTTTCTAATTTGACATACAGTATCTTCTTTGCTTATCTTCTTTTTAGGGGCCTTTTTACATACCCCAGTTTTATGAACGTGCATATATTTGGTAAGCTAACACCCCAAAGTATTGTAAATGGAGTGTTTTTATGCCATGGATGCAACCGTTTGCTCCAAACAAATTGGATACTGTTTGGTGGTCGTTTTTCATTTTCACACCCACATTAGATTTGGACTGTGATTTAGGAGACACGGTTGTTTGTTACTGCATGAAAACTCTGCAGGTTGTTTTCTGCAAGGTCTCCTGAGTACACCCATGCCCCCCCATGCATAGGTTTGCCAGGATTATGGGAAGGTTCAAATACAATTTTTATGACTTTGTCATTGGAGTTGAAATTGAGATTATTTCTTCAGCTAGGCCTAGCTTTGGTTTTGGGTCTACCGCATACCCCAGTTTGAATTATTGCCAGAAAATTGTTTATATTTGTTATGTTGACACCACAAGGTATTGCATATGGAGTGCTTTGATGCCATGGATGCAACGGTTTTAGCCCAAAACATTTGAGAAGGTGTGTGGCGGTAATTTTTCAATTTTTTATTTTTACGCCCACATTAGATTTGGACTGTGATTTTGGAGACACTGTTGTTGGTTACTGCATGAAAACTCTCCAGGTTGTTTTCTGCAAGGTCTCCTGAGTACACCCATGCCCCCATGCATAGGTGTGCAAAGATTTTGGCAAAATACAGCACCAATTGTAGAACATAAAAATGTAGGAATAAAATGTAAAAGTCTGGTGCAGTAAAAGAAAAATAAACTAAACTGAACTAACTAACTAGACTGTAAGAAAAAAATAGAATGGAAAAAAAATCACAGATCACGAACAGTGTGATATATCTTGAAACAGTCCCCAGCGTTTGGAAGGAATATACTGCTTGAATCCCAGCCTTCCCTTGTATTTCATTAGGGATTCATCCACGCAGATATTCCTTCCAGGTGTATAAGCCTCTGCAAACCTGGCGGCGAAGTGGGTAATAAGGGGGCGGATTTTATACAGCCTGTCAAACTGGGGATGCTCTCTAGGAGGGCACAGGCTGTTGTCACTGAAGTGCATGAAACGCAAAATGTTTTCATACCTTCTACGTGACATTGATTGGGGGTAAATGGGGGTAGAGCAGATGGGGCTACTGCTCCAGTAGGAGCGAATTGAGGGCTTCTTTATGATGCCCATCAGCATAGTAAGTGCCCAGAATTTCAGAAATTCTGGCACATCTAGCAGGGTCCATTGCTGCCTTGCCAATTAGGAGTCTGGCTTCGCAGCACAATGCTGATGGGCATACAGATTTGATTGGGCCACGATGTGGCCCAACAAATCATCCCCCATAAACACCTGCAAAAACTGTGTGGCGGTAAATCCTGCAACATCAATATTGATGCTAGGATTTGCCGTGAAAGGAGGGATATCTGGCCTCTGGCGATGAGGCACTACCCACTCCTCAGCTGGAGCTGTGCGTCTCCTGCTGGCAGGTGGTGGCCCAGGATCTGCGTCAGAAACATCACTAGGAGATACATCAGCCAGCGTAGATAATGTATCTAGTGAGGTCTCTGAGCAGTTAGCGGGGTCAAAATCTGGGTCTGAGTCCGACGCAGATGCCTCAGATTCTGACGCCAGGATGGCATATGCCTCCTCGGCGCTGTACACCCTCTCAGACATTATATATAATAGATTATAAAATTTTATAATTATTATATATATAAGCGGATTATTGGTTCTTAGAAGAACCGTTGGGTTTCACAAGAAAATACAAATAAACACCTAAATCTCTCTAAATCCCTCTAAATCTGCCTCAATTCTTCTAAATCTCCCTAAAATCTCTCTAAATATGCCTCAATTTTTCTAATCTCACTAAAACTACCTAAAATCTCTAACCTGTCAAATCTGATCTCTCTCTCTCGCTCACCAAAACACAAGTGAGGAGAGGGAGGGAGAATCACAGAGGTCACGGCCAATATTTACAAAATATTGACCTGACCAATTAGGAATTTTATTTAGATTTTTTATAACTTCTGATTGGATGTTGCTAGCCTGCCTCTCTGATGAGGCAGGCTAGGAACATCCCACACAGCCCCAAGATGACCCTGCCCTTAGAAGAGCAGTGCCATCTTGGCGGTCAGTTTTCTTTTATTTTATACCTTTTTATTTATTTATTTTACTTTTTTTAGTCTGCTGGGTGCCTTGATCCCTCGAGGCACCCAGCAGAGCACCTGATCACTTATGTGATCTTTTTTGTACTGAGTGCCACGATACCTTGTGGCACTCAGTACTTCCTGCCGCTACCGGAAGTGATCGCTCGGGGGGGAGCGATCACGGACAGACCGGCGGCAGGTAACCATATTGCAAGGATGCATCCCTGCAATATACTCAGAGCAGCTGGAAGCGATACCGATCGCTTCCAGCGCTCTGTAGAAGTGCGGGGCACCTTTCCGGTCAAACCGGATGTTGATCGCTCCCGGGGAGCGATCACAAGGGGCCCCGGCACTTCTGTCCGCCATTGCATGGATGCCTGGACTCCCAGGCACCGTGCAATGGCCCTGGAGCTGTTGGAAGCGATCCGATCGCTTCCAGCGCTCTCTAGAAGTGCGGGGCACCTTTCCGGTCAAATCGGATGTTGATCGCTCACGGGGAGCGATCACAAGGTGCCCCGGCACTTCTAACCGCCATTGCATGGATGCCTGGACTCCCAGGCAGCCTGCAATGGCGTTTGAGCTGCTGGAAGCGATCCGATCGCTTCCAGCGCTCAAAAGACCGCAGGACGTACCATGTACGTCAGCGGGTCTAAAAGAGACCCGCGGCCGTGACGTACATGGTACGTCCGCGGTCTCTAAGGGTGCTAAAGGAATAGAAGCCTATGGATTGGACCTGCCACCAGGGGGGGTGACAGCCCATGATATGTTCAGGGTCCCAGTGGCTGTAAGAGGTCCGACTCCTTGCCAAACCCTGTGCAGCTTGTCTAAGTACCACAGCTGGAACGACCACCCAGTACTGAGCCACCGATACACTAAGGAAATTTCCAAGTGTGCCGCAGCATATGGGGCTGGTCAGAGCACTCCGACTCATCACTTTGAGAGTGACTAGTGTGGTCTGCACCAGCCAGAGATCTCCCACAGACCACCAGGCAACACATTGTATCCCTTGGCTAAACCACCAAGGATTCAGACCACTCCCTGAATAACAGATCTCCTTACCCTAACTGGGACACATCTGTTGATGCCGCTCCTTAGCCGGACCCCCGTTCTCCCACCAGCAGCCTATTGTGCCTTTCTCCAGCCCTTAGCCGAAGCTTAAGGACAGGTACACTGAAAGCACAGTGATAACATCCCCCAGAAATGAGTTTGCACACAGATCTTGAGGATAGAACAGACAGAAACTGAGCCTTTAATGAATAATATACAGTGCCGTCAGGTGAGGCCAAGTGGCCGATGGGAAATTACACCCTGGCGTTCTACTGCCCTTCAGGGCATCCCCTCCCCTGGCATATCGCTGTTACTACTCAGAAATCCCTGCCTGACATCTTGCTCTCTGTTGCATAATTAGGTCAAAAACAGATAATGGGATTAGCTCTGGTCACCAAGACACATTGAGCAACATCCCAACAATACAGGTCGATAGGACAATAGCAGATTTTGAGGATAAACAAGGGGTTCAGATTATACAGTATCTGAGAATGGGGCAATGTTTGCCAAACAAGACAGCCAAAGACCACTCCATCCTTTTACAGATGTAAACATATTCTAGATAGGGGGGTTGGAAAAGGCTACAGTGACCCACACAGTAATCCTATTAGCAGATAAACTTAGACAATAACGAATCGATAATAACAATAACAGTATTCATACGGGATGTCTGCCTGAGCTTTTGGTTTAAAGTGGTATATAACCTAGACAGTTATCCGACGACCAGGGTTTTGAATACGAGAGAAATCTCAATGTATCCTGTCAGGTAAAATCCTTTATAAATAACTAAATAAATAAATTCATGTGAAGCACAGACGACACAAACACCCTGCACCTAGAATTGTAGGTACAGGGTGACTTCAACATAGGAGAGGGCAGGAAAACAAAATAGAACACCAGGCCTGCACCTCCCAAATGCATCTCTAGGTCCAGGTATCCCAAGTTCAAAGTGACTCTTGTCACATCCGATAAAATAAGGTAAGAAGCAGGTGAGGAGGTTTTCTAAAACGAGTAGCTGATGCAAGGGGGGCCCAACCAGTACTTCAGTAAGGGGCCCCAAGGTTTGATAGCCCTCATGTAAAAACACAGTCAACGTTTCAGCCCAGGAGGACGTTTGTCAAGAAACTAAACCCCATCGTGAAACCCGGCTCTTTAAACACCAACCTAACATCAAAATGAAACTATGTGACACAAATATACGTAATACCCAGGTGAATGACTAGGGTAGCCACTAGATTGGTCATGTATTCCTGCTGATGGGCAGTGCGTGAAAAAAAACTACCCTGCAGCATGTATAATCCATACCAATCCATATCCATATGCTGCAGGAAGGAAATCAAAGTAGGTCACCTGGTATTCCTCTTTGATTTCTTACCTGCAGCATATGAGTTCTACATGCAGCAGGGTGGCAATTTCATGTTTTGCCCCTCAGCATGAATAAACTATGGGCCCTATTACATTCTTTGCGCACAATTGTTTAACGTTTAACGCTTCGCACAAAAAAAAACACGCGTTTAACGTTAGTTTTTGCGTTAAGAATGTAATAGGGCCCTATATGTGCCCAGGAAAACATGGCTGATCTGCCAACCCTTCATACAAAACAATTCTTCCGACACAACTATGTTTTGCTAGATTCCCCATGTTTCCCCGGACACATATTATTTCAGAAGGAAGCACAGCGAAAAGTGCAGCCCTGCAACATGTATAATTGAGGTCTGGGAGAAAATCGATAATCTAATCAAGGCAGGTAACAGGAGACACCTCTTTGATTTTGTACTTGCCGCGTATGAGTTATACATACTGCAGGGTTAGGTTTTTCATGCATAGCTCATTAGAATGAATACATTATATGTGTCAAGGAAAATGCGGAGGATTTGGCGACTCTAACCACAACACACCCACCCCTCGAGAAAAACTAGGAGGAAGTAATGCAGGAAGATCACAAATATGTATGTTACACGCGTGTGAAAAAAGCAATTAAACAGATTCTTTTCATTCAGACCCACAAGAGCCGCAGTGTTCAGAGTATAAACGCAGAATGCCTCCCGGCACAGCCAAACCTACTAGACATGTGCATTCGTTTTAGTACTAAAACGATTTAGTCCGAATTTTGGGATAATTTAGTTTTCGTTTGACTCAAGAGATACAAAACTGCTCAGTACAAAAAACGAAAGAAACTAAAATAAAATGCACTACATTTTAGTTTCAGTCCTTTTTGTGATATTACATTGATGAGTGAAGGAGACCAGCAATGAAGAGCGCAACATCGCAACATCCGAAGATCTGCACCCTCCACATGCCAATGCAGTAGGATGTTCTATACAGAGAGGGGCATTAATTAATGCAGGAGGATGTTCTATACATTATACAGAGAGGGGTATTAATGCAGGAGGATGTTATATACATTATACAGAGAAAGGTATAAATTGAGGATTTTCTAGACAGAGAGGGACATTAATTAATTCAGGAGGGTGTTCTAAATATTATACAGAGATGGGTATTAATTAATGCAGGAGGATGTTCTAAACATTATACAGAGAGGGGAAATAATATTGTTCTAACCTCTTATATATAAAAATATTATTTACTAGTTTTACTGAAACTCTGAGCGCTGTGATGAGCAGCAGTCAGTTACTGTAACAGTTTTGCCTGACACGGGGCAGTATTACAATGTTGGTGCTAACTAAGGCTGGGGTCAGACGAGCGTAGTGTTCACGTCCGTGATTGCGCCTTAAAGTACGTCCGTGATAGCATGAAAGAAAGCCCATCGGAGCCCGTTACACGAAGTACGTCCGCACAACGGCCGCGGCCCATGGATGCAAGGCAGGCAAGAACGTACAACTCCTAGAACGGCCGCACAAAGTGCGCTGCGTCCGCAACGTCTGCATAGCTTTGTGTGCGAGTGATGGAACGTGGTCAGACGGACTGCATTTATACGTCCAGCATTTTTCACGGACAAAATGGTTTTGCTTTTTATTTTATTTTCTCTCCTACATCCGTCAAAATATATGTCAGTGAAAAAACGGACTGTGTGACCACTACTGTGTCTTCCGTACTGACGTCCGTCCGTGTGTGCTTTTTGTCCTGCCCTCCAATCACTCACAGTAATCCCGACAAAGGCCAGACAAAAAAAAACAAATAAACAATAATAACTGAATAGGAATACCCCACACAATAATCTGTTCTTTTTCCTTCCCCCTTTCTGTGTATCATGTCAACGTTGTCATACTACACGAGTATGTAGTTCTCTTTTGGGAAGTTTATGATTTCATTTGGGCTTATTAATATTATTTACAGTATTTACTGTGACGTTTTATTTATTTTCTAACATTGGCGTTTTATCATCACTTGTAATTTCACAGGAAAATTATTCTGGAACCCCAGGGTCATATGCAAGAAGTGAATGTCACATGCAGGATATGATTGAAGTCAGATAGCTTAACTCATCCCCTTTTGAAAACACGCACAGTCCTTTGTATTTTCTTCACTTTATTGGGAAAGTAAACAGCAAATAAAAAGTGTATTGTATGAATAGAGAGCTTCTCTAGTGTATGCTTTGTTATGGAAGGAAGGTGGGTAGAAAGGGCTTCTCTAGTGTATGCTTTCTTATGGAAGGTGGGTAGAGAGCGCTTCTCTGGTGTAGGCTTTGTTATGGAAGGAAGGTGGGTAGAGACAGCTTCTCTAGTGTAGGAGTTGTTATGGAAGGAAGGTGGGTAGAGAGGGCTTCTCTGGTGTAGGCTTTGTTATGGAAGGAAGGTGGGTAGAAAGGGCTTCTCTGGTGTAGGCTTTGTTATGGAAGGAAGGTGGGTAGAGAGAGCTTCTCTGGTGTATGCTTTGTTATGGAAGGAAGGGGGTAAAGAGGGCTTGTCTGGTGTATGCTTTGTTATGGAAAGAAGGTGGGTAGACAGAGCTTCTCTGCTGCATGCTTTGTTATGGAAGGAAGGTGGGTAGAGAGGGCTTCTCAGGTGTACCTTGTTATGGGAGGATGGTAAAAACAACATGCAATCACCTGGTACAGACAGATGCTTGCTGACTGCCTCTATGGTAGACTGGGGTATTAGCAGCTGCAGAAGCAGGAAATGGGGCTGGACCAAACTAACTATGTGAGCTAGACGGCGGGAGTGGACTAATCATTTTAAGTAAAAACATAGAGGGAAAACAAATATGGAATCTGGTTCCATGATAAAAAATAAATAAAATGCAAAGATATTTAGAATAAACTACAAATTATTGTTCCAGGTCTGTTTACGCACTGATCCCCAACATCCCATTCACAATCAGAATTCAATTTTTTTCAGAAACGCTGAGCCCTATTCTGATCGAGATGTTGTACTCATCGCTGAGCCCATAGGCGTGCGTGGAAGGGTGATTGCTCCAGATTTCAACCTTTAATCCAGGGCTCGCTTCCTACAGATGTTGTTTCCTACAATTCCCAGAATTCTTTGAATGCAATAGTCGGCCAGGGAATCATGGGAGTTGTAGTTCGGAAACAACCAGGGGCTGGAGTTTGACAGCTCTAGGTATACCATCTACATCAGTGGTCCCCAACCCTGGTCCTCAGGGCCCACTAACAGGCCAGGTTTGCCAGATATCTGAAGCACAGCACAGGTGTTATGATTTGCTGCTCAGTGATTGCAGGATTCAGTCTGCATTTCCCCATGGTGATCTGCAAAATCTGGCCTGTTAGTGGGCCCTGAGGACCAGGGTTGGGGACCACTGATCTACATCAGGGCTGTCAAACTCCGCCCCCCCCAGATGTTTCTCAACTACAACTCCCATGATTCCCATGTCATCCATTGCACTGGAAGAATTCTGGGAATTGTAGGCATTAACATGTGGGGTTTGGGGCCTTGAGATTGACAGCCGGATCTACACTTTTTGGGTGTTTTGTTTATGATTCAGGAAGAGAACGAACACGAAGTAACAGTTTATCATTTGCAACGTGTAAGGAATGAATGTAATGTGAGCCGTTAAGGCTAGGGTCAGACGAACGCATTTTTCGCGTCGACCGTGGAAAAGTGCGGTCGAACGAACGGACATATTTTTTCACGGAATACGCGATAGCGGTCATACGATGCGCCTTTTCGTCCGTGATTTTGTACGGATCAACAATAAAACACTTTTTGCGTCTGGACGTTATGTTGGCCGGACATTAGCAGCGTCTGAAGTCTCCCAATCACGCAAACACGCCGCTATGCGGCCGCAGCGCACTCTGTACGTCAGTAGTAGCGGTTTGACGTTCTCGAAAAAATGCGTTCGTTTGCCACTTGCGTTGCGCGGACGAACTTTCGTGCGGCCGTACTTCGTGTGTTCCCCGGCATTGGACGTCATTTGCTGCTAGCACGGCCGTGATTTTGTGCGGCTAAACGCACGTTAAAACTGCGTTCGTCTGACCCTAGCCTAAGTATACCAGCCCCACTCTTTAGTATAACGTCTTCAGCCATAAACTCTGCATCAGTTTAACCGGTGCTTACTGTAGATTAACCCCTTCACTACCCACAGTTTGTGTTTTTTTTGTAAAATCATTTATAATTATACTGAAAAAAATATTTAGGAATATCCTCAATGTATCCCTTACTGCAATAACCTATTTTTCAGTGAGATATCGCCATCTGCTGGCTGAATAAAGTTACTGCTGTTCAGGTCTCTGTGCAGGATCAGCTGGGGAGATGTCCATCAGACAATCCCCGGCTGGTTTTAAAAAGAGTTATCACTTCAGGCATCACGTCCCACTCCTCTTAGAGTAGTGATCTCAAACTCTGAGCCCCCCCCAGATATTTCTGAACTACAATTCCCATGATTCTCTGGCCATCTATTGCGGTGAAAGAATTCTGGGAATTGTAGGAAATCAACATCTGGGGGGGGCAAAGTTTGAGTTCTTTGTCGTAGAGCAGGGATGTCCAAACTCCGGCCCCCGAGATGTTCCTGAACTACAACTCCCAGAAATCTCTGACTGCATTAGATAGATGGATAAGCATGGGAGTTGTAGTTCATGGACATCTGGGGGGGCCAGAGTTTGAATATCCCTGTCTTAGGCTAGGGTCAGGTGAACGCAGTGCGAACGCACGTGCAGCTGCACTTTATCACGGCCGTAGTGGCAGCAAATGACGTCCAATGCCGGGCAGCATACGAAGAACGGCCGCACGAAAGTGCGGCTGCGCAACGCAAGCGGCAAACAAACGCATTTTTTAGAGAACGTGATACCGCTAGTACTGACATACATAGTGCGCTGCGTCCGCTAGCGGCGTGTGTGCGTGATTAGGAGACGTCAGACGCTGCTAATGTCCGGCCAACATAACGTCCAGACACAAAAAGAGTTTTATTGATGATCCGTACGAAATCACGGACGCAAATGCGCATCGTATGACCGCTATCGCGTATTCCGTGAAAAAATACGTCCATTCATTCGAACACACTTTTTCACAGACAACGCGAAAAATACGTTCGTCTGACCCTAGCCTTAGGCTAGGGTCAGACTAGCGCAGTTTTAACGTGCGTTTAGCCGCACGAAATCATGGCCGTGCTAGCAGCAAATGACGTCCAATGCCGGGGAACATACGACGAACGGCCGCACGAAAGTTCGTCCGCGCAACGCAAGTGGCCAACGAACGCATTTCTTCGAGAACGTGAAACCGCTAGTACGGACGTACAGAGTGCGCTGCGTCCACTAGCGGCGTGTGTGCGTGATTGGGAGACATCAGACGCTGCTAATGTCCGGCCAACATAACGTCCAGACGCAAAAAGGGTTTTATTGATGATCCGTACAAAATCACGGACGAAAAGACGCATCGTATGACCGCTATCGCGTATTCCGTGAAAAAATACGTCCATTCATTCGAACACACTTTTTCACAGACAACGCGAAAAATACGTTCGTCTGACCCTAGCCTTAGGCTAGGGTCAGACTAGCGCAGTTTTAACGTGCGTTTAGCCGCACGAAATCATGGCCGTGCTAGCAGCAAATGACGTCCAATGCCGGGGAACATACGACGAACGGCCGCACGAAAGTTCGTCCGCGCAACGCAAGTGGCCAACGAACGCATTTTTTCGAGAACGTCAAACCGCTACTACTGACGTACAGAGTGCGCTGCGTCCACTAGCGGCGTGTGTGCGTGATTGGGAGACATCAGACGCTGCTAATGTCCGGCCAACATAACGTCCAGACGCAAAAAGGGTTTTATTGATGATCCGTACAAAATCACGGACGAAAAGACGCATCGTATGACCGCTATCGCGTATTCCGTGAAAAAATACGTCCATTCGTTCGAACGCACTTTTTCACGGACCACGTGAAAAAAGTGTTCGTCTGACCCTAGCCTTAGGCTAGGGTCAGACTGAGGCAGTGCGAACGCGCGTGCAGGCGCACATAATCACGGCCGCACTAGCAGCAAATGACAGGCAATGACGGCCAATATACGAAGTACGGTCGCACAAAAGTCCGGCTGCGCAACCAACGCAAGTGGAAAATGAACGCATTTTTTCGAGAACGTGAAACCGCAGGTACTGACGTACAGAGTGCGCTGCGTCCGCTAGCGGTGTGTGTGCGTGATTGGGACACGTCAGACGCTGCTAATGTCCAGCCAACATAACGTCCAGACACAAAAAGGGTTTTATTGATGATCCGTACAAAATCACGGACGAAAATGCGCATAGTATGACCGCTATCACGTATTCTGTGAAAAAATACGTCCATTCGTTCGAACGCACTTTTTCACAGACAACATAAAAATGCGTTCGTCTGACCCTAGCCTTAGAGTATAAGCTCACTGGAGCACTATCCTCTTTAAGGCTAGGGTCAGACGAAAGCATTTATCCCCGCGAACGTGAAAAAGTGCGTCCGAACGCATTGACGTATTTTTTCACGGAATGCGCAAAAACGGTCAGACGACGCGCATTTTCGGGCGTGATTTTGTACGGATCGTCAATAAAACTCTTTTTGCGTCTGGACGTTATGTAGGCTGGACATTAGCAGCGTCTGACATCTCCTAATCACGCACACACGCCGCTATGCCGCAGCTGCGCACTCAGTACGTCAGTACTAGCGGTTCAGCGTTCTCAGAAAAATGCGTTCAAATTCCACTTGCGTTGCACGGCCGGACTTTTGTGCGGCCGTACATCGTATATTGGCCGTCATTGCCCGTCATCTGCTGCTAGTGCGGCCGTAATTATGTGCGCCAGAACGCACGTTAAAAGTGCGCTGGTCTGACCCCAGCCTTACAGTCGTTCTCAG
This sequence comes from Leptobrachium leishanense, assembly GCA_009667805.1. Classification (NCBI taxonomy): domain Eukaryota; kingdom Metazoa; phylum Chordata; class Amphibia; order Anura; family Megophryidae; genus Leptobrachium; species Leptobrachium leishanense. The sequence continues at coordinate 19,617,743 of CM019064.1, read as the reverse complement.
TGTGTCGTCTGAGTTATTTGTTATTCTTTGGTTTGTTTGTTTATACAGCGCTGCAAATATGTTGGTGATATATATATATATAAAAAAAATGGGGGACGCCAGGCACTCATTTCCGTCAGATGGCAGTTCCCACGAGGGCCCCCACCAGCTAGGGTCTAAAGGGGTTGTTTGCCTTGGTGCTAAGCTCCCAAAGTAGATATATAAAAAAAATGCAGAGGGGAGGCACACGAGGACTTGACTAAAAAATTAAAGTTTATTGCATGTCCATTAAAGGAACCGACGTTTCGGCCCCTAGAGGCCTTTATATGGACATTCTTTATATGGTCGATTCTTTTAATGGACATGCAATTAACTTTAATTTTTCAGTCAAGACCACGTGTGCCTCCCCTCTGCTATATATATATATATATTTATATATTAACCCCTTCACTGCTGAGCCATTTCACGGCTTAAAAAAACACATTTCTCTTTTTTTTATTATTTTTTTCTTTACTTTAATCATGGTCATGTTTGGTATCATTGGAAAGGCCATGCTCAGGCCTTTCTAAATGCTACCAAATATGACCCTGCTAGCTGAAAACAGTCAGGAGATATCGGGGTTCAAAGGAACCCTTATCTCCTCCCCTATCTTTCCTTAGGAGTCAATGAGGACTTTCCCCACACGTCCTCAGCAGTGAAAGGGTTAAAAAATAATTTAATAATATTTGGAGTCCGTCCTCAGAGCTGCACTGGAAGTGGAGGAGCAGCAGGGCGCTGAGAGCTTGACATGCCAATGGCTAACTCTGTTCCTTTTAACACATATATATATATATATTATATATTAACCCCTTCACTGCTGAGCCATTTCACGGCTTAAAAAAACACATTTCTCTTTTTTTTATTATTTTTTTCTTTACTTTAATCATGGTCATGTTTGGTATCATTGGAAAGGCCATGCTCAGGCCTTTCTAAATGCTACCAAATATGACCCTGCTAGCTGAAAACAGTCAGGAGATATCGGGGTTCAAAGGAACCCTTATCTCCTCCCCTATCTTTCCTTAGGAGTCAATGAGGACTTTCCCCACACGTCCTCAGCAGTGAAAGGGTTAAAAAATAATTTAATAATATTTGGAGTCCGTCCTCAGAGCTGCACTGGAAGTGGAGGAGCAGCAGCAGGGCGCTGAGAGCTTGACATGCCAATGGCTAACTCTGTTCCTTTTAACACATATATATATATATATATATATTGTGAGTCTGTGTTTTTAAGCCCGACTTGACCTTCAGACACACAAACAGCAATAAAAGGCCTTTGTATAAAGGGAAATACCCAGGATCTGCTTTGATCCTTTGACGGCAGCGGGAAAAGAAATAAAACTACCCTAAACTAGTTAAGAAGAGATAAAATAATATATAATATTCAGAATATGAAACAAGAGGTTAAACAGCCGCCAGTGTTCCAGACAGGTGAAACCCCGGTGGTGAGCCGTGCCGGTTTCCTGGGCCCCCGCATGACGTTTAGTGCATGGGTTCACCTCTCGATGAATGCTTTAACCTGTGTTAAAATGTAACATTTAATATATTTTTTTTATCTCTGCACTGGGTGACTTTTACTACATCTCTTTCACCAGCTGCATTATAGGGTTAATAACCCCTACGTTTTCCGAGTACCCAAGCATCTCTCTGTACATGCCGAACCTACTTCTACTGCAGAGAAATACGTCTATTAACCCTTTCGCTGCTGAGCCTTTTCCCACCTCTGTGCTGAGCTCATTTTTACCGGTTTCGCTCATCATGTTTAAACGTGTTTTGAAGGCTTATTTCAATATATGACCCAGACATATTATATATCGTTCTTTCCGGCAGACTCTGCAGATTCATAATATGTCATTATTATATGTATACGTTATGTCATGTCTGTATATTATAACAAAATATGCAATAAAATTAGAATTTTCAATAATTTACAATGTGTAAAGTGTTTTTTTTCACATTTTAAAATGCGATCGTTTGCGGTTATATTTTCTATGGGTTGCGCTTGTTAAAAAAATTAGAAATGAGGAATCGTTACTTTTTTTGGGGGAAATTACGTGTTTTTTAGCAAACGCCCCCCATAGAAAAAAATCGTTAGTGCAGCATCATTGTTCACATTATAATTGAAATGGGAACAATATTGTTGCACTAATAAATCTAAAAAAAAACCAAAAAACATTTTTTTTTTTTAATTTTTTTTTTAATTTTTTTAATTTTTTATTTTTTTTACTTTTTAGATGGTCATGTTTGGTATCATTGGAACGGCCACGCTCTGGCCGTTCCAATGATAGTAAACATTAACCCCTAGCTGTCACGGATCGGGAGATAGGGGGTTCATTGGAACCCCCTATCTCCACTATAGGTGGCAGCAAGGGGTTAATTTGAAAACTGGCGCCATCGCGCTCTGCGCGATGACGCCAGTCATTAGGGGGATATCCCGGAAGCTTGGCCGACATCCAAGATGTCGGCCAGCTCCGGGAGGGGACCGCGATACGGCGCATGTTGGCGCCATATCGCGATCCAGCCCCCTAGGGGTTAAAGACAGCCGCCGCTTGGAAGGGCAGGCTGTGCCCTTCCAGGCGGTGCCTGCCTTTAACCGCTGGCATGCACGGATGGGAAGGGGGAGAGGTCCGAAGGACCTCCCCCCCTCCCATTCAGGCACCTTCCTTGCAATGGCGGGGGGTGCCTGAAATAGACGTCATCGCGCATGCGCGATGACGCCTATCGTGCCTGCCGGGGTCCCGGAGGTTGGGCTGACATCGATGATGTCAGCCCACACCGGGGGGCCGAGCGATCAGCCGGAATACCGGCTGATCGCGGGCTGCGAAGGGAGGACACGCTCAGCGCGTCCTCCGCAGCCAAGTACCAATGCGGTTGGACGCGCTGAGCGCGTCCACCGCATTGAAGTGGTTAAAAGGGTTTAGAGATCTGAAATGTGGCCGAAATGTAACCGGACACTGAAATTCAGCAAACAGGGACATTTCGGGGCCATTTGGCTATTCAGAGAGCAGGCAGCTCGTCAGATGTTGGCGAATTGCCTGCATGTACGGTGCCTGTTCGACGGCAGTGAAATCCCCCATAGAGAAGCAATGGTTAATCTATTCACAGACACTGAACAGCAGGGAAATGTTGCCGAAATGCCCTGCTGTTTTCATTCGGCAGTTTTATTCAGACAAATCCCATAGGCTTCAATGTTAAAAATATTCCCGTTTTAATCCAATATCTAATAAACCGTTTATTATTATTATATTCTGCAGCAAAAAGTCTCTTTATTTTTCGATATCTTTTAGGCATTTTTCAGGATTTGTTCGGCAAAAATTTGTTGGTTTTTTTTTTAATCGTTTTTTTCATATTTCTGTAACAGCCTTTTTTATTATCATTCATTGGATCTTATATGTAAATTACAGACATTTTCGTTCAGTAGTTCTTTTGCAAACAGCGTTTCACTTTTCAATCTTTCAAGCGTACGTTTGTTTTTTTTCACCTCGTTCGTCTGCGGTGTCGGCTTTCTCCGGCGGCTGCTCTGCTCTGTGATAGGCGGCTGCTCAGATTTTTCCAGCATGTTCGGCGTGGTTTTTGCGGGTTTCGGTGAGTGTTCGGCAGGTTTGCGGCAAGTTTTCCCTGCACTACGGGGGACCCTGCGGTGCTTGCTAAATACACCGCATTGTCAGCGAACTTGGATCGCCGAATCGCCCTGAAGTGCGGGGAACAAAAAGTCACTGAACGTGCAGCGACTTTTCAATTCACTCTGAATAACCCCTTTTGTGACGTGTGCAGACGAAAGGACATGACGCTCAGCCAGCTTTAACCCCTTCACTGCTATGATTGTGTATACACAAGCAGCAGTAGGGTCGCCAGGTTGGCGGTGTTTTCCTGGACACATATTACTATTTCATGCAGAGCAGAACACAGGGAAAGTGCTGCCCTGCATCATGTATAATTCATAGGCTGCAAGAAGGAAATCAAGGAAGGTCTCCTGGGATTCCTTTTAGATTTTTTATCTCACTAAGCTGTCATCTCTTATCTCAGCCTAGACAACACAATAAATCCCATGCAGCCGTATCTAAACCTTCCCTCCTCCAAGCCATTGCCTCTTCACTACTGCTTCATCCTGTATCTAGGGGGACCATATCAGCCATGTTTAAAAGGGACATACATTACCATTTCATGCAGAGGGGGAGCACAGGGAAAAGTGCTGCCCTGCAATATGTGTAATTCATATGCTGCAGGAAGGAAATCAAAGCAGGTCACCTGGGATTCCTAAGGCTGGGGTCAGACTAACACATTTTTAATGTGCGTTTAGGCGCACCTAATCACGGCCGCAGTAGCAGCAAATGACGGGCAATATACGAAGTACGGTCACACGAAAGTGCGGCCGCGCAAAGCAAGTGGAAAATGAACGCATTTTTTTCGAGAACGCAGAACCGCTAGTACTGAAGTACAGAGTGCGCTGCGTCCGCTAGCGGCGTGTGTGCGTGATTGGGAGACGTCAGACGCTGCTAATGTCCGGCCAACATAACGTCCAGACGCAAAAAGTGTTTTATTGACGATCCGTAAAAAAAATCACGCACGAAAATGCGCATTGTCTGACCGTTTTCGCGCATTCCGTGAAAAAATACGTCAATGCGTTCGGACGCACTTTTTGACGGTCGCTGCGAATAATGCGTTCGTTTGACCCTAGCCTTAGCTGCAGCGTATGGATTATACATGCTGCGGGGTGGCATTTTTCACGCACTGCCCATCAGCATGAATAAATTATGTATCCAGGAAAACATGACCGTCCGAACCAGCAACCTTAGGCTAGACCTGTCATCCACGTTTGAGTCACTGCGCAGAAAGAGAAGCCACAGATACAGAAAACGGAAATAAAATGTATTTTGTGGTTGATACTATGAGATTTCTTTACACAGAAACAAAAACGCACATCCTCAGGGACTTAAAGAAAAATAAAAAGATGCGAATATAAACAGAAACTCCCTAGGAATCCTAAAAACGCTGCAGATCTGCGCTGGGGGGGGGGGGGGCGCTGGAAAGAAGAGAAAATTCAGGGTTACCAAATCACAACCAGATTTGGGAAAGTCTCAGACAAATACAATACACTCACAGAGCTCCATCGTTACAGCAACTCGCGCTGCAAGTAGAGCGGACAGATCGGCCATGTTTTTCCTGGGCGCATAGAGGCCCCTATTACATTCTTCGCTCAGTGCGTCTTGCGTGCGAAAATGCACATTTGCACGAGGGGCAAAACCCTTTGCGCTGAACGTCATATTACAACGTTCGCGCAAAGGATGCGCGTTATCGTTATCGCGGATGGACCTGCGCGAGCGTGATGAACTGTGCGCGTCCTATACTTAACATTGTGAGCGCAAATTCGTTCGTGCGCTGGTATTACAAATCGATGCGCATCTTTTCACGAACGACGTTTGCACGCATAATTTTAACGTCTTTGAAAAGCTGGTGGTAACGGCAAATCGGAACGTTCTGGCTGAAAGGAAAAAAAATAAAAATACAGCGCAGTAAAGTTACACATTCTACACATACCCAAACAATAAAATTGTGAATTCGTGCGTGGTTTTATTATTGCTGCAGCATGTATACTCAGATTTACTTTGACAGGCGCAAAAACCTAAGTGAGTCAATTAAGGTTCTTCATTCTGATTGGCTGAATCCCGCGAAAAAAACAGTCTGCGCACGGATTTACGTGCGCAACGTTACTGCACGCGTATTACACTTACAGGGTTATCCAAAGAGATCCGAATTGCTTGAGAAAGGTAACCGAATGCTGAAAATCAGCGTTCGGTTACCTTTCTTGGCCATTCGGCTATCCAGAGAGCAGGCAATTCGCCAAATCCTGGCGAATTGCCTGAACATACGGTGCCTGTTCGAGGGCAGTGAAATCCCCATGAAAATGCACTGCTTCGGCTATTCAGAGAACACAAACCAGCAGTGAAAGGTTCCCCTAATGCCCTGCCATTCGGTGGTTTAATTCGGCAAATTAATTCAGGAGAATCCCATAGACTTCAATGTTAAAAATATTCCTGTTTTAATTCAATATCTAATAAACCGTTCATTATAAAATTCTGCAGCAAAAAGTCTCTTTATTCATAGATTTTTTAGGATACTTTAAGCATTTTTAAGATTTTTTTTATTTTTTTTAAAAAGTCCGATTTTTTTTTTTTTTTTTTTCAGTTTGCTTATTTATTTTGTAACAGCCCTCTTTATTATCATTCCCTGGACCTCCTGTGAAAATTTCAGACATTTTCGCTCAGTAGTTTCTTTGCAAACAGCGTTTCTTTTTCCCAGATTCATACAAATGGTTTTTCTAATTTATTCACTGCCTCCTCTACGTCACAGCTGCTTCGGCTCTGTGTGATTCGGCTCCTTTTCGGCTCCTGTTCGGCTCATGTTCGGTTTTTTCGAAGGTTAATCCAGATGTTTTTGCTTGTTTTCAGCGTGCATTCGGTTAGTGTTCGTCAGGTTTACGGCAGCTTTTCCCTGCAATTCGGGGACCCTGTGCTCTTTGCTGAATACACCGCAGGGTCACCGAAATGCAATCGGCAAAAGGAACCGAATTGAAGAGAACGAAAAGTCACCGAACGTACGGTGACTTTTCGAATCTCTTTGGATAACCCTGTTAGTTTTTACAAACGTTATTTGACGGATGAGAAAATGTGTTCGGATCGGAATACCACCGTTAATTTTCGCGCGATAACGCTGGTCGATGCATGCAAAAATAATTTGCTCTGCGCCAACGAAATTGCAAGAAGAATGTTAGGCTAGGGTCAGACGAACGCATTTTTCGAGTTGTCTGTGAAAAAGTGCGTTCGAACGAATGGATGTATTTTTTCACGGAATACGCGATAGCGGTCATACGATGCGCATTTTCGTCTGTGATTTTGTACGGATCATCAATAAAACACTTTCAGGGTTATCCAAAGAGATTTGAAAAGTCACCGCACGTTCGGTGACTTTTCGTTCTCTCAATTCGGTTCCTTTTGCCGATTGCATTTCGGTGACCCTGCGGTGTATTCAGCAAGAGCACAGGGTCCCGAATTGCAGGGAAAAGCTGCCGAAAACCTGACGAACACTAACCGAATGCACGCTGAAAACAAGCAAAAACATCTGGATTAACCTTCGAAAAAGCCGAACAGGAGCCGAACAGGAGCCGAACAGGAGCCGAACAGGAGCCGAACAGGAGCCGAAAAGGAGCCGAATCACACAGAGCCGAAGCAGCTGAGAGGCAGAGGAGGCAGTGAATAAATTAGAAAAACCATTTGTATGAATCTGGGAAAAAGAAACGCTGTTTGCAAAGAAACTACTGAGCGAAAATGTCTGAAATTTTCACAGGAGGTCCAGGGAATGATAATAAAGAGGGCTGTTACAAAAAAAATAAGTAAACTGAAAAAAAAAAAAAAAAAAAAAAAAATCGGACTTTTTAAAAAAAATAAAAAAATCTGAAAAATGCTTAAAGTATCCTAAAAAATCTATAAATAAAGAGACTTTTTGCTGCAGAATTTTATAATGAACGGTTTATTAGATATTGAATTAAAACGGGAATATTTTTAACATTGAAGTCTATGGGATTCTCCTGAATTAATTTGCCGAATGAAACCACCGAATGGCAGGGCATTAGGGGAACCTTTCACTGCTGGTTTGTGTTCTCTGAATAGCCGAAGCAGTGCTTTTTCATGGGGATTTCACTGCCCTCGAACAGGAACCGAACAGGCACCGTATGTGCAGGCAATTCGCCAGGATTTGGCGAATTGCCTGCTCTCTGGATAGCCGAAGGGCCAGGAAAGGTAACCGAACGCTGATTTTCAGCATTCGGTTACCTTTCTCAAGCAATTCGGATCTCTTTGGATAACCCTGTTAGTGTCCGGACGTTATGTTAGCCGGACATTAGCAGCGTCTGACGTCTCCTAATCACGCACACACGCCGCTAGCGGACGCAGCGCACTCTGTACTAGCGGTATCACGTTCTCGAAAAAAAATGCGTTTGTTTAGTGCGCCCGTACTTCATATATTGCCCATCATTGGACATTATTTGCTGCTACTACGGCCGTGATAAAGTGCGTTCGCACTGCGTTCGTCTGACCCTAGCCCAATAGGGGCCATAATGTATTCATGCTGATGAGCAGTGCATGAAAAATGCCACCCGCAGCATGTATAATCCATACACTGCAGACAAAAAAAAAAAGGAAGAGGAATCCCAGGGGACCTGCCTGGATCATATGAATTACACATGTTGCAGGGCAGCACTTTTCCCTGTGCTCTCCTTCTGCATGAAATGGTAGCGTGTGTCCAGGAAACCCCAGCTGCGTGATCCGTCTTATTAATCAAGTAAAAGCTTTTTGAACGTTTGTATCGTCTATTTTTCATGTCGGTCTGTCTGTAAATCATTCACTAGATCTCGGATCGGGAACAAACGGGAGAGCTGCGAATTCCCATGGGAGGATCTAGGGTTGCCAGGTCGGCGACGTTTTCCTGGATTCACTACTATTTCATGCAGAGGGGGAAGCACAGGGAAAAGGGCTGCCCTGCAACATGTATAATTCATATGCTGCAGGTAGAAAATCAAAGCAGGTCACCGGAGATTTCCTTTTTGATTTCTTACCGGCTGCAGCGTATGGATTCTACACGCTGCGAGTTTACTTATTTCATGCACTGCCCATCAGCATGAATAAAGCACATGCGTACAGGAAAACATGGCCGACCTGGCAACACTAGCACGGTTATTCAAAGAGAGGTGAAAAGCAGGAGAATGACTGGAGAATGGAAAATTCTAGGTCAAAATAGCCAAACCAGAAAAATTCTCCCATTTATCTCGCTTTCCAAATCGGCTATTTTGACCTAGAATTTTCCATTCTCCAGTCATTCTCCTGCTTTTCACCTCTCTCTGAATAACTCTGTAGGGGAGTCACTGCAGGAGAAAAAAAAAAAATAAAAATCAGACCTTCCACCAGAGCTGCAATCTCCTCGCCACTATAGGAAACCGCACCCAAGAACATCTGCAGTCTGACTTATACGGCTTCTACCCCAAAAAAAAAAAAAAGGAGCCACGATGAACCCCCCTAATTCAGTGGTCACAAACCCTGGAACGCAGGGCCCACTAACAGGACAGGTTTTAAGGGTTACCTTAGGGAAATGCAGACTGAATCCTGCAATCACTGAGCAGCAAATCATATCATCTGTGCTGAGCTTCACATATCCTGCAAACCTGGCCTGTGGACCAGGGTTGGGAAAAACAGCCCTAATTAATAAATAATATCAGCCTGGTGCGGCAGTAACAAAAGCAATTTAAAAAAAAAGAGGGGATAAAGCACTGTGTTACCTAAACACCTGTAAACTCTAAGGGTAGCGTCAGACGAACGCAGTCATCACGTCTGTGTCACCGCACAGTTTAACGTCTGTCATAGCATTGATTTGTGATCATTAAATAGAGACCCACACACGAAGTACCGTAGATACTCGAGTATAGCGCGACCCGAATATAACGTGATGGATAGAGGTTGTGACAGACCGACTGCGTGCCTCTGTCAAACGCTTTCTCCAAGCTGGACCCTGAAATCCAGCTTTAGCAGCCCCCAAACCTTCCCTCTACAAAGCAAACATCCACTTTATTAGAAAAAGAAAAAAAACACAGGAAATAAACAGTTGGGACACAACCCCCTCCCTTCCAGAATACACTACAGGTGTGTCACAATAATATTTAACCCCTGCAGCCTTGGTCTGTCACAGAGGTTTATTATGGAAATGAGAGAATACCCAAGACTCGAATATAACGCGAGGAGCAAACGTTTACTGTACCGGTAACAATTAAAATCCTTCCAGATACTCTTAACACAGTCAGGCTCCCCCTCAGGCCAGGGGGCTCTGCTCTGGAATGATTGCAGTTGTTACTAAGTATGAAGCCGCCGGCCACCCGTTTTCTTTACTAGCGATTAGATGGCCGGCGGAGGCGAGCGAGGTGAATGATTGGCTTAGGCTGGGGTCAGACCAGCGCACTTTTAACGTGCGTTCTGGCGCACATAATTACGGCCGCACTAGCAGCAGATGACGGACAATGACGGCCAATATACGATGTACGGCCGCACAAAAGTCCGGCTGCGCAACGCAAGTGGAATTTGAACGCATTTTTCTGAGCGCTGAACTGCTAGTACTGACGTACAGAGTGCGCTGCGGCCGCTAGCGGCGTGTGTGCGTGATTAGGAGATGTCAGACGCTGCTAATGTCCGGCCTACATAACGTCCAGACGCAAAAAGAGTTTTATTGATGATCCGTACAAAATCACGACCGAAAATGCGCGTCGTCTGACTGTCTTTGCGCATTCCGTGAAAAAATACGTCAATGCGTTCAGACGCACTTTTTCACGTTCGCGGGGGAAAATGCTTTCGTCTGACCCTAGCCTTAAACTGAGCGTGCCCTTTGGTCATGATGGATCCCACCTCTCCTGAATCTGGGAGTTCCTGAAGTGTTTGCAAGTATCAGCGAGCCCGCATTCACTTCAGCGAGACTACCAGAACTTCCGGATCCAGAGCAAGGCAAGGTTTGTTTTTTGTTTTTTTTACACACGATGCAGATGTCTCGAATATAACGCGACCCCTCCAATTTTAATGGTAAATTTTTGTCACCGAAATCTAGCGGTATACACAAGTATCTACTTGCGCACCGAAGTGCGCACACACCACGCAGTTGGCAACAGACGCCATTTAGGCCTCGACGTAGAAGCACTGCGACGGACGACCAAAGTGCGACGCGTCCCCGTATCATCCTGTGTGCGTGATGACCCGACGTCAGACGCAGCGCATTTGCGATGTCCATCACGTTGACGCTCAGAGTTTTTTTTGGTCTGGCTGACTGTACCTGTATTTTAACTTTAATTAATTTTGTTTCCCATATTTCCCCTTTTTTTCTACGCCCGTCAAAAAACAGACGGTGTGGTGTCAGTACGTCCGTCCGTCCGTTATGCACGCACGCAGAGTGCGCTCAGACTGCGTTCGTCTGACCCTAGCTTAAGGCTAAGGTCAGACGAAAGCATTTTTAACGTGAGTTTAACCGCACGAAATAACGGCCGTGCTAGCAGCAAATGACGTCCAATGCCGGGGAACACACGAAGTACGGCCGCACGAACGTTCGTCCGCACAACGCAAGTGGCAAACGAATGCATTTTTTCTAGAACGTCAAACCGCTACTACTGACGTACAGAGTGCGCTGCGGCCGCATAGCGGCGTGTGTGCGTGATTGGGAGACGTCAGACGCTGCTAATGTCCGGCCAACATAACGTCCAGATGCAAAAAGTGTTTTATTGATGATCCGTACAAAATCACGCCCGAAAATGCGCATCGTATGACCGCTATCGCGTATTCCGTGAAAAAATACGTCCATTCGTTCGAACGCACTTTTTTAAGGACAACGCAAAAAATGCGTTAGTCTGACCCTAGCCTAATCTAGCCTTAGAGTCAAAAGTGCAGAAAAACATGCAATCCTCTCCCACAAAAATGAGAAAAGGCCAAATTGCTAGAAACACCAAAGTGCTGTGACTCGACCTCGAGGTCGGCCTCGTTGCGAGGGCGCACTTTAATGACTGTCCATACTAGGGATATCCCAACGATCTCCGATCTGAGTAACACGGTGTTCAGGATGGGACAAAACCGAGTCCTTATCCGATACCACACAACCCGGACTGCTGGCCCGGGCGGCGGGCACTAAGGCTGGGGTCAGACGAGCGCACTTTTAACGTGCGTTCTGGCGCACATAATTACGGCCGCACTAGCAGCAGATGACAGGCAATGACGGCCAATATACGATGTACAGCCGCACAGAAGTCCGGCCGTGCAACGCAAGTGGAATTTGAACGCATTTTTCTGAGAACGCTGAACCGCTAGTACTGACGTACTGAGTGCGCAGCTGCGGCATAGCGGCGTGTGTGCGTGATTAGGAGATGTCAGACGCTGCTAATGTCCGGCCTACATAACGTCCAGACGCAAAAAGTGTTTTATTGACGATCCGTACAAAATCACGGACGAAAATGCGCCTCGTCTGACCGTTTTTGCGCATTCCGTGAAAAAATACGTCAATGCGTTCGGACGCACTTTTTTCACGTTCGCGGGGAAAAATGCTTTCGTCTGACCCTAGCCTTAGCAATGCCCTGGCCTTGGCCTTCATTGCAGCATGATGGCACACACAGGGGGATCGGATTGACTAGATCCCCCAAAAACGGCACAGTCAGTTCCTGATCCTTAGGATGGGATCGGGACATCCCTAGTCCATACCATTTCCACTGAGGCTGCAAGAAAACCGAGGAACGCCCAAGGAACGCCAGCATACTGCCCAGTAGCAGAACCACAAGGACAACCGACCCACATCTGCGATCCAGAACAGGAAAAGCAGAGCAAGAAAAAACTGACAGACGCGTCTCGAGCCAGGTAAATACACTGAAAACATCACATGTCTACAGGCAAGTCACAGAAAACACAAAGCGAACTGTAAAGTAATTGATTATCGTATGAGTAATGCTGGATTCCTGGTATCGAGATCACGCGCATGACTCCTGCAGCGAGTGCCAGGGCCATGTTTTCACGCGTGGTCACTGCGCCTGGCTTTTTTCCTGCTCACAGCCTCTGCCCAATAATTTTTTTACATTTTATTTCTAATTATTATTTTTTTTCAGCATTCACCGCAGGGTCCCCGGAGTGCATCAGCCGCCGAATGCCGCCGCCAACCCTCCGGACATTCACCGCAAACCCGCCCGAGTGTCGCCAAACAGAGCCGCCGAGAGTCGCCAAAGAAAGCCGACAAGCCGCCAGATGGGTTAAAAAAAAACAAAGTAAAAACAATACGATTGAAAGTGTCAAGATTGAAACGCTGTTTCCAAACAAACTACTGAACGGAAATGTCTGAAATTAACATATAAGGTCCTGTGAATGATAATAAGAAGGGCTGTTACAGAAAAAAATTCTAAAGAGATTCTAAAAAAAAAAAAATAGACTTTTTGCTGCAGATTAAAATAATAAACGGTTTATTAGATATTGGATTAAAACGGGAATATTTTTAACATTGAAGCCTATGGGATTCTCCTGAATAAACCTGCCGAATGAAACCACCGAACATCAGGGCATTTCGGCAACATTTCTCTGCTGTTCAGTGTCTCTGAATAGATTAACCATTGCTTCTCTATGGGGGATTTCACTGCTGTCGAACAGGCACCGTCCGTGCAGGCAGTTTTACAAAATTTGGTGAACTGCCTGCTCTCTGAATAGCCGAATTCCCGAAATGTCACCGTATTGGGAAATTCCCTGTCTCTGAATAACCCCTATATTGTTTTATCCAACACCCTGACTGCATCCACAGAGACATTTGGATATAAAAATAATTCGATACATAGATATGGATGGATAAGTATCAATATACCGGATGGATGGAGTAGAGGTAACATCACTGCTCTATAACCGTGGAGACGCAGGTTGGAATCCCGGCCAGAGCACCTCTCCAGTAAGTGTCCTTGGGCGAGACACCTAACGGTACATACTCGCCACCCAGGACATACTTGAAAACGAGAGAAATCTCAATGTATCCTTCCTGGGAAAATCCTTTCTCAAAAGAAATATCTAGATATACAGATACAGATGTTATTAGAACTTAATGGTACATATGCTTTTATAGAACGTTGACTCACATGCTTCTTCTGTTCGTTTTCTTTCTGGCTGATATAAAGTTATAATCCAGCAGACGGTGTTACGCCGAGGTGGTTAAATCGATGGAAGACGTGAATTCTCCCTCTGTCCTGCGGCTCCTTCTCAATAGTTAAGAGAATGTTTCAAGTGGGCGAACACTTCCTCTTTTTGGATAAAAATTCCCCCCTGGACACGTGTATCTCCAGACGTCCTATAAGAGATAGAAGCACATTAACATAAAGCCTGTGATTGGTGCCTGGGGGAAAATACAAAAATAGCCAACACTAAATATCTGCACCTAAACAGCACACATTTAGGGGGTTATTCAGACATTTCGGTGCTCTCTCGTTCGCCGCGCTTCGCTGCACTTCGGGGAATCAAAGTTCCCCACCCTGCGGTGTATTCAGCATTCACCGCAGGGTCCCTGTAATGCAGGGAAAACTCGCCGCAAACTCGACGAACACTCACCGAACACTCAACGGAAACCCGCAAAAACCTCTGCAAAAACCACGCCGAACACACCGGAAAAAGTCAACGAGCCGCCGATCACAGCGCAGAACAGCCGCGAGAAAAAGCTAACAAGCTGACAGACGGGGTAAAAAAAACCACAAAAAATAGTACGCTTGAAAGTGTCAAAATTTAAACGCTGTTTGCAACAAAAAAACTACTGAATGAAAACGTCTGGAAATTACACATAAGATGCAATGAATGATAACAAAAAAGGTAAAAAAAATTGCCGAAATGATCCCGAAAAATGCCTAAGAGATAATAAAAAAAACAAAAAAAAATCAATAAAGAGACTTTTTGCTGCAGATTAAAATAATAAACAGTTTATTAGATATTGGATTAAAACGGGAATATTTTTAACATTGAAGCCTATGGGATTCACCTGAATAAACCTGCCGAATGAAAACACCGAACAGCAGGGCATTTCAGCAACTTTTCTTTGCTGTTCGGTGTCTGTGAATAGATTATCCATTGCTTCTCTATGGGGGATTTCACTGCTGTCGAACAGGCACCGTACATGCAGGCAATTCGCCAAAATTTGGCGAACTGCCTGTTCTCTGAATGGCCGAATGGTCCTGAAATGTCACCGAAATTCACTGTTCGGTGACAATTCGGGGCCAGATCAGCTCTCTCTGAATAACCCCTTTAGTATGTTTTATATTACTGTAACATGCTGCGGAGACAGATGCCGGCGCAAGGTTCGACTTCATGGTTTCAGCCAGTTGCTGGTCTTTATTCCTGGACCATGCAGAAAATATAATCCTGGTAAATATGGACATGCGATTATATCCATTAGCTTTCGCTCGCACAATGAACAGTTAAATGTGTCAATAAAACCTTAAAAAGGAGGCACAAAATGCAGGTTTTTGCTCAGTGATAATTAAAGCAACACTCTATTAAAAAACACAGGTTCCCTTTATTTGTCCTTAAATACCTGAGCAGATCTCTTCCTAATTATTATTATTTTTTGGTGATTTTACTCCCTCGCCGCGCGCTGCTCCTCCTCTTCGGCTCAGGGATTGCCGAACCCGGAAGTCCCTGAAGCTGTTCTGCACCACTTGTGTTCCTGTGCAACTTGCGTAGCGTAGGAACCGCAAATTGCAGCTCCACTGTGGGACTTGCTCATGTCATATATGCAGGTTCCGTAGCGCCTGCGCAGATCGATAGACTGAAATATTTTTTTAAACATCAGATCATTTTAATAGTCTTGTCTAAATGCTCAAACCTGTATGATGTTGGCCCAAAAAAAATTCAACTGATTCAGCCGATACATCAAAAAAAATATCGGCCGAAAGCAGACATTTATTTATTTACAGGGTTATTCAAAGAGAATCGAAAAGTTACCGCATGTTCGGTGACTTTTCGTTCTCTTCAATTCGGTGTGATTCGGCGATCCCATTTCGGCGACCCTGCGGTGTATTCAGCAAGCACCACAGGGCCGTCGAAGCGCAGGGAAAAGCCGCCGCAAACCCGATGAAAAGTCACCGCACAAATCCGGCGAATGCACACCGAAACCCGCAAAAACATCTGGATTAACCCGCCGAAGACGCCGGAAAAATCCGAGCAGGAGCCGATCACACGCAGCGAAGCCGCCGGAAAAAGCCGACACCGCAGAAGAGGCAGTGAATAAAATAGCAAAACAGTTTGCTTGAATGTGTGAAAAGTGAAACGCTGTTTGCAAAGAAACCACTGAGCGAAAATGTCTGAAATTTACACATAAAATCCAATGAATGATAATAAAAAGGGCTGTTACAGAAAAAATGTAAACTTAAAAAAAAAAAAATCGGGCTTTTTTAAAAAAAAAAAAATTAAAAAAAATCCTAAAAAAATCTATAAATAAAGAGACTCTTTGCTGCAGAATTTTATAATGAATGGGTTATTAGATATTGGATTAAAACGGGAATATTTTTAACATTGAAGCCTATGGGATTCGCCCGAATAAACCTGCCGAATTAAACCACCGAATGGCAGGGCATTAGGGGAACCTTTCACTGCTGGTTTGTGTTTTCTGAGTAGACGAAGCACTGCTTCTCTATGGGGATTTCACTGCCCTCGAACAGGCACCATATGTGCAGGCAATTCGCCAGGATTTGTCGTATTGCCTGCTCTCTGGATAGCCGAATGGCCAGGAAAGGTAACCGAACGCTGATTTTCAGTGTTCAATTACCTTTCTCAAGCAATTCGGATCTCTTTGAATAACCCTGTGTATTTTTATCTATTTTTTTAAACAGCCAATAGAATCAATTGAGCCCCAAATCTGAATTGTTTCATAAGAAAAAACCTTTATTAAATGGGAATGTTAAATCAGGAGAGTATTGGATGGAATTTTTCTAACTCAAGAGTCATGCGACTTGAAGCTTGAAAAATAATCCAAGGTTTTCCGTGTGGCATTATGACCAGGCTGAAAAATGGAGATAAACACTAAGGATGCCAAGTGGAATAATCAAAGGAAAATACCCAATAAACCAAACATTTCTTACAAATGATCGAAGCAAAGGAAACGTCAAGGCATTTAAGCACAGTGAGTGAGTGTATTGTTTTAAGAGGATCACGTGCAGGTTTAAGATCTTTTACCTTCCGGGTAGGGTGTGCCCCCAGACACACAGCACTACGGAACTTGTTGGCGCTTTATAAATACTTGTAACTAACATATACAGGCAATGTTAATTTTAATCCAAATTTTAGTTCAGTTTTAGTCACAGTCTTCTGAATTTTAGTCATATTTTAGTTTTAGGCTGGGGTCAGACCAACGCATTTTTAACGTGCCTTCTGGCGCACTTAATTACGGCCGCACTAGCAGCAAATGACGGGCAATGACGGCCAATATACGAAGTACGGTCGCACGAAAGTCCGGCCGCGCAACGCAAGTGGAAAATGAACGCATTTTTTCGAGAACGCAGAACCGCTAGTACGGACGTACAGAGTGCGCTGCGTCCGCTAGCGGCGTGTGTGTGTGATTTGGAGACGTCAGACCCTGCTCATGTCCGGCCAACATAACGTCCAGACACCCAAAGTTTCCTGGTTTGGATTCGTAAAACATCACGCACGAAAATGCGCATCGTATGACCGTTTTCGCATATTCCGTGAAAAAATACATCAATGCGTTCGGACGCACTTTTTTACGTTCGCGTGTAAAAATGCTTTCGTTTGACCCTAGCCTGAGTCGACTAAGGCCAGGGTCAAACGAACGCATTATTCGCAGCGACCGTCAAAAAGTGCGTCCGAACGCATTGATGTATTTTTTCACGGAATACGATGCTCATTTTCGTGCTTCATTTTTTTACGGATCGTCAATAAAACCCTTTTTGCGTCTGGACGTTATGTTGGCCGGACATTAGCAGCCTCTGACGTCTCCCAATCACGCACACACGCCGCTAGCGGACGCAGCGCACTCTGTACGTCAGTACTAGCGGTTCTGCGTTCTCGAAAAAATATGTTCATTTTCCACTTGCGTTGCGCGGCCGGACTTTCGTGCAGCCGTACTTTGTATATTGGCCGTCATTGGCCGTCATTTGCTGATACTATGGCCGTGATAAAGTGCGGCTCAACGCACGTTAAAAATGCGCTAGTCTGACCCCAGCCTAAATGGCCCAAGATTTTGGTCGACTAAGTCTAGAGTAGATTTAAATAGTGTGAATGTGGAGGCAGCGCTTCTATGTGCTTTAAGTATATATGTTAATTAAATAAACGTTAGGCTTGTGCACCGATTTTTTTTCGGTTCGATTCGGTTCGATTTGTTCGGATGTTTAAACTTTTCGATTCGGCTCGTTTCGACCAATTTCTGTTTCGATTCGGTTCGGCTCGTTTTTCGTGTACATTTTTTTTTCGGAATATCGACCATTTTTCGTGTTTTCGGGTCACTTTGCTGGTTTTTTGTATCGACTTTTCGGAAATTTCGGAAATTTTCGTTTTTTCGGAACGTCTGTTCTACTCGTTTCAAAGTGTCTACGATAATTCTGGCGATTCTATCGTGTTTTTTTTTATTAAATAAAGATCCTTTTTTTCTTATGAATAATTGAATATACATTTCACAACTTTATTTAATCATATTAAAATGGTATGAAAGCCAAGGAACAAAAAAAATGAACAAAACGATTTAAAAAACGCTAAACTGACCCGAATGCCACAAGAAACAAGTGATACGCATTTACAAATACAAAATTTACAGAATCAGCGATATAACCGATAATAGTTAAATATACGATGTCCAGAATTACCGAAATGGAACCGAAATCACGAATCGAACCGAAATCATGAATAGAGCGAAAATAAATTTCGATTTGACACATTTCAAGTCCATTCGAAAAATCCTAAAACTTTTCGGATCTGCCATTTTCGCATCTAAAAATTTTCGGAAAATCGTCCGCATCCGAAAACACGAATCGGGAAATTTCATTAAAATTCCGAAATTCCGAAACCCGAAACGCACATCCCTAATAAACGTTAGAAAGGGGTGCCGCCGTGGTAGAATACAAAGTATCCACACGCCTCCAAGGACACAACAGAACAAGAAAAGCAAAAGGTATTCCAGGCGCACCTAAGCAGTAACTTAGTATATTATTTCAAATATACTATATAAAATGTATTTGAAATAATATACTAACAGGGTTATTCAAAGAGATTCGAAAAGTCACCGCACGTTCGGTGACTTTTCGTTCTCTTCAATTCGGTTCCTTTTGCCGATCCCATTTCGGTGACCCTGCGGTGTATTCAGCAAACACCTCAGGGTCCCCGACTTGCAGGGAAAAGCTGCCGCAAACCCGACGAAAACGAACCGCAAAACCCAGCGAATGCACGCCGAAAACCCGCAAAAACATCTGGATTAACCCACCGAACACCACGGAAAAACCCGAGCAGGAGCCGATCACATGCAGCGAAGCCGCCGGAAAAAGCCGAGAAAGCCGAGACCGCAGACAGAGCGAAGTGAATAAATTAGAAAAACAGTTTGTATGAATGTTTGAAAAGTGAAACGCTGTTTGCAAAGAAACTACTGAGCGAAAATGTCTGAAATTTACACATAAAATCCAATGAATGATAATAAAGAGGGCTGTTACAGAAAAAATAAGTAAACTTAAAAAATAAATAAAAAAAATCGGACTTTTAAAAAAAAAAAAGATGCTTAAAATATCCTAAAAAAATCTATAAATAAAGAGACTCTTTACTGCAGAATTTTATAATGAACGATTAGATATTGTATTAAAATGGGATTATTTTTAACATTGAAGTCTATGGGATTCTCCTGAATTAACTTGCCGAATTAAACCACCGAATGGCCGGGCATTTCGGGAACCTTTCACTGCTGGTTTGTGTTCTCTGAATAGACAAAGCAGTGCTTTTTCATGGGGATTTCACTGCCCTCGAACAGGCACCGAACAGGCACCGTATGTTCAGGCAATTCGCCAGGATTTGCCGAATTGCCTGCTCTCTGAATAGCCGAATGGCCAGGAAAGGTAACCGAACGCTGATTTTCAGCATTCGGTTACCTTTCTCAAGCAATTCGGATCTCTTTGAATAACCCTGTAAGTTACTGCTTAGGTGCACCTGGAATACCTTTTGCTTTTCTTCTAGAGTAGATTTAGTCAAATGAAATCTAACGGGTTTACTGTGTATTCTGCATTATTTAAGCATCTCTCTAGAATTTCTAAACTCAATATATATACTCCTGGAATAAACATCTTATCTGAAGATAGAAACTTCATCATTTTCTCTCTTACATGAGCTCAGATCTGATTGGATCCCTTCCAAATAGCCCCTCCCTATCATTTTAGTCTAGTTTTTGTTGGTCGACTAAAGCTAGGGTCAGACGAACGCATTTTTAACGTGCGTTTAGCCGCACGAAATCACAGCCGTGCTAGCAGCAAATGACGTCCAATGCCGGGGAACATACGACGAACGGCCGCACGAACGTTCGTCCGTGCAACTCAAGTGGCCAACAAACGCATTTTTTCTAGAACGTCAAACCGCTACTACTGACGTACAGAGTGCGCTGCGGCCGCATAGCGGCGTGTTTGCGTGATTGGGAGACGTCAGACGCTGCACACGTCCGGCCAACATAACTTCCAGACGCAAAAGGGTTTTATTGATGATCCGTACGAAATCACGGACGAAAATGCGCATCGTATGACCGCTATTGCGTATTCCGTGAAAAAATACGTCCATTCGTTCGTACGCACTTTTTCACGGACAACGCGAAAAATGCGTTCGTCTGACCCTAGCCTAAATGTCAGTGGATGTTCGTCATAGTTTTAGTCGTCCTAACTTAGTTAGTATTTAGTTCTAGTCTAATTTAGTCATCCATTTTTTTTTACTAAGCTCCCTGCGATTCAAGGTTTACTAAAACCTGCGGATGAAACACCTGTGACAGGGAAGGGTTATTGATATATACCACTTACTTAATAAGCCATTTTCTTAAATACAACTGTAGACTACTTGCTGTAGAAAGTTTCCCCCCTCCCCCTCCCTTTTCTATGACCTTACTACGACACGTGACTCTGGGCATAAGAATGTCTTTGTCTAAACCTAAAAAGTTAAATGTAAACCATGTATAACAACAGTGCTGACCATGCTATTAACTGTGAAGTTGGGAATATCCTATTGGCTTGTAAATCTGATATTTTTTGAAATGTCCTTTCTTCTATAAAAGAGCTGCCCTAACAAAGGAATACCAGATACTTGAAGAACAAACTCTGCGTCTGTTGTCTTCATTTATCTCCGCTAGCTAGCGTAGCGCTGCGCCATGCCTTACATGATGGGAAAATACAGAACTTCATAAACCGTCTCTTCAGCCATTTCCATTTTTAGAAATAATGAAAAAGCTAAACAGATTTGTGCTTTTGTTTCTCCGTCACAACAACAGCTAAAACTGGTACTTTTACAACGCAAACAAAGCCACAAATGAGAAACCGTTCATTCATCACAAAACCAACAGGGCTATTCAGAGAGAGGTGAAAACCTTGAGAATTGGCAGGAGAATGAACAATCTAGACCAAATAGCCAATTTGGAAAGTGAGATAAATGGGAGAATTTTTCTGGTTTGACTATTTTGACCTAGAATTTTCAATTCTCCAGTCATTCTCAAGGTTTTCACCTCTTTCTGAGTAACCCTGCTAGTGACCTGTGACATTTTTCACACCTGGGCTCTGTGAAAGAATCACAACCTATGTGTAAGAACGATGCGATGGTCATGTCGTGCATTTCCTTCAAGAGAGAAACGAGTTTTGACTGGAAATCTGCAAACAGAGTCTGTGAAGCCTGAGGCAAAGATAAAATGTCATGTCCCTCTTGTAATGTCAGAAAAATGCAGAAATAAACCCAAAACCTAAGTTCAGCTACTCTTGTAATAGATGTGAATTTAGGAGTGTGTGTGTCTGTGTGTCAGGCCCGCCCTTTTGGTGGGCGAGCAGGGAGCACGCACTTTGGCAGTCTGCCCCGCTGCAGACACCCGCCGTGTGATTAAAAAGTGTCAGCGACTGCCACCTCTCTATCTGGGCAAGACTGCATGTCTGTCTGTGGAGAGGTGTTGAGAGGAGTCTATCTGGAGCAAGAGGGGTCAGGGGTGTGTATCTGGCGGTGAGAGGGGTCAGGGGTGTGTATCTGGGAGCAAGAGAGGTCAGGGGGCGTGTATCTGGGAGCAAGAGAGGTCAGGGGAGTGTACCTAAGATCGAGAGCGGTCATGGGTGTGTACCTGGGATCGAGAGAGGTCAGGGGTGTACCTGGGATCGAGAGAGGTCAGGGGTGTGTACCTGGGATCGAGAGAGGTCAGGGGTGTGTACCTGGGATCGAGAGAGGTCAGGGGTGTGTACCTGGGATCGAGAGAGGTCAGGGGTGTGTACCTGGGATCGAGAGAGGTCAGGGGTGTACCTGGGATCGAGAGAGGCCAGGGGTGTGTACCTGGGATCGAGAGAGGTCAGGGGTGTACCTGGGATCGAGAGAGGTCAGGGGTGTGTACCTGGGATCGAGAGAGGTCAGGGGTGTGTACCTGGGATCGAGAGAGGCCAGGGGTGTGTACCTGGGATCGAGAGAGGTCAGGGGTGTGTACCTGGGATCGAGAGAGGTCAGGGGTGTGTACCTGGGATCAAGAGAGGTCAGGCAGGGTGTGTACCTGGGATCGAGAGAGGTCAGGGGTTTGTATCTGGGAGGAACAGAGGTCAGGGGTGTCTATCTGGGGGAAGGTGAGATGATTGGGGGGGGGTCATGTGTATCTGTGTGAAAAAAAGTAGAGTATAAGGAGGTGTGGCCTTGAAAGCCTGGTGAGGGGCCCAATAGTTTCCACCTTGGACTCACCAGATGTTTTGAACTACATTTTCCATAATTCTCAGACACTCTTTGAGCTTTCTAGGCATCATGGGATATGTAGTTCCAAAACATCTGGGGGTGGGCAGGGTTGCTGACCCCTACTCTAAGGGATAAATCGGTCAGAGTGCATTGCAATCAGCAGTACGGTGCCGGGAGAGGGTGTGAATAGAGGGGCGAGTGTGGAGAGCACTGCTTCACCCATGCACCCACTGTGTCCCAGAACGGAACCTTCCAGACTCCAAAATGCTCCGTTTCCACCAAAAAGATGGCTGAAAAAGGTATTTTTTTTCTCAGCCCAGCTGGAAAGCACCATGGGCTTCTGAACCACAAAACTAGCTGCAGGGAAGGGAAGGAGTGAGCGCGCAGCACTAAATGAGATGCTATTTTTAGCTGGGTGAAACCCAACAATGGAGTAAATGGACTACACATAATACAAATATAGCACCAACATACTCTGCAGCGCTTTACAGTCATGAAATACAAACAATGACATAATGATATATAATGTTATAATAACATAACCATAAGAGACATAACGGCACATAAGGAAAATAATCCGTCTGATGCTTCACTGTGCATTATTATTGTCATTTATATAGCGCCAACAGTGTCCGCAGCGCGCTTTACAATAACCAAAGGGAACAAGGTACAGATAAACGGACATATGGTGGAAACAAGAGGTGGAGAGGGCCCTGCACACAGGAGCTTACAGCCTAGAGCAGTGGTTCCCAAACGCGGTCCTCAAGTACCCCCAACAGGCCAGGTTTGCAGGATATGTGAAGCACAGCACAGGTGATCTGATTTGCTGCTCAGTGATTGCAGGATTCAGTCTGCATTTCCCCAAGATGACCCTTAAAACCTGTCCCATTAGGGGGACTTGAGGACTGCGGTTGGGGACCACTGCCCTAGAGGGTGACATGGATTGGTCAGTTGTACTTATCGATAATCACCATGGAAACAGAGCAGTGATACATTTTATACCTTGTTGATTTGCTCCGTGTTTTGTTTGGCGTAGAGAAGCCTCCAGTCAGACAGCTTTATATACAACTGAACAGGGAGCATCATGAGCCAGTCAAAACC
The DNA here is from genome assembly GCA_009667805.1 of Leptobrachium leishanense. Classification (NCBI taxonomy): domain Eukaryota; kingdom Metazoa; phylum Chordata; class Amphibia; order Anura; family Megophryidae; genus Leptobrachium; species Leptobrachium leishanense. Next base: position 19,594,179 of record CM019064.1, on the reverse strand, counting down.
AACGTGAAAAATGCTAATGAGCACATTCTGTTTAATAAAATAATTCACTTATTTAAAAGGAATTAATGATGAAATGTAACATTTGAAAACAGACAACAGAGACAGGAATTAGGTGGTTTCCAAATGTTGCATAATCTGCTGTATAGAACACACAACATGCAGGAGGACTATCCCGCAAATATCGTTACATTAGTCAATTATTCACATTCATTTACAAGGTAACAGGGAACAGCAAGGCAGAGCTTGTATGAATCCTATAAACCAACAGGGATAGAGACCGATTGAAAGATAATAAACAGAATAGTTACATAATTAGATACTATACACATACAGTATCTGACAGCAGTGAATGTACCGTCACATTTTTGTAACTATTTTATTATATCTTTTCATGTGACAGCACTGAAGAAATGACACTTTGTTACAATGTAAAGTAGTGAATGTACAGCTTGTATAACAGTCTAAATTTACTGACCCTCAAAATAACTCAAAACACACAGCCATTAATGTCTAATGTGCACACGAGGGTTTTTTTGTGCTCACTAATAGGGATGAGCTGTTCGGTTCGATCTGTTCGGAGTTCGCATCGAACATCGGCTGTTCGACAGTTCGCGAACTTCGAACTTTTTGGGACGTTCGCCAAAAGTTTTAAATTTTTTTTTGGAAAAAAGTATAAAAAAATGCTTAAAAAATACTAAAAAATCTAGAAATAAAGAGACTCTTTACTGCAGAATATTATAAGCAACGGTTTATTAGATATTGAATTAAAACGGGAATATTTTTAACATTGAAGCCTATGGGATAAAACATTCTTGTTACTAAAACATCAGGCAGACATGGCCCTCTAATCAGGCACTGTAGAGGGCAGCCTGGCGGGGCCTCCCAAGGATCCCCTTGAGGAGCATGCGGCCGTCGGATGACAGAGCTGCGACTGTGCGGGCTAGCCGCCCGGGTGCATGTGGCAGAGACAGGCAGCGCAGGGAGGGAGCCACTGCACCTGCGGCCACGGCAGACCCCCCCCCCCACAACCAGGATCCAGGGAGCCCCCATTGACCACCAGGCTAAAGGTATGGCGACACATTTCTAAAAAAAATAAAATCCGAGGATATTTTTAAATGTCCCCGGGAACATAAAATAAAACTTTTTTCTTTCTTTCTCCACCTTGCTGAATGTATTTAATTATATATATTGTCTGTCCTGATGAAGGCTCCTTGGTGAGCCGAAACGTTGATTTTTGGACCAATAAAAGAAAATAATCTTGGAAAATCCTTGGAGTGCTTGCATCCTTGCTGTTGATATTCAATTTGAAGCCTTTGCTGAAGCACCGGGTAAAGTGAAATCTTATGGTGAACCGTGAGTGCAAAAACCCCCGTGTTTTTTTGTAATTATATATATTAGATACATTCGGCCAGGTAGAGGGGGTGGCATGTGGGCTACGCGGGGTCTCAGGCAGTGATTTGTTTTTTTGTGTGTATATTTTTAGCAAATTTATAGGGGAAGGTAAGGCAGGTATGATATATATATATATATATATATATATATATATATATATAGAGATAAGATATATATCTATATTCTTATAATATATATATCCAGACTTGTATTACACACACATTCTGACAACTAATTGCCCCCCCATTTGGCTGATCCCTCCAGAAGAATTGTTGAACCCAATAGAGCAGAGAATAATATATATATTCTCTGCTCTGTCGGGTTCAACATTTCTTCTGGAGGGATCAGCCAAATGGGGGGGCGCATTTAGTTGAGATTGTCCACATGCCACCCCCCCCATGTGCGTATGTGTATATATGGCCTAAGGTCTGTGGGTGGGTGTATATATATATCTGTGTGTTGATATATATGTATATATAGGTCAGCGTGTTGATATATACGTATATGTCTGTGTGTGGTATCAATGCATCCCTACTCTATACACAGCGCTCCATGTCCCTATAATATATATGATCAGGGGTTACTTTTTTTATATTTATATACTATTCCTATTAAATTAACAGTAATTTTTTATGTATTTTATTCAGTAGAAACTTTTTTTGCCTAGATAACATGTGCTTTGTGAAACTAAAATGGTTTTGTGTGTACATTTTAATTTAGTTAGTGGATTCCTGTCCAGTGCGGTGGGAAGCAAACATAGTGCAGTGTAGACACGCTGCGAGGCGCAGTGGAGTGAAGTCAAGCCTGCAAAATGTTTGCTTCGCTTCGCTACGCTGTGCGTCGCTACACCCTCAGTGTGTCTCAGCCTTTATTCCCGCATCGCTAGCTTACCGAATCAGTTTGTATACTTGTTACTGACCCTGCTTGTTCTGAGGACCTGATCTGTTGCCGACTTTGCCTGCCATTTGACTATTCTCTCTGTGTATTCACTGCCTGTTCTGTTTGCTTCCTGTTGCTACTGGTGTGCGCCGATTCTCACCATATACAGTAGCGCAGTACAAGTGCCTAAACATTGCTGACCCGGTTTTGTTATAGCTGCTGATGTAACTGAATAGATCGGGGATCTCTTCTGCATTACCAAAACCTCCACCACTGCACTCTTACACAATACCTCAGAGGGGTTACGGTGTGAAGGCACTTGCTGCCACCAAAGGCACAATATTTGGGTGCACTGCCACTGACGCCTATACTAGATTCATATCATTTTAATATTTGACCGCAGGGTCCAACCCTGCACTCTTCCACAATATCACACAGGGGTTACGGTGTGAGGGCACTGTGGCCGACACTAAAGGCCCAATTTTAAAGCACCTATTGTTACTTTCATCCAAAGCCTGCATAAGTTTCACCATAATTTAGCCAAAAAAAATCACTAACCTTGTTCTGCGTGTCCTAAAATGTCTCCTCTTTTCATACAGACTGCCGCCCCAAGCAGTTGTTTTTGAATAGATTAAAGGAAAACCATTTAACGTGACAAGGCCTCTGCTGCCTATTAACCCTTAAGGAGGAATGACAGAACTGTTCCGTCATAAATGCATTGACTTTAAAGACCCTGCTCCAGCCAGGCTGACACACAGTAGCTGCTGTTTTTGCCACCCCACTGGAAACTGCCGCCCTAGGCCTAGGCCTTGTCGGCCTAGGCCAATATACAGCACTGGGAGGAGGGAGTGCTGGCGGCATTCAACTTCTGGCAGAGGAGGTTCTGCGTGCAGCGTGGTGAAGAATTGATCCAGAGGCTGCAGATTGCTAAGACGTCCGGGAGGCCTTCTTGGGACCGTGAGCAGCTGAAGTTGTGAGGTAACGAGTATCTTATCCCTCGGTCACGCTGACATGGCATTCTATCCATATCTACACTAAGGAGGAATCACACAGCCGCTGAGCGGATTTTACCCATAGCCTTTTCTGTCAGCTGAGTTAACCAGGTATTATTCTAAAGGGCCCCAACTCCTATGTGCACCAACTGGTACCCATCATCGCTGTCACTAGGACGAAGATCAGGGTGGTTCCAGGTTGTTTGGGAGGGTCCTCCTGGGCTGGGAGGTTAGACAGCAGTTGGTGTGTCCAGTTAGTTACTGTATTACCTGCAAATCCTTTTATGCTGCCGTTTATCTTTTAATATAAGTTTATATTGCTTACTGTACCACTGTGTAGTAGTTATTATTATGTTCCTGTCTGGGCAAACAGTCCATGCCATGGATGCCCAGACAGGTGGAGGCACTGCCAGCATTATATATCCTTATTCCCAAAATGCGAAAACTCAGGACCAACAGGTAAAGGAAGAAGGTGTAACCCAGCTGGAGGGTGCCAGTGGGGGCGGCTCCCAGTGGCAAAAGAGCGTTGCATATAGATATGAATAGATATGTTACAATTGTAGTTACAAGTATTTATAAAGCGCTAACAAGTTCTATAGCGCTGTACAATGGGTGAGACAGAATAACAAATATACATAGAAGTTAAACACACAGGAGAGAGAGGCCCCGGCTCGAGAGCTTACACTCTAAGATAGGTAATAGAGAAGAAAGAATGAAATCATTTTAAACAAGTTATTCTGTCATTATTTGCTGGTGCATTTATAACTTTTCCTGTTCTCATCCTCTGCCGAATCTATCTGCAGTGCGTATAGCAGGGGCGGATCCAGGGGGGGCAACGGGGCAATTACCCCCCCCCCCAGATTTGAGCCGGGGACCCAGATGCCGGGCAGCGCGGGAGTGCCTGCCCGGTCCTGAAGAGTCCGTCCTGTTAAAGGGATGCGGCTGCGTGCAGGCGCAGCCGCTCACGTGGTCCGGCTAATCAGGTGGTACTGAGTCTCTGTACCACCTGACTGGCCGGACCGCGTGACCTGCGCACACACGCCACGCAGCCGCATCACCTTCAACAGGACGGACTCTTCAGGACCGGGCAGGCACTCCCGCGCTGCTCAGCATCTGGGTCCCCTCAACCCCTGCCGGAGCTGGAGCAATATCCAGGTGAGAGCTGGGCAAATCCATGTGTAAGCTGGGCAAATCCATGAGCTGGGCAAATCCATGAGCTGGGGGCAAATTCATCATGACCTGGGGGCAAATCCATGAGCTGGGGGCAAATCCATGACCTGGGGGCAAATCCATGAGCTGGGGGCAAATCCATGAGCTGGGGGCAAATCCATGACCTGGGGCAAATCCATGAGCTGGGGGCAAATCCATGAGCTGGGGGCAAATCCATGAGCTGGGGGCAAATCCATGACCTGGGGGCAAATCCATGAGCTGGGGGCAAATCCATGACCTGGGGGCAAATCCATGAGCTGGGCAAATCCATGACCTGGGGGCAAATCCATGAGCTGGGGGCAAATCCATGAGCTGGGCAAATCCATGAGCTGGGGGCAAATCCATGACCTGGGGGCAAATCCATGAGCTGGGGGCAAATCCATGACCTGGGGGCAAATCCATGAGCTGGGGGCAAATCCATGACATGGGCAAATCCATGAGCTGGGGGCAAATCCATGAGCTGGGCAAATCCATGTGTGAGCTGGGGGCAAATCCATGTGTGAGCTGGGGCAAATCCATGAGCTGGGGCAAATCCATGTGTGAGCTGGGGCAAATCCATGAGCTGGGCAAATCCATGAGCTGGGGGCAAATCCATGTGTGAGCTGGGGGCAAATCCATGTGTGAGCTGGGGGCTCTCTGCTCCTCTAGATTGTAAAATCCGGGGTGCCCTCTGCTCCTCTAGATTGTAAGCTCCTGGGTGTCCTCTGCTCCTCTAGATTGTAAGCTCCTGGGTGCCCTCTGCTCCTCTAGATTGTAAGCTCCTGTGTGCCCTCTGCTCCTCTAGATTGTAAGCTCCTGGGTGCCCTCTGCTCTTCTAGATTGTAAGCTCCTGTGAGCCGGGCCCTCTGCTCCTCTAGATTGTAAGCTCCTGTGAGCCGGGCCCTCTGTAAATTCTCGTGAGTCGGGCTCTCTGCTAAAACACCTTATTTTCTGTCAGTGCCCCTCCCGAGACTAGTCTCTGGATCCGCCCCTGGCGTATAGTTAAACTGGGGGCACCCAGACGAGGGTCAGTAACCTTCTGATTAATTCAGGGTGTATTTGTGGAGTGGAGCAGAGGAACTAGCACATTATAGACTAAAAATAACCGATTTGGGAAAACATTCCAATTCCGATATTTTATCTATGGATTGATATGTGACAGTTATTAATTCTGACACAATCCGACAGAGAATCCACAAACGTTTCGTCAGATACAGCAGAAACGGCTTATTTTATCCACTTAACCCGAACAATTCATGCTGTGGTGAAAACATCAGTTATTAGGGTTTTTTTTTTGGGGTCTCTTCCATAAAATGGGACATTTAGGCTAGGGTCAGACTGAGGCAGTGCGAACGCGCGTGCAGCCGCACATAATCACGGCCGTGCTAGCAGCAGATGCCGGGCAATGACGGCCAATATACGAAGTACGGTCGCACAAAAGTCCGGCTGCGCAACGCAAGTGGAAAATGAACGCATTTTTTCGAGAACGTGAAACCGCAGGTACTGACGTACAGAGTGCGCTGCGTCCGCATAGCAGCGTGTGTGCATGATTAGGAGACGTCAGACGCTGCTAATGTCCGGCCAACATAACGTCCAGACACAAAAAGTGTTTTATTGATGATCCGTACAAAATCACGGACGAAAATGCGCATCGTATGACCACTATCACGTATTCTGTGAAAAAATGCGTCCATTCGTTCGAACGCACTTTTTCACAGACAACATAAAAATGCGTTCGTCTGACCCTAGCCTTAAAGGTTCCTTATCTGAAACGAGCCAAGTTTCGATGGAAATTGCTGAGGTTAACACCACATAACCAACCAGATATGCAATGCCCTGCATCAAAAGACGAGGATCAAGGAACTGGCACCAAATCAAAGCAGTGGTTACGGTTGATGTCAGATATCTTTTTTTTTAGGTTTCCCTGGTTGAATTGGGTAAATTGTATTTAGGTGTAAAATCTTCTAGTTCCTGCAACATTACACCACAAACTGAAAGACGTAAGAGTCTATTCACAAAGCACCGAAATTACGTGCAATGTCAGTGCTTTGTGTTTCGACACAATTTGGCGACACCGTTTCGCCAAAAATAATAAAAAAGGTCATTTAATCCTCTCCTGCCACAGGGTGTACCATGTCCCTGTGGCGGGTGGGCCTTGTAGCCGCGGGGCGTACCAATATGCCCATTGACTTCTATGGGCCGCCTCGGCCCCACCCAGCACTCCACACGCGTCGCACACCATTGGCTGCTGATGGACGGCCTGAACTCAGGCTGAGCCCTGCAGCCAGTGTCCCGCGTCAGCTGCATGGGCTGGCCAAAGGAGAGGCCCGCCACAGCACCTGGCGGCAGGGCATACTAGTACTCCCCGCCGGCGTTAACCCCCTCCTGCCGGGCACCACCAAATACAACCGCAGGGTGCTCAGAGTGCAGGGAAAACCCGCCGCAAACCTGCCGAACACTTATGGAACACTCACCGAAAACCTTCAGAAACCGCCGCAACAACCACGCCGAACACAATGAAAAAAGCCGAAGAGCCACCGATCACAGCGCAGACCAACCGCCGGAAAAAACTGACAAGCTGACGAATGGGATTTAAAAAAAAAAAGTACGCTTGAAAGTTTGAAAATTGAAACGCTGTTTGCAAGAATACTACTGAATGAAAATGTCTGGAATTTACACATAAGATCCAATGAATGATAATAAAAAGGTCTGTTACAGAAAAAAGAAAAAACGATTTTAAAAAAAAAAATGAAATTTTTTTTGCCGAAAACATCCCAAGAAACGCCTAAAAGATCCTAAAAAAAAATCTATAGATATAGAGACTATTTACTGCAGAATAAAATAATAAACGGTTAATTAGATATTGGATTAAAACGGGAATAGTTTTAACATTGAAGCCTATGGGATTCGCCTGAATAAACCTGTCGAATGAAAACACCGAACAGCAGGGCACTTCAGCAACTTTTCTCTGCTGTTCGGTGTTCTCTGAATAGATTAACCATTGCTTCTCTATGGGAGATATTACTGCCGTCGAACAGCACCGTACTTGCTGGCAATTCGCCACAATTTGGCGAACTGCCTGCTCTCTGAATAACCGAATGGCCCCGAAATGTCACTGTACTGTGAATTTCAGTGTCCGGTTACATTTTGGCAACATTTCGGACCTCTCTGAATAACCCCTAAGGAATTCACTTATAACAGAGCCTGGAATATCCAAAAAGGGAAGGGTTACACTACTTAAAGTAACAGTACACCACAACGCTGAATGTTGCCTAAAGATCCTCGTTCTTTCTATTAGTTTTTGGGGTGCCTGGCTGCCTTTTCCCTATTTTTGTTAATACAGCCTGCCCTAGCTCGTTCAATAGATATGTTTAATAGAAGGTTGGTTCCATTGATGGAAAAATCTGCCATTCAATGTATTCGGGGAGTCACATGACTTCATTTTTTAGGCACATAACGTTCAGATCTATTCACTAAAGGGTGAAACTCAAGAGAATTTTTTTTTTTGAGAAAGTGTTTTACCAGGATGGATACATTGAGATTTCTCTCATTTTCAAGTATGTCCTGGGTGGCGAGTATGTACCGTTAGGTGTCTTTCCCAAAGACACTTACTGGAGAGGTGCTCTAGCTGGGATTGAACCTGTGTCTCCACGGTTATAGAGCAGTGATGTTACCTCTACTCCACCCAGCCGGTACTGAGAAATGGCAGAAGGGAACAATCCAACCCAAATAGCCAATTTGGAAAGTGAGATAAGTGGGGGATTTTTTCCGGTTTGACTATTTTGACCTAGAATTTTCATTTCTCCAGTAATTCTCCTGTGTTTCACTTTTAGTGAATAGTCCGGATTGTTGAACCTAGACCTGACCAACTGAAGCAACCCCTGATCCTAACAGGCTGTTACGGCAGGTAGTGCCTTTTTTATGGCTATGCAGTGTATAGATAGATATGGATATATGGATACATTCATACATATCACTATTCCTTATTGCGTGCAAACAGGGACAATCTGCGCCTTGCACATTTCCCCGTAGCGACCCATGTTACTGCGATATTTTGGGGCAGGGGCTAGCTGACACCTCGCCCTGGTTCCATAGTACTCCATGGAGGGCTGCGCTTCTGGGCCTCGAGCCCTGTGCGATCTTGCTTTTGCTACATCGTGCAGTGTTGTGTAGTGATTGCGGAGGGAGACCGGGAACGATTTGTTCCAAGTCTCACTCTGCTCCCGATGACAAGAAGTGGCGGATCGGGCCACCGTTCTCGCCGCAGGATGAGAGGTGAGTGTGGGATTTATTGAGGGGGGGAGTTTTGGAGCATATTCAGGATCGTGTAGCAACACACACACCCTGCTCTACAGACAAAGAATAATGAAACTCGTAGAGGGATCTGGTTACAGCTAGTTCTGGGGGGGGGTTGGGTGGAAGCCGAGCAAATGGTTCATGCAGAATACATATAGCGAAACAGCACAGTATATGAGACACAAAACTCTACACTAAATACATAAGGGAATAGGGCACAGAAAACACAAACACTCTGCACACAAGAGCGGGCTCGGTTCCGTCACAGATGCCAGCTGAGGAAGCCACATGTATGGCGAAACGCGTCCTGGTCAGTTTATCTTTTTATGTTAATAGATTTTAGGTGTTTTTGAATTGTTAAAGCTTTTTTTTACTGAAGATGCTGCTGCTATCGTATGAATAAGGTTTCTTTTTGAGTTCACCGGTTCCGAAAAAACCATGGGCGCCCTACATAAAGCCCGAAGGGCTCAGCCTATAGTAAGTAGGTATTTATCTGTGTGATTGTGTATATACTAATATAATAGATGGTATTACACTAGGGGAGACTTTGTCCCTTTTTTATTTTTGCACTTTTCTCTTTTTCATCATTATTATTATTTATTAAGCGCCAACACCTTCCGCAGCGCTGTACAAGGTGCAAAGGGTAAAGACAGGACAATTCTACAATACATACAGGAGGTAGGGATGTGCGTTTCGGGTTTTGGAATTTCGGAATTTTCACGAAATTTCCCGATTCGTGTCTTCGGATTCGGCCGAATTTCCGAATCGGGTCGGACCCGAAAACCGACAGATCCGAAAAGTTTTCCGAGCCGAAACGAAAAAATTTCGGATTTTTCGAATGGACTTGAAATGTGTCAAATCGAAATTTATTTTTGCTCTATTCATGATTTCGGTTCCATTCGTGATTTCGGTTCCATTTCGGTAATTCTGGAAATCGTATATTTAACTATTATCGGTTATATCGCTGATTCTGTAAATTTTGTATTTGTAAATGCGTATCACTTGTTTCTTGTGGCATTCGGGTCAGTTTAGCGTTTTTTAAATCGTTTTGTTCATTTTATTTGTTCCTTGGCTTTCATACCATTTTAATATGATTAAATAAAGTTGTGAAATGTATATTCAATTATTCATAAGAAAAAAAGGATCTTTATTTAATAAAAAAAAAACACGATAGAATCGCCAGAATTATCGTATCGACGGAATGAATTATCGGATCCGAAAAACAAACCAAAAATTTATTATAGAAAAATATATAAAGTATAAAAAAAGTAAACCATAGTAGTTTACGTCAAAACGAATAGAGTTAGACACTTTGAAACGAGGAGAACAGACGTTCCGAAAAAACGTAAATTTCCGAAATCACAAAAAGTCGATACAAAAAACGAGAAAAGTGACCCGAAAACACCTAAAATGGTCGATATTCCGAAAAAAAAATTTACACGAAAAACGAGCCGAACCGAACCGAATCGAAACAGAAATCGGTCGAAACGAGCCGAATCGAAAATTTTAAACATCCGAACAAATCGAAAACAAATCGAACCGAAAAAAAAAAATCGGTGCACAAGCCTAACAGGAGGTAGGACAGTATTGCTGCCAGCAGATACAGGAGGACGTGAGGGCCCTATTCCCGTGGGAATTTACAATCTAGGTGGTGAGGGGGTGTGAAACAGGAGGGGGGGACTGCAGTGATGAGCTAATGCAGGGAGAGGTGAGGACTGTTTTTGGGTCGGATGTCTTGTTACGGAGTCGGGTCTTTAGGGAGCGTTAAATGAAGCCGGATGTGGGGACAGTCTGATACTGCGAGGAAGCGCGTTCCATAGGGTCGGCGCCGCACGAGAAAAGTCCTGCAATCTGACACGTGAAGAGCTAATATAGATATATAGAGATATTGATAAATAGACATTCCTAAATCTGTTTCACCCTTTGAGTCATACAGTATGAGAGCAGACAAACATTTTTGGGGATTTCCCATATAAAAAAACACGAGTAAATTAAAAAGCATTAAGTGGCTACAAAAGCCAGGAGGAAAAAAACAACATTTATCTCAAAAATTCCCTTTTAAAAACAGTTTATTCCTTCACCTATCAAGACCAGGAAATCCATTAATAATAAAGGCAGCCACATAGAAAAATGAATAGTATTATAACGCAGGCAACAATAACGGCGCGGCCGCCGCGCAACACACGCGCAATGCACGCAGAGTACAATAAATTCGTATCCTCTAAGATGGTAAAATTCTCTCATTTTACAGAAATCACATTTAATTTGTAAAATCGAAATAAATCTCTTCTTATTTATTACGTTCCAGCTTAAACGTTTTCTTCTCGTTTCGAATATGTAACATAGTAACAAGCGGGGCATTTCCAGGGATATTCCGAGCTGGCTTTAACCTAGAACCCTCTCCTCCTACACATTATTTAATGCAGAGTGTTCATTCTTAAAGCTTCCTCAAATTTCCAAAGTCGTTTCTTCAAAATTCAGGGCAGAAATAATTACTTATATTTAAGCTTTTGTGGCTAACTCTGTTTTTATTTAAAAAAAACAAACAAAAAAGAATAAAATGTAAACACGGTATAAGCACAAAGGCAGAATATACACAAACACAGACACACACACACACACACACAGACACACACACACACAGACACACACACACACAGACACACACACAGACACACACACACACAGACACACAACACAGACACACACACAGACACACACACACAACAGACACACACACACAACACACACACACACAACAGACACACACAGACACACACACACAGACACACACACACACAGAGACACACACACAGACACACAGACACACACACAGACACACACACACACAGACACAGACACACACAGAGACACACACAGACACACACACACACACAGAGACACACACACAGAGACACACACACAGACACACAGACACACACCACACACACACACAGACACACAACACACACACAGACACACACACACACACAGACACACACAGACACACAGACACACAGACACACACACACACAGAGACACACACACACACCACAGACACACACACACACACACACACAGACACACACACGACTATTCATCGATGACCTGTAAGAAAGATAAATAAAACAAACAAAGAGAGACCTGGGTAAAGTACTTTAACCTGGGGGGGGTCCTCAGGGATACGTGGGGGACCAGTAATAATTTAGTAAAAAAAGTCATGTCACACCAGAAAATATCCAGCAAAAAAGACGTAAGAGGTTATTCAAAGAAAACTGAATTGGCCACGGAATTGCAGCGAATGGTAAATTTCCCCGTACGGCGCAATTTCGTGGCCATTCAAAAATCTGGTGATTCGCCAAATATTGGCGAATTGCCAGCGAAATACGGTTGACCTTTGGCGGCAGTGAAATCCCCCATAGAGAAGCAATGGTTAATCTATTCACAGACACCGAACAGCAGAGAAATGTCAGAGAGATGCCCTGATGTTCGGTGGTTTCATTCGGCAGGACGTTGCGGGGGACGTTATATGCGGGGGACGTTCCAAACACGTCTTCGGCTTGCGGGAGCCCCGGCGGAGATACTCACCTCTCTCTCCGGGGTCCCGCGGCGTTCTGACTTCAGCGAAGACAGACGCTGACTATAGCCCGCCCCCCCCCCGACGTAAATGACGTCATTTCCAGGCGATCCCCCCGGCAGGAGATCGCCTAAGAAGGGAGGGGGGATCATTGTTCACATTATAATTGAAATGGGAACAATATTGCTGCACTAACAAAACAAAAACACAAAAAAACTTGTTTATTTCTTTTTTATAATTTTTTTTTAAATATTTTTTTTTTTTAATTTTTTTTTTTTTTTTAAACTTTCTACATGATCATGTTTGGTATCGTTGGAAAGTCCATGCTCTGCCACGGATCGGGAGATAGGGGGTTCAACTTTTCCCTGCTGTTCGGTGTCTGTGAATAGATTAACCATTGCTGGGGGATTTCACTGCCGTCGAACAGGCACCGTACTTTCTGGCAATTCACCAATATTTGGCGAACTGATTAGCCAAATGGCCACGAAACTGCATCGTGAAATTCACTGTTCGGTGCAAATTCGGTGTTCTCTGATTAACCCCTTATGTCTTTTTGTTCTGGATATTTTCTGGCGTGACATCGTTTATAATTTATTACTTTTCCCACACGTATCCCTGAGGACCCCCTCTGGTTAAAGTAATTTACTCAGGTCGTGGTCTCTCTTTGTTTTGATTTGATTTATATGTGATTATTAATAATACTATTTAGAAAAGGTGAGATGTCAACCTAAAACAGGAGAGTAATGAGTGAGGATTCTTCCACCGTTTCCATAGATTTTACTGATATTGTTGCAGTTACTCTATAAAGGAGCAGAATCGCCGGGGATTTTATTGTCTGTTATTTTGGGGATTTTTTTTTCTTAAATATTATTATTTATCTGGAATAAGTAAGAGCGTGACTCACGCCGATAAATGCGTCATTATTCATATTATTTTAGCAAAGGGGTAATGTGAAGGTCCATGGATAACGTCAGTGTGACACCACAATAGAGGAAGTCTACAAATCTCCCCAAGTAAAAACTGGAAATTGAAAGCGACGAGGAGTTGTTTGTCCTATAATGTATAAATAATATATATATATACACAGTTGTGTTCAAAATTATTCAACCCCCACTGAAATTGAGTGTTTTGGCCAGTTTGACATTGATTTTGATCATTCAGTCATCTTGCTTACAATTAAATCAAAGAGGCACGTGTAGGTCAGACAAATATAACATAACATTTATAATGAAATAACCACAAATGTATTTTCTGTGCTCACATCATTATCAGTTTTATTCAACCCCCAAGTGACATTCAATCTTAGTACTTAGTACAACATCCTTTTACAGTTATAACAGCTTTTAAACGTGAAGCATAGCTTGACACAAGTGTCTTGCAGTGATCTACGGGTATCTTCGCCCATTCGTCATGGGCAAAAGCCTCCAGTTCAGTCACATTCTTAAGCTTGCGCACTGCAACTGCTTTCTTTAAGTCCCACCAGAGGTTCTCAATCGGATTTAAGTCAGGTGACTGCGATGGCCACTCCAAAATGTTCCAGCCTTTAATCTGCAACCATGCTCTAGTGGACTTGGAGGTATGCTTGGGATCATTGTCCTGTTGAAAGGTCCAACGTCTCCCAAGCCTCAGGTTTGTGACGGGCTGCATCACATTGTCATCCAATATCTCCTGGTACTGAAGAGAATTCATGGTACCTTGCACACGCTGAAGCTTCCCTGTACCTGCAGAAGCAAAACAGTCCCAAAGCATGATTGACCCCCCGCCATGCTTCACAGTAGGCAAGGTGTTCTTTTCTTCATAGGCCTTGTTCTTCCTCCTCCAAACATAGCGTGGATCCATGGGCCCAAACAGTTCTAATTTTGTTTCATCAGTCCACAGAACACTATCCCAAAACCTCTGTGGTTTGTCCACATGACTTTTGGCATACTGCAGTCGACTCTTCTTATTCTTTGGAGACAGCAAGGGGGTGCGCCTGGGAGTTCTGGCATGGAGGCCTTCATTACGCAGTGTGCGCCGTATTGTCTGAGCTGAAACTTCAGTACCCACATCTGACAAATCTTTTCTCAGTTCCTCAGCAGTCACACGGGGACTTTTCTCCACTCTACGCTTCAGGTAGCGCACAGCAGTCGAAGTCAGCATCTTCTTTCTGCCACGACCAGGTAGCGTTTCAACAGTGCCCTTTGCCTTGAATTTGCGAATGATGCTTCCTATGGTCTCTCTTGGTATGTTTAACATCTTTGCAATCTTCTTATAGCCATTGCCCTTCCTGTGAAGAGTAATCACCTCTTCTCTTGTCTTCCTGGACTATTCTCTTGACTTCACCATGTTTGTAACCACACCAGTAAATGTCTAGAAGGAGCTGAGTATCACAGTCATTTTAAAGCTGCCTAATTGGTGCTTATTATGCTTTATTGCTGCTCCGTGACATCCACAGGTGTTTTCAATACCTGATTGAAAGCACTTGAATGAACCTCTGTTCTTCAGAGTGGTAGTCTTTAAGGGGTTGAATAATTGTGTCAATGAAGAATTCACAAAAGAAACATTTACTACTGTATTACAAAACCAATTGATGTCATTTTAGTTGCATATGGTTCTTTAAAAAGTCCTTGTAGGATTTCATTCTGAATACAATTACAAATGTCACTAAATTCCCTAAAACCCTTTACAGCATTGGGGGTTGAATAATTTTGAACACAACTGTATGTTAAATCTCTTTATTCAATTGTGCATTTCAAGCAAGTAACCAAGGAACTGATAAATAGGGCTTTTTATTAATTATTTATAATAATTATACATTTAGGGCTCTATTACATCCTTCGCGCAAATTCGGTCGCGCACCGCAATTTTTTTTGCGCGGAGCGTTAAGTGTTATCGCGTGAAAATTAACGCTGGTATTACGATCCGAATGCATTTTCTCATCCGTCAAAAAATAACGTTCGGAAAAACGACACGCAAAACGAAGAGAAATACTCGCGCAGTAACGTTGCACACGTAAATCAGTGCGCGGACTGTTTTTTTCGCGGGATTCAGCCAATCAGAAATAAGAACCTTAATTGACTCACTAAGTTTTTGCGCCTGTCAAAGTAAATCTGAGTATATATGCTGCAGCAATAATAAAAACACGCACGAATTCACAATTTTATGGTTTGGTATGTGTAGAATGTGTAACTATACGTTGCTGTATTTTTTTTTTTGTGCTGGTGTATTTCGGTTCGGCCAGGACGTTCCGATTTGCAGTTACCACCAGCTTTTCAAAGACGTTAAAATTATGCGCGCAAACGTCGTTCGTAAAAAGATACGCATCGATTGAAATACCATTCGCGTACCAGCGCATGAACGCATTTGCGCTCACAATGTTAAGTATAGGACACGCACAGTTCATCGCGCAGGTCCATCCGCGTTAAACGATAACGCGCGTCGTTTGCGCGAATGTTGTAATACAAAGTTCTGCGCAAAGGGTTTTGCCCCTCGCGTTAATGCGTTTTTGCACACGCGCACTTTTTTGGGCGAAAAATGTAATAGGGCCCTTAGAGTTCCTTTTTTTTCCCTTAAAATTGGGTAGACCCTGCTGCCTCTCTACAATTATTTTTTGTGATTTTACTCACCTTTTCTCCCTCGTCGGGCGCTGCTCCTCCTCTTCGGCTCAGGGATTCCTGAACCCAGACGTCCCTGAAGCTTTTCTATGTAATTCGCGCTCCTATGCAACTTGTGTAGTGTAGGAACTGTGTGTAAATTGTGCAGCGCTACGGAACTCACACACTTTACGTACACATGTTCCGTAGTGCCTGCGCAGAGCGATGGATCGGAGCTGGACGCGCATGCACATATCTGATCCATCAGCTGCCTCTCTGACAACGCTCACTACAGCGATTGGTCTCAGAGGGTGACGTCGGCCGCTCTCTGTGTGTGACATCACTAGTGACCGATCTGAAGACCGATAGCTGGGAAATTTAACTAACCCTGGCTGTTGGTGCCACTTCACCCTACGATTCTGCCAGATTGGGGGAGCAGGGCATGGGGGCACTCCTCACATCCTGACCACTTTAAAACAATAAAGTGGTCAGGATGAGAAGTGTGTCCCTTTTAATATATATACATATATATATATATATATATTTCGTTACTGTTTTATTGTTATCCTACTTAATAGCACTCTTCCTATTACTCTTGACATGTTGCTGAAATGGAGTTGAAGAGGATGAAAGTATATGACTGATACAATCTAGTTGGGACAATAACCCTTAAGCTATTGCACCGGCATTAATATATCTTTTTCCTGAAATGTTTTTGGGTATAGGTATTTTTCAGAATCCTTGGTATTTATTACAAGAAACATTAACGAAAATATTTTTCCCCCTAATATACAGGAGTGCAAAAGAGAAGGTGCATTTATTCATATTTAAAGGAGTGTACAGAATCAGAAAGAGAAGAAAGGGTTAATATGTTTCTATCCCTTTCACTAGCAAGTGATCTTCCAGAAAACCACTGTCAGTAAGCAGTGGTTTATTAAAAAAAATATTTTTTAATTAATTATATAGTCAGAAATATTTGGGAATATTCAATTTTTCCCAAAGTATTCCTTACTTTAATAACCTCTTTAGCAGGGAGATGTCGCCATCTACTGGAAAAAAAGGAGTTACTGCAGCTCAGCTGGGGACATGTCATTCAGACATTTTCCCAGCTGGTTTTAAAACAAGTATTATCACCTCGGGCATCATGGTCAGGGTGCTAAAACGTCAGGGGCACGTTCCGGAGCCTAAATGCAAACATAATTAATTTGCAACAAACGAATTTCATTTGCTTTTGTCCTGCTCAGCTACAGGTCGAGATAACTCAATATCAGGCATCTGGTGGCTCCTTTCAAGACCCGAGTTGTCTTGATCTCGGGAGTGAAAGGGATAAATGATAAATTAAAATAAATATATATATATTTATGTGTAGCCGAAGTTCCCTCTCTTTATGCCCTCACCCCACTTGGCATCCTTGCTGACACTATACATGCCTGTTGGAGCACTGTGGATGCTGGCCTCCTGCCAAGGGACCATAGACGAATGTGGCAAAGCCAACACTAACGGACAATGGGCATACAAGAGTTAATGTTGTTATATGTATTGCTATCTTAAAACCGATTGTATTTTAGGAGTTCAGTTTGTGTAAGAAATCTAATGTAGACCTACTGTTCTTGCTGTTGCTGTGTGTGTAGTTGTTTGCTGTTCTTTATTTGCCAATCTTGTCTAGTGCAGCTGATCAGGTTTCTGTGTCTCCTGAAGAAATTCACATCCCCCTCATGTAGACAATGTATTCGGTTGATTATGTCATTTTACCACCACCCTCCCTGTTTCCCATATAACTGGTCCCAATCTCAAATTAAAGATCATTCTTCTTCCCTGCATTAAGCTGTGTCTGGGGTTTGGGGAGAGATACATAGAATTATACAGCACTCCCACAAGTTCTGGCTGAGGGCTGTGAGAGAAGGAAAGCTGCTGCGGATCTGCTTGACTGGAGAGAAGGGGTGGACGCTGTAACAGGTTTGGGTCTGGTCCTCAAGCCGGAGACCCCAGTTGTTGTTAGAGCGAGATATATATATATTTTTTTAACATCTCATTATAATGGTACAATATGACAGTAATCATCATACTTCTCTACTTACTTTCAGGTTCCTAAAAACAAGGACAGTGGCCAAACAGATGGTGAAGCAAAAACACTAGAAAATAGCACTTAACATTTTATCATTTCTTCAGCAATACGTGAACTGTATGTTGTGATTGAGCAATATTTATTCTATAAATTCATATAGTATTTCTATATTTTAGTAGGGAAGTTACAACCATGGACAAGTGTTGTGAAACACACTTAACCCTTTCGCTACCAAGCGCGTATACATGATTTTGCTTTGAAATACAATGAAAAATAATAAATCACAATAAAACCCTCTTTTCATACCTTTTTTTTATTTTAAAGATTACTGTTCTATCAGGGGGGAATTAAATTACCAGTGAGGCCTCACTCCCATCACACTGAGTTTCTGCATAGAAGCTGCAAGGAGCATCCCCACCCTGACTGTAAAAAAAAATAAAAAATCTACTGCTGCATTCCAGCAACCAGGGCTTTGGCAGAATAAAGGGAGAGCTGTGGTGTCACTCACTGCTGTACAGGGATAAGATTCAGGGGGTTATAATGGTGAGTGTAAATTCATGTACAGTACAGATACAAGGTGTTACTGTAATTGCCACACACAGGCATTTACACTTGGAGTTACACTTGACTCTGCTCTTTCCTTCATCCCCCACATCCAGTCTCTTTCCTCCTCCTGCCGATACCAACTGCGTAATATTTCCAGAATTCGGCCATTTCTTACCGCTGTCACCACAAAACAACTCATACATGCCCTGGTAATCTCCCGACTCGACTATTGCAATAATCTCTTATCTGGCCTCCTCTGTCCGCGCTCTCCCCCCTACAATCCATCCTGAACGCCTCCGCCAGGCTAATTCACCTCACCCGCCGCTCTGTCTCTGCCGCTCCCCTCTGCGAGTCCCTTCACTGGCTCCCCATCCACTGCAGAATTAAGTTCAAAATCCTTATCCTTACCTACAAAACCCTCACTAACTCAGCTCCCCACTACCTGTCCTCACTAATCACCAAATACACCCCAGCCCGCTCCTAAGGTCAAACAGTGACCTGCGCCTAGCTTCTCCCCGCATCACCTCTTCCCATGATAGACTGCAGGATTTCTCACGCGCAGCCCCCACTCTCTGGAACGCTCTCCCTCGTACTGTCAGACTTTCCCCTAACTTCTCTTCCTTCAAACGCTCCCTTAAAACGTTCCTATTTAGGGAAGCCTACCACCCAACTCACTGACGCAACCATCAATCACTCTCACCTTACAGTCCTCTCCTCCTGTTTCCAACCCCAACCCTCCAGATTGTGAGTTCCTACGGGAATAGGGCCCTCATCTCCTCCTGTACTGTTTGTCAAATGTTGTTCAATGTATTGTAACCCTGTCTATACTGTGCTTATTGTACAGCGCTGCGGAATATGCTGGCGCTTTATAAATAAAGAATAATAATAATAATAATTATGCAGCACGTACAGGTACAAGGTGTTGCTGTAATTGTCATACACGAGCATTATGCAGCACATACAGATACAAGGTGTTGCTGTAATTACCATACACAGGCATTATGCAGCACATACAGATACAAGGTGTTGCTGTAATTGCCATACACAGGCATTATGCAGCACATACAGATACAAGGTGTTGCTGTAATTGCCACACACAGGCATTATGCGGCACATACAGATACAAGGTGTTGCTGTAATCATCATACACAGGCATTATGCAGCACATACAGATACAAGGTGTTGCTGTAATTACCATACACAGGCATTATGCAGCACATACAGATACAAGGTGTTGCTGTAATTACCATACACAGGCATTATGCGACACATACAGATACAAGGTGTTGCTGTAATTACCATACACAGGCATTATGCAGCACATACAGATACAAGGTGTTGCTGTAATTACCATACACAGGCATTATGCAGCACATACAGATACAAGGTGTTGCTGTAATTGCCATACACAGGCATTATGCAGCACATACAGATACAAGGTGTTGCTGTAATTGCCACACACAGGCATTATGCGGCACATACAGATACAAGGTGTTGCTGTAATCATCATACACAGGCATTATGCAGCACATACAGATACAAGGTGTTGCTGTAATTACCATACACAGGCATTATGCAGCACATACAGATACAAGGTGTTGCTGTAATTACCATACACAGGCATTATGCGACACATACAGATACAAGGTGTTGCTGTAATTACCATACAAGGCATTATGCAGCACATACAGATACAAGGTGTTGCTGTAATTACCATACACAGGCATTATGCAGCACATACAATACAAGGTGTTGCTGTAATTGCCATACACAGCATTATGCAGCACATACAGATACAAGGTGTTGCTGTAATTGCCACACACAGGCATTATGCGGCACATACAGATACAAGGTGTTGCTGTATCGTCATACACAGGCATTATGCAGCACATACAGATACAAGGTGTTGCTGTAATTACCATACACAGGCATTATGCAGCACATACAGATAAGGTGTTGCTGTAATTACCATACACAGGCATTATGCACACATACAGATACAGGTGTTGCTGTAATTACCATACACAGGCATTATGCAGCACATACAGATACAAGGTGTTGCTGTAATTACCATACACAGGCATTATGCAGCACATACAAATACAAGGTGTTGCTGTAATTGCCATACACAGGCATTATGCAGCCATACAGATACAAGGTGTTGCTGTATTACCATACACAGGCATTATGCAGCACATACAGATACAAGGTGTTGCTGTAATTGCCATACACAGGCATTATGCAGCACATACAGATACAAGGTGTTGCAGTAATTACCATACACCGGCATTATGCGACACATACAGATACAAGGTGTTGCTGTATTGCCATACACAGGCATTATGCAGCACATACAGATACAAGGTGCTGCTGTAATTACCATACACAGGCATTATGCAGCACATACAGATACAATGTGTTGCTGTAATTACATACACAGGCATTATGCGACACATACAGATACAGGTGTTGCTGTAATTGCCATACACAGGCATTATGCAGCACATACAGATACAAGGTGTTGCTGTAATTGCCACACACAGGCATTATGCGGCACATACAGATAAAGGTGTTGCTGTAATCGTCATACACAGGCATTATGCAGCACATACAGATACAAGGTGTTGCTGTAATTACCATACACAGGCATTATGCAGCACATACAGATACAAGGTGTTGCTGTAATTACCATACACAGGCATTATGCGACACATACAGATACAAGGTGTTGCTGTAATTACCATACACAGGCATTATGCAGCACATACAGATACAAGGTGTTGCTGTAATTACCATACACAGGCATTATGCAGCACATACAGATACAAGGTGTTGGTGTAATTGCCATACACAGGCATTATGCAGCCCATACAGATACAAGGTGTTGCTGTAATTACCATACACAGGCATTATGCAGCACATACAGATACAAGGTGTTGCTGTAATTGCCATACACAGGCATTATGCAGCACATACAGATACAAGGTGTTGCAGTAATTACCATACACCGGCATTATGCGACACATACAGATACAAGGTGTTGCTGTAATTGCCATACACAGGCATTATGCAGCACATACAGATACAAGGTGCTGCTGTAATTACCATACACAGGCATTATGCAGCACATACAGATACAATGTGTTGCTGTAATTACCATACACAGGCATTATGCGACACATACAGATACAAGGTGTTGCTGTAATTGCCATACACAGGCATTATGCAGCACATACAGATACAAGGTGTTGCTGTAATTGCCATACACAAGCATTATACGGCACATACAGATATTGCATTGCTAATAATCTCATTCTGATCACTAGAAAACCCCATAAGCAGGAGATCTCACCATTTTATTATCTGTCTGCAGCACATTTACTGACACTAACAGGGTTATCCAAAGAGATCCGAATTGCTTGAGAAAGGTAACCGAACGCTGAAAATCAGCATTCGGTTACCTTTCTTGGCCATTCGGCTATCCAGAGAGCAGGCAATTCGCCAAATCCTGGCGAATTGCCTGCACATACGGTGCCTGTTCGGTGTCTGTTCGAGGGCAGTGAAAACCCCATAAAAATGCACTGCTTCGGCTACTCAGAGAACACAAACCAGCAGTGAAAGGTTCCCTTAATGCCCTGCCATTCGGTGGTTTAATTTGGCAGGTTTATTCAGGAGAATCCCATAGGCTTCAATGTTAAAAATATTCCTGTTTTAACCCAATATCTAATAAACCGTTCATTATAAAATTCTGCAGTAAAAAGTCTCTTTATTTATAGATTTTTTAGGATACTTTTAAGCATTTTTCTGAATTTTTTTTTTTTTTTTAAAAGTCCGATATTTTTTTTTTTTTTTAAGTTTACTTCTTTTTTCTGTAACAGCCCTCTTTATTATCATTCCCTGGACCTCCTGTATAAATTTCAGACATTTTCGCTCAGTAGTTTCTTTGCAAACAGCGTTTCATTTTCACAGATTCATACAAATGGTTTTGCTAATTTATTCACTCCCTCGTCTGCGTCTCAGCTGCTTCGGCTCTGTGTGATTCGGCTCCTGTTCGGCTGCTTCGCTGCGTGTGATCGGCTCCTGCTCTGGTTTTTCGAAGGTTAATCCAGATGTTTTTGCTTGTTTTCGGCGTGCATTCGGTGGGTTTTGCGGTTAGTTTTCGTTGGGTTTTCGGCAGCTTTTCCCTGCAATTCGGGGACCCTGTGGTGTTTGCTGAATACACCGCAGGGTCACCGAAATGGGGTCGGCAAAAGGAACCGAATTGAAGAGAACGAAAAGTCACCGAACGTGCGGTGACTTTTCGAATCTCTTTGAATAACCCTGTAAGGCCATTTCTGCATGTATGCTGATAATGCAGACCCCGTGTGACATTGTGCCAGATAAGGGATGCCATCTAGAGTTTAGAACTTTTCATCCCAGTGATATTTCTGTTAAGGATAAACCAATACATGAAAAATTTAAAATGAGCAAATTTACTTTATTTTAATATTTTCACTAGCTCGGAATAACAAATCCTATGCAGCGCTGCTTTGTTACCCTGCATTTAAGTGCTATCTGCACATTCCTTGTTTTAACTAAGACTGGTCTCTTTTTTTTTGCAGTCGAAAACCATTTTGGTGTCTTGCGTCTTCTTCCCCCTGCTCATTCAGTGTCAGACACCAAGATGTTATCGAGATCACAGAGCACTGTTGCCATTGAGGTATTGGCATTGGTCCACAGATACCTTCTGGTTACTTTGTGAACCTGACTAACCTGTCTTATCGTGCATTGTTGGTCGGAGTAACATACCACGATTGACTTTCGATTTGACCCTCGCACCACAAGCAATTAGTAAGCTTACAGTGGAAAGACAAGTTTCACTTGCTAATGCTTATACTTTGTATGTCTGGAGGCAACAAACAAAGTAGACTCTGGATAGCGTCACTTTTCAACATGCAAGTCGTCAAAGTCAAAAAACAAAAATGTCTGTAAGAACATACAAGCGTATTTAATGCTCAGACAACACAAGTCTTAAAGGTTTAAGGTTTAAAGAAGAAACTTTGTTACTTTTACAGATTCTTGTTTAACAGTATAAAAAATTGTATCATCTTATTTAAATTGTTTATGTTTGCATTATATTTTAACCTTCTTTTATGGTTTTTGTATTTTTTTTTTTCTTTAGCCTAATGCACGCAGGATTTTTCCAATTGAAATTTTTTTTTTTTATTGAAGTGTATTTATTTTAAACATTTTTAAAAAAATTTTTGGCAATGTTTTGTTTAATTTATATATTTTTATTTTTTTTAATAAGTTAATTTGTAAAAACCTATTACACTCTTCGCGCACAATTGTCCGTGTGCGCAAAAATTCATTAACGCAAGGGGCAAAACCCTTTGCGCTGAACGTTGTATTACGACGTTCGCGCACAAAATGCACATTAACGTCTAACGCGAGTGACCCTTCGCGAACCCTTTGCGAGCGCAGTTTACTGCGCGCATCCTATACTTAACATTGTGAGCGCCAATGCGTTTGTGCGCTGGTGCGCGCTTGGTATTACAATCTTAGCGCAAAATTTAACGGACGTTTGCACGCATAATTTTAACGTCTTTGAAAAGCTGGTGGTAACGGCAAATTGTAACAACCTGACCGTACCAAACTGCGCATTCACAACGGAGAACGTCGATGCGCATGTTATTTTTTACTAGATCCGTCAAAAATGACGTCCACTACCTTGTCTTCCATCAAAACGTACGTCTGTTGTGCGCAGTCCGCACAAAATGATGGACTCGCGTTAAAAATTACATTGCGCTCACTAGTTTCTGTGCGCAACGGTACTTTGCGCGCATTATTGCGCGTCGGTTTTACGAGCACAATTTCTCGACGGATTAAAAAATGCGCGAGGAATGTAATTCCAGCGGTGATTTTCGTGCGTTAACGTTTAACGCTTCGCGCAAAAAAACAAGCGTTTAGCGTACGTTTTTGCGTTGAGGATGTAATAGGGCCCTAACTGTGTTTTATATTTTGTCTTATTCTACTTTAGTTTTTAATTTTAAATATATTTTATTTTGTAAATATTTATTTTATTTTGTAATTACATTTTTTAAATTGTATTTAACTTCTGCCCCCCAGATTATTTAAGTAATATTGGTTCCTCAGTCCCAAGATCATGCACGCGGTCACCTTCCTGACCCCCGCACCCAGTGCTGAGTTGTATTGATTGGTGCAGCTATTAAAGCCACCTATTTTTAATGGAGAGAAATTAAGGATATGAGATGCCTTATGGAACTGGAGAGTCTCTTGCGCCATGGATGGCTCCTATCATGACCAAAACGATCCCTAGAGAATCTAGGCCGATGTCTCCATATTACCGGGCAGCTCCTTCCCTCTGCAACAAGAAGTAATAATAAACTACAGTACAAAACAATGCTGGAAGACTTAAGGTTTGATTTAATCGGCCCAGCGGCTGAAATCAGGAGCTTTTCCAACCATTTTTCGGCCATTTTTTTGGTTCGGGAAGATCACACACACAGGTCAACCAGAATTTTGATTCTTGATAAATATTCGGATGGAATATCAGCACTCGCGGCTAGACTTTTCAATGGAAATATCCGCTTTATTGATTCAATTCACATTTGTCAAAATGCCGATTTCGGAAAGATGCCCATAAATGGAAGCCATGATTAAAAGCACAAACTTGTAGAATGTTGGCCGAAGATAAGATTTTTTGGGCATTTTACCTGTCAGCGTCTTCTCGGAGCAGCAGCATTTTTCAGATATTGACTTCAGTGGAATTTTTTTCAACTAAATCAGCTGATATTTACTTTACCCCAAACTAGGCGCCCTGTACAGAAACAAATCCTGCCTGAGCCCCGCGGTAAGAAAGCAGATTGTACAACAAATGCTTATGCTGGCTATTGAATACAGAGATGCAGTGTATGCAGCCGCCCCGCAAACACACCTTCATAAACTTACTACATCTCTAATATAGGGATTCCCCTGCCCAGCTAGGGGGGGTATTCCCATACTGACGTCATCGTTATATGCACAACAACATCACTGAACAAGGGGACGCCAAGGAGGCGGGTCTGATATCCAAGATGTCAGCCCCCACTAAACAAAAGGCCTGATCCAGCGCCGATTAGCGCCGGATCTTGGTCCTGGCAAGATAGGGGCCATGAAGGACAGACTTTGACCTTTCCAGCGATGCTTCTCTTTTTACCGTGCACCTTAGCAATGGGGAGAGAGAGGGGTCCAAAAAGAAGCCCCATCCCTCCTCCTAAGGGCTTCCTGACAGACATTAATTTAGAAGTCATCGCGCCTCCCATGATTCCACAGTGAGGCCCGACATCTGGGAGGCCAGTCCCCACTCTTTGGCAGCTGGGATCGGAGGCACATCACTACAGAGCTGCAGAGATGTAAGGACGCACTGACCATGCTGTTCGCACGGAAGTGTGCAAATCAATGACGCACTCGGTGCGCCCTCCACAGCAAAGCAGCTAAGTTATATAACTGAAGCTCCCTCTACCTTTGTGCCCTCACCCTACTTGGCACCCTTGCCCACACTATATATGGCCTCTGTGCCTGTTGAAGAAGTGTGGATGCTGGCCTCTTGCCAAGACATCGTGGACCAATTTGGCAAAGACAGTTCTCAACCTAAGGGTTAATGAGTTAAATGTATTTCTATCTTGAAACTGTATGTATTTTAGGAGTTTGTGTTAGAGATACAGTGTAGACTTATTGTTCTTGCTATCTGTTTGTCCCCTGATTGATCTGATGTTCTCTGTTTACTAATCCCGTCTAGTGTAACTAAATAGCTTTCTGCATCTTCTGAAGGAATCCAACTCCCCCTCATGTAGACAATGTATTCAGTTGATTGTGTCATGTTACCTCCCCCTCTCTGTTCCCCATGTAACTTGACCCATTTCCAATAAAGCATATTCATTCCCCTGCATTATGCTGTGTCTGATGTTTTGGGAGAGATACCTAAAAATATACAGCACTCTCTCACACAAGCCCCAGCCGGAACTTGAGGAAGAAAGCTGCTGTGGATCAGCTTGGCTGGAGAGAAGGGACGGACAATGTAACAGGTTCAGGTCTGGCCGGAGACCAGTTAACCCCAGCTGCTATTACAAGTTACTTTTGCATCTCCAACCTTTAACAGAATTAACGTGTTTTATGGAAAAAGCAACATTATTGTTTCACAAATAAATATCAGGACTGTACTGGGGACACAGAGACGGTCGGGAGGTGTAGGGATAGGAGCATGCACCTGGCAGTGTCTTATGTAATGTTATCAAACACAGCCAGGTTCGTTTATTAATAGATAAAAGGCAGGGAAACTCCAGGGGAATGTGTTACAGCAGCGGGGAATGTTGGCGCGTCTGCCTGAGCTTCATCCAAAAATAGCCATCATACCTTTTGGGTTAATAATTGATTTAATAAGCTCGATCTTAACTGCAAGCTGTTCACACACCTCCAAAACAGAAATGTTGTGGATGGGTAAGCGTCCATAGACAATAAAGGGAATACGAATGAAAAAATTCCACTACAATTATTTATGCGATCTTTGCTGTCATCTATTGATGTGAAACATTGTCACTAAATCACTAGATACAACACATAAATGCCATATTATGACAGGTCTTCATATCTATAGATGAGGTGAGGGGGTAAGGAGGTGAAGGGGGTCACTCACTCGTTTAGGAGTCCATTTATGAAGTGGCTCAATCTCTTTTTTTGCACAATGGATCAGGTAATGCTGATCCTGCCTTTATTATTCTCCGCGTTCAGGCTCCACATACTGGATGTAAAA
This sequence comes from Leptobrachium leishanense, assembly GCA_009667805.1. NCBI lineage: Eukaryota > Metazoa > Chordata > Amphibia > Anura > Megophryidae > Leptobrachium > Leptobrachium leishanense. The sequence goes on along the minus strand of CM019064.1, from coordinate 19,566,881 downwards.
AGAATAGGAATCCAGCTCTCTCACACAGGCTCTCACCAGAAGTGTTTTAGATCTGGGATTTGGGGGATTTTAGGATATTTGCTTGTAATAGTGAGAACTTAGGGATAAGACCCAAGTCTAAACAGGAAATTAATTTATGTTTCATGCACACCTTATACACACAGCCTGAAGGGTGTTTTAATTTAGGGGGGGGGATTTAGCACTTTTAGGTCATGCTGGCACACATAAAAATTCTGGGTTTTGGAATTTTTTTGGAATTCCAGATAAAGGATACTCAACCCGTAGTGGGAAAACAGAAAAAGGAATCACTCCTCCATTAAATCAAAAGGGAGAATATTACTCACATTTTACTGAGCCAGCACAAAGGCTCATATGATCATCTCACCCTCAGGTTTATAGAGGATTGTGTTTTGGGTATGTTTAAGTTGTGGAACCTTCCTGATTTAATGTGAACAGAAATAAAAATCAACAAAATAAATGAAAAACTGGTGTTTGTGATGTGGTACACGCGTTTCACGAGAGACGGTACATCACGGGTATAGGTACCCCCTGATGAGGCGTAGGTATACCCCTGACAAGCCGTCTCTGACAAAACGCATGCTGGGTGCTTTTTTCTCTGTCCTATAATCTTTGCAAGGTTTTAGTGGCTAGAAGTCATTGATTGTGCAGGGCTTATACTCCCGGCCGCCTTTCTTCTATTTCCTGTTTCCTTGCTGCGGCTCCCCGCATGAACAGGAAGTCACTTCTAGCTAACCAAGCTGCCGGCTCCCTAACATGTCTAAGTTATTTTAAGGGAGATTATCTTTGCCAGACAATTCAATAAGTGGAGTATTGTCCCCCACCCCAGTCTCCTAGATAAATAACCCTGCCCATATTCTCAATAGCGCAACAAATTGTAGCAATTTTCTCACATTCTATCAATTAATCATTTATATTTTCAGGCGTTTTGGTAACATCGTTAAGTACTTTTTAACTCTCAGGATTCATTAGGAATATGCTTCAGTTTTATTTGTATCCATGTAAAACTTGTATGAATGATTCTCAAAAACACCGGCTTTTAAAAACTTTTATTGTTTGAACAAAATAAAGATAATTTAATTTTTTAAAGGGCCAGTACCACCAACAATGCAATGTCCTTAGTGTCTTTATTTGATGTTGCTGATATCTGTTGTTATGCATTTTTCTTTTCTCTTGTATGTTTAGTTAAGAAAATATTTTCCTCTATATGTGTCACTGGGTGCATCCATTGTGTGATATTTTCCTCTATATGTGTCACTGGGTGCATCCATTGTGTGATATTTCCCTCTATATGTGTCACTGGGTGCATCCATTGTGTGATATTTTCCTCTATATGTGTCACTGGGCGCATCCATTGTGTGATATTTTCCTCTATATGTGTCACTGGGTGCATCCATTGTGTGATATTTTCCTCTATATGTGTCACTGGGTGCATTCATTGTGTGATATTTTCCTCTATATGTGTCACTGGTGCATCCATTGTGTGATATTTTCCTCTATATGTGTCACTGGGTGCATTCATTGTGTGATATTTTCCTCTATATGTGTCACTGGGTGCATCATTGTGTGATATTTTCCTCTATATGTGTCACTGGGCATCCATTGTTTGATATTTTCCTCTATATGTGTCACTGGGCGCATCCATTGTTTGATATTTTCCCCTATATGTGTCACTGGGCATCCATTGTGTGATATTTTCCTCTATATGTGTCACTGGGCGCATCCATTGTGTGATATTTTCTCTATATGTGTCACTGGGTGCATCCATTGTGTATATTTTCCTCTATATGTGTCACTGGGTGCATCCATTGTGTGATACTTTCCTCTATATATGTCGCTGGGTGCATCATTGTGTGATATTTTCCTCTATATGTGTCACTGGGCGCATCCATTGTGTGAGATTTTTCCTTTTATGTGTCACTGGGCATCCATTGTGTGATATTTTCCTCTATATGTGTCACTGGGTGCATCCATTGTGTGATATTTTCCTCTATATGTGTCGCTGGGTGCATCCATTGTTTGATATTTTCCCCTATATGTGTCACTGGGTGCATTCATTGTGTGATATTTTCCTCTATATGCGTCACTGGGTGCATCATTGTTTGATATTTTCCCCTATATGTGTCACTGGGCGCATCCATTGTGTGATATTTTCTCTATATGTGTCACTGGGTGCATCCATTGTATGATATTTTCCTCTATATGTGTCACTGGGTGCATCCATTGTTTGATATTTTCCCCTATATGTGTCACTGGCGCATCCATTGTGTGATATTTTCCTCTATATGTGTCACTGGGTGCATCCATTGTGTGATATTTTCCTCTATATGTGTCACTGGGCGCATCCATTGTTTGATATTTTCCCCTATATGTGTCACTGGGCGCATCCATTGTGTGATATTTTCCTCTATATGTGTCACTGGGTGCATCCATTGTGTGATTTTCCTCTATATGTGTCACTGGGTGCATCCATTGTTTGATATTTTCCCCTATATGTGTCACTGGGTGCATCATTGTGTGATATTTTCCTCTATATGTGTCACTGGGTGCATCCATTGTGTGATATTTTCTCTATATGTGTCACTGGGTGCATCCATTGTGTGATACTTTCCTCTATATATGTCGCTGGGTGCATCCATTGTGTGATATTTTCCTCTATATGTGTCACTGGGCGCATCCATTGTATGAGATTTTCCTCTTTATGTGTCACTGGGTGCATCCATTGTGTATATTTTCCTCTATATGTGTCACTGGTGCATCCATTGTGTGATATTTTCCTCTATATGTGTCGCTGGGTGCATCCATTGTGTGATATTTTCCTCTATATGTGTCTCTGGGCGCATCCATTGTGTGATATTTTCCTCTATATGTGTCGCTGGGTGCATCCATTGTGTGATATTTTCCTCTATATGTGTCACTGGGTGCATTCATTGTGTGATATTTTCCTCTATATGTGTCACTGGGCGCATCCATTGTTTGATATTTTCCCCTATATGTGTCACTGGGCACATCCATTGTTTGATATTTTCCTCTATATGTGTCACTGGGCGCATCCATTGTGTGATATTTTCCTCTATATGTGTCACTGGGTGCATCCATTGTGTGATATTTTCCTCTATATGTGTCACTGGGTGCATCCATTGTGTGATACTTTCCTCTATATATGTCGCTGGGTGCATCCATTGTGTGATATTTTCCTCTATATGTGTCACTGGGCGCATCCATTGTATGAGATTTTCCTCTTTATGTGTCACTGGGTGCATCCATTGTGTGATATTTTCCTCTATATGTGTCACTGGGTGCATCCATTGTGTGATATTTTCCTCTATATGTGTCGCTGGGTGCATCCATTGTGTGATATTTTCCTCTATATGCGTCACTGGGTGCATCCATTGTGTGATATTTTCCTCTATATGTGTCACTGGGTGCATCCATTGTGTGATATTTTCCTCTATATGTGTCGCTGGGTGCATCCATTGTGTGATATTTTCCTCTATATGTGTCGTTGGGTGCATCCATTGTGTGATAAACTGCCCCCCACAGGATCTTTCTATCACTTGCTCCTCACTGTGTGGCTTTGGTCATAGTATGGAGTGAATGGGTCAGAAGTCCAGGATGTATGGAAAGGACATCACCAGATTAAAGTGTTATTATCAGTTGAATTTTTGCGTTCGGTGCAATTTTGGGGTAATTCGACTATTCAGATTGCTCTCAGTTCCTCAAATACAGCTGAATTGACAGCAAAATCGAGTATAATTTGACCCAATTTGAAAGAACACCGAATTGCAGCAACATTTTGGCAAAATTAACTGATTTTCACTGTTACGACAGGTTTAAAAAGGCAAAACCAATAGGTTTTAATATAATAAATGGAATATCTTTTTAAAAAATAAATAAAAGACAGTTTATTCTTTTTATATTTTGCAAAAAACTTTTTTTTTTTTTTTACCTTTTTAGGCAACATTTTTGTGTTTTTTTTATTTTTTAAGAGGCTTTTTTTACTCTGTAACAGTTCTTTATTAAAGGACCTTTATTTGTTATTCAGACACATTTTTATTGACTCATGCTCCTATTAATAGAATAGGAGTCTTCCTGGTTTTTCCAGGAGTTGCAACATCGATTGTATCCTATGTTGTATACATTCCGTATCTGACAACACTCAGGCTTATAGACGGCTGACTTACAGCAAGTGACACAAGGTATCCATCGCAATCAGAAATCTCTTATACCGATTTCTCTCCACCTACTTTTCCGCCGCATGTGTTTTATAAGGAGTTAGGCTAGGGTCAGACTGAGGCAGTGCGAACGCGCGTTCTGGCGCACTTAATCACGGCCGTGCTAGCAGCAGCTGCCGGGCAATGACGGCCAATATACGAAGTACGGTCGCACAAAAGTCCGGCTGCGCAACGCAAGTGGAAAATGAACGCATTTTTTCGAGAACGTTAAACCACTAGTACTGACGTACAGAGTGCGCTGCGTCCGCTAGCGGCGTGTGTGAGTGAATTGGAGACATCAGACGCTGCTAATGTCCGGCCAACATAACGTCCAGATGCACAAAGTGTTTTATTGATGATCCGTACAAAATCACGGATGAAACTGCGCATAGTATGACCGCTATTGCGTATTCCGTGAAAAAATACGTCCATTCTTCGAACGCACATTTTCACGGACAACGTGAAAAATGCGTTAGTCTGACCCTAGCCTTAAGACTCTCATATATCGTTTGCATCACCCCCCCCCCCGATATCGGGGTCCCTGATGGAGTTATTTAATTGGGACTCGCATTTATTAGGGTAACTCCAAATATCCTGCATTCGTATCTTTTAACTTGTGTGAACCAGTGTAATAAAGTTTACTAATAATTCTAATGTTGTCGGTTTTCAGCCTATTAGGCTTTTTTTCTCCTTGCATTACAGGGTTAACCCGCTGGGGTCACGTCCCTTTCCTTGACAATATATTTATTCTGCATTTTGTTTAGTTAGCCTCGGCACGTATCTTTTTTTCTTTTCTAAGTCTTCCTGCTTTTTTTTGTTGTTTTTTTTCAGTTCAGTGGAATTCATCTATGCCAATTCGGCAGTTTTAACCGACGTCCGATAACTGGTTCGGCGACTCTAATTGCAGCAAAATACGGTGACTGTTCTCTAAGTAGTGAATTCCCTGCATTTACAACGAAATTAAATCGCTGAAATGCCTCGAAAAACAAAGCACCGAAATTGCACATCATTTCGGTGCTTTGTGAATGGACCCTTCTGTGTTTCTTCCCCGCAGCGACATTCGATCCATCTTCCCTCTGCTCTCCCGCTCAGCTGCCCCAACCACCCTCCCACCCTGTCCCTTCTCTAATTTTATAAACTCTTCTTTCCATCTTCTTCACTTCTCTCAGTTTAACCTCATCATGCCCAAGCTCTTGGTCTATGCTCATGCAGTGTCTGCTATACTCTTTATGGTAATCAACTCCACACTCCCCCTGCTCCCTTTGTGTTTCACATGCCTTAGTCCCTTAGGTTGTAAACTCATGGGATGTCTGGCTGAGCACATATATATATATATATATATGTTACGGGTAAAGCCAGGAGTGCGGTTAATCCTAGGATTACCCGGGTAATCCCGACATTAACCAGGCTCCATTAGCAAGCGGGGTTGGATGCTCTGCAGATTACCCGGGTGAAGCTGTGGATAGTCCTCAGATTACCCGGGTGAAGCTGTGGATAGTCCTCAGATTACCCGGGTGAAGCTGTGGATAGTCCTCAGATTACCCGGGTGAAGCTACAGATTTGCACATTATCCGGATAAAGTGGTAATTTTTCAGCTCTTCCAGACTGTTACCCAAGGGCAGTTGGTTAGTCCTACAATTACCCGGGTAAAGTCTGAAATTTTCATTCTTTTGCAGCTTTACCCAGCGGTTTTGGGTGATCCTAGGATTAACCGCACTCCTGGCTTTACCCGTAACATATATATACTAGGTGGAAAGCCTGCCCAGAGGGCAGTCTATTGTTAAGCGAAGCAGCTCACATGGATATATTTGCCCCCGCTCACATGGGTAGATTTGCCCCAGCTCACATGGGTAGATTTGCCCCCAGCTCAAATGGGTATAATTGCCCCAGCTCACATGGGTATAATTGCCCCAGCTCACATGGGTATAATCGCCCCCAGATCACATGGGTATATATTCCCCCAGCTCACATGGGTATATTTGCCCCAGCTCACATGGGCATAATCGCCCCCAGATCACATGGGTATATATTCCCCCAGCTCACATGGGTATATTTGCCCCAGCTCGCATGGGTATATTTGCCCCAGCTCGCATGGGTATATTTGCCCCAGCTCGCATGGGTATATTTGTCCCCCAGCTCAAATGGGTATAATTGCCCCAGCTCACATGGGTATAATTGCCCCAGCTCACATGGGTATATTTGCCCCCAGCTCACATGGGTATAATTGCCCCCAGCTCACATGGGTATAATCGCCCCCAGATCACATGGGTATATTTGCCCCCAGCTCACATGGGTATATTTGCCCCAGCTCACATGGGTATATATTCCCCCAGCTCACATGGGTATATTTGCCCCAGCTCGCATGGGTATATTTGTCCCCCAGCTCACATGGGTATAATCGCCCCCAGCTCACATGGGTATAATCGCCCCCAGCTCACATGGGTAAAATTGCCCCCAGCTCACATGGGTATTATGGCCCCCAGCTCACATGGGAATATTTGCCCCCAGTTCACGTGGGTATAATTGCTTCAGCTCACGTGGGTATATTTGCCCGCAGCTCCCGTGGCTATGAGTTGCCCCCAGCTCATGTTGGTATAGTTGCCCCCCAGCTCAGACGCTGGATGCGCATGCAGCCTCTACCTGTCGGCCGCGCGCGCATCCAGGAGAACAGGATGCGCACGCAGCCGCCGGATAGAGGCTGCGCGCGCATCCTGTAGAGCCGGATGCGCTCAGAGCAGACGGCGATAGGCTGCTCACGCATCCTGGTCCACTGGATGCGCGTGCAGCCTATAGCCGTCTGCTGCGAGCACATCCGGCTCTACAGGATGCGCGCACAGCCTTTACCCGGCTGCTGTGTGCGCATCCTGTAAACGCTGCGGCACTCCCTGCAGCGGTTGGATGCGCGTGCGGCAGCCGAGTAGAGGCTGCGAGCGCATCCGGCTCTACAGGATGTGCGCGCAGCCTCTACCCGGCTGCTGCGTGCGCATCTTGTAACCGCCACGGTAAGCGCACAGCCGGCTCGTGCCGCGGCGGTTGCATGCGCGCGCAGCCAACCGCCGCTGGTTGCGCGCGCATGCGCAGTACAGGCTTGGCGACGGACACGCCAAGCCTTACTGCTTTATAGTATAGATAAGCACTGTATTAGGAGGGCAATGATCCTACAGGCAGGGCCTTCTCTTCCACATGTATCATTGATTATGTCTCATGTTTGTGCTTCCACATTGTAAAGCGCTGCAGAATCTGTTGGTGCCATTTAAATAGTGTTACTATCGTCATGCTTGGCTAGTAAGAAATCACATGTTTTAGGAAGAAATATACTGTATCCCCCAAGGAATGCAATGAATGTTATGCAGCGATGACTAACGTGAAGATCACACAGCACCACCTGCTGACTAACAAACACAACCTCAACAACAAAACTGTCACCTTCATGTATTTCCTGGTTACGGAGCGTGAATATAAAGGTAACGAAATAAACACTAACAATGCTTGTTTTTCTACATTTAGAAACATGTTAAGAATTTAAAATGAATGTTTCTAAATATCAGTTTGAAAATCATACAGACTAAAACTACCATAAAAAACATGTAATGTATCAGCTAGTGAAACCACCCAGGGGTCACAGCCTGCAAAAACAAGTGTGGGAACTCGCCTAGATTCCTGTCCCCCAAAAAGCAATTATCTCGCACATAATAGGCACTCAAATGTGATTTATTTACATGTATATGGGAGTTTAATGAAACGTTATGATAAATCCTATATTTATTGTGACTAAACAGATAAACATAGACTGAACATCTGAATACAAGCTTTAAACTCTGCTCCCTGTGCAACAATAGTAGAGGAACAGCGTTCCCACGCGTTCCCACGCGTTCCCACGCGTTCCCACGCGTTCCCCCTCGACTAGACCCCTGAAAGCATCTATTAGAAAGATCATTCTGGGGATTTAGTTTAGACATCCCATATTTATACCCAAAGCTAATGTCAGATGAACGCAGTGTGAGCGCACTCTGCCTACGCGCATAACAGACAGACGTACTGACGGAAGATACTGTAGACACCACATGGTCCGTTTTTGTTGACGGGCGTGGGAAAAAAAGGGAATTATGGGAAATAAAATTAATATGAAAAATTATAAAATTTATAAAGGATACGAAAAGCCATTTTGTGCGTCAAGGTGCTGGACATCGCAAATGCGCTGCGTCTGACATCTCATCACTCACACAGAACGCTACGCGGACGTGGCGCACTCTGCTCGTCCGTCTAGCGATTTTACATTCTTGCCTAACTTGCGTCCGTTTGTCGCATGCGTTGTGCGTGCGCAGTTTCGTGCGGACGCGCTTCGTGTGTGGGTCTCTATTGATCATGATTCTATGCTACAACGGACGATAAACTGTGCGCCATCACGGACGTGATCACTGCGTCATCTGACATTAGCCTAAAGTGGAACCCACCACTATGTGCAAGACAGTGGGACAAAAATGTCTTCTGTTTTTTTCTTGTCACCTTGTGGACACTTCGACTTTGCTTGTTTGTTCGAAATTCAAACTCAACAAATGCCTGAAGTATTCTAAACATGCTAGACGTGCCCCAGATTTCATCATGTGCAAAGCAGATGCTGCAAACCAGTTTGTTTGCACAATCGTTGAGGATTCCGAGCCAGACGTAGGGTTCCCAAACACAAACTACAAACGTTACAGGTTACATAACATGCATAACGCAGCAGTCTATGACTTAGTGATATTTCCCTCTATATGTGTTGCTGGGTGCATCCATTGTGTGATATTTTCCTCTATATGTGTCACTGGGTGCATCCATTGTGTGATATTTTCCTCTATATGTGTCACTGGGTGCATCCATTGTGTGATATTTTCCTCTATATGTGTCACTGGGTGCATCCATTGTGTGATATTTTCCCCTATATGTGTCACTGGGTGCATCCATTGTGTGATATTTTCCCCTATATGTGTCACTGGAAGCATCCATTGTGTGATATTTCCTCTATATGTGTCACTGGGTGCATCCATTGTGTGATATTTTCCTCTATATGTGTCACTGGGTGAATCCATTGTGTGATATTATCCTCTATATGTGTCACTGGGCGCATCCACTGTGTGATATTTTCCTCTATATGTGTCACTGGGTGCATCCATTGTGTGATATTTTCCTCTATATGTGTCACTGGGTGCATCCATTGTGTGATATTTTCCTCTATATGTGTCACTGGGTGCATCCATTGTGTGATATTTTCCTCTATATGTGTCACTGGGTGCATCCATTGTGTGATATTTTGTGCTGTAAACTGCTCCCCCCCCCCAGTGGCCCCTATTACGCTCTTGGTGTTAAAACGCAGGCGCAGGGGAGGAAAAACTGCGCCCGCAGTTTCCCCCCTTGCGCCCGCGTTTTAATGCCAGATTACAATGCAGGCGCAAAAAAAGCTGCCTGCATTGTTATCGAGCGTTAAAGTTAGGGATGCGCGCGGCAGCGCTGAGCGTAGCCGCACGCATCCTCTCAATGGAGTCCATAGGACATAGAAACATAGAAACATAGAAAAATGTCGGCAGATAAGAACCTTTCGGCCCATCTATTCTGCCCAATTACATGGATACTTTACCTGGATTTATCTTTTGTTTAGGATAGCCTTATGCCTATCCCATGCTTGCTTAAATTCAATCACTGTTTTGGCCTCTACCACTTCAACTGGAAGACTGTTCCATGTATCCACCACCCTCTCAGTAAAATAATGCTTTCTGATGTTACTTTTAAACCTTTGCCCCTCTAATCTAAGACTATGTCCTCTTGTTTTGCTATTTTGTTTCCTTTTAAATATACTCCCTTCCTCTACCTTGTGGATTCCCTTTACGTAGTTAAATGTTTCTATCATATCTCCTCTGTCTCGTCTTTTTTCCAAGCTGTACATGTTAAGATCATTAACCCTTTCCTGGTAACTTTTCTCCTTCAAGCCGTACACCATTTTAGTAGCCCTTCTCTGAACTCTCTCTAAGATGTCTATATCCTTCTGGAGATACGGTCTCCAGTACTGCACACAGTACTCCAAGTGAGGTCTCACCAGTGCTCTGTACAGTGGCATGAGCACTTCCCTTTTCCTACTGCTAATACCTCTCCCTACAAAACCAAGCATTCTGCCAGCATTTCCAAGCATTCTGCCAGCATTTCCTGCTGCTCTATTACATTGACTACTTACCCTTAGATCCTCTGAAATAATAACCCCTAAATCCCAACCCTCAGATGTATCAAATATTTTATATTCAGCCCTTGGGTTTTTACGTCCCAGGTGCATTATCTTGCACTTATCCACATTAAAACTCAATTGCCACAGCTCCCACCATTTTTTTAGTTTACCTAAATCATTTGTCATTTGGCTGATCCCTCCAGGAACGTCAACCCTGTTGCAAATCTTTGTGTCATCAGCAAAAAGACATACTTTTCCATTAATACCTTCTGCAATATCACTAATAAAAATATTAAAGAGAATGGGTCCAAGTACTGACCCCTGAGGTACCCCACTGGTAACAAGACCTTACGCCGAATAAACTCCATTTACCACAACCCTCTGTTGTCTGTCACTCAGCCACTGCCTAATCCATTCAACAATATTGGAATCCAAGCTCAAAGATTGCAATTTATTGATAAGCCTTCTATGCGGAACAGTATCAAAAGCCTTACTGAAATCTAAATAAGCAATGTCTACTGCACCACCTGTGTCTATTATTTTTGTTACCCAATCAAACTCCATTGAGGACTCCATTGTGTTCCTCTCTGCCGGTCACGTGACCGGCCCCATCTCACATCGCAAGATCCGGCCGGTCGGTGTAGTGATACGAAGGGAAAGACAGGGGGACTTTTTCCCCCCGTCTTTCCCTGCTCCCGTCTGCCGGAGGAGGCGACCGGAGCCGCAGTCCTCGCCGCGGGACAGAGGATAAGTATGTGGCTTGTTTTTTTTATTTTTACAGCTGGTGTTAACAGATTCCGCTTATGCAGAATCTGTTAACACCAGGTCCTGGCTCTGCTTAACTTTTCGTTGACCAGTGCCAGGCGTTAATCAGCGCTGGGACATTGTAATCCAGCGCTGATTAACGCTTTGCGCTCCCCATGTTAAGTATAGGAAGCGCAAAGTGCACTAACTTCGTGCAGAGGAGCGCAAGGTACTATAAGCAAGCGGGTTTTTTAACACATTTGCGTTTGGATTGTAATAGGCAGCTAATACCGCAGCAAACGGTATTGCTCACGTAGGTGAGCGCTAGGTATGTAATAGGGGCCAGTATCTTTCCATCACTTGCTCCTCACTGTTTGGCCATAGAATGGAGTGAATGGGTCATTCACCGACTCACATCATTGTATTGTGTGGGATGTATTCAAAGGACATCAACAGGGGTAGATTAGAAGTCTTATAAGCTTCCTGTCTTATTGCATTCAGCTGCCATCTGTTATGTCACTTAGCCTTGAGAGCAATAAACCTCCTGCCACTTTATGTAAACATTCCCTCTTCCACTTCATTAACTGTTAAATACTGTAGATTAAATAAAAACAGCAGTAAAGAAAAACCTTTTGCACATATTTTGGTAAATGTTGCATTATGTTAAAACTCCACAAAATGGAAACAGTAAATAAAAAAAAACTAAATTTTCTTTTCCTTTTTACATGCAATTACTTCAAAGAAAAAAAATACAGCAGCGTGTGTTTATAATGTGTTTTATAATGTAGTTTTGTTTGTTATGCACAAGTAATCTAGTAACAGCTTATGTAAGTGGTAATGTGCCTTTAATTGGGAATGGGGCTATGAACTTGTGGCTTACAGGCCTCATATGCTTGCCCCTCTGCCCCCTTAGGCAGCCCTTCCCTGTTTGAGCAGACTATATCATGTATTTTAACTTTTATAATTCATCATAAGATCCTTACTTTAAGCAGAAAACTTAATTAAAAACATACTTAACAGAAAACTACCAAACCCCCCCCCCAAAAAAACCATACAAAAACCGTCTCAAATCAGGAAAGGTCCCACAGGATTATATTAGATATAGGCGTTCATAAATTCCCCAACACGAACTTCAGTCACTATCTTTCCCCGGGAAATACTTATGATTCAATGGAGTTGCACTCTGGGTTTATCAGCCGCTCAAATAAAAAAAACAATACAAACATAAAGCTTGGTAATGTATCTTCTCCTATAGATTGTAAGGTGATCCGAGCAGGGCCCTTTACACCTCGTGTTTCTGTTCCAATGTTTGTTTGGAGTTTTGTCTCAGTCCCCATTGGTTATTGTAAAGCGCTACAGAAACTGTTGGCGCTACAAGTTATTATAATGATAATAATAATATTTTGGGGACACGCTATTTACCTCAATACGACTGGCTCACACTGTGCACTGCACCTCCTTGCTCTGCAATCATTTATAACTCTATAACCACCTTTATTATATGCGATGTGCGCATCCAAAGGATTTATTTAATAGCTGCTTAGACATTTATATAGGGTAACCAGGTTGCAGCCCCGGATTAACCATCACTAATATATTGTCACCCCAAAATGAGGACTTTAAAGGAGGGGAACTGTCAGGTTCAGAGGTCTGGAACCCAGGATGCAGAGACTTACATCAGAAGTTGAGGTACACAGGGGTTAATCCGAGAGTCGTCGTCAGGAATTCCGAGGTCGAGGCTGGCAGCAAGATTCGTGGTCAGTAAGGATAGTCGTGGTCTGTAACACGAGGTATCAGGAGGCAGGGTATATAGGTACCAGGAGGCAGGGTATTGGTATCAGGAGGCAGGGTATATAGGTACCAGGAGGCAGGGTATATAGGTACCAGGAGGCAGGGTATTGGTATCAGGAGGCAGGGTATATAGGTACCAGGAGGCAGGGTATATAGGTACCAGGAGGCAGGGTATTGGTATCAGGAGGCAGGGTTTATAGGTACCAGGAGGCAGGGTTTATAGGTACCAGGAGGTAGGGTATATAGGTACCAGGAGGCAGGGTATTGGTACCAGAGGCAGGGTATATAGGTACCAGGAGGCAGGGTATATAGGTACCAGGAGGCAGGGTATTGGTATCGGGAGGCAGGGTATATAGGTACCAGGAGGCAGGGTATATAGGTACCAGGAGGCAGGGTATATAGGTACCAGAAGGCAGGGTATTGGTATCAGGAGGCAGGGTATTGGTATCAGGAGGCAGGGTATATAGGTACCAGGAGGCAGGGTATTGGTACCAGAGGCAGGGTATATAGGTACCAGGAGGCAGGGTATTGGTACCGGAGGCAGGGTATTGGTACCAGAGGCAGGGTATATAGGTACCAGGAGGCAGGGTATATAGGTACCAGGAGGCAGGGTATTGGTATCAGGAGGCAGGGTATTGGTATCAGGAGGCAGGGTATATAGGTACCAGAAGGCAGGGTATATAGGTACCAGGAGGCAGGGTATTGGTATCAGGAGGCAGGGTATATAGGTACCAGGAGGCAGGGTATTGGTATCAGGAGGCAGGGTATATAGGTACCAGGAGGCAGGGTAAATAGGTACCAGGAGGCAGGGTATTGGTATCAGGAGGTAAGGGCACAAAACGAGTGAGAACTGAGCCACTCGAGTCAAGGGTTTAAATAGGGAGTCAGGGCTGGTCCCACCTACCCCTAGCCCCGCTTCTCCGGTCCTCCTCCTCCACCAGCAAACGTCACTCCGACTGCAGATGCCGAGGCCACGCCCCTGGACACACTGCACACGCGCCAACCTGCCCTGACCCCGGCACCTCGAGGAAACTCTGCCACCACGATGGAGGCAGTGGAGTCACACAGGGTGGCGGGTTGCGGCCCGCACCGGGTGACACCACCCCCTAGGGTAACACCCTAAACTAATTTTTTTTTACACAAAAATCCAGGAAGAATACATTGAGATTTCTCTCATTTTCAAGTATGTCCTGGGTAGGCAAGGCCTAGGCTGGCACTTTCAAGGGGGCAGAAAAAAAAACACCACTAAAGGGGATATTCACAGAGCACCGAAATAACGCAGACATTTCAGTGTTCTGTTGTTTCCCCGCACTTTGGGGAGTCAAATTTCCCCAGTGAATTCACCGCAGGGTCCCTGAAGTGCAGGGAATCAGCCACCGAATGCCACCACAAACCCGTCGCCCGCTGTTTTCAAAAAAACTACTGAACAGAAACGTCTGGAATTAACATATAAGATCCGCGATGAATGATAATAAAAAGGGCTGTTACAGAATAAAGAAAAAACGCTATTAGAAAGAAAAATTTGATTTTTTTTTTAAAAATGCCTAGAAGATACTAAAAAAAAAATTAAAAGAATCAATAGACTTTTTTACTACAGATTAAAGGAATAAACGGTTTATTAGATACTGCATAAAAACGGGAAGAATTTTAACATTGAAAACCTATGGTGCTCGCCTGAATAAACCTGCCGAATGAAACCACTGGACATTTATCTGCTGTTCGGTGTCTCTGAACAGATTAACCATTGCTTCTCTATGGGGACTTTCAGTTTTTCACTGCCGAACAGGCACCGTGCTTGTTGTCAGTTAGTCAAAATTTGTGTGTGAGCATATCACAGAGCTCCACAGCAATAAACCTCACAGTAATGTGCAGTGTATGAGCATATCACAGAACTCCACAGCAATAAACCTCACAGTAATGTGCAGTGTATGAGCATATCACAGAACTCCACAGCAATAAAACTCACAGTAATGTGCAGTGTGTATCATGAGCATTCAGTGTTATATGGGAGTACTGATTTACGAGTAAGTAGTTAAAAAAAACCCGTAAAACTTGGGGGGGGGTGACACCATAAGTTACCGCACCGGGTGACACCAACCCTAGTGACGCTGCTGGATGGAGAGAGGACGCCGAGGCCCGCGTCTGAGCCTGAGCCCCGCACACGCCGGCCAGGAGAGCAGCGAGTTACTCTGGCATCCCGCCGGAGGACGCCGCCGGGATCACGGTGAGTCCCGGGAGGCGGGGAAGGGGCCAGACACCGCCGGGAACCTGACAGGAACAAGCTTCATGCACAAGTCCTAATTTGCAGAAGTTACAGGCTGTCTAAATCAGTTAACTCATGGATAAAGTGACTATACGCCGACAAATAATAATAATAATAACACGACGATACAGAAGAAAAGCACAATCAACTCTTCCTAAACAACAAATGGGAATATCTAACCTTGAAGCAGTTAATTGTCAGATTAGTTCACGACTGGGCGTTTGCCAAACAGAGAGCAGCGATACATCGACGACCAATTTGCAAAACATAGACCGAAAGATACTTTGTCTTTTTAGGGACTTTCTGTTTTGACCGAAGTATGAATAGTTTGCGTTGAACTCACCCTGAGAAATGGTAACAAGTGACCCTTGATCTTTTTCTTTAGGCAGGCATGAATAATTAACCCCTCCTCTTCCCTGTAAATCCATTATATTCAAGTCATTTCAGCAACCAGTGTTTATCAGGAAAGAGAAGACGCTTTAATCCCTTGCAAACAGGAAGGCTGAAGATTGCGGCGTCGTTGTGAAAGCCGCCAGCGCCCGGAGTCGTATGGGGTTTATTCCTGCACGTTTTAGCTAAGTCGCTTGTTGAGACAGCGTGTAATGTTACCCGCCAATCAGTGCAAAGATACTGCTACATATTTACAGGTAAAGAATAATATTATGCAAACCAGCTAAACAACTTTACCTTCGAAAGGGAGTGTATCGGTGCAGTGTCAGCAGCTCGTCGTCGTGTGAGTCTGGTTTGAGTCTGGTCTGAGTCTGATCTGAGTCTGGTCTTGTATGTAGCTCTGTATTTATAACTTTCTTTACTCCGTCCGTCCAACAGATTTTTTGCTTTCTTTTTTCTTATGCTAATTAATTATAAATGGAAATATCCATCCCTCCGTTGATGACATAAAACAAGTTGCATCACATGAGCCTGTTGGAGTTTCCCACGTTTTTTCACTCTGGATTGCAATTTGTTTGTTTGCTCACCCTTTTAACGAGCCAGACCGTGCACATCTCTGTTTATCACATGACCAAGTTGACCTTCTTTTGGAGAAAGGAGTTGCTGTAACGAGCCAATAGCAACACACCGAGGTGGCTCTCCAGTCAGCCAGGCCTTGGGCAAAAGTTCAAATATGAAGACTGTTTTGATACACCAAAAAAAGTGTAAATTAACCCAATAAATTTTCATTAAGACACGCAGCGCTCTCCTGGCAGATGGCAGGATGCAAGTGTAGCTACAGTTACAGGCATTTATACAGCGCCAGCATATTCCACAGCGCTTTACAATAGGGGAGCACAAACAGGAGACGTACATGATAAATGATGAAAAGATGACCCTGCCGGTAGGATAACTGTCTGGGTAGTACAGTACTTAAACAAGTGCTCAGCCAGACATCCCGTGAGCTTACAATCTAAGGCAGTGTTTCTCAAACCTGTCCTCAGGACCCACTAACAGGCCAGGTTTTCCAGATATGTGAAGCACAGCACAGGTGATATGATTTGCTGCTCAGTGATTGCAGGATTCAGTCTGCATTTCCGCAAAATAATCCTTAAAATCTGGCCTGGTTCGGGGTCCCGAGGACTGGAGTTGAGAAACCCTGATATAAGGGACTGGGGTACATAATTAGGCAAAATAGGCTGCCGCCCAAGGCCTCCCTCTCAGTGGGGCCTTAGATAAGGGAGTTAATGTAGAATGCCAGTATACTGACGTTGCACACACATACACTCGTCTTCCAAGAGAGATAAACTATCCTTTTAATTCAAATGTATCGGGTTAATTTCTAAAGGGCCTTATATTTGAGCCTGGCCTAAGGTGGGGTGTGTGTGTGTGTGTGTGTATTAAAGAGTTATCAAAGGTTGTGTATCAGTAAACCAGGGGTCTTGCAAAGAGTCAGTAGGTTAGGAGTTGTATATTGAGATGTCAGGAATTTGACCTGTATCGCATTCCATCGTGTGACGCCGATAGGCGAGCGCAGAAGTTGTATGTTTGCTTGGTAAACTGCCCCTGTGCTATCCCCTAGCAGGGTTTCTCAACTCCAGTCCTCGGGACCCCCCAACCAGGCCAGATTTTGCAGATCACCTTGGGGAAACACAGACTGAATCCTGCAATCACTGAGCACCAAATTACATCACCTGTGCTGTGTTTCACAAATCCTGCAAACCTGGCGTGTCAGCGGGTCCTGAGGACCGGAGTTGAGAAACAATGCCCTACAGGTCTGCTTTTTTGTAGTTTTTTTTTCTATTTGGTTCATGATAAAAACAGGAAAATGGCCCATGGGACATACACACACACAAATAGGATTTACCCCAGGGGTCAAGTTGAGCAGGAACACTTGGTAACGCAGTTCCTCCTCTATTTTCTCAGCAGGAACGGAGTTCCCTTTTGTCCCACACACTGCAAAGCTTTTCAGGTTTCCATCATGTTTCCTCATTAGTCGCCAGAAATCGGTGGAGGGGTAAGCGTCACATGCCAACGGGTACTTGGGAAGCAGAAAGCTTGCAGAGTTCCCATACCTGGGCTACACACACTTATGGTAATGTCCTAAACGTAAATTAAAACGATAGAGCAGTGGTTCCCAACCCTGGTCATTAGGTCCCCCTAACAGGACAGGTTTTAAGGATCCCCTTGGGGAAATGCAGATTGAATCCTGCAATCACTGAGCAGAAAATCATATCACCTGTGCGGCGCTTCACATATCCTGCAAACCTGGCCTGTTAGGGGGACCTGAGGACCCACTGTCCTAGAACAATTACGTTTTCCGAGCAATGCTTGACAGCAATTGTGGTCCTTTGCAATACATTTTATCGACCCCCTCCCCGCCAGCATTGTAAATTACAGTTATTTTCCATTTCTGCACAACATCACACCTGGGGAATTTTTCAGACGTGTTGCTATGGACAACGACATAAACATTATTAAGATGCCCACATGTACAGATGCCCCATGTCCCGTCTTCCCGCACAGATGTCTGCATGAATCACATCCGAGACATGTCCCCTGTGAATCTTGGCGGCAGATTATACCAACTATTACATAACACTGAAGAATGCGGCAGAACCGGTATGGTTACATTGATGACTGAGTAATATGAACTTTGCTTAACTCAAAAGGTTCCGCTCACTAAGAGCTGAGTAAGCGCTGACAAGAGCAACTCTGCTGTAATCACTGAGTTGTGCTTAAAAGACATCTAGTCTAACCACTGGTGATGTCCTTTGAATACATCCCACACAATACAATGCTGTGAGTTGGTGACTGACCCATTCAATCCACTTCACCAAATATCACTCCCCACCCCGACTTCTTTCTATGGGGTTATGTTAAAGATATGGTGTATGGAACAAAGGTACAAAGGGACATCACTAATCTAAAGCAGAGGATCACTGAGGCCACCATTGATGAGGGAGGGGATGCTACAGCCAACATGGCAAGAAATCCAGTACCGTCTTGATGTGCTTCGTGCAACTAATGGTGCCAATATAGAGGTGTATTAAATGAGGCAAAAAAAAACCTTAAATATATACGTCTCATTTTGCAATAATTTTCACTTGTCTTTTCATTTGCCTTTGGAATAAATTTTTGAAATTGTAAAGAGACTTTATGGACACCCTGTGTGTGCGCTTGTGTATATATATATATATATGTGTAGCGGAGGCTTCTTGAACTGTGTGTGTGGACTGTTGTGTTTTCACTGTGGCTCGGGCTTGGACAGAGACCTGCAGCCTGTCACCGCTGTAGGGGAATTTCACCCTCCCTTCCCTGTCTCTTCATTGGCAAAAGGAAGTTGTTTAAGACAGGAAGACTGAAAGGATTGCAAAGGATTCTGGAACATGTAGTTTCAAGTACAGAGAGCCTAATGCAATTTGTCAGGACAAAAACTACACCTCCCAGCAGTGCGAGGGAGGAGCCCGGTTTTTTCCAGGGAAGGAAGAGCACGTGCAGAGCAGAGAGAAGCCGGAGAGGGCGAGACTGATAGGGTGGACGGTCCTGTGTTGCGGATCGTGCATGCGGCTGCCCTTGTGTGTCTAGGGAAGGAGAGATTCGGTTGCCCTCACGTGTTGCCAGTACCAGCGGAGAAGAGATCCGGCTGTCCTCGTGCATCCAGCGGAGAAGGGGTCCAGCCGCCTTCGTGTGTTTCCAGTGACAGAGGGAGTGATCGAGTATATCCAGCGGAGAAGAGATCCGGCTGTCCTTGTGCGTAGAGGTGGAGAGAGATCAGTCTGTCCTCGTGTGCTTCCAGCGCTAGAGATAGCGATCGAGCTACCGTCCAGCGGGGAAGGAGTGTATCTAATGGAGAGTGGTATTCGGCTACCCTGCCGTGAGTTGATATTGCTAACTTTATTGTCCGTCCTAGTTCTACTGCCCGCGCAGCTTCAGCTAAAAGAAAGATCGCTGCAGTTACAAATCTTGTTACCCTGTGACACTGCGAAGATTTCTTTCTCACTTTGTGGAATACAAATATGGTTTCATGTTAAAGGTACCCAACGGCAGAATTCAAAGGGCCCCAATGCTAGCAGACTTGAGAGCTTGTGTAATTTCTACTGGCCAGTGGTTAGGCAGAATTTATAAGGTTTAGATAGGATCTGATATTGATTATGTTGCCTCGAACTCGAACAATTTTAAAAGTTCGGGTTCGAACGCAAACACGATTCAAACTCAATGCAAGTCAATGGGACTTGACCGTTCGAATTATAGAGTGCTCTCCAAGAGGGCATATATGCAAGATATTTGCCATAGAAGGTGTATGGGGGTCCGGGTAGTGCTCTGGGGGACAGGGAACAAGGACAAAAAGTTAAGTTAAAAAAAAGTTTTTAAAGGAATAGTGAGTTTTCCATGAAATAAAGGTTAAGAATAAAAACAAAAAATTCCTTCAAATATCGTGCCTAGGAGGTCCCCATAACCTGCCCGTGAAGTGGCGGATTTGTAGGATGTATAGAAACATTTAAAAACAAAAAATGACATTTCAAATGACGGTAAATGGTTTTCCTTTAATCTATTCATAAACAACTGCTTGGAGCGGCAGCCTGTATGAAAAGAGGAGACGTTTTAGGACACACAGAACAAGTTTAGTGATTTTTTTGGCTAAATTATGGTGAAACGTATGCAGGCTTTGGATGAAAGTAACAATAGGTGCTTTAAAATTGGGTCTTTAGTGTCAGCAACAGTGCCGTCACACCGTAACCCCTCTGTGGAATTGTGGAAGAGTGCAGGGTTGGACCCTGCGGTCAAATATTAAAATGATATGAATCTGGTACAGGCGTCAGTACACCCAAATATTGTGCCTTTGGTGGCAGCAAGTGCCTTCACACCGTAACCCCTCTGTGGTATTGTGGAAGAGTGCAGCGGTGGACCCTGCGGTCCAATATTAAAATGATATGAATTTGGTATAGGCGTCAGTGGCAGTGCACCCAAATATTGTGCCTTTGGTGGCAGCAAGTGCCTTCACACCGTAACCCCTCTGTGGTATTGTGGAAGAGTGCAGCGGTGGACCCTGCAGTCCAATATTAAAATGATATGAATCTGATATAGGCATCAGTGGCAGTGCACCCAAATATTGTGCCTTTGGTGGCAGCAAGTGCCTTCACACCGTAACCCCTCTGTGGTATTGTGGAAGAGTGCAGTGGTGGACCCTGCGGTCAAATATTAAAATGATATGAATCTGGTACAGGCGTCAGTGCACCCAAATATTTTGCCTTTGGTGGCAGCAAGTGCCTTCACACCGTAAGCCTTCTGTGGTATTGTGGAAGAGTGCAGTGGTGGACCCTGCGGTCAAATATTAAAAGGATATGAATCTGGTATAGGCGTCAGTGGCAGTACACCCAAATATTTTACCTTTGGTGGCAGCAAGTGCCTTCACACCGTAACCCCTTTGTGGTATTGTGGAAAACTGCAGTGGTGGAGGTTTTGAGAATGCAGAAGAGATCCCCGATCTATTCAGTTACGTCAGCATCAGGGGATTGATAGCTGTTGATCCCGGACTGATAAATTTTTATAAATGTCAGCCGGTCTACAGAGTCGGTGGACAGACGCACTCTTTTGTCTGTGACAAAACCTCCAACGGCACTGAACGTCCTTTCAGAAAGCACGCTGGATGAAGGGCAACCTAGTAGCTGCATAGCATATTGGCTAAATTCTGGCCAGTGATCCAATCTCAACACCCAGTAAGCCAGTGGATCATCTGCTGTAAAGGTATCGAGGTCTGCCCTTGCCCCTAGGTAGTCCTGCACCATACGGTGAAGACGCTGGCAATGGGTGCCTACATTTGACGTCCCTTTTTTTTTTAGTGGACTAAAAAAATTGAAAAAGGCATCAGTCAAGCAGCCCCGGCCTTCACCGCTCTTCCTCTTATCATCCGCAGCCTCAGAAGCACCTGTGTCATCACTTGGTAACCTACCAGTGCCTGGAAAGGTGTTACACAAGTGTCGCTTTAGAGCGTCCTCAAGTTGTTTCATCCTGTGCTCCCTCTGTGCGGGCAGGATGAGCTCTGCAACTTTACCGTTGTATCGTGGATCAAGAAGGCTTGCCAACCAGTAATGATCCCTCTCCTTGATAGCACGAATCCTGGGGTCCTTTAGCAGGCTTTGCAGGATAAGAGAGCCCATGCAGCGTAGGTTGGAGGTGGCATTAGCTTCCGAGTCTTCCTGGTCAATGAGGATGACCCCATCATGCACTTCCTCCTCCCAGCCATGTACTAGTCCTTGGCTTTCTGGGCACACGAAACCCTCCCTTGAGGAATCCCCACCTTCAATGCCCCCCACTACTTAAATATTCCTCCTCCTCCTGTCTGATCTGAGGACCCACAGGAATGCTGTCTGCATAAAGACTGGGGCCTTGAGAGCTAGGGAAGGCCTCCTCTTCCTCCCGCTGCTCTGCCTCTAGTGCCACATCTATAATTCCCCGCAGAGTGCGCTCCAGCAGGAACACTAAAGGAATTGTGCCACTGATGCATACACTGTCCCTGCTCACCATCCTCTTTGCCTCCTCAAATGGCGACAGTACAGTGCATGCATCCTTGATCATCAGCCACTGCAGGGGGGGGGAAACAAGTTGACCTGAACCCAGAGGCGGCTCTAGACTTGCTGAGGCCTTAGGCGAAGGCAAAATATGAGGCCCCTATTAAACACAGGACCATAGCCGAGGCCATATGCAAAGGTAGTGACATAACCTAGCAGGGCCATTTATATCAATAATGACTGTGATTTAAAACAAAAACAAAGAATCTTATTTACAGGGAGCAATTTCTAACATTGATTATAGTTTACAGACTCATTGCTTATTGCAATGCAGCTCTGTCATACACAGAGGACACCCTGAACATATGGAGGGCTCCAAAAAAGAGGATCATTCTACAAAGACGGGCAAAGTAGTTAGGGTCCAAAATAGGGATTACACACACTAACAGTAAATTATATTTTACAAGAGATTACATTTCATACACAACTATACAGTTCTAAAGAAACACTTATAGAGAGTATGGGCCCTATCACCTCCTTAACACTAGTGCTCACATAAATGAAGGTTAGCGCTAGGTTAAAAGAGGTGATAGCGCATTCAGGATGTGATACGAGCATAACGCTAACGGGTTAAAAAAATCCATTGGCGCATCGGTATTAGCGCTTTTTAGTGCCAGCTTACTGTACTTTGCGCTCCCTATACTTAACATGGAGAGCACAAAGTGTAAGCAGAGAGTAATTAGTGTTAGGATCACATAGCTAAATCACAAAGCTAATTACTCACCCCTGCAGCTAACTGACAAGTTGGCACCAGCTCAAACTAAGTGATTGTGCTTCTGCGGAATCGGCTATCACCAGCTGAACCCCCCCAAAAAATCCGATACTCACAGCGAGAACGACGGCCCGATCCACCACTTCTGGCCACCGGGACCAGAATGAGACTTGGGACAAATAGACCCCAGTCTCCCTCCACGATCTCTCAGTGGCTTTGCACGATCTCGCGAGAGCGAGATCACATGGCCTGCATCAACTCACGCTGGAGCTCCCCAGCAGGCTCTAGGCCTTTAAGGCGTGGCTGTCTGTAAAGGCCTAGAGCTGCTGGGGAGCCCCAGGGTGAGCTGTTCCTGTAAATGCAGATTCGGTCAAGTTAGATAGGACCTGTCAACGATGGGGTACATTTGCGTTTGTCACCAGTTTAAGCAAACTATGATCATACTTTGTGAACTGAATCCCCATCATTTATTCCCTCAGTCAGGTTTTAGGAACATTTTTAAAACGGTGCTTTTTTTGCCACAGAAAATGATGGAAGAAGGTGGTCATTGATATGGAGTGCTCTTTCCTGGTGTTAAAAAAATATATATATATATATATCTTTTTTATCAACAGTAGATATGGAACTAAGAACTGCGCACCATGTCAGTTAACATGGACTACAATACAAATTAAGCTGAGAGAGAGGATTGAAAGTTTGATATATATATATATGCATATACAGTATATACTGTATATACAGTCAGGTCCAGAAATATTGGGACATCAACACAATTCTAACATCTTTGGCTCTATACACCACCACAATGGAGTTGGAATGAAACCAACACAATGTGCTTTAACTGCAGACTGTCAGCTTTAATTTGAGGGTATGTACATCCAACTCAGGTGAACGGTGTAGGACTTACAGCAGTTTGCAGATGTGCCTCCCACTTGTTAAGGGACCAAAAGTAATGGGACAATTGGCTTCTCAGCTGTTCCATGGCCAGGTGTGTGATATTCCCTCATTACCCCAATTACAATGTGCAGATAGAAGGCCCAGAGTTCATTTCAAGTGTGCTATTTGCATTTGGAATCTGTTGCTGTCAACTCTCAAGATGAGATGCAAAGAGCTGTCACTATCAGTGAAGCAAGCCATCATTAGGCTGAAGAAACAAAACAAACCCATCAGAGAGATAGCAAGAACATTAGGCGTGGCCAAAACAACTGTTTGGAACATTCTGAAAAAGAAGGAACGCACCGGTGAGCTCAGCAACACCAAAAGACCCGGGAAACCACGGAGAACAACTGTGGTGGATGAATGAAGAATTCTTTCCCTGGTGAAGAAAACACCATTCAGAACAGTTGGCCAGATCAAGAACACTCTCCAGGAGGTAGGTGTATGTGTGTCAAAGTCAAAAATGAAGAGAAGACGTCACCAGAGTAAATACAGAGGGTTCACCACAAGATGTAAACCATTGGTGAGCCTCAAAAACAGAAAGGCCAGATTAGAGTTTGCCAAACAACACCTAACAAAGCCTTCACAGTTCTGGAACAAGATCCTATGGACAGATGAGACAAAGATCAACTTGTACCAGAGTGATGGCAAGAGAAGAGTATGGAGAAGGAAAGGAACTGCTCATACCACATACCACCTCATCAGTGAAGCATGGTGGTGGTAGTGTCATGGCGTGGGCATGTATGGCTGCCAATGGAACTGGTTCTCTTGTATTTATTGATGATGTGACTGCTGACAAAAGTAGCAGAATGAATTCTGAAGTGTTTCGGGCAATATTATCTGCTTACATTCAGCCAAATGCTGCAGAACTCATTGGACAGTGCTTCACAGTGCAGATGGACAATGACTCAAAGCATACTGAAAAAGCAACCAAAGAATTTTTGAAGGGACAGAAGTGGATTGTTATGCAATGGCCAAGTCAATCACCTGACCTGAATCCCATTGAGCATGCATTTCACTTGCTGAAGACAAAACTGAAGGGAAAATGCCCCAAGAACAAGCAGGAACTGAAGACAGTTGCAGTAGAGGCCTGGCAGAGCATCACCAGGGATGAAACCCAGCGTCTGGTGATGTCTATGCGTTCCAGACTTCAGGCTGTGATTGACTGCAAAGGATTTGCAACCAAGTATTAACCCCTTAACGACGCAGGACATTCTATGCTGTCCTGCATTTGGCGGGCTTTAACGCCGCAGGACGGTATGGAACGTCCTCGGCGTTAGGAGCCCAGCCGGAGGTTATACTTACCTCCCCGGCGGCTCCCACGCAGATCTGGCTTCGATGAAGCCTGATCTGCGTCTTTTCTAGCCTCCCGGCGCACTGACGTCAGTTTCAGGTGCCCCCCCGCCGGAGCATGGGGAAGCACCAGGAGGGGAGGGATCCTTCAGATCCCTCTAGCTCCCCATCGCCGGGGGCTACAAGGCTGTGGCCAGCATCGCTGGAACGGTCACAACCTGACCTTTCCAGCGATGTATGGGGGTTAACTAATGCTGCTTAAGATGGCCAGCACCAGTTAGAAAGGACAAGCGTGCCCCTGCAGAGGATGCACCACGTCCACGACGACCAGAGGCACAGCCTCCCGACACAGAGGCTGCTTACCCTCTTATCTGTGTCTGGGAGTGTCTGCCTGTCCTTTTTGGTCTTTCTGACATGATGAGTGATATATAGTTTAAAGATATACAGAACGCTGATTCAACTGTGTTATCTAGATTAAATATTTCCAGAACTCTGGTATAACTCAGTGAGACACCCTGATAGCTGGCAGCCAGTGACAAGACACAGATTAAATTTTGCAGAAATCTGCTACAAATCTGTGAGACCCCCGATAGCTGGCAGCCAGTGACAAGACACAGATTACAATTCCCAGGAACCTCCTATAAATCAGTGAGACCCCCTGATGGGTGGCTGTGACAAGACACAGATTACAATTCCCAGATATCTGCTACAAGTCTGTGAGACCCCCTGATGGGTGGCAGTGACAAGACACAAATTACAATTCCCAGGAACCTCCTATAAATCAGTGAGACCCCTTGATGGGTGGCAGTGACAAAACAAAGATTAAAATTCCCAGAAACCACCTATAAATCAGTGAGACCCCCGATGGGTGGCAGTGACAAGACACAGATTATAATTCCCAGATATCTGCTACAAGTCTGTGAGACCCCCTGATGGGTGCCAGTGACAAGACACGAATTACAATTCCCAGGAACCTCCTATAAATCAGTGAGACCCCTTGATGGGTGGCACTGACAAAACACAGATTAAAATTCCCAGAAACCACCTATAAATCAGTGAGATCCCCTGATGTGTGGCAGTGACAAGACACAGATTATAATTCCAGGATATCTGCTACAAGTCTGTGAGACCCCCAATTGGACCCCCCGATAGCTGGCAACAGTGATAAGACACAGATTACAATTCCCAGATATCTGCTAGAAGTGAGACCCCCCAATAGCTGCTGGCACTGACAAGACACAGATTACAACAATTCCCAGATATCTGCTAGAAGTGAGACCCCCTAATAGCTGCTGGCACTGAGAAGACACACTAACAGAACAATCTCTTCTCAAAAAACATGTGCTGGGGCTGCGAGGGACGCCTTATATAGTGTGCTGCGGGACTTAGCTCTGTGAGCCCATGATTGGGCAAAATTTGCCCAATCAGGACTCTGAGCAGTGATTGGCATAGTCTTGCACCTGTCTTGCACCTGACCTGTGCATTGTGGGCTAACACAAACCGAACACGTGGAAATGTTCGATGTTCGCCGAACAGCCGATGTTCGAATCGAA
Organism: Leptobrachium leishanense; assembly: GCA_009667805.1. Lineage (NCBI taxonomy): Eukaryota > Metazoa > Chordata > Amphibia > Anura > Megophryidae > Leptobrachium > Leptobrachium leishanense. The sequence continues at coordinate 19,540,163 of CM019064.1, read as the reverse complement.
CACCGAACAGATCGAACCGAACAGCTCATCCCTACAAAAGACCTGCTTTAGCGCAGACACTCTCCATGCCAGTGGAACATGTGATAGAGATACACATGCTAAAACAAATAATCACTTGGTGGAATGTTCCCAGTGACTGGCTTTTATTTAACCCTTTGTCGTGTCATTGCTATCTCATTTATATACAATAACATCCGCTGTTTTGAGTTATTGCTTTTTTTTTAAGAAAAAATATTCCCGTACTTGTGATATAATGTTTGGGTAAATAACGTCACGTCATTAAAGAATAAAACAGGAGGGCCGCATCGATTACTGAAAAGGAAACTCGGGACGTCTCGGTTATTGCTCACCATCATTTGACCACAAAGTATGATTAGTTCATTTGAAAGAGGACATGAGAAAAGCAAGAGTGTGTGTGAGTGTGTCCATACGCCGCACGGCAGCTCGATTCCCAGAAGAAACAAAGAAAGCACAAGCTGTGACAAATTAGACACAAAAAAACAAACAACACCTTCAAAGAAGTGAAATTACACAGTTAATTAATTGAGCAATTTAGCATACAAGGGGTTAAAGTCACACCACTTCCAACCAGCTGTATCTAGATTACTTGTGCATTACAAATTAACACATTATAAAACACATGCTGCTGTTTTTTTTCTTTGTTTAAATTAATTCCATGTAAAAAAGGAAAAATAAAGTTAGTTTTTTTAATCTCCTGTTTCCATTTTGTGGAATTTTCCCACGTTGCAACATTTACCAAAATCTGAGCATAAGCTTAGCTTTACAGCTGTGGTCTAAGATAAAACATTAGTGAATAGGCAATGGGGTGGAGGAGGGAATGTTTAGATAAGGCTGCAAGGGGATCTATTGTGCTGCCTATGCTTCTATGGCAGCTGAATGAGATCTGATAGTGAGATAATAACACTTTAATCTGCTCCTTGGTGATGATCTTTGCACACATCCCACACAATGTATTCAGACGATACCACTGGACTACACAGACGATATTTATTTATTTATTTATAAAGGATTTTACCAGGAAGGATACATTGAGATTTCTCTCGTTTTCAAGTATGTCCTGGGTTCAAGAACATTGAGTGGTTACAGAATTACAAAATAGTAAAATGCAAGATATTAACACAAAACCAAATATATAGATTAACAGAAAAATAAATATGTAGGAAATAAAGTCAATATGTTACATGTTTATAGGTGTATTCTGTATATAGTCACTATGTTACATGTTTACAGGTGCATTCTGTATATAGTCACTATGTTACATGTTTACAGGTGCATTCTGTATTGAGGTATGTTAACCCCTTAACGCCGCAGGACGTACATTTACGCCCTGCATTAGGCGGGCTTTGACGCCGCAGGACGTACATGTACGTCCTCGGCGTTTACAGCCCCCTCCCTTAATACTTACCTCCTCCGGTCGCTCCCACGCTGCTCTGACTCCCGCGGAGTCAGATCAGTGTGATCCCTCCTCCGGCGCAGTGACGTCATCGCGCCGGTGGCGCGATGACGTCAGTTTCAGGTGTCCCCCCCCGCCGGAGCAGGGGAAGCGCCTGAAGGGGAGGGGGGGATCCTTTGGATCCCTCTATCTCCCCATCGCCGGGGACCAGGCGGCTGTGGCCAGCATCACTGGAAGGGTCACAGTCTGACCTTTCCAGCGATGTATGGGGGGTTAACCCCTTAGTTGCCAGGTCGCGACCGGGCACTAATTTGTGTCCGATCGTGGCTTATTTCCGGTGGGGGCCGCCATCTTGGATGGCAGCCCCCACCTCTGGGTCCCCCCCGGTCAACTGACTCATCGCGCCATGTGCGATGATGTCAGTTAACCGGGGAACCCCCTGGCTGCAAAGGGATTTCCCATGGAAATCCCTTAGAGGAGATAGGGGGGTTCTTTGAACCGCTTTATCTCCTGATTGGTGGCAGCTAGGGGGTCATGTCTGATATTGCTGGAAAGGTCAGAGCATGGCCTTTCCAATGATATCAAACATGACCGTGTTATAAGTAAAACAAAAGTGTAAAAAAAGTAAAAATAAAAATAATAAAAAAATAATAAATTTTTTTGTTTTTTTTAATGCAGCACTATTGTTCACATTTCAATTATAATGTGAACAATGATGCTTCACTAATGATTTTTTTTTTGGGGGAGTTTAGCTAAAATCCCACAATTTCTCCCCAAAAAAAAAATGGAATCCCCATTCTAATTTTTTTAACAAATCTACCCCATAGAATATGACCGCAGAGCCTCGGATAATAAAATTTAAAAAAAAAACACTTTACACACTGTGGAAGATTGAAATTTTATTGAAAATTCAAATTTTTTTACATTTTTTGTTATAGCATTTTGGCAGGGCATGACATATACATATAATAATGATATATTATTAATCTGCCGAGTCTGCCGGAAAGAACGATATATAATTTGTCTGGGTGGTATAATAATACGTGACTTAAAAATGGTCAAAATGAGCTCAGCAAACTTCTACTTCCGAAACAGCGCCGAAGTTGTAAAATTACTCCCGTCCTTAAGGGGTTAATAGGGAGCTCTTAAGGGACTTTAGACTGGGAGAAGATTTGATGGCGTCTGGGAGGTTATTCCATATTTGCGGTGCTCTGTAGGAAAATGAGGATTGAGACACTTTCTTTTTGTATTGTGTTATTGCAAGTAAGGTGCAGGTCCTGGATCTGAGGTTATAGGATGTGGGAACTGCTAGGGGAAGCAGTCTATTCAGGTAGGGTGGTAGCTTCCCAAAAAAAGCTGTTAAACACCAGGTTGGAAAGGTGAAGGGTGCGTCTAGATTCCAGCGATGGCCAGTTTAGCTCTTTTAACATGTCACAATGGTGGGTCATGTAGTTACATTGTAGCACAAAGCGACAGAATGAGTTATACAATGTAGTAAGTTTCTGAAGGTGTGTTTGCGGGGCGGCTGTATACACTACATCTACGTATTCAATGGCTGGCATAAGCATTTGTTGTACAATTTGCTTTCTTACCGCGGGGCTCAGGCAGGATTTGTTTCTGTACAGGGCACCTAGTTTGGGGTAAAGTTTAGATGAGAGTTTTTCGATGTGGGGGCCAAAGGATAGATTTGGGTCTAACCACATACCGAGATATTTGAGAGAAGTGACTGTAGTCAGCGTGTCATTTGATTTTGTCCCCACACATAGATGGGGTGTTTGCAATTTGTGTAGTTTAGGTTTTGTTCCAAAGAGCATTGTTACCGTTTTGTCATTATTTAGAAAAAGTTTGTTATCTGCGATCCACTTTTCTACCCCTGTGAATTGTTCTTGCAGCACGGCCTCCAGATATAGTGGTAGGCAAGTATGTACCGCTAGGTGTCTTGCCCGAGAACACTTACTGAAGAGCTGAATGAGATAAAACAGAGAGCTTAAAAGACTTCTAATCTGACCCCTGGTGATGTCCTTTGAATACATCCCACACAATACAATGATGTGAGTCGGTGACTGACCCATTCACTCCATTCTATGGCCAAAGCCACACAGTGAGGAACAAGTGATGGAAAGATACAACACAAAATATCACACAATGGATGCACCCAGTGACACATGTAGAGGAAAATATCACACAATGGATGCACCCAGTGACACATATAGGGGAAAATATCACACAATGGATGCACCCAGTGACACATATAGAGGAAAATATCACACAATGGATGCACCCAGTGACAAATATAGAGGAAAATATTTTCTTAACTAAACATACAAGAGAAAAACAAACACATGTAAAATATCAGCAACATCACATAAACACAATAAGGACATTTCATTAAATGGTGGTAGCAGCCCTTTCAATGTACAGTAGAATTTCTGCAGGGATCAAAAGGTATAATTTTTTGTTTTTTAGAACTCACATGCTGTTTTGATATGAGAATCAGCATCATTCTGGGTAAGGGAATTTTAAGTTTCCATCACCAAAATCTGCTGCACCCATTCAATCCAGGGCGCACAATGGAGAGATCAGCTGACCTGGATGAATCAGAGATGGAAAATGAAAATGCGATCGCGTAGGTCATCGAGGGAGCGCAGGTACAGGTAAGTATCCAGCCCGAGTGTGGCTCGGGGTTACCGCTTTCGGCAATGAAATTAACCCCAAGCCCCTCTCCATTACCACCAGGGGGCCAAATAAATTGTAACGATTCTGACATATAAAACATGTCAGAATCGTAACGCCAGAGAGGTTAAGAAGCTGTGCCTTTTTTCCTAAGTTGTTAAATGCAAACACTGAGCCATGGAATGAAAGGTACTATCCCTTCTTGAAGAATGTTGTGATTGTTTCCTTAACTATAAAAGTTTTCATTTTCCATCTCTGATTCATCCAGGTCAGCTGATCTCTCCACTGTGCGGATTGTCCTTGATTGAATGGGTGCAGCAGATTTTGGTGATGGAAACTTAAAATTCCCTTACCTAGAACGATGCCGTTAACCTGATTCTCATATCAAAACAGCATGTGAGTTCTAGCATGATTTTGTGTCTCAATCTATTCCCAATATAGTCCCAAGGCACATTCAATATCATAGTAAATTCATGCTGCTGATAAGAAGAGATTGAGACACAAAATCATGATTAACCAAGTGCTAAACTAAATAGAAACAAATTTCTGCATTTGGTCCCTGCACTGGAACTGCACCCGACACGCGTTTCGCCCTTTAAAGGCTCGTCAGGAGTGCTGAGAGGGCACATTCTTTACCCCTATGTGTATCACTATATAGGACTATTATGAAATGATTATGTATATTTAAACATAATTTTTGATGTACTTAGGGAGCGCTTAGTTTGTTTTATACACAGTGGATGTGTCTCAATGTATTGTTTAATTTTGTCTGTTATATGTGTGTTTGGAGCATCTCTTTAGCCACCCTAAATATAAGGTTGTTTTTTAATTAATTCATTAAAAGTCAAGTTTTAATTCATTTTCACATGTAGTTAATCTATATCCTCCTAAATGTTAGTGGGCTATGTGTTAGGTTTTAATAAAATAAATATAAAAACAATTAGATCCCCTGCTTAAACCTGTCTGAAGGAAATCCAATGAAATCAGGTCATGTCGATGTAATTTTGGTGCAATTCGGCGTTCTGTGAATAGACAAATCATTAGGGATCCATTGGACAATTTCAGTGTCGCAGAATCGTGGCAAAATGCACGGTATTTTACTGTCAATTCGCCAGTATTTGGTGGATACACAAATTGCCCCGACATTACAGATATCGTTAAATTAAGAGCCTAGTGAATAGCTCTCCCGGTTCATATACCAACATGGGTTTTTTAGAAAAAGTGTTTAAATTCCTTGGAACCATAAAAATTCGGCCCGGGACGTTTTTCATCCTTTATGATGAAGTTGATAGGTGGCCAGTTTCCTGTGAGTGTCAAGACGAGTGGTGTCGTGTGTGGACCCGACCATCCGATCTGCTCATACACACACCGGGTATATCTGAAGTTGCCTCCTCCTTGGGTACATGGTGTTCTGTGGCCATTTATTCACATGTCTGGGGTCTACTTAAGGTCAATTCCTGCTACAGGTGTCATTTTCACTCAACTAGAAACATCAACTGGCTTACCTGACATTGATCTTGTCTTCCCTTTTGTCTAACCCAAGCCCTATATGGACATTCACTTCATGGGGCACAAGTTGCCAACCTTGGCACCAAATATAATTCAAAACATCTGGAGCTCCAGTGATGCTCATCTACTCATGGAGCTCTGAAACATCTGGAATTCCAAGGTTGGCCATCTTCACCTAGGACGGGGGTCAGCAAACTTGGTCCTACAGGGTCTCTACTCCATTGTTGTCGGTAAAATGGACACGGTAAGCGAGAATATCTGAGCCTGCAGATCTTCCTTACCGTCTCACTTTCACCATCCGTATTCCATTGTAGGCGCTTTGTTAGTGTCGGGCCCCGGAACAAAGCTCAAGGCTGATAGATACCGGCATCGGCACGAGCATTGGCTCGTAGAGTGCAAAGCACTCCATGGAGCCCTGTGTGTCCTGGAAGACGTAGTTATCTTATCGACAACTATGGAATAGGGTCCCAGATGATTTGGAATGACATCTCCCGTGATGCTCAGCTACTCATTAGATTGGCTGAGCCTCATGGGGGAAATGTAGATCCAAAACATCTGGAGCGTTAAGGCTGCCGAGACCTGACCTAGGAGATACGCCCCCATCTCCAGCCCACTTAGTTAGAATCTTTGTCTACAGGTGTGTGTATCTATCACTGGAAGGGGTCAGTCCTGGGGAAAAAGTGAGGGAACTCACCCAAGAATTCCACTACCCCCATTACATGAAAAAAAACGACAATGTGCATGTGCGGCATGCCTTGGCAACGTCACACTGACAATTACCACTGACCCCAGTATGACACTGCTTGTACATTTTGTGGTGTGTCGTGCATCTGTATTGTGTTGTTTTGGCAGTGAACAGTCAATTTCACGCCAGCAGAAAGGATGTACATGCACTGGCAGTGATGGACCACTGGTAATATGGAGTTGCAATGGGTTAATAGCCCTCACAACGATTGCTCTTTTGTGGCTCTATTAGCAGCTGAGCTGGATACTTTTATATAAAGTCATGTGACGCTTTCCAATAAATAATTTTGGATTCTGCTGAAAGCCTGTCCAGTTTATGTTAAAATTGAAATGTATCGCCTGACACACACACACACACACACCGTGAATCATGTATACCCAGGCACATCCCCCTATAATTGAATATACCCAGCACAGACCCCAGAACTGAATATAACCAGAACATGCCCCAAGTATTGAATATACCCAGCACCGACCCCAGAATTTAATATACCCAGCACATGCCCCCAGAATTTAGTATACCCAGGCAGTTAGACCCCAGAATTTAATATACCCAGCACAGACCCCCAGAATCGAATATACTCAGGCAATCAGACCCCCAGAATTATACTCACCCAGCACAGACCTCAGATCAGGCACGCAGCCGTTGGATTCTGAAGGCTGTGACGCGCTCTCGAGTCATCCAAGACATCCAAGATGTCAGTCCCACTTGACCACAGCCCCTGCTTGACCACAGCGCTCGGCCGAAATAGCGGCTGATCGCGGGCTGCGAAGCGAGGATGCGTCTGCACGCTGAATGCATTCGAGACGACGTGCTACTGCTTAGCGTGTCCTTCGCAGTGGATAATTAGCGTTTCGATAAGTAAGGTGTTACAAAGTGCTAATTACCGCAGAGACGCGCAGGGGAAAATATTAGCACCTCCTGAAAGCTGGCGCTAAATGATTCTGCAAATGCAAAATCATTAAGCAGCCCCTAAACCCCCCCCCCAGTAAATCCCATACTCTCCTCTCATCCCACGGCGAAAAGGGTGGCGGATTCGCTGCTTCTTGTTGCCGGGAGCAGACTGCAAACCTCCATGGAGTCCTATGGACTTGAGGAGGTGATACTCGCAACAGCGCGGAAGTGCTACCGCGAGTATTCCAGTGGTGGTTAGCACTTCCTTCGAAGTCAAGGTGCAGAGGTAGAGTCTGCCCTGGAATATCACGCAAACATGGGGACGCTGTGGAGAAATATACAGGCACAGATTTTCCACGTTAGCGTCCCCATTATTGTGCAAATTATGGAATAGGACCCTATGGGCTCTATTACATTCTTCGCGCAAAAATGTGCGCGTTCGCATAAACGCGAGGGGAAAAACCCTTTGCACTGACCGTCAAATTATGACGTTCGCGCATTCGATGCGCGTTAACATCTAATGTGAGTGACCCTGCGCGAACCCTGCGTGAGCGAAAGTTCGTGCGCGCATCCCATACTTAACATTGTGAGCGCAAATGCGTCTGTGCGCTGGTACGCGGATGGTATTACAATCGATGCGCAACTTTTTACGAACGACGTTTGCGCGCATAATTTTACCGTCTTTGAAAAGCTGGTGGTAACGGCAAATCTGAACGTCCTGGCCGAAACCAAATACACCAGCATGAAAAAAAAAATACAGCAAAGTATAGTTACACATTCTACACATACCCAAACAATAAAATGGAGAAGTTGTGTGTGTTTTTATTAGTGTCGCAGCATATATACTCAGATTGATTTTGGCAGACGCAAAAACGTAACGGGAGACAATTGTGGATTTTAATTCTGTTTGGCTGAACCGTGTGAAAAAACAGTCCGCACATTGATTTCTGCGCGCAGCGTTAATCTACGAGCGCTTTTGCGCCTCTTTTTTAGGCAATATTTTCGGACGGATGAAAAAATGCGCTCGGGTCGTAATACCTGCATTAATTTACGCGCGTTATCGTTTAACGCTGCGCGCAAAAAAAAATGCGCTGCGTGTACGAATTTGCGCGGAGAATGTAATAGAGCCCTATGTCGGCTCCCTGCAATCTCAGCAGCGCAGAATGGGGAGAAAATGATTCTTATGATTAATCTTATTATGAAGATGAGTGATATACATGTTGCTGTTTGACTCACATACACATTTCATGCCGGGAAGAGGGACTTCCAGTTCTTCTATTTTGAGCATCCTAATATCACGAGGCTATTCATTACATTAACTTTTGGTGAGAAATTGTGAAGCATTTACAACAGCGGATTGTGAACAAATACCGGCTCTGGTGTTGCTTCAGCTCCGCTCTTTTACCACAAAGTCTATAAGGGTTATTCAGCCGATCTGGCCTCGAAATGTCACCGAACAGTGAGTTTCCCCGTACGGTGACATTTTGGGGCCATTCGGCTATTCAGAGAGTACGTTACCTGTTCGACGGCAGTGAAATCCCCATAGAGAAGCAATGCTTAATCTATTCACAGACACCGAAAAGCAGAGAAAGTTGCCGAAATGCCCTGCTGTTTGGTGGTTTCATTCGGCAGGTCTATTCAGGCGAATCCCATAGGCTTCAATGTTAAAAATACTCCCATTTTATTCAATATCTAATAAACCGTTTATTATTTTAATCTGCAGCAAAAAGTCTCTTTATTTATAGATTTTTTAGGATCTTTTAGGCATTTTTGGGGAAATTTTAGGCAAAATTTATTTTCCTTTTTTTTTTTAAATCGTTTTTAAATTTTTCTGTAACAGACCTTTTTATTATCGTTCATAAGATCTTATATGTAAATTTCAGGCATTTTCGTTCAGTAGTTTTTTTGCAAACAGCGTTTCAATTTTTGACACTTTCAATCATATTGGTAAATTCTTTTTTTCCCCGTTCATCAGCTTGTCGGCTTTGTAGGGCAGCTGGTCTGCGCTGTGATCGGCAGCTCGTCGGATTTTCTGACATGTTCAGCTTTTCTTTTTTGCGGCGGATCCGATGGGATTTCGGCGTGTGGGCGGCGGGTTTGCGGACGGTTTACCCTGCACTCCGGGGACCCTGCGGTGAATGCTGAATTCAGTTCAGCGTGGGGAACTTTGATTTCCCCAAAGTGCAGAGAAGTGCGGGGAACGAGATTGGGAAGGAGGAAAAGGTGGCCAGGACTAAGGTGCCAGGTTGGTATAACATGTCTACCAGTGGACGCCGGGGCATGACAGCACATTTCCCAAACGCTGCTGGGAAGATCTGGGTTTGACTGATCGGTGAAGACCAATGGACATCTGAATAAACATAGCATTACCTAGGTAAAGCCCAAAGTTTGATTTCTTGCCCAAAGCTGCCTGGGTAAAGTCAGTTTTACCTGGGTAATCCTAGGTCTATCCAGACTTTACCCCGAAACATATACATTATGTAAGGCAGGGTCTTGCCCTGGCAAACTGTGTGTGAGCTAAGGCCGGCGTCAGACAAACACAGTGATCACGTCCGTGTTGCCGCACAGGTTAACGTCCGTCGTAGCATAGAATCATGATCAATAGAGACCCACACACGAAGCACGTGCGCACCGAACTGCACACTCACAACGCACGTGGCAAACGTACGCAAGTTAGGCAAGAACGTAAAACCGCTAGACGGACACGCAGAGTACGCCACGTCCGCGTAGCGTTCTGTGTGAGTGAGATGTCAGACGCAGCGCATTTTTTATTTATTTATTTATAAAGGATTTTACCAGGAAGGATACACTGAAATTTCTCTCGTTTTCAAGTATGTCCTGGGTTCAAGGTTCATGGTTACAGAAATACAAAAGTAGTAAAATGCAAGAAATTAACACAAAACAAATATACAGATTAACAGAAAATAAATATGTAGGAAATATAGTCACTATGTTACATGTTTACAGGTGCATTCCTTATTGAGGTGTGTTAATATGGAGCTCTTAAGGGACTTTAGACTGGGGGAAGATTTGATGGCATCTGGGAGGTTATTCCATAATTGTGGTGCTCTGTAGGAAAATGAGGATCGAGCCACTTGCTTTTTGTATTGTGGTATTGCAAGTAAGGTGCTGGTCCTGGATCGGAGGTTATAGGTGGAGGGAACTGCTGGGGGAAGCAGTCTATTCAGGTAGGGTGGCAGCTTCCCAGAAAATCTCTTAAACACCAGGTTGGAAAGGTGAAGGGTGCGTCTAGATTTCAGCGACGGCCAGTTTAGTTCTTTTAACATGTCACAATGGTGGGTCATGTAGTTACATTGTAGCACAAAGCGACAGAATGAGTTATACAATGTAGTAAGTTTCTGAAGGTGTGTTTGTGGGGCGGCTGCATACACTACATCTACGTATTCAATAGCCGGCATAAGCATTTGTTGTACAATCTGCTTTCTTACCGCGGGACTCAGGCAGGATTTGTTTCTGTACAGGGCACCTAGTTTGGGGTAAATTTTAGATGAAAGTTTTTCAATGTGGGGCCAAAGGATAGATTTGGGTCTAACCACATACCTAGATATTTGAGAGAAGTGACTGTGGTCAGCGTGCCATTTGATTTTGTTCTCACACATAGATGGGGTGTTTGCAATTTGTGTAGTTTAGGTGCTGTTCCAAAGAGCATTGTAACAGTTTTGTCATTATTTAGAAAAAGTTTGTTTTCTGCGATCCACTTTTCTACCTCTGTGAATTGTTCTTGCAGCACGGCCTCCAGCTGTGGGTGATCTGGTTTGCTGGTATAGATTACAGTGTCGTCTGCGTACATGTGTACAGTTGAGGCTATGCAGACATTGGGCAGATCATTTATGAATATTGTGAATAGCAGGGGGCCAAGTATCGAGCCTTGGGGTACACCGCACGTGACTGGGAGGGGGAGGGAAGTGCTGTCAGAAATGGACACATATTGCGACCGATCAGACACATATGATTGGAACCAGGTTAATGTACGATCACCAATACCAGAGTTTTTAAGTTTTTGTAACAAGATGCCAAGGTGTACTGTGTCAAAGGCCTTGGCAAAATCAAGGAAGATGGCTCCATTTAGGTTTCCTTGTTCCATGCCAGCCTGGATATCATTGGAAACTTTTAGAGGGCAGTTGTGGTTGAATGATTTGGATGGAAGCCGGATTGATCTGGGGTTAAATAGTTCCAATATTGATAATAATCACATAATTGAGTGTAAACATTTTCCAGGATTTTTGACATTACAGGAAGCAATGATATTGGACGGTGGTTGGATACCAAAGTATTGTCTCCACTTTTATGGATAGGTACCACTCTCACAGTCTTCCAGAGTTTGGGTATATGTCCAGTCGCCAGTGATTCATTGATTAGGTGTCAGGTCCTGGAGGCCCAGACCCTCTGGTGCCCCCTTTGTTTATCCTTTTTGCCAGGTCCTGCATTGCAATATGCATGTTCCAGGACTTTTTGTCTCCATATGCTTTCCTGGACTTTGATGTGCATGATGGACCTGGAACCTCACCTGCCCTTCATCCTCCCTAATCAACTCTGCATATGAGGAAGCTACGCCCCTTACTCTAAGCTTCCTCATTGAAGTTCCCAGCCTTGCCTAGTGCAGACCTGCTTTCCTGAACTCCTGAGATCCTTGTCTGGAATCCCTCTGAACCAAAGACATTCCTGCACCCCTCTGCTCTGAACCACCATTCTTACCGGTATTCTCCTTTGCCCCGTCTTCCCCTTGCTATTCCATGTTCTCTGTATTCCTGTGTATATAGTTCTGTCTGTTTATTTGTAGTTACAAATAAACCCCTTAACCCGCCTGTAACCTGTCTTCTGCTGCTATTTCGCTGCATATTGGGCTCACACCCATACTCCTGCACACACATGCAAGGCCCAGCCCCTTTACATTAGGGTTGCGACAGGTTTTGCAATTGCCTGGGCGCTGATTTTTTCAGAAGCATTGCTGCGATTTGGTCAGGTCCTGACTGGTGTTTCATTTTTTGGTTACAGAGAAGTTTAGTAATGGCACTGACAGGCACGGTCTAAGGCTGGGGTCAGACCAGCGCACTTTTAACGTGCGTTCTGGCGCACATAATTACGGCCGCACTAGCAGCAGATGACGGGCAATGACGGCCAATATACGATGTACAGCCGCACAAAAGTCCGGCCGTGCAACGCAAGTGGAATTTGAACGCATTTTTTTGAGAACGCAGAACCGCTAGTACTGACGTACTGAGTGCGCAGCTGCGGAATAGCGGCGTGTTTGCGTGATTAGGAGATGTCAGACGCTGCTAATGTCCAGCCTACATAACGTCCAGACGCAAAAAGAGTTTTATTGACGATCCGTACAAAATCACGCCCGAAAATGCGCGTCGTCTGACCGTTTTTGCGAATTCCGTGAAAAAATACGTCAATGCGTTCGGACGCACTTTTTCACGTTCGCGGGGAAAAATGCTTTCGTCTGACCCTAGCCTTAAACTGAATTTCTCTTTGATACAGGGTTTTTGCACAGTTGGAAGGATCTGACTTGTGTGCTGCCTTTCTGAATGTGTTTCAATTGCTAGCTTAGTGATAAATTAGAATCTTAAGCAAACAAAAACAAACTCCTTATAATAATTACCATTTATGAAATTTCAATAAACCTTTTTCAATGTTTCTTCTCATATATCAAAGTTGATCACGGGCGCGGCGCTGCACCATGGCGAGAGACAACAAAATCTGTCAGTCTTGTCTAAAATATCCTTCCTTAGACAGACTTTTATTAGATTTCAAAGAACTTATAGCCAATCAGCATACAGATACATTTCTACGTCAGAGTTTAACCAACAGTGAGACAAAAATTACTACATTTGATTCAGAGACGGCTTTTTTCTAGCTTACACTGTTCACACACCCTTTCCTGCACACAAAGGAAATGGCTAAATTCCACAGGCTAACATCCTATGCAAGTAAAAGACTTGCAGGGTTTGACACTTCTAATGGGGGAGTGGATTTCACACTACCTATCATATTAAAATACCTTTCAATCGTCTCATTGATCACATATACAATCGTGATCACAAAAATGGATGAAACAAACTAGACAATTAAACTAATTATACCTGGGGCCATAGTATCCACACCTAATACCTGTACGATATACGAAAAGGATTCCCCAAGGATGCCCTTTATGAGCATAAAATACACTTATCTATCTAGATTCACTCTTCCAGCGAACCACACTTGGAGCGTAGGCAAAAATACCTAATCTAGACATTAAATAACTATTTATTCCCATTTCCCAAAATATAATTCACCGAACAAGAAAAGTATAATAACTTGAATGTAAAAGTTCATTTATCTAATAAATCAACATGAGTCAGATCTATATCTGTGTGTTTTCCTATGTTCAGCTTCACTCCACAAAACACATACACACCTGCATTTACACACACACACTCAAGAAATACATTCTCATTTTCACAAATCAAATCCTTTCTCACACTTATCTAGGGGATTAAATAAAAAAAAATATTCCATAATTTAATACGATAGTCCACAGTGCGAGATCAAGGTGTGGTCTTTTTTTCAACATCCCAGCTTGAGACGCATAATCATTGAATGTCATCAGAGCTCCCACCATAGGGACTCCTGAACAAGCTATCTCTTTGCGCTGGTTGCTTATTACCTGTGACCTTTGACCTTGACACAAAATGTCCATGATTCGTTCCATATGCAGTCATTGTGACTGTCAGGTTTCTTGATGATGTGATACGGTTTTAGCAACAATAAAGAAAATAAAAAAGAAAAGAAAATATGGTATACCCCGCTAATCATATACATCCATTCATTCATTGTCACTCACAAGTGCACGAAAACAATAAAAAAAATTAATTTACACAAGAAAAGACACAGCTGGGTGGGTGGAGTAGAGGTAATGTCACCGCTCTGCATGGAGAGAGCCTGTGGAGTCATGGGTTTGATCCCAGCGAGCAACCTCTCCAGTAAGTGTCCTTGGCAAGACACCTAACGGTGCATACTCGCCACCCAGGACATACTTGAAAACGAGAGAAATCTCAATGTATCCTTCCTGGTAAAATCCTTTCACAAAAAAGATAATAAATTTTAAAATTTCCCCGCGAAGCCTATCGGCCTCACGCAATAAAAAAATTATACTACTTCTGACTCATTGTTAGAGAAAAATATATATACGCAACTTTGGCACAAAAGGGAAATAGCCGAAGTGCATATTCCACCCATTTTAAATATCAAAAAAAAATATTTAACTACTATCCTATTCAGTCTTGTTCGGTGTTTTGAAACAAACCTGGTGTTTATAAAACACACCAATCCTCAAATGAAATCAAAAAAATAAAAACAGCATTAATTTTACCGAATTAAAACTTTCCATTTACCACTATATATGTCATGAAATGTATTTATGCAAATGCATTAAATTATATGTTCCTAAATACATTAATTAACTCTAATTTTAATTGGATGTGATCTTCAATAATCCTAAATGTGTCAGGAATTTGAACAATATTGATTGTAACCAAACAACAAATATAATAAAATATAAAATAATAAAAGACAAAATAATTAGCACTTAGACAATACAAAGATAATCCATCAGCATATAAAAATACATTATCTACTTTCTTTGTCTTATTGGTTGAAAAGAACTGTTTTGTAAAACTGACATGTCTTAAGTTTTATTTCCAAATCAATGATCTTCTTTAATCGCATGATTTATTGATGAGTTGTTGATAAAATTGGTGTCTGATAATTCCTTATTATCTGGTTGATGTACCATTGCAATGTGAAATGATAATGTGTTTGAGTAAATTTCCTTCAATTCCAACAGCTTTATCAATATTGGTATTCAATAATCTTCCATCTAGCTTGATCAAAGTTGGCATGCATGGGTAATTTTCACCTAAAGTAAAAAACTTGGGAAAAAAATGTATTATTAACCCGTCAAAAACTTTAAAATTTATCTGGTTAAAATACTTTTAAAATGGAGAAAAAAAATGCAACACTTTTTTTTTGGACACAAAGAAAAAGGAGTGGTCACGAGAGAGAAAAAAATGAAGGAGGCTAAGAAAAGAATGTGAAAACTTCCTTTTACTTTTGCAACGGTCACCACTTTTTTTCCTAAAATGCTCTTCAATTCAAATAAAAAACACATAACAAGAATATCAAACTGGGAAAGAAAGTATAGAAGGGCATGTTAAAAACGTGATGCGTTAACTAGCACAAAGTTCTCAAAGGAAACTCAGAGAAAAAAGATTATTAATAAACATTTAAAACTACAATCATTATTAAGGATATTGGTTAAAACAAACATTCAAACATGAGGTGTTTGTGCAGCTATTTTACAACCTGTTTTATTCCCTCCAAGAAAATTCAATGGGGGCACAGTCATACGTTGTTGCACTTCACACCAAAAGACAAAAACATCAGACAGCAAAAAATAAAACTAGACATCTGGCTACCACTGCAGAAAAAGAAACAATCAAACAATACTCAGATACCAAACTACAACCTTCCATCTCCCTTAGTCAACTAAGATAAAACCAAAACAAAAACCACCTTCTCTCATTTGAAATCTGCCTAATTTCCTTTGTACAGCGCTACTAAACCTGTAGGCGCTTTCCTTTAACCCTTTCGCTGCTGAGGCTTTTCCCGCCCCTGTGCTGAGGTCATTTTTACCGGTTTTGCTCATCATGTTTAAACGTGTTTTTAAGGCTTATTTTAGTATATGACCCAGACATATTATATATCGTTCTTTCCATCAGACTCGGTATATTCATAATATGTCATTATTATATGTATACGTTATGTCATGTCTGTATATTATAACAAAAAATGCAATAAAATATGTATTTTCAATAATTTACAATGTGTAAAGTGTTTTTTTTCACATTTTAACATGCGACCAATTGCGGTTATATTTTGTATGGGGTGCGCTTGTTAAAAAAATTAGAGATGGGGTCTCGTTACATTTTTTTGGGGGGAAAATTACGCGATTTTTAACAAACGCACCGCATACAAAAATCGTTAGTGCAGCATCATTGTTCACATTATAATTGAAATGGGAACAATATTGCTGCATTAACAAACCAAAAAAAATAAAAAAAAAGTGTTTATTTTTTTTTTTATAAATTTTTTTTATTTTTTTTTATTTTTATTTTTCATTTTTTTTTTACAACATTTTTCACTTTCATGTTTGGTATCGTTGGAACGGCCATGCTCTGGCCGATCCAACCATACCAAAATTTAACCCCTAACTGCCACGGATCGGGAGATAGGGAGTTCATTGGAACTCCCTATCGCCACCGTTGGTGGCAGTTAAGGGTTAAGTCCAGGACTGGCATCATCGTGCTACGCACGATGACGCCAGTCCTCAGGGGGAGTTCCCGGAGGCTTGGCCGACATCCAAGATGTCGGCCAGCTCCGGAAAGGATCGCGAATCGGCGCTTTTCAGCGCCGATTCGCGATCCAGCTCCCCAGGGGTTAATGCCAGGCATCATTTGGAAGGGCAGGCTGTGCCCTTCCAAATGATGCCTGGGTTAACCCCCGCAGAGCCGCCGATCGGGAGGGAGAGAGGTCCGAAGGACCTCCCCCCCTCCCTTTCAGGCGCCTCCTCCGCACATGCGGGGGGGGCGCCTGAATTAGGTGTCATCGCGCTGCCGCGATGACACCTAATTCCGGTGGCTGTGGTCCCGGATGCGCGGCTGACATCCAGGATGTCAGCCCGCACCGGGGGGGCCAGCGATCGGCCGGAACCCGGCCGAACGCTGACCCCAATGGGAGGACGCGCTCAGCGCGTCCTCCGCATACCAGCGGGAATGCTGGGGACGCGCTGAGCGCGTCCTCAGCATCCAAGTGGTTAAACTTTCACTCAAATCCTTCAGCTTTATATCACTTCATCCTCTTAGATTCCAAACAACTAAACATGAACCTACATATATATTCCATTATACAAGTTACAAAAACTGTAAATGATCTCAGTCAGCCATTTTGGCAAAACATATAACCTATATTAAGGTGTGGTCGATCCCTTAGTGCTGGACTCAAACAAAGACCAGAGGAAAATAACCGACCACGCCTCTTTTGGGAAAATGTATAACTTATATTAAGGCAGATTGAGCCCATCACCTTGATACACAAATTTTTTTTATATATCACACATCAACTTATAACATAACATTCACGTGTAACCTGCCTTGTCAGAGTATTGACTTTCTATGTTCATCTTTCAAACATAAGCTAAGAATAAAAAAAGCAGTCATTTTTGAAATTTACTGTAAAAGTAAAGCCCTATTGTCTCCATTTCCTGTTCCTTTTTTTTTTTTTTTTTTACACGAGGCAAGGCATTAAAGACACATGGAAACAAAGCAACCTGTTTTAAGAGAAGCAGTCCCTATACATAAATTACATATAAAAAACACAATATCAAAACTACGAAATACAAAACAAAGATAAACACATATATTAATAGTTAGTAAAGACAAACATTTAAATGAACAGACGTACAGCAACGCAGCAAAAAAAATAAAAAAAGAAAGAAAGAAAGAAAGAAAAAATGGCAGCAGCGCGCAAGAAAATAAAAAAAATAAGAGGAAAAAGAAAAAACTGTCTCTCAATGGGAGATAAAATCATTTTGCTATATGAGAAGAAATTAAAATCTAATCAATTAAAATAAAATTCTCATAATTACAAGCTATGGACGACCCAGAAACACCAGAATTGAAGTACAAGATAGACACAGAACGGAGACAATACAACTAGAAACATCTCTTTTCTTTTTTTATGAGTTCAATTTCCAGCATATACAATACACTATACTCAACACAGTGGGCGAGTTCAAACAACACACGTGAGGTCCTCAAACGATTTTTCCTTTACTACAATACATAAAATGACAAAAACAAAATCAAGACAAAGAGTCCAACCTTGCACCAAAAAAAAAAAAAATTAAAGAAAAAAGAAAACAAGCTCTGAACCATAGCTTTAACTTCAAGGAAAATAAACAAAAACCAAGCCTGGAGGCAAGTTCGCAAAATCTGAACAAGCAAATGTAAGGATACATTCAAATGTAAAGATACATTTAAATGTAAGGATACATTCGAATGGCAAATCCCACTTCAGACAACAACTGATAAATTAGAATCTTAAGCTAACAAAAACAAACTCCCTATAATAATTACCATTTATGAAATTTCAATAAACCTTTTTCAATGTTTCTTCTCATATATCAAAGTTGATCACGGGCGCGGCGCTGCACCATGGCGAGAGACAACAAAATCGGCCACAAAGCAATGTAGCGTCAGTCCTGTCTAAAATATCCTTCCTTAGACAGACTTTTTATTAGATTTCAAAGAACTTATAGCCAATCAGCATACAGATACATTTCTACGTCAGAGTTTAACCAACAGTGAGACAAAAATTACTACATTTGATTCAGAGACGGCTTTTTTCTAGTTTACACTGTTCTCACACCCTTTCCTGCACACAAAGGAAATGGTTAAATTTCACAGGCTAACATCCTATGCAAGTAAAAGACTTGCAGGATTTGACACTTATAATAGGGGGGGGTGGATTTCACACTACCTATCATATTAAAATACCTTTCAATTAGCAATCAGGGTGTTGGCGCATCCAACAAAATAGTTATTAAAGGCATTTTCTACATCTAGGGGGTGTTGCAGGGTTTGGTTGTTTACTTTGACAGCAGCTGGTTGGGAGTGGACAGGGGGCAATTGTATGTTATTTATGATTTTCCAAAAAATTTTTGGGTTTGATATGTTATTGTTTAGATTTTCATTGAAGTATTGGGCTTTGGCCATTTTTGTTTGCTTTGTGCATGCATTCCGCCATTTTCGGTACTCAAAGTGATCGTTCATGGATCCAGTGCTCTTGAAATTTGACCAGAGTGAATCTCTAAGCTGGTACATGCGTGTGAGGTCAGCTGTAACCCAGGGGAGATGTGCCCCATTGACTCGCACTTTACGCAGCGGAGCATGGGCATTCCAGACTTCAGGAGCTCTGAAAGTATTCAATTGCACAGTCCAGGTCTGGGATTAGGTTTAGCCTGATCATTTAGGAAGGATTCAAGGATTACATTTCTTGAAGGACCTGGTGATTATTACCTTTGGGGGAGATTTTGTGGCCTTTTATTTTGCGCACCCAGTACACTAGACAGTGATCACTGAAGCTATTAGCGAGAACGCCTGCCTCCTGTATTCTATCAGGACATGAGGAGAGAATCCAGTCCAGCAAGGTATGGTTAAGGCTTTTCATATTAATGCGAGTGGGGGAGGAGATTAATGGTGTTAACTGGAAAGACTTAAACTGGGAGCACTGTTTATTGTTTTTAGGATTCAGCCAGCCAGTCAACATTAAAATAGCCGAGGACAAGCAGTTCACTTTTTTGGTTTTGAGCTACCAAATTACTAAGGATTTGGGTTATGTCAGAAAGGGAGTGCACTGGGGAGTTCGGTGGGCGATAGAATCCAGCAACAATAATTGGTTTACTGAATGTGATCTCAATAATACCAGAAAGGAAATCAAAAGTGGCTGGGGAGCTAGGATTCTGCAATGGGGTGAACTTTGTGGACTTGTCAACTTAAATAACAATTCCTCCTCCTCTCTTTGCTCTGTCCTTTCTATAACATGAATACCCTTCTACTGATATGGCAGAGTCTGGTACTTTAGGGGTTAGCCATGATTCTGTCAGCACAATGACTTTAGGTTTGTAATGGAGCAGGGATCAAGTCCTAAAAAAAGAAGTGTGGGAACTCACCAGGATTTCTGTCTCCCAATAAGCAATTATCACGTCGCACGTAACACAAACACACGCTCAGCTCTGATAAATTTATGTATGTATGTCAATAAGAAAGAAGATTGTACAACAAATGCTTATGCCAGCTATTGAATACGGAGATGTAGTGTATGCAGCCACCCCTCAAACACACCTTCATAAACTTACTACATTGTATAACTCCTTCTGCCGCTTTGTGCTACAATGTAACTACATGACCCACCATTGTGACATGTTAAAAGAGCTAAACTGGCCGACGCATCTTTCACCTTTCAAACCTGGTGTTTAAGAGCTTTTCTGGGAAGCTGCCACCATACCTGAATAGACTGCTTCCCTCAGCAGTTCCCTCATCCTATAACCTCCGATCCAGGACCTGCACCTTACTTGCAATACCACAATACAAAAAGAAAGTGGCTCAATCCTCGTTTTCCTACAGAGCACCGCAAATATGGAATATCCTCCCAGACACCAACAAATCTTCCCCCAGTCTAAAGTCCCTTAACCCTTTCACTGCTGAAGACGTGTGGGACACGTCCTCATTGATGCACGTTGCATGCTGAGGACGTGCCCCACACGTCATCAGCTGTGCGGGACCCCCGGCGGAGATACTCACCTCTCTGTCCGGGGTCCCACGGCGTTCTGACTTCAGCGTCCTCAGACGCGGAAGTCAAGCTCCTCCCGGCGTAAATGACGTCATCGCGCCATGACGTCATTTCCAGGCGACCCCCGGCAATGCCGGGAGATAGCCTGGAAGGGAGGGGGGTGATCCGTTCGGATCCCTCTCCCTCCCGATCGGGAAGGAGCAGCGGTAAAAGCCAGGCACCGCTTAAAAGGGGAGAGTCTCCCCTTTTAAGCGGTGCCTGGCTTTAACCCCTCAAGTGCTGGGTTGCACTTCAGCGCCTTGCGGCGCCGAAGTGCAGCCTATCTCCGGTGGGGCGCCATCTTGGATGGCGGCTCCGCCCCCGGGACTCCCCTCACTGTCTGACGTCATCACGCATAGCGTGATGACGCAGATACGGGGAACTCTCTATCTCCGGTGGGGGCCGCCATCTTGGATGGCGGCTCCGCCCCCGGGACTCCCCTCACTGTCTGACGTCATCACGCATAGCGTGATGACGTCAGATAGCCGGGGAACCCCTAGCTGCCGGGGATTTCCCAAGGAAATCCCCTGGTGGAGATAGGGGGTTCTTGTGAACCCCGATATCTCCAGAACCGTGGCAGCTAGGGGGTCATGGAGGGTGTCATTTGAAAGGCCTGAGCATGGCCTTTCGAATGATATCCAACATGACTAGGTACAAAGTAAAAACAAATAATAAAAAAAAATTAAAATAAATAAATTTAAAAAAATAAATAAATAAAAAAAAAATACATGTTTTTTTGTGTGTTGTTTTTATTAATGCAGCAATATTGTTCACATTTCAATTATAATGTGAACAATGATGCTGCACTAATGATTTTTTTCTATGGGGTGCGTTTGCTAAAAATCACGTAATTCCCCCCAAAAAAAGTAACAAGTCCCAATTTCAAATTTTTTGTACAAGCGCACCCCATAGAAAACATAACCGCAAACACTCATGTGATAAAATGTGAAAAAAACACTTTACACACTGCAGATGATTAAAAAGTCAATTTTTATTGTATTTTTTGTTATAATATACAGGCAGGTCATGACGTATACATATAAAAATTATATATTATGAATCTGCGTAGTCTGCCGGAAAGAACGATATATAATATGTCTGGGTCATTTATTAAAATGTGGCTTCAAATCGCGTTTAAACATGATGAGCGAAAGCGGTAAAAATGAGCTCAGCACACAGTGGTGAAATGCCTCAGCAGTGAGGGGTTAAGAGATCTCTTAATATACCTCAATAAGAAATGCACCTGTAAACATGTAACATAGTGGCATATTTATTTTCTGGGTTAATCTGTATATTTGTTTTTGTTTTTAATATCTTGCATTTTATTACTTTGAATTGTTACAGTAGGTACAGAAATGCAATGTTCTTGAACCCAGTACTTACTTGAAAATGAAAGAAATCTCAATGTATCCTTCCTGGTAAAATACTTTATAAATAAATATGTAAAATATAGCAAAAATATATGATAAATCCTATATTTATTGTGACTTAATAGAGAAATATGTGATTGAACACCTGACTACAAGCTTTATAGAGTATGGGACCAAAGGGAACTCCGTTCCCTCTGCAAAATTAGTGCAGGAACTCCGTTCCCACGCGTTCCCCCTCGACTTGACCCCTGTAATAGATGCACCAAGCTTTAAGCTCGTCCAGTTTAGGGAGTAAGCTGCGGATGTTACAGTGCACAATGGAGAGGCCTTTTTTAGTGGGGAGACTAAACGTGGCGTCATCTGTTGGACCAGGGTTGGATTCAACATCATTTGCCAGGGCAAGCAGCAGAATAAATAGGAATTTGGAAACCGTTTTCTTTTTGGAGAATTGTGATTGGAGAGTCTTAAAACTCTGTCCAGCGCCGTGACTCACACAATGGCTTTTCATATCATGTAGCAATTCTTATTATTTTTCAAATTAATTTTGTTTCCCAGAATTCCCTTTTTATTTCTATGTCCGTCAAGAAAAATGGACAGTGTAGTGTCTACAGTATCTTCCGTCAGTACATCTGTCCGTTATGCACGCACGCAGAGTGCGCTCAGACTGCGTTCATCTGACCCCAGCCAAAAGGTTCTGCAAGTCGTTACGGAGTCGATCTTTAATTCTGAATTACAGGCCAACTGTGTAAATACATGTGCATTAATTAACATATTTAATGATATTACAGGAAGAGTCGTCACATATGATAACTGGTGATTATATATACATCATGATGATATTTTTAACCAATTCCAGAATGGGATCTTGGGAATTACAATGTTCAACCAGAAAATGAAGGTAGGAAATACCTGACAGGGTCACATCAGTCAATGTCGCTTCCTTGCTGGACCCCCATGTTCCCCTCATGACTCTCGGGCCTTTCTCCAGTCCTTTAACTGCAGCTTAAAGATGATTACACGTAGAGAGCCTTGCTAGCATCCCCAATAAATAAGCCATGGCTATAGATCTGGAGATTTTCGCTGAAACACCAAACAGTATATAGCTGCTAACCACACCATGAGTCGTGACTGCATGTAGGGTCAGAATGGAACTCTTTTAATTGGGGACATTCACAAATATTTATACGGTCAAATGGCTTATTTACATACACAAAAGCTGACCCTAGAATGGAATAAACATTTGCTCAGCATTCCTAGACAGACAAGACAATGGCAATTGTGATGATAAACAAGATTACAGTCTAAAGACAGCAGGGGTTGGCACAGTGTTTGCCTGACAAAGGTGATTTACAAACTATTCAAATATAAACTGATAACACATTCCTGAGACAGAGTAGGCTGGAAGGCTAATTCTATCATCAACAGACAAGGGATAGGCAATAACATTATTCTTGAATAAATCAGATTACATAACAGTCTGCACCCTACAAATAAACCTCCAGATCTATGCACCCCAAGTCCAAAGTGACTTACATCACAATGTACATTGCATGGGTGAATTGAACCAACAACATGGCACATGCCAAACTCGATAAAGACAAAAAGAGATTGAGGACGTGAGGGGATGATGATGATTTATAATGATACATGGGTAGACATATAATGACAGCAGTGCTGGCTGGAGACACTTGGAGTTGGTGGGGCGCCATACTGGAAACATGAATGTTTTTAATCATTAATAAGAATATCAGGGTTATCCAAAGAGATCCGAATTGCTTGAGAAAGGTAACCTTTCCTGGCCATTCGGCTATCCAGAGAGCAGGCAATTCGCCAAATCCTGGCGAATTGCCTGCACATACGGGGCCTGCTCGTTGCCTGTTCGAGGGCAGTGAAATCCCCATGAAAAAACACTGCTTCGGCTATTCAGAGAACACAAACCAGCAGTGAAATGTTCCCCTAATGCCCTGCCATTCGGTGGTTTAATTCGGCAAGTTTATTCAGGAGAATCCCATAGACGTCAATGTCAAAAATATTCCCTTTTTAATTCAATATCTAATAAACCATTCATTATAAAATTCTGCAGCAAAAAAGTCTATTTATATATTTTTTAAGCATTTTTCTTAAAAAAAATTTTAAAAGTCTGATTTTTTTTTAAAGTTTACTTATTTTTTCTGTAACAACCCTCTTTATTATCATTCCCTGGACCTCCTGTGAAAATTCCAGACATTTTCGCTCAGTAGTTTCTTTGCAAACATCGTTTCATTTTCACAGATTCATACAAACGGTTTTGCTAATTTATTCACCTCCCTCGTCTGCGTCTCAGCTGCTTCAGCTCTGTGTGATTCGGCTCCTGTTCGGCTGCTTTGCTGCGTGTGATCGGCTCCTGCTCGGGTTTTTCGAAGGTTAATCCAGATGTTTTTGAGGGTTTTCGGTGTGCATTCGGTGGGTTTTGCGGTTAGTTTTCGTCAGGTTTGCGGCAGCTTTTCCCTGCAATTCGGGGACCCTGTGGTGTTTGCTGAATACACCGCAGGGTCACCGAAATGGGATCGGCAAAAGGAACCGAATTGAAGAGAACGAAAAGTCACCGAATGTGCGGTGACTTTTCGAATCTCTTTGAATAACCCTGTATGTATTTATATAGCGCTACCACCTACAAAATATGTGGACGATCCCTGTGTAGGGAATAAACCATAGAGTTATTCCTATTAGTGAGGCAAATAAATTGGTCATTTTGTGGCTAAATTCAAATTAAATACAATTAAATACAAAAGTCTAATCCAGAATTTAGACACAAGATTTAAACATAAAATATTACTAAGTATAAAAAAAATCTAAGTGGGAAAAAAAGTGATTATTAATAGTTACTAAAACATTAAACTCTAATCCTGCCCAATTTCCCCCTAAGTAACTCAAAGAATACACAACTTCAGCCAGGGCTCGAGTCGAGCAGGAACGCGCGGGAACGGCGTTCCTGCACTTTTCCCACTGCGGGAACGCAGCGTTCCCGCTGTGGCACGAGCACGAACGCTTTAGCAGGTGGCCGCCGCACATTGCCGGCGGCCGCGTGCTTCCTATTAGAACGACCGGTGAAGTGGAGCCGCTCGCCTGGCTGTTTCATCGATCCCAGGCGAGCGGCTGCACTTCCTGTCAGCGGCCGCTGAAACAGTAAGCACGCGGCCGCCGGCAATGTGCAGCAGCAGAGTTGAGCTGGGCTGGAGGCAGTATCCATGAGACCTGGGGGGGGGGCATTATCCATTAGACCTGGGGGGCAGTATCCATGAGACCTGGGGGCAGTATCCATGAGACCTGGGGGCAATATCAATGAGACCTGGGGGCAATATCCATGAGACCTGGGGGCATATCCATGAGACCTGGGGCATATCCATGAGACCTGGGGGCAATATCCATGAGACCTGGGGCAATATCCATGAGACCTGGGGGCAGTATCCATGAGACCTGGGGGCATTATCCATGAGACCTGGGGGCAATATCCATGAGACCTGGGGGCATTATCCATGAGACCTGGGGGCAATATCCATGAGACCTGGGGGCAATATCCATGAGACCTGGGGCATATCCATGAGACCTGGGGGCAATATCCATGAGACCTGGGGCATATCCATGAGACCTGGGGGCAGTATCCATGAGACCTGGGGGCAATATCCATGAGACCTGGGGCAATATCCATGAGACCTGGGGGCATATCCATGAGACCTGGGGGCAATATCCATGAGACCTGGGGGCAATATCCATGAGACCGGGGTCAATATCCATGAGACCTGGGGGCAATATCATGAGACCTGGGGGCAATATCCATGAGACCTGGGGCATATCCATGAGACCTGGGGGCAGTATCCATGAGACCTGGGGCAATATCCATGAGACCAGGGGGCATATCCATGAGACCTGGGGCATTATCCATGAGAGCTGGGGGGGGCATTATCCATGAGAGCTGGGGCAATATATACTCATATGAGCTGGGGCAATTATATTCATGTGAACTGGGGGCAATTATATCCATGTGAACTGGGGAAAATATATCCATATAACCAGTGCTGTGTATATTATTATGGGGGCTCAGTGCTGTGTATGTTATTATGTTATTCTTGGGGCTCAGTGCTGTGTATATTATTCTGGGGGTTCAGTGTTGTGTATATTATTCTGGGAGCTCAGTGCTGTGTATATTATTCTGGGGGTTCAGTGTTGTGTATATTATTCTGGGGGCTCAGCGCTGTGTATATTATTCTGGGGGTTCAGTGCTGTGTATATTATTCTGGGAGCTCAGTGCTGTGTATATTATTCTGGGGGTTCAGTGTTGTGTATATTATTCTGGGGGCTCAGCGCTGTGTATATTATTCTGGGGGTTCAGTGTTGTGTATATTATTCTGGGAGCTCAGTGCTGTGTATATTATTCTGGGGGTTCAGTGTTGTGTATATTATTCTGGGGGCTCAGCGCTGTGTATATTATTCTGGGGGTTCAGTGCTGTGTATGTTATTCTGGGGGTCCAGCGCTGTGTATGTTATTCTGGGGGTTCAGTGCTGTGTATATTATTCTGGGGGCACAGTGCCTGTGTATATAATTCTGGGGGGTCTGTGCCTGGATAGATATATATATATTATATATAAAACGCGTTAGTCCAGTTGCCAAAATCCCGAGTATACCTGTAGGTAGTGATACCTTTCACTGATCAGTATAGTTTCCAGTTTACACTCTTGAAAGCTTGTCTTTTAAATGTAAAGTTAACCCAATAAAAATGGTATCACCGGCACGCACTGCTATACTCGTGATATATATATATATTTTCTTCAGGTAATCGGGGTTGTGGAATTCGTGGGTGAGTTCCCTCACTTTTTTTCCCAGGACTTGACCCCTGACTTCAGCCTATATGAAAACCATAACCGGATTAGCTCTGCCCGGTCAAACTCACAGACCTTTCCCCCAGCCTCTCTGGGTCATGAGGCAGTTTACTGTCATCTCCTGTACAGGGAAATCCCATTGTCAGGAGAATAAAGCATTTGTAATGCTTCTCAGCATTGAGTTATGTGGCGTGTCAATAAGGCAAGTACCACTATGCACCTGCACATTCTCTTGCCGTATGAACTATGCCTGTCTTGATAAGAGCTACTGTTCAAAAACATATAGAAGGACACCTGCATTCTTAAAGGGATACCACCACCTATATAAACTGTAAATAGATTGCTTGTACATTACAACTAAAACCACATTATAAAACACAGGCTGCTGTAGTTTCTTTGAAGTCATTGCAGGTAAAAAGGAAAAATAAAGTAAGGTTTTTATCTCTTGCTCCATTTTGTATATTGCAACAATGCAATATGCAACATTTACCAGATGTTTTGATTCGTGGCTCTTGTGTATGTAATCTACATTATTATTTAAGAGTTAATGAGGCGGAGGAGGGAATGTTTAGAAAAGATAGTAGGAAGTCTATTGTACTTCAGGCTAAATGAGTTAAGAGCTGGCAGCTGAATGAGATAAGACAGGGAGCTTAAGGCTAGGGTCAGACTAACGCATTTTTCACGTTGTCCGTGAAAATGTGCGTTCGAAGAATGGACGTATTTTTTCACGGAATACGCAATAGCGGTCATACTATGCGCAGTTTCATCCGTGATTTTGTACGGATCATCAATAAAACACTTCTTGCATCTGGACGTTATGTTGGCCGGACATTAGCAGCGTCTGACGTCTCCAATTCATGCACACACGCCTCTAGCGGACGCAGCGCACTCTGTACGTCAGTACTAGTGGTTTAACGTTCTCGAAAAAATGCGTTCATTTTCCACTTGCGTTGCGCAGCCGGACTTTTGTGCGACCGTACTTCGTATATTGGCCGTCATTGCCCGGCATCTGCTGCTAGCACGGCCGTGATTAAGTGCGCCAGAACGCGCGTTCGCACTGCCTCAGTCTGACCCTAGCCTAAAAGCCTTCTAATCTACCCCCTGGCGATGTCCTTTGAATACATCCCACACAATACAATGATGTGAGTCTGTGACTGACCCATTCACTCCATTCCATGGCCAAAGCCACACAGTGAGGAGCAAGTGATGGAAAGATACTGTGGGGGGGGGCAGTTTACAACACAAAATATCACACAATAGATGTACCCAGTGACACGTATAGAGGAAAATATCCCATAATGGATGCACCCAGTGACACATATAGAGGAAAATATCACACAATGGATGCACCCAGTGACACATATAGAGGAAAATATCACACACTGGATGCGCCCAGTGATACATATAGAGGAAAATATCACACAATGGATGCACCCAGTGACACATATAGAGGAAAATATTACACACTGGATGCACCCAGTGACACATATAGAGGAAAATATCACACAATGGATGCACCCAGTGACACGTATAGAGGAAAATATCCCATAATGGATGCACCCAGTGACACATATAGAGGAAAATATCACACAATGGATGCACCCAGTGACACATATAGAGGAAAATATCACACACTGGATGCGCCCAGTGATACATATAGAGGAAAATATCACACAATGGATGCACCCAGTGACACATATAGAGGAAAATATTACACACTGGATGCACCCAGTGACACATATAGAGGAAAATATCACACAATGGATGCGCCCAGTGACACATATAGAGGAAAATATTATGTTAACTAAACATACAAGATAAAACCAAACAGATGTAAGATATCAGACCTTTGTGGTTCCTGTGGTTCCTACCATCTTTTAACTGTGCAAACTAGTATAAGAGTTGAATACTTTTTGTTTGAGAAGGAGCCATGGGGGTAAGGGCAAATGACAACCGTTTTTCTTGTTGTGTTTTATATATGGAGTGGGCTGGATACTCCTGGTTTACGCAGCCGCCCAGGTAGGGAATAGTGCGCGAAACCGCTTCTTGTGTATATATGTATGTTTTGTTGTTTCCCCAACTAGGTCATTTTTTGCTGCTGTCCCTTTCCATGTTTTCTTTTTCAACCCCAAATTGGAATTGTTCCTGGTGAGGGTGTAAATATAAACCAACCATTTTGTCTCTAAGCGGAGAAGCAACAGGAGGACGTGTGGTTGCTTGTTGTAGTGTTTTCAGTGTGCATATTAACAGGAGCAATCACCAGCTTGTGACATGTTCATAGAGCAGCTCTTTATTCAGCTCAGATCCAATACAACACTAACTGAATAACTGACAACAGGACCCAAAATGGCTGCCGATCATAGAGTTCTCCGTAAACAGTTCCAGAGTGTCCTTTCTTAAAGTGACAGTACACCACACTTGTAAAGCAACTTTTGGTTACATTACCTTGAAAGAGGTTGCCGTGACGTGGCAGGTGGGCTTATCACTTCGATGGCCATTCAAATAAACTAAAAACCTCTGTTTTGTTTGGCATGGAGCCATAGGGATAAGCACAAATGACAAGCGTTTTTCTTGTTATGTTCTTTTTTTTTTTTTTTAATTCTTTATTTTGAGAATTATAAAACGAGTCTCATGAAATCAAACGAGATATGGCCACGCAGAGCCAGTAAATAGATAGCAAACAAATTAACGTTACGGCATGTAATAAGAGGCACAGAAAATGGGGGAGGGGGGTGTGTAAGATCGCATCCAAGAAGCAAAAAAGTCCTCCGGCGGTAGGAAAAAAAAGGGGGGGACGGACAAAAAGGAAGGCTTCGTTCATCTGCTATAGAGAGGTGCGTCCTCAAGTGTGGCTAACAAAACAGTCTGCAAAACTGAGCTTGGGGGGAATGAGAAAATAGGGAAGAGGACCAGTCAACAAGAAAAATTAAACCATAAAACTCAGGGGGTGATAAGGCAGCAACATGTCTCATCCCGGCTGAACCTCCAATGAGTCTGGTGTAATGCCTGCAACAGCCAAGTCGGTCCAAGCCGTAGCCGGATCCGTAACCGTATATGGAGCGTTAGCATAAGTTACTACGAAGGAGCCAGCCAGGCCCCAACGGTATCGAATCCCCTGACGACGGAGAACAGACGTCACATCTCGGAATCGGCGACGAGCCAACAGAGTCATAAACGGGAGATCATGGTACAGAGCCAACGTGGCTCCCTCAAACTGCACAAGATCCCGAGCACCCGGTGCAGACATAAGCAAAACCTTCAAGGCCACATCGCGAAAGACCACCACTACGTCCCTAGGTTTTCCTTTGGGGGCCGCTGCAGCCTTCTGGACACGAAACAACGCTCCAACGAGCTCCGGTGTATCAGGTGGCAGTCCCGAAACCTGGAGTGCGAGCCGACTCACGTATGGCAACAGATCCTCCGTGGAACCGAGTCCGGAATACCTCTGACCCGTATGTTGCGGCGACGATACCGTGACTCCAGCGTCTCCACAGAGCGTGTTAGAACCTCCACTTGAGAGCGAAGGCTGTCCACCTGGCCCGATAGACGGGTCTGCTCCAGCACGACCTCATCTGCCCTCACTTGTACCTCCGTCACCTGGGTCCGGATCACCTCCACCTCAGCTCGAACAGCTGCCACCTCCGGTCGCCACATTTCTCAGATTTTAGCTAGGATCCTGCGAAGGATCTTCCACAGCATTCAAGGTAACAGTGCTAGCTTTGGGTGTCCCCATCGGGGTCCCCAGCCCTCGGGGTTCGGGAGAGGAGCCATCACGTTCCGAGGCCATGCTGCAAGCATCAGAGGGGTGCAGGTCCTCAGGCAGGTCCCCCTGTGGGAGGGTATGTGCGGCTGCCAAGATCGCTGCCATTGCGGCCCTCCGCTTCTTCTGCGCCCGCTTCTTAGCTGCTGTAGACGCGGGTTGTGACCCCGGCGACTTGGACGGTGGGGAGAGCCAGGACACTCCAGCTCCAACATCTTGGGGCCAGTAAGCATTCTCATCAGTGGACCCGTATCCCGAGGAAAAGGGGGAGGAGGCTGACGTTCTCTGAGTAGCTGATCCACGCGTCATGGAGTCCTTTATGTCCCGCTGGCGGGAGTCACTCTTCGAGGGAGCACTGGGGGGTTGCTTCTTACCCATGCTTGCGGTCAAATCCAGAGAGGTACTGTCCAACTTTACAGAGGCTTCCAAAATATACAGATAAGGTAGACCCGAGGTATGGTCCCAAGCTCTCCGGGAACCGGGATCCACCACCGGGCGCTCAAGGCAGCACAAAGCACGTCCTCCAGAGCGTAAGAGATAGTCCAGGGACAATATGGTGAGAGTTTGTGGAAAACGACCGATTTAAATCAGCAAAAAGTCAGAAAGCTAGCAGGAGCTCTGCAAAATGTGACCGCTCGCTTCCACAGCTAGCTCCGCCCCCTTTCTTGTTATGTTCTATGATGTGGGGCTGGATAATCCTGGTTTACGCAGCCGTCCAGGTAGGGAATAGTGCGCGAAACCGCCTTACATAAAAGTACAATAATGTATGTACAACACAAAACTTTTTAAGTAAACGTCCACATGTTGCAGTCACTTTAAAACAACTTCCTTTATATATACTGCTGGTATTTTCTCGTAAATCACGTGACTTCTCAAGGTACGCTGAAGAAGACGGCGCAACATTTCTCTAAGGGCCGTAAAAGGTGGAAATTCCCAGAGTTGGATTTCTTTCAATTAACTAATGACCAGCGATGCTCTGACTTTATGACTAGAAATGTTTTGTGACAACCAAGTCACTTGCAACAAGTGTGAAATATGGAAATCACATGTAAGATATCAGCAACTTAAAAACACTATAAGGATATTGCATTTTTTGGTGGTAGCGGCCCTTTACGTACTGCACCAGGCAGGGTTTTGATGGTCATGGGTCGCCAGCCCTAAAGGTACACAACAAAGGGAGAAGATATTCCGGACACTCGAGGTTTGGATTTAGCTGGAGCTTTTTTATAGCAGCAGCAACATTTCAGTCCTGACTTAAGAAGTAAGTAATGAGTGCAGGACCAAAACATAGCTGCTCCTGTAAAAAAGTTACTGCTAAACCAAGTCCCATTTGACCAGTCCTTCTTCTCCGTTGGTTGATAAGGTCTACAGTCAGACTAGGGAAGGATTTGGGGTAGTAGGCAGATTTATCTCATAATGCTTCTCTTCCTCAGTTGCACCACCCCATGCCAATGAGAGTCCATCAGGCAGGTCAGTTGGTTGGCCAATGTAGCTAGACCAGATTTCTTTGCAGTCTTATTGGGTTCCATTAGTAAGCAGGAGGGGTCTGCCAGACAGCTTCGGGCACACTGAATTACAGGACCTCCCGGGAAAGTACTTATCAGATTTTTGGTCGGCGTGCAAACATCTGATTAGGTTTCTCTTAGTCTGCCTAGCAACAGTGGAGGAGAATCAACAAGGGAAACTGCTGTACTAAGAATTAAAGTGACATAACACATTTTATAATTCAGACACATGTTAAATGTGTTAGTTTACATTAAAAAAGTTAAAAACCCAGGGCAAAAAAAAGGAATTAAACCAAAATATTTAAACTATTAAAAAGTGGTAGGGCGATGCCCCATCTGCCCCAGTATTGAGGCGCAAGCATGATAACCAGGAGACAAGCCAGAAGTCCACATGAGGGGTGAGGGTCAAGCCAGAAGTCATGGGGCACAGGACCAGAGACTTAAGTTAGAAATAAACAAAGCCGGATGCCAAGTAGCCGGGGAAGCAGATCAATAACCATATGGGCAGGAACTGGAGAAAGGAACTCAGGAGTACAGAAGCAGAACCCTGGACCTCTGGATCACATACAAATAACCAAGCACTGAGGAAGTGGTGGTTTGGGCTTTTATAAGTGGAAGCAGGACTTGGCTCCTCCCCTATTGCTTGAATGATGCAGGCAGAGGTCTGTGGATCGACAATACTGAAGCATTGTTCCGGTGTCATTCCTGGCACATGTATCCTGTCATTACACCGAAGCCAATGCAGGTTTGAAAGAATGGAAAACATCAATTTGGATCTGCTAAATGATTGGAAATGCACGACAATCCGGATAACAACAAAATAGGAGACTGGACATACATATACACAAATGGCAAAAAAGCTGTAAAACTAGACAAATTTTACTATAACAATCAGTAATCCATACGGTTCCGTACATTCTCCAAAATTTCTCAGGCGTACAACTACACATGAGCGTTATGGTTCAGTCTGAATTGAGTTTCCGGACAAACTCGTGATTTGGAATTTTGGAAGCATCCGAAACTCAAAATAGAAACATAGAAACATAGAAAATGTCGGCAGATAAGAACCTTTTGGCCCATCTAGTCTCCAAACCACTGAACCAGAACACATCCGAAAATGAATGTAAACCAAATATCCCTATATATCCACATTTATTAATTTCATTCAGATGACAGAAATAATATCTCACTCAATGCAAAATGATGAACCCTAACCCAATCCTAAAAGACGCAGCAATCTTAACCATAATACTAACCCTGATCTTAAAACTAGCACATGTAGTTAACCCTAACACTAACTCTAATTCTAATACAAGCTCTAATGGACTTAATACAAATCCTAACCCTAATCCTAAAACACACACAAGTAGTATCCCTAACACTAACCCTAATAGTAAACCTAGCTGTAATCCTAAAACCAGCAAAAATAATGACCTTAATACTAATCCTAAAACAAATACAAGTAGTATCCCTAACGCTAAAGCTTGAGATACACTTCAGTGTGAGCAGTTTCCATCTCCCACACTCAGCCGGCGGCACCATACATCGCTGAGCGCCGGGAGTTGGAAAAATTTAACTTTGGCCGCGGGCGGAACAGCGTGATGAAAGGAAGTGCAGAATCTGCAGCACACGGCACATGCACCGTGTCCTGTAGATCCCCCCCCCCCCGCGACTCATCCTGGTGCAGCCATCCTTCTATTCTGTCGCCACCTCGGCCCCGTAGCAGCACGGGGAGAGCAACCCCACAGCAGGACCCGGGGCCAGGTGCCGCCGGGAGCACCATTGGATTGGGGGGTTGGCAGTATACACAGAGGTCTGGCACTGTAAAAATTAAAGGTCTGGCAGTATACATTGAAAGGTCTGGCAGTATACATATATAAGGTTTGTTGTGGTCGGGCGGCTGATAAAGACCTCGTCTATATGACATGCGCTTTGAAAAGAAAGTTTTGGCAAGTTGTACATTTTAACCCTTTCGCTGCTGAGGCTTCCCCCCCCCCCTGTGCTGAGGTCATTTTTACCGGTTTCACTCATCATGTTTAACCGCATTTTGAAGCCTTATTTTAATATATGACCCAGACATATTATATATCGTTCTATCCGGCAGACTCGGCAGATTCATAATATGTCATTATTATATGTATACGTTATGTCCTGTCTGTATATTATAACAAAATATGCAATAAAATTTGAATTTTCAATAATTTACAAGGTGTAACAAGTGGTTTTTTTCACACTTTAACATGCGAGCGTTTGTGGTTATATTTTCCATGGGGTGCGTTTGTTAAAAAAAATTAGAAATGGGGGCTCGTTAAATTTGTTTTGGGGAAAATGTATGCGATTTTTAACAAACGCACCCCATACAAAAATCGTTAGTGCAGCATGATAGTTCACATTATAAATTAAATGGGAACAATATTGCTGCATTAACAAAACAAATAAAAAAAAACTTGTTTATTTTGTTTTTTATTATATTTTTTATATTTTTTAATTTTTTAAAAAAACTTTTTACATGGTCATGTTTGGTATCGTTGGAAAGGCCATGCTGTGGCCGATCCAATGATTTCAAACATTAACCCCTAGCTGCCAAGGATCGAGAGATAGGAGGTTCCAATGAACACCCTATCTCCACCATTTGTGGCAGCAAGGGGTTAACTCCAAGACTGACGTCATCGCGCTGTGCACGATGACACCAGTCATCAGGGGGAGTTCCCGGAAGCTTGGCCGACATCCAAGATATCGGCCAGCCCCGGGAGAAGATCACGATCCGGCGCTTTTCGGCACTGAATCGTGATCCGGCCCCCAAGGGGTTAATGCCAGGTACCGTTTGGAAGGGCAGGCTGTGCCCTTCCAAACGGTGCCTGACATTAAGCTCAGGCCCCTGGCGATCGGGAGGGAGATAGGTCTGAAGGACCCCCCTCCCTTTCAGACACCTCCTCCGCACTCACGGGGGGGGGGCGCCTGAAATAGATGTCATCGCGCCACGCTCGATGACATCTATTGTGCCGGGCGGATGTCAGCCCACACCGGGGAGCACAGCGATCGGCCGGAATCCGCAGCGCGTCCTCTGCAGCCAACCCTTCCTGAGCGCGTCCTCCGCAGCGAAGTAGTTAATTTCAAATAAACTTATTATCTTTTTCTATGAAATGGGTTTTGCTTCACTTGATAAGAAGAACTTCACAAACATTTCTCTAGTTTGATCTGCAGAGGATTGGATTCCTGTCCGGTGTGGACTGCGAGGCGGAGTAGAGTTAATTTGCTTTGCTACGTGTGCAGTGTATATCAGACTTTACACTAACCCTAACACTAATAGTCACTCTATTTGTAATCCTAAAACAAGCACAAATACTGACCTTAATACTAATCCTAACCCTAATCCTAAACAAATACAAGTAGTATCCAGTGGTGTATTTTGGCCTAGGCCGACTAGGCCCAGGCCTAGAGTGGCACTTTCCAGGGGGCGGCGGCCCGCACTGGGTGGCCCCACCCTTTTTTTTTTTTACTTTTGCAAAGTATTTTACCAGGAAGGATACATTGAGATTTCACTAATTTTCAAGTATGTCCTGGGTGGGCAAGGCCTAGGCTTTCACTTTCCAGGGGGCAGCAAAAAACCTCCCCACTAAATGGGTTACTCACAGTGCACCGAAATGACGCCAACTTTTTGGTGTTCTGTAGTTCCCTGTGTCACGACTTAACTACGCGCGCTGCTGCGCAAAGACGCCGGGTTAAGCCGCGCACTATCTATCTATCCTAGACCCAGATAATTACGCGCACTTCTCTACCCGTCCCGGCCATACTACCTCTAACAGCAGGCACGTAGAGCGCGATATACTGATCCCAGGATTGCAACGCAGCACAAGTCTTCTCCTGACGCACGTACTCACCACGTCTCTCACAATCCTGGAACTCACTTTCTTATTCTATTAGTAACGCTGCCACCAGTCCTCACGGACACTACGCGTGTCGCAACAGGAGACGTAGGGCTTAGCAACCGCACTATCCTAGACTCTGACAGTGACTACGGATCTCACAATTCCCTGCCGTTTCCTGACGACCGCAACACGCAATTTCTTATATATAACCGAGCTTAAGGCAAATAGCAATACTCCCAATCTCTTAGTTAGCGTTGATTTTATCAGCCAGAGTCAAAACTTAAATACTTTTTGGTTTATTTATGATAGAAAAATCACAGTGCTTGGTTACATAAAAAAAAACTTATGACTAGAATAAATCAATTACTCATACAATACACAGCAAAATATAAAGAAAAAAGGTGTTAATCACAGAGCCTTACTTACGACGGAATAATCCGTAGCTGGCATCGGTGCCTCCTGGGATCTGGAGATAGAGCATGGACAAATCAGTCCTCTTTAGAAGGAACCCCAAGTGATCAGCCAAAGCACATGGCCAGTGTTCCGAATTTATAAACTTCCTGATCTTTCCAGCCCCCACCCCCCAATGGCCCAGTGTCCTGGACTTCATTTCCCATACTGCAATTCTCGCTCGTGCTCAGTAAGCTTGGCAATTAATCTTTAATTGCCTAAAGGCGTCCCTCTTCCCTCCAGACCCCCCTTAGAGATCAAGGATGTGCTTCCTGTCTTTGAAGATATGGTCCAACTCTCTTGGGGCCGACCTGGCTGCCAAGGTGTGACTCTCTATGTTAGTGCACAAAGAAATTCCCTTTTTACAGCTACGTGTTATTTCCTCCCCCCAAGGGAGAAAGCTAAACATTTTGATTACATCTTACCAAATGGTCAGACACAAATATGAACATAACTCTATATGGAGGAGAGGAGATATTTATAAACCGTCAGATAGACACATATATACAGGCAGACCCTTATATAGATAGAAATACAGGTCTAATCTGCCACACCCTGCACTTAGGAGAATAAAATTTCCCCACCCTGCAGTGAATTCACCATTCACCGCAGGGTCCCCAAAGTGCATGGAGTCGGCCGCTGAATGCTGCCACCGAAAACCCGTGGCCTGCTGGTTTCAAAAGAACTACTGAACGAAAATGACTGGAATTTACATATAAGATCCTATGATTGATAATAAAAAGTTCTGTTACAGAAAAAAGAAGCTGCTATTAAAAAAAAAGGGGGGGGGGAATTTTGCCCAAAAAAAATTCAGAAAAATGACTAAAAGGTACTAAAAAAAAATCTATAAAGACTTTTTACTGCAGATTAAATTAATGATTTATTAGATATTGCATAAAAACGGGAATATTTTTAACATTGAAACCTATGGGGTTCGCCTGAATAAACCTGCTGATTGAAACCACCAAACAACAGGGCATTTCACTGACATTTCTCTGAGCCTCAGTACCACATGACTGCCTGAACCACGTGAAACGCATGTGCGCAGCTGCCCGCCCTTTCGTTAACACAGACTCTATTCTGGACTGAACACCCACTGGGAAGGGAATCAAAGCTACAGTGCACCCTCTGGCAGTGGCACCCCACTGCTGACAAGATGGCTCCACAGCATAATTGCTGTGTGCTCATATACACTCGGTTTGCTGGGAGTTTTATTGCAGTGGATTCTGATGCACTCATACACACTGCACATTGCATTGCTGGGAGTTTTATTGCTGTGGATTCTGATACGCTGACACACACCGCACATTGCATTGCTGGGAGTTTTATCGCTGTGGATTCTGTGATACACACTGCATATTACTGTGAGTTTTATTGCCCTGGAGCTCTGGGATACGCTCATACACACTGCACATTACTGTGAGTTTTATTGCTGTGCAGTTCTGTGATATGCTCATACACAGTGCACATTTCTGTGGGTTTTATTGCTGTGCAGCTCTGATATGCTCATACACAGTGCCCATTTCTGTGGGTTTTATTGCTGTGCAGCTCTGTGATACGCTCAGATGCAGTGCCCATTTCTGTGGGTTTTATTGCTGTGCAGCTCTGTGATACGCTCATATGCAGTGCAAGTTTCTGTGGAATTTATTGTTCAACCAATTAGAGTGGCTGTGATCCAGTATACTTGACATGCGTGGCTGTTCTTTGTAAAAATGCTTGAATTTAAACATTTCATAATTTTCTTTATCTCAATAGATACATTTGAAATGGTATACAAAATATACAAGTAGGCACTTGGTATCCACTTTTAATATAAAGAGAGGAAAAGGAGGAGCTCTAAGAGGAAAAGGTGGAGCTT
This sequence comes from Leptobrachium leishanense, assembly GCA_009667805.1. Classification (NCBI taxonomy): domain Eukaryota; kingdom Metazoa; phylum Chordata; class Amphibia; order Anura; family Megophryidae; genus Leptobrachium; species Leptobrachium leishanense. The sequence goes on along the minus strand of CM019064.1, from coordinate 19,501,804 downwards.
TAAGATGAAGGGTGGGGATTAACCAGGAAGAGGTGCCTCAAATTTAAATTGGGGGGTGCACGAGTTTAGTCAGGCCTAGGGCAGCACAAAACCTAAATACACCACTGGTAGTATCCCTAATGCTAACTCAGACTCTATTGCCAAACCTAACCCTAACTAATCCTAAAACTAGCACAAATAGTGGCCTTAATCCTAAAACAAGACAAGTAGTAACTCTAACACTAACCCTAACAGGAACACTAATCCTAAAGCAAGCAAAAATAGTAACCCTAGCCTGCAGAAATACCCTGCAACACCCCTAGATGTAGCAAATGCCTTTAATGATTATTTTGTTGGATGTGCCACCACCCTGATTGCTAAGCTAGGAAATGACATGCAATCAGAGAGGCCGCATCCAGGTCAGGCCCCTCCAACTGTGCAAAGTCCCTGTATCAGACAGGAATTCAGTTTTAGACCAGTGCCTGTCGGTGTTGTTACTAAACTTCTCTGTAACCAAAAAATGAAATACCAGTCTGGACCTGATCAAATACCAGCAATGCTGCTGAAAATCAGTGCGCCGGAAATTGCAAATCCTGCCGCAACCCTCAATGAATCACTGGCGACTGGATACATACCCAAACTCTGGAAGACTGCAAGAGTGGTACCTATCCATAAAAGTGGTGACAGTACTTTGGTATCCAACTAACGTCCGATATCGTTGCTCCCTGTAATGTCTAAAATTTTGGAAAAATGCGTCTACACACAATTACATGATTATTATCAATGAAATTATAGATACAACCTTTGTAGCGCATCAAAAATTGATTTAAAGGTAGACTTCAACAAAGAGATATATCAAACATAAAGTGCTTCAATCTTAAGGTGACAAATATTCAATCAATGTACACATATAAAAGTGCAATGTGCCATAGAACACAGTAAAGTGCAACAATATATAAAATTCCAGCAGTGCGATGTGTATAAGAGAGTCTATAAAGTGCAACAGTGTCCAAATGTGCAAAATGTGCAAATCCAATGATATTCAATACAACAGTATGAATACCAGTGGGAAAAAATCCTGAAATCCTGAAAAATCCTGAACTCCCCCTGAGGACTGGCGTCATCGTGCATAGCACGATGACGCCAGTCCTGGAGTTAACCCCTAACTGCCACCAATGGTGGAGATAGGGGGTTCATTGGAACCCACTATCTCCCGATCCGTGGCAGCTAGGGGTTAATGTTTGATACTGTTGGATCGGCCAGAGCATGGCCATTCCAACTATACCAAACATGACTATGAAAAAAGTTTTAAAAAAAAAAAAAAAAAATTATAGGAAAAAAAAATAAAGTTTTTTTTCTTTTTTTTGGTTCGTTAATGCAGCAATAGTGTTCCCATTTCAATTACAATGTGAACAATGATGCTGAACTAACGATTTTTGTATGCGGTGCGTTTGTTAAAAATCGCGTAATTTTCCCCCAAAAAAATGTAACGAGAGCCCATTTCTAGTTTTTTTAACAAGCGCAACCCATACAAAATATAACCGCAATTGCTCGCATGTTAAAGTGTGAAAAAATAAACTTTACACATTGTAAATTATTGAAAATTCATATTTTATTGCATTTTTTGTTATAATATACAGATAGGACATGACGTATACATATAATAATGACATATTATGAATCTGCCGAGTCTGACGGAAAGAACGATATATAATATGTCTGGGTTATATAATAAAATAACAAAGAAAAAAATGTCATCTGCGCTTACTTCAATTATACCGTGTGAAACTAAACACAATTAGAGGTTTGGTTTCTTATCAATGGCCATTATAAGACTAGCTCGCCCGCCAGCGTCAAGGCACCTCTATAAGGGCGAGTCCTAACCAAAATGAAGCCACAGGCTGCTGCATAGCAAACCATACCTGCTCAAGCTGCTTGTCAAACATGAGGTAGACTGGTGGGCCTCTATTTATGCTCCCCCAGAAACAAAATCCACTTTGGGATCAAAACAGCTGTGAAGGGGCGCAGCCATGGCTCGAGACCTGCTAGAAAGCTGCGGGAACGCAGGTTCCCGCAACCTGCGTTCCCGCAGCGTTCCCGCAGCGTTCACGCAGGACTCGAGCCATGGCTGCGCCCCTTCACAGCTGTGCCCGAGGCAGGCGCCTCACTCGCCTCGCCCTTCCTACGGCCCTGCTTATTAGTTATAATTTAACTACTTCATAACACTATAGTAATCTGGTTTATAAATAGGCGCCTACGCTGTATGAGAGATAGAGATTATATATATATATATATATATAATCTTTCTTCTTTCGTGATTATTATCAATATTGGAACTACTTAACCCCAGATCAATCCGGCTTCCGTCCAAATCACTCAACTACAACCGCCCTTTTAAAAGTCTGTAATGATATCCAAGCTGGCATGGAACAAGGAAACCTAACTGGAGCATCTTCTTCCTTGATTTAGCCAAAGCCTTTGATACAGTAGACCATGGCATCTTGTTAAAAAAACCTAAAGACTCTGGTTTTGGTGATCGCACGCTAACCTGGTTTCAATCATATGTATCTGATCGGTTGCAATGTGTGTCCATTTCTGGCAGCTCCTCCCTCCCGCTCCCAGTCACTTGCGGTGTACCCCAAGGCTCAATACTAGGCCCCCTGCTATTTACAATATTCATAAATGATCTGCCCAATGTCTGCAAAGCCTCAACTGTACACATGTACGCAGACACTGTAATCTATACCAGCAAACCAAATCTCCCGCAGCTGGAGGCCGTGCTGCAAGAACAATTCACAACGGTAGAAAAGTGGATCAAAGATAACAAACTCAAATGGCACGCTGACTACAGTCACTTCTCTCAAATATCTAGGTATGTGGTTACTTTAGACCCAAATCTATCCTTTGGCCCCCACATCGGAAAAACTCTCATCTAAACTTTACCCCAAACTAGGTGCCCTGTACAGAAACAGATCCTGCCTGAACCCCGCGGTAAGAAAGCAGATTGTACAACAAATGCTTATGCCGGCTATTGATTACGGAGATGTAGTGTATGCAGCCGCCCCGCAAACACACCTTCAGAAACTTACCACATTGTATAACTCATGCTGCCACTTTGCGCTACAATGTAACTACATGACCCACCATTGAGACATGTTAAAAGAGCTAAACTGGCCGTCGCTGGAATCTAGACGCACCCTTCACCTTTCCAGCCTGGTGTTTAAGAGCTTTTCTGGGAAGCTGACATCCTACCTGAATAGACTGCTTCCTCTAGCAGTTCCCTCATCCTATAACCTCCGATCCAGGACCAGCACCTTACTTGCAATACCACAATACAAAAAGAAAGTGGCTCGATCCTCATTTTCCTACAGAGCACCACAGTTATGGAATAACCTCCCAGACACCATCAAATCTTCCCCCAGTCTAAAGTCACTCAAGAGCTCCCTATTAACATACCTCAATACGGAATGCACCTGTAAACATGTAATATAGTGACTAATTCCTACATATTTATTTTATGTTAATCTGTATATATATAATATATATATATATTTTAATATCTTTCAGAAATACAAAGTAATACAATGCAACAACTGTAACATTTTAATGTTCTTGAACCCAGGACGTACTTGAAAATGAGAGAAATCTCAATGTATCCTTCCTGGTAAAATCCTTTATAAATAAATAGTAACCCTAACTCTAATACTAACCCTAACAGGAAGGAACACTAATCCTAAAGCAAGCAGAAATAGTAACCCTAACAGGAACACTAATCCTAAAGCAAGCAGAAATAGTAACCCTAACTCTAATACTAACCCTAAGAGGAACACTAATCCTAAAGCAAGCAGAAATAGTAACCCTAACTCTAATACTAACCCTAACAGGAAAACTAATCCTAAAGCAAGCAGAAAAACCCTGCAACACCCCCTAGATGTAGCAAATGCCTTTAATGATTATTTTGGTGGATGTGCCACCACCCTGATTGCTAAACTAGGAAATGACATGCAATCAGAAAGGCCGCATCCAGGTCAGGCCCCTCCAACTGTGCAAAGTCCCTGTATCAGACAGGAATTCAGTTTTAGACCAGTGCCTGTCAGTGTTGTTACTAAACTTCTCTGTAACCAAAAAAATGAAATACCAGTCTGGACCTTATCAAATACCAGCAATGCTGCTGAAAATCAGTGCGCCGGCAATTGCAAATCCTGTCGCAGCCTTAATCAATGAATCACTGGCGACTGGATACATACCCAAACTCTGGAAGACTGCGAGAGTGGTACCTATCCATAAAAGTGGTGACAGTACTTTGGTATCTAACTACCGTCCGATATCATTGCTCCCTGTAATGTCTAAAATTTTGGAAAAATGCGTCTACACACAATTACGTGATTATTATCAATATTGGAACTACTTAACCCCAGATCAATCCGGCTTCCGTCCAAATCACTCAACTACAACCACCCTTTTAAAAGTCTGCAATGATATCCAAGCTGGGATGGAACAAGGAAACCTAACTGGAGTCATCTTCCTTGACTTTGCCAAAGCCTTTGACACAGTAGACCATGGCATCTTGTTAAAAAAAACTAAAGACTCTGGTATTGGTGATCGCACGCTAACCTGGTTTCAATCATATGTACAGTATCTGATCGGTCGCAATGTGTGTCCTTTTCTGGCAGCTTCTCCCTTCCCCTCCCAGTCACATGCAGTGTACTCCAAGGCTCAATACTAGGCCCCCTGCTATTCACAATATTCATAAATGATCTGCCCAATGTCTGCAAAGCCTCAACTGTACACATGTATGCAGACGACACCGTAATCTATACCAGCAAACCAAATCTCCCGTAGCTGGAGGCCGTGCTGCAAGAATAATTCACAGTGGTAGAAAAGTGGATCAAAGATAACAAACTTTTCTTAAATACTGACAAAACTGTAACAATGCTCACTGGAACAAAACCTAAACTACACAAATTGCAAAATCCCCATCTATGTGTTGGGACAAAATCAAATGGCACGCTGACCACAGTCACTTCTCTCAAATATCTAGGTATGTGGTTACTTTAGACCCAAATCTATCCTTTGGCCCCCACATCGGAAAAACTCTCATCTAAACTTTACCCCAAACTAGGTGCCCTGTACAGAAACAGATCCTGCCTGAGCCCCGCGGTAAGAAAGCAGATTGTACAACAAATGCTTAAGCCGGCTATTGATTACGGAGATGTAGTGTATGCAGCGGCCCCGCAAACACACCTTCAGAAACTTACTACATTGTATAACTCATGCTGCCACTTTGCGCTACAATGTAACGACATGACCCACCATTGAGACATGTTAAAAGAGCTAAACTGGCCGTCGCTGGAATCTAGACGCACCCTTCACCTTTCCAACCTGGTGTTTAAGAGCTTCTCTGGGAAGCTGCCACCCTACCTGAATAGGCTGCTTCCCCCAGCAGTTCCCTCATCCTATAACCTCCGATCCAGGACCAGCACCTTACTTGCAATACCACAATACAAAAAGAAAGTGGCTCGGTCCTCATTTTCCTACAGAGCACCACAGTTATGGAATAACCTCCCAGACGCCATCAAATCTTCCCGCAGTCTAAAGTCACTCAAGAGCTCCCTATTAACATACCTCAATACGGAATGCACCTGTAAACATGTAACATAATGACTAATTCCTACATATTTATTTTATGATAATCTGTATATATACATATTTTTTTTAATATCTTGCATTGTATTACTTTGTATTTCTGTAACAACTGTAACATTTTAATGTTCTTGAACCCAGGACGTACTTGAAAACGAGAGAAATCTCAATGTATCCTTCCTGGTAAAATCTATACTATAATTGAGTAAGGCTTGGCGTGTCCGTCGCCAAGCCTTACTTTGCACATGCGCGCACAACCAGCGGCAGTTGGTTGCGCGCGCATGCAACCGCCGCGGCACGAGCCGGCTGTGCGCTCGCCGCGGCGGTTACAAGATGCACACAGCAGCCGGGTAGAGGCTGCGCTCGCAGCCTCTACCAGGCTGCCGCGCGCATCCAACCCCCGAGCGGCGGAGGGAAAGGTCCCTCGCTTCCGGTCTTTGAAGGACCCAAGCCCCGGTCATGTGGTAGTCCCACGTGACCGCGACTTGGGTCCTTCAACGACCGGAAGCGGGGAAACTTTCACTTCCCCGGCGCTGCTCGGAAAGGTAAGTATGGCGCGGAGCTCATGGGGCGGCTGTTCGAATGCCGATAGAGCATTCGAACAGCCGCCCCATGTCTGGTCTGGGGTCTGATCTGGGGCATATATCCATGAGAGCTTGGGGGGGCAATATCCATGAGCTGGGGACAATATCCAGGAGCTGGGGGGCAATATCCAGGAGCTGGGGGGCAATATCCATGAGCTGGGGACAATATCCAGGAGCTGGGGGGCAGTATCCATGAGCTGGGGGGCAATATCCAGGAGCTGGGGGGCAATATCCAGGAGCTGGGGGGCAATATCCAGGAGCTGGGGACAATATCCATGAGCTGGGGGCAATATCCATGAGCTGGGGGGCAATATCCATGAGCTGGGGGCAATATCCAGGAGCTGGGGCAATATCCACGTGCTGGGGCAATATCCACGTGCTGGGGCAGTATCCACGTGCTGGGGCAATATCCATGAGCTGGGGCATATATCCATGAGCAGGGGTAGTATATCCACAATAGACTGCCCTCTGGGCAGGCTTTCCACCTTGTCCTTTATAAATAAATAGTAACCCTAACTCTAATACTATCCCTAACAGGAACCAGTGGCGTAGCGTGGGTTGTCAGCACCCGGGGCAAGGCAAGAATTGCGCCCCCCACGCATTGGACCCCTCCAGGTCTACATTGTCGACTCTACAGCAATAAAACACAGTAATGTGCGGTGTGTATGAACGTATCACAGAGCTGCACAGCAATAAAACTCACAATTATATATTAAAATAATGTAAATATTAATACAATTAATGAAATCTACAAACATAAAAAATAAATATTAGGGGGCGTGTCCTGACCGCCGAGCAAGATGGCGGCGTGAACGGAGAGCTCCGCAGCCACTGCCGACTCCGAGCTCATAGCACACCGTCCATTCAGGATGGTCAAACCCCGCAAGCCTCCACATACCCCTGGATCACCGGAGACCGTACCCAACGCACGCCCGGGCTCAATCCGGCAATTTTGGGCACCTAACAAGGAGGCCACGGATCCGGCGGTGGAATCCAAGATGGCGGCTGCACGCGATGCCTCGACTCCCAGCTCCCCGAACGGATCAGAATCAGGATGTGCAGGTGAGCGCTGGGATCCCCCGCCAGACCTCCATATGCTCCTCCACTCCCTCCCCACCAGGGAAGACCTGGCGACCTCAACGGCAGGTTTACAGACCTCACTGCTGGCAGAAATTAGGGGCCTGCGCGACGACCTCAACGGCCTACAAGATAGGCTCACGCAGGTGGAGGTGTCACAGGCCCGCCAGCAAAAAATCTCGGCTACACATGACTCGGCACTAGCAACACAGCACGATGCTGTACAGGCCCTGGCCAGACACGTGGAAGACCTTGAGAATAGAGGCCGAAGAAATAACATCAGAGTCAGGGGCCTCCCTGAAAGTGAAAATTCTCCTGCGGACTTGCGCCACACGCTCACTAGACTGTTTAACGAACTGCTGGACAGAGACCCCTTGACGGACATTGAGTTTGAAAGATGCCACCGGGCTTTGCGCCCCCGAGGCCCGCCCGACGCGCCACCCAGGGATGTAATATGCTGCTTACTCCGGCACATGGTAAAAGAAGACATCATGGCGGCCGCACGCGAGTCCCGCTCTATTGTATTCACAGACGCCAGCGTCTCCCTGTTTCAGGACTTGTCACCCGCCACGTTACAGTTGCGGCGCCTCTTGAAACCACTTACCGCGGCCCTCCAGACTCGAAACCTCCAATATAAATGGCTCTTCCCGTTTGGGATACAGGTCCGCTCACAGCACGGACCCATCGCACTACGCACTGGCTCGGAGCTACCTGCCTTCCTGGAAGCCCTCTCACTCCCGCTGGACACTCTACTGAATTGGCCGGATCTCACGGAGATGTACTCCCTCTCGCTGGGACCACCTGCGTGGCAGCAAAGACCGCGTCGCCGTCAACGCTCTACGTCCCAATCCTCTTCACAGGCCACGCACAGGCCGAGAAATAACTGACGAGGTTCTGTGCTTCACACCACGGCCTGTCTTGCCTCACATCCCATAACCAGTCAGCCGATACGGAAGACAGTCCCAACCACCGATTTGACGGCCTGGAACCTCACCGGAGTAACCACTTTCTACCCGGGCCCTGAACCTCACCTCACGCCTGAACACGACGCACCGATGCATTACTGGTCTTCTTAACGAGGACATGTATCCTTTATCTTTTACCACGTAACTCTGGGTTCGAACCGCACTAGCTGCAGCGGTGGCGGGAGCTATCGCGCTTGGCCCTGGTCTAGTCCAGAGGCGTCGCAAGAAAAGACTGTAGCAACTGGCGGGAAAGTTGCGGAACTCGCGTTTCCTGATTCCCGGCCCCTCGCAGGCTCACACACTCGGTCGGAGCCGGCAGGCAAGCGGCGAATCCGACACCCTATTTAAATTGTTTATTGTTCAGTTCTACTGTTTATAGATTACTATTGTCCTGTTTACGGAACTTGGAGACGCCATCGCTCGGCGCTCGTTACTACCTCCCCCGAGATAGTGCCTTTGGGCCTTAGGTCCCCCTTTGTAGTGTAACTACCCTCCGTCGCCTGTGCGGAGGGATTAGATTACACTAGGCACAACCTCATTGATCTGACCCATCTGTCCAACCCCCCCCTTCCACCCACCCAACTCCCCCTCCTTCTCGAGTCACCAATTCCCTCAGAAACTAACAAACCTCCCACCGATACCTCTCATGGCCTCTCTCCCCCGCCCCCTCAAAGTCCTTACCATCAACGCCAAAGGGTTAAATATCCCAGAGAAAAGGCACTCAGCCCTCAGGGAATTCCGCTCATACCACGCTGATGTGGTCCTCATCCAGGAGACTAGGGATGTGCACCGATTTTTTTTTCGATTCGATTCGATTCGATTTTTCGATTTTTCAAACTTTTCGATTCGGCTCGTTTCGACTGCTTTCTGTTTCGATTCGGTTCGGTTCGATTCGGTTTTCGGTACATTTATTTTTCGGAATTTCGACCATTTTTCGTATTTTCGGGTAACCTCACTAGGTTTCTGTATCGACTTTTCGTTATTTCGGAAAATTTTCGTTTTTTCGGAATTGTACATGGCTTTCGGCATATCGCCAATTTTTCGTTTTTCGGAACTTTTCGTATTTCTGAACTTTTCGTTTTTTCGGAATTGTACATGTTTCGGCATATCGCCAATTTTTCGTTTTTTCGGAACGTCTGTTCTCGTTTCAAAGCTGTCTAACTCTATTCGTTTTGATGAAAACTACTATGGTTTACTTTTTTAATACTACTTTATATATTTTTTATAATACATTTTTGGTTTGTTTTTCGGATCCAATAATTCATTATGTCGATACGATAATTCTGGCGATTCTATCGTGTTTTTTTAATTAACCCTTTCGCTGCTGAGGCTTTTCCCGCCCCTGTGCTGAGGTCATTTTTAGCGGTTTTGCTCATCATGTTTAAACGTGTTTTGAAGCTTATTTTATTATATGACCCAGACATATTATATATCGTTCTTTCCGTCAGACTCGGCAGATTCATAATATGTCATTATTATATGTATACGTTATGTCATGTTTGTATATTATAACAAAAAATGCAATAAAATATGTATTTTCAATAATTTACAGCGTGTAAAGTGTTTTTTTCCACATTTTAACATGCGAGCAATTGCGGTTATATTTTGTATGGGGTGCGCTTGTTAAAAAAATTAGAGATGGGGTCTCGTTACATTTTTTTTTGGGGAAAATGACACCATTTTTAACAAACGCACCGCATACAAAAATCGTTAATGCAGCATCATTGTTCACATTATAATTGAAATGGGAACAATATTGCTGCATTAACAAAACAAAAAAAAAAAAAAAAAAAGTGTTTATTTTTTTTTTTTTTACATTTTTTTTTACTTTCATGTTTGGTATCGTTGGAACGGCCATGCTCTGGCCGATCCAACGATATCAAAATTTAACCCCTAACTGCCACGGATCGGGAGATAGGGAGTTCATTGGAACTCCCTATCTCCACAGTTCGTGGCAGTTAGGGGTTAATGCTAGGACTGGCGTCATCGTGCTGCGCACGATGACGCCAGTCCTCTGGGGGAGTTCCCGGAAGCTTGGCCGACATCCAAGATGTCGGCCAGCTCCCGGGAAGGATCGCAAATCGGCGCTTTTCAGCGCCGATTTGCGATCCAGCTCCCCAGGGGTTAATGCCAGGCATCATTTGGAAGGGCAGGCTGTGCCCTTCCAAATGATGCCTGGGTTAAGCCCCTGTGAGCCGCCGATCGGGAGGGAGAGAGGTCCGAAGGACCTCCCCCCCCCCTTTCAGGCGCCTCCTCCGCACATGCGGGGGGGGCGCCTGAATTATGTGTCATCGCGGGGGCGCGATGACACATAATGCTGGCGGCCACTGCTCCGGATGCCGGGCTGACATCCAGGATGTCAGCCCGCACCGGAGGGGCCAGCGATCGGCCGGAACCCGGCCGAACGCTGACCCCAATGCGAGGACGCGCTCAGCGCGTCCTCCGCATACCAGGGGCAATGCTGAGGACGCGCTGAGCGCGTCCTTAGCATTGAAGTGGTTAAAGATAAAAACCAGAACAAAAAGTTTTTAAAACGGAAAAAGTAGTTGATCAAAATGATCTGAAATTAAAAAAAAATAAAATGATTTAAAGGTTTCAGACAAAAAAAAAATTAACCCTTTCGCTGCTGAGGCATTTCACGGCTTCCCTTCGCGCCTGTGTGCGGCACTGCTTCTGCTGCTGAGCTAATTTTTAACAGTTTCGCTCCTCTTGTTTAAACGCGTTTTGAAGCCTTCTTTTATAATATGACCCAGACATGTTATATATCGTTCTTTCCGGCAGACTCGGCAGATGATTCATAATATATCATTATCATATGTATGCGTCATGTCCTGTCTGTATATTATAAAAAAAAAATGCAATAAAATTAGAATTTTCAATGTTTGTTTTACAAGGTGTAAAGTGTTTTTTTCACATTTTATCATGCGAGTGTTTGCGGTTATATTTTATGAGTTGCGTTTGTTAAAAAAAAATTGAAAAGGGGACTTGTTATATTTTTTTGGGTGAAAATTACACAGTCACATTCATGGCCACAAATATGTTGACAAATTTATGACAAAGGGTCCATAGAAATGTCAATAAATTTATGTACATATGATTTTAACAGTGTGGACTGGAAACCAAGCAATACATATTAACTTATTAACGTAAAGCAACGCACACAACAGGAAAATATATAAAAAAATAGAAAATTTATTTACATGGGGAAGGATGGCAAACTGCCCAACGGGGGCACAAACAACACAAACAAACATCTTCCAGTCTAAGCCAGGCGATAATAATTACTGGCATTTGAGGAGATGTTGGAGCTGGTCCGCATCTTCGATAACAAGGAATATGACTGCAGTAAGGGCCCTTACGCAGGAAGAGTAATTTGAGAAAGGATCGGAACAGAGAAGTTACGCGCACCACCATCCTAGAGTGTTTGGGAAGGACGGTACGAAGGACCAGATCAGAAAACGCTGGTCCGACCCAAAGCAGGCGAGCAGGAGCAGCTGAGGCACTTGTCGCTCTTCTTACTGCCGCTCAAGCATGTCCGCGGTGGTCACTAGCTGCTCCCGGAGGACCTGCAGCAGTTCCTGGACGTTGTCGAGTGTCCGGACTGCCAGGCGAAGCTGCTGACCAATTGCCTCCGAGTCCCGAGGTCTGGCTTCTCCTTCTATATATCCAATAAATGAAAGAAGGAAAATACAGTAAGTAAAGCAGGTTTCTATTTTTGACTGAAAGTCTTGAAAAAATATAACAGTAGTATATACCAGTGCTGGCAGCTTCCTGAGGCTCCTCCTCCTCCTCCGACTGATCCCCCACCACCACCGTCAGCATATCCAGGGCTATATGTAAGAAATTAAAGAAATAAAAAATACAGTAAACAACAAAACTGATTTATTTTTGAACAAAAGTCGATGCAAAATACAACAGTAAAAAAAAAAAAACCTGGACTGGCGGCCTCTGGCTCCCTCTCTTCCTCTTCCTCCTCCTCCTCCTCTTCCTCCTCCTCTTCCTCCTCCTGCTCCTCTTGTGCTATACATAAAAAAATTTAATTAAAATACAGTAAACAAAAAATGTTTCTGTTTTTGACCAAAAGTCGTTGCAAAATAAAACAGTATATACCAGCGCTGGTGGATGCCCGTGGCTCCTCCTCCTCCTCCTCCTCCGGGGCACTGGTGCCCGCCGGGGCAGATTCGGCGGCCTTCTTCCTGTCTTCTGCCAGATTCAAAAAATAACACGTAAATAATGCAGACTGGAAAAAATGGTATATCTATACACTATATTGCCGAAAGTATTGCGACACCCCCTCCACTACCCCACTACCAGAGGCCTGTTCAGTACCTCAGCAGCTGCTGAATTGCTGCAGCAGTGTCGTTGAACCCTTTGGATGCGAATTTTGAATCCAAAATGGCCGATGATTTCTTAATGAAAAATTCAGATTGTTTTTCGGATCACTCGGACAAAATGTAATAAAGAGAAGCAGTCAGCACAATTCCGTTTTGTACGCACACACCACAAATGATCGTTTTTAATGAATAAACGTTATGTTTACTTCTGAAACAATATATAATTTGAACTGTAATATATGTCTATGTGCAGGGGGAAATAATAAATAAATATTTTTGTGCTTTGGTTAACAGAAACCGCAAAATTAACATTGCTGTATGGAATTATTACATGCTTGGAGGCGGCGGCCATCTTGCTGTACGGCATTGTTACTGCTTCATGGCGGCGGCCATCTTTAAAACGTCACACTCAGCATCTCCTCGGGTCGCTGCAAGTGCTAGGTTAGCATGCTGAGCGATTGAACGGCGTTCAATGGCAAGTTGCTAACTTAGCACTTGCAGCGGCTGAGGTATTGAACAGGCCTCAGCTTGACCCCCCCCCACTACTCCCATCTCATACATATATTGCACACAGACATATATTACCGTTCATTTATATTTTTTTTTCAGAAGTAAACATTACGTTTATTCAATAAAAACTATTATTTGTGTTGTGTGCGTACAAAGCGCATTGTGCGACTGCTTTTAGTTATTTTATAGAAGGCCTCAGCCTCAGTTTCACTTTCAGTTTCTGCGAATAAAACTGGATATTGCAGAAACAACAGAAATCCACCATTTTGTTTTGAAATTTGCATCTAAAGCATTCAGTGACACTGCTGCAGCAGCTGCTGAGGCTGTATTGAACGCAGCTCTGTTTGGATGCACCTTCAGAAGAACTACATGTCCCATCCTAACACTTAGCAAAGACGCAGAGATTTTTATTGATGCGCAGGTGGGAGCCAATATTGGGCAAGCTGCGGGTCATCTCGTATGCTTCGCTCAATCACAACTCCCCCCCCCAGCACACTACAGACTACACACAGTGCCAAAAGAAATCCAGCATTGTAACTTCACCTACATACATCAAATATCACAATTTTCACGAATACGTAAAATCACAAAAAGGAAGAGCTATGGCAAAAATGCTTGTATGGCGAGTCGTGAAAACGCAAAGCTATACACAATCACATTGCATGAAAAAAGGACTAGATAAATCAACGTATTTCTGTGCACATTAGCACATGCAAGCACATTATTATTATACAGGATTTATATAGCGCCAACAGTTTGCGCAGCGCTTTACAATATAACTTGACACTTACGTTTCGCTATGATGCGCCGGATGCGCCTCAGCTGCTTCTGCTCTCGAACCTTCAAATCCGACCAGCGTTTCCTCAGCTGGTCCTTCGTGCGTTCCTTTCCAAACCTCTCCAAAATGGTGGCGCGTAGCTTCTGTAGGATTCGATCCTTCCTCGCATTACACTTCCTGCGGTAAGGGCCCTTACTGCAGTCATAATCCTTGTAATCGAAAATGCGCACAAGCTCCAACATCTCCTCAAATGCCATGTTTGTGGCTCGTTTCTTCGTGGGTGCTGCTGGTGACGAATCTGCTGATGATGAGGTGCTACTGCTTGCAGCGGCCATTTTGATGAATAATAATAACAACAATATTTTGTTCAAAAAGTTGTCAATAAAAGTTTGCTCAATAAAGTTACGATCTCCGCGTGCGTTCGCGCGCATGCGCGACCCGCGGTCGAATCGGATCTGACCCAAATACGACAATTCTATCGGATCAGTGAAAAAAATAAACGCATTTACATTTTACACATACAAACTTTACAGAATCAGCGATATAACAGATATAATAGTTAAATAATACGATTACGATGTCCAGACTGGAACCGAAATCCCGAATGGAACTGAAATCATGAATAGACTATAGAGGGAAAATAAATTTCGATTTGACACATTTCAACTTTTTCAAGTCCATTTGAAAATTCCGAAAATTTTTCGATTTGGCTCGGAACACTTTTCGGATTTCGGAACTTTTCGGATTTCGGAACTTTTCGTTTTTCGGAACTTTTCGTTTTTCGGAAAGTCTGTTCTCGTTTCAAAGCAATAGATTTCGATGACATTTCAAGTTCATTCGAAAATTCCGAAAAAAATTCGTTTCGGCTCGGAAACCTTTTCGATTCGGCTGTTTTCGGGTCTAAATATTTTCGGAATTTCGGTCGAATCGAAAGACCCGAATCGGGAAATTTCGTGAAAATTCCGAAATTCCGAAACCCGAAACGCACATCCCTACAGGAGACCCACTTCCCTCACGACGGAGCCCCACGTCTTAGCAGCCAGAAGTTTCCTCTAGGGTTCTTTAGCAACTCCACAGCCGGTAAGGTCTGTGGCACGGCGGTTCTACTATCTAGAGACGTCCCACTTAACGTCACCGATACGAGACTTGACACGGACGGGCGTTACACCTTTGTCAAGGGTACAATAGGCGACCAACCATACACATTTGCCTCCATATACCTCCCGAATCGGAAACAACATCGCACACTCCGCTCCATTCTGACGATTTTAGCGGACTTTCAGGAGGGGGTTCTGGTATTGGGAGGAGACCTCAATCTCCCCCTGGACGTCCGCCTCGACACCTCCAGAGGGGTTTCAAGTGTCCCGCATGCGGTGCTTAGGCAAGCGCGAGCCTCCTTACACACTCATCGACTGGTTGACTGCTGGCGCACACTGCATCCTACCACCAGAGATTACACACACTTTAGCTCACCTCACCACTCATATTCGAGGATAGTGTCTTCCTCCCCTTCGGGCACCTCCGCCTCCTAGAATCGGCGACTATAGGCCCTTTG
Organism: Leptobrachium leishanense; assembly: GCA_009667805.1. Lineage (NCBI taxonomy): Eukaryota > Metazoa > Chordata > Amphibia > Anura > Megophryidae > Leptobrachium > Leptobrachium leishanense. The sequence goes on along the minus strand of CM019064.1, from coordinate 19,486,379 downwards.
ACGTGGTCTGACCATAACCCAGTGATAGTCACTCTCCACTCGCCCCTAGTACGGCCCAGAGAACGGCTTTGGCGCCTCAACGAGACACTTATTGCCGACCCACTGATCAAAGAGGACATCACTCAACTGCTGCACAATTACTTTATAGAAAATTCCCCACCACACTCCACACCCCAGATCGTTTGGGAGTCTCATAAAGCGGTAGTGAGGGGATGCCTCATTCAACAAGGCTCACAGAAAAAAAAAGTGTACGCTGCCACACTTGACTCCCTCCTTCAACGCATTCATGACCTAGAACAGGCACATAAGCAACACATAGACGTCGCGAGTTACGCCTCTCTTCTGGAGCTTCGGACTGAACTTCATTCATTATTAAATGTTAAAGCCCAGAAAGCTTTTTTAGCAACTCGCAGACTCTACCACGAACATGGTAACAAATGCGGGCGGTTGCTGGCTCGGGCACTCAGATCCCACAGACACAAACTGTACATCTCCAAACTCCGCACACCCCAGGGATCTCACGTTACGCTGCCCCGGGACATGATAGCGCTGCTTCAGGACCATTTCTATCACTTATACAACCTCCCTCAGGAGGAGGGTAGTACCCCCCCTCCCTCTTTAATGCTCCAATTCATACGCAAAAATGTCCACACCAAATTGTCCCTATCTCAGCGAACGGCCCTGGAGCGCCTTTCACTATAGCAGAACTATCACAAGCAATCAAAAAAACACCGACAGGCAAAACAACGGGACCAGATGGGTTTTCCTACGGTATTATAAAGTATTTTTTCCCTCCTTGCCCCAGCGTGGCTCGCTGCTTTTAATACACTGACTCAGGGATCACACTCCCTGCCACCGCAAACGCTAGCGGCCACTATCACCCTTATCCCGAAGCCGGAAAAGACCCAGATATCTGCGTGAATTATCGCCCCATATCGCTGCTAAACCAAGATATCAAACTGTTTGCAAAAATTATCGCTTTGAGGTTGGCCCGCTATATCCCTGGGCTGGTACACCCCGACCAGGCGGGGTTTGTGCCGGGCAGGGAAGCAAGGGATAATACTGTGAGAGCGCTCAACCTGATACATTCGGCCTCCCATCCCAAATCCGAGCCCACGCTTTTACTCTCCACGGACGCCGAGAAGGCGTTCGACCGAGTACGGTGGACCTTCCTCTTCCAAACCTTGCGCTGCATGGGTTTTGGCCCCAATCTTATGGCGTGGATCGGTGCCCTCTACTCCTGCCCTTCGGCGAGAATTAATCTGAATGGCATCCTCTTCCCCTCGTTCCCTATCTGGAATGGAACACGGCAGGGATGCCCCCTCTCCCCGATGCTGTTTGCTCTCACCCTCGAACCTCTTCTGCAAGCAGTCAGGACCAATACCTCAATACACGGTATAAAGGTGGGCATGCAACACCACAAGGTGGCCGCGTACGCGGATGACCTGCTGTTTTTTATTAGTCAACCCCTGATGACCCTACCATCCCTTACAGCGCTCCTACGCGAATACAGTTCGTATAGTCACTACAAAATCAATATGACAAAATCTGAGATCCTTGGGGTGAACATCCCGCTTACAACACGCACGCAGCTGCAGGAAGCATTCCCGTTTAGATGGCGCCCCTCCGCGATTAAGTACTTAGGAGTCCAACTGACCTCGGACCTGTCTACTCTGTACTCAACAAACTTCCTCCCATTGTTGCAATCCGTTTCCTCAGACCTGGCGTCCTGGGCCTTCCCCCACGTCACCTGGTTTGGCCGCATTAGTGTCCTAAAAATGAATATCCTTCCCCGCATACTGTACCTCTTTCAGACTTTACCGATCACCATTAGACATGTGCATTCGTTTTAGTACTAAAACGATTTAGTCCGAATTTTGGGATAATTTAGTTTTCGTTTGACTCAAGAGATGCGAAACTGCTCAGTACAAAAAACGAAAGAAACTAAAATAAAATGCACTACATTTTAGTTTGTCCTTTTTGTAATATTACATGGATTGAAGGAGACCAGCAATGAAGAGTGTAACATCGCAAAGCTACAGAAAAGGTTTGTATGCGTAATCCTTCCCGACCCCTACCCGAAAATCCAACAGTGATAGAGCTCCAGAATACTCACTCGCAGCACAGACAGCCAGCACAGGAGAGGAAACCTTTACCTAACCCTTGCATGTTTATGAGGCAAACAAGATGATAAAAGCAGCTGGAGAAGGAAAACATTCAAATAAATCACACTGAAAGCTAATGACAGAGGAGGGCTGGATAGTAAAAACCCCTTTATAACAAGCAGCGCTGGGAGAAGAGAATGACTTTATAAAACGTGTGTTATCTCCCCTCCCACTCTGCATAATAGGGGCTTAGGTCTGATACATTTTATATTATCCAGGAGCACTATCCCCCTTTCCTCATCTATAATACACATTTTATATACAGTCCCTCTCCTCTCCCAGTGCTGCTGGTCATAGAGGTTTTTTTTACGTCTGAAACATTTAGTATCCAACTCAGTTACTCTGTTATTATGAGCTGTCAGTGTGATTTATTTGAACGTTTTCCCTGGATTTAAAGTGCTTAATTTTATTATAAAAATAAATTTGCACCAGACATCTCTTCTCTGAGCTTTCAGACCGATTTATGTTAAATTTGCCCTCGCCCCTACTTTTATATTCCTGTCTCTCTCCCCCACAGAGATACAAAGTTTAAGTAAAAGTTCCCTCTCCTGTGCTGGATAAGCATTGCATTCCGAAGTTCTGCACCCTCCACATGCCAATGCAGTAGGTCCTACTGAGTAGGATGTTCATACAGAGAGGGGCATTAATTAACGCAGGAGGATGTTCTATACATTATACAGAGAGGAGCCTTTTTTTAGCCCTTTAAATCCAGTGGCTGTGAGCGCTGAGATCGACTGCTCGTTATATTATCTCTCAGTACAATGTATCAGGCTCAGCTGTTACAGTAACTGACCGTAACAGCGCTCAGTTTCATTAAAACAAGGAAATAATATTGTTATAACCTCTTATATATAAAAATATTATTTACTAGTTTTACTGAAACTCTGAGCGCTGTGATGAGCAGCAGTCAGTTACTGTAACAGCTTTGCCTGACACATTGTACTGAGAGTGAGAGATACTGTAACAAGCAGCGATCTCAGCCCTCTGAGGAGCCACTACAATAGTAATTGTATCAACTGGTTTTCGGATGAATGAAATTAGTTTTCATACTAAAGAACTGAAAACGAATTTCTTTAGCAACTAAATAAATTGCATTTTAGTACTAATCCATTAGTTCAAAACGAAATTTTGTGCTGTGCACATGTCTAATCACCATACCCAGATTGTTTTTCAGCTCCTTGCAGTCGATCTTTAACACGTACGTGTGGAACAATCAACAACCTCGACTTAAATTTAGCCTTTTGACCGCCTCAAAACTCAAGGGTGGCCTGGCCCTGCCTAACCTTAGGCAATATTATCAGGCTACACATTTACTCCGCATCACCGAATGGTCGAATAACCCCTCCCACAAGGTCTGGATACACCTGGAAGGGGACCTTACTGGCACTGACCTAGCCTCACTCCCGTGGCTTCTGGGCACTAATGCGAAATGCGAAACCCCCTCACACCCCACCGTCTCTGCTACCCTTAAAATCTGGAAATCCCTCCAACGCTCCACGACAATTGCTCCATGGCCCTCCCCCCTCCTCCCTGTCGACCGCTTACCTGTATACTCCAGATATGTCCGCCCCACCCAGGAGGTGGCCCAGCAGATACGTGCCCCACTGTACATTGAAGGAGACACATTTAAACTTTCAGCAGATATCACACTGCCTCACCCATACTCATTCCTCACACGATTTCATCTGCACCGACTGACCACGTACTTGCGTACTTTGGCACAGCCGTCCGCATTTACACGACCCCTTACCCCTTTTGAAATGCTGATACAACACCCCTGCGCCCTGACCACGGTATATCCCTCCTCTATGGCCTGCTCAGGGATCTGACCAGCACTGACCCCCCATACAGGGCCAGGTGGGAAGCTGACCTTCAGCAGCCCTTCACCGATGACAAATGGGAGAAAATTACCACCCTTGCCACGAAATGCTCCATAGCCAGCAGAACGCAGGAAACGGCCTATAAACTGCTATCGAGATGGTATAAACCTCCCGCGCTGATCGCCCACTACGACACTCGAACTGATGGCTCCTGCTGGAAATGTCATGCTCCTCATGCCAACATGCTGCACATGTGGTGGTCCTGCCCGCAACTCCAACCTTTTTGGCGCACAGTACATGATACCATTTGTAAGGTTTCCACCATGCCCCCTGACTTTTCGCCGGCCCCGATGCTCCTGCACCACACGGTCCTGTCGGTGGGAGATTATGCAAACTCACTGGACATCAGATTATTGAACGCGGCCAAAGCGGTCATTCCCCAACATTGGAAATCGTCTACTGCCCCCTCCATTCAGGAATGCGTACAGGAACTACACGAACTCCGTAACATCGAAGATCTTCTTCACCGAGCGGCAGGCACCGAAGACAAACATCTGCGCCGTTGGTTTTACTGGCCAGCCACCTGTCCTCCCACGAATGGTCCTCTCACTACCTGAGATTGTGGGACTTGAGTAGTAGTGGTGGTATGCAAGAGATATAAGCTATACACTAGTATCTGAGAATTGCAGTTTAAGGGAATGAGCCTCGCAACTTTAAGGGACATGGATCCCTGGTCCACCATGACTCCTGGGAAATCCCTAACTCTAATACTAACCCTAACAGGAACACTAATCCTAAAGCAAGCAGAAATAGTAACCCTAACTCTAATACTAACCCTAACAGGAACACTAATCCTAAAGCAAGCAGAAATAGTAACCCTAACTCTAATACTAACCCTAACAGGAACACTAATCCTAAAGCAAGCAGAAATAGTAACCCTAACAGGAACACTAATCCTAACAGGAACACTAATCCTAAAGCAAGCAGAAATAGTAACCCTAACTCTAATACTAACCCTAACAGGAACACTAATCCTAAAGCAAGCAGAAATAGTAACCCTAACAGGAACACTAATCCTAAAGCAAGCAGAAATAGTAACCCTAACAGGAACACTAATCCTAAAGCAAGCAGAAATAGTAACCCTAACAGGAACACTAATCCTAAAGCAAGCAGAAATAGTAACCCTAACAGGAACACTAATCCTAAAGCAAGCAGAAATAGTAACCCTAGCCTTAAACCTAATATTAACCCTAGTGTAAATTAATCCAATTTACTGTCTTCGGTAAGATGTCGGTAGCAAATAATATGTGCGTGAGGATTTTGGCTTCATCCGAAACGGCAATTCAGAAATTTAACTGAATCTGAAAATATTTTAAACAAGCAGTTTATGTATGCTAAACGCATTATAACCCCTTCACTGCAGAATGCATATGGGGGACGTCATGGGGTGTCCCCGTAGAGAGCAGATAACGTCCCCCACACATCATTGGGTTTCCGTAGCTGTGGGGGGATCGCTATTGTTCCTGGAGAAGTTCTGTGGTGGTCTGACTCCCTCGAAGTCAGGCCTTTCCGTGGGACTCCTCCCAGCACACAGATGTAATTGCATCCACGCCTGATGGCGTCAATCCATAAGGGCTATGACCACTGGTGAGGCATCACTGGAAAGGTCACAGTCTGACCTTTCTAACGATGCCCTTCTTGAAGGTGTAGACCCCCACAAAAATAAAGTAATAAAGCAAACACACCACACACACAAGGTCTCTAATGGCAGTTTTAAAAACAAAAATAAGAACCCCCCCTATAATATTTTAATAATAATTTTTGTATTACAGATAGGTGATCACTGTAGTAACAATGATCACCTACCTGTAACAAACGTCACATTGCCTCCTCCAATATGGCCACTATTGATACAAATATAAGCCTTTAGTGACCCGTATACTACACCAAGCCATCCATTCCTCACCTTCTATCCTCTGCACATAGTAACTAAGAGCTCACTACACCAAGCCATCCTCACCTTCTCTCCTCTGCACATAGTAACTAAGAGCTCACTACACCAAGCCATCCTCACCTCTGCACATAGTAACTAAGAGCTCACTACACCAAGCCATCCTCACCTTCTCTCCTCTGCACATAGTAACTAAGAGCTCACTACACCAAGCCATCCTCACCTCTCCTCTGCACATAGTAACTAAGAGCTCACTACACCAAGCCATCCTCTCCTTCTCTCCTCTGCACATTGTAACTAAGAGCTCACTACACCAAGCCATCCTCACCTTCTCTCCTCTGCACATAGTAACTAAGAGCTCACTACACCAAGCCATCCTCACCTTCTCTCCTCTGCACATAGTAACTAAGAGCTCACTACACCAAGCCATCCTCACCTTCTCTCCTCTGCACATAGTAACTAAGAGCTCACTACACCAAGCCATCCTCACCTCTCCTCTGCACATAGTAACTAAGAGCTCACTACACCAAGCCATCCTCTCCTTCTCTCCTCTGCACATTGTAACTAAGAGCTCACTACACCAAGCCATCCTCACCTTCTCTCCTCTGCACATTGTAACTAAGAGCTCGCTACACCAAGCCATCCTCACCTTCTCTCCTCTGCACATAGTAACTAAGAGCTCACTACACCAAGCCATCCTCACCTCTCCTCTGCACATAGTAACTAAGAGCTCACTACACCAAGCCATCCTCACCTCTCCTCTGCACATAGTAACTAAGAGCTCACTACACCAAGCCATCCTCACCTCTCCTCTGCACATAGTAACTAAGAGCTCACTACACCAAGCCATCCTCACCTCTGCACATAGTAACTAAGAGCTCACTACGCCAAGCCATCCTCACCTTCTCTCCTCTGCACATAGTAACTAAGAGCTCACTACACCAAGCCATCCTCACCTTCTCTCCTCTGCACATAGTAACTAAGAGCTCACTACACCAAGCCATCCTCACCTCTGCACATAGTAACTAAGAGCTCACTACACCAAGCCATCCTCACCTTCTCTCCTCTGCACATAGTAACTAAGAGCTCACTACACCAAGCCATCCTCACCTTCTCTCCTCTGCACATAGTAACTAAGAGCTCACTACACAAGCCATCCTCACCTCTGCACATAGTAACTAAGAGCTCACTACACCAAGCCATCCTCACCTCTGCACATAGTAACTAAGAGCTCACTACACCAAGCCATCCTCACCTCTGCACATAGTAACTAAGAGCTCACTACACAAGCCATCCTCACCTCTCTCTCCTCTGCACATAAGAGCTCACTACACCAAGCCATCCTCACCTTCTCTCTCCTCTGCACATAGTAACTAAGAGCTCACTACACCAAGCCATCCTCACCTCTCCTCTGCACATAGTAACTAAGAGCTCACTACACCAAGCCATCCTCACCTCTCTCTCCTCTGCACATAGTAACTAAGAGCTCACTACACCAAGCCATCCTCACCTCTCCTCTGCACATAGTAACTAGAGCTCACTACACCAAGCCATCCTCACCTCTCCTCTGCACATAGTAACTAAGAGCTCACTACACCAAGCCATCCTCACCTCTCCTCTGCACATAGTAACTAAGAGCTCACTACACCAAGCCATCCTCACCTTCTCTCCTCTGCATAGTAACTAAGAGCTCACTACACCAAGCCATCCTCACCTTCTCTCTCCTCTGCACATAGTAACTAAGAGCTCACTACACCAAGCCATCCTCACCTTCTCTCCTCTGCACATAGTAACTAAGAGCTCACTACACCAAGCCATCCTCACCTCTCCTCTGCACATAGTAACTAAGAGCTCACTACACCAAGCCATCCTCACCTCTGCACATAGTAACTAAGAGCTCACTACACCAAGCCATCCTCACCTCTGCACATAGTAACTAAGAGCTCACTACACCAAGCCATCCTCACCTTCTCTCCTCTGCACATAGTAACTAAGAGCTCACTACACCAAGCCATCCTCACCTTCTCTCTCCTCTGCACATAGTAACTAAGAGCTCACTACACCAAGCCATCCTCACCTCTCCTCTGCACATAGTAACTAAGAGCTCACTACACCAAGCCATCCTCACCTCTCCTCTGCACATAGTAACTAAGAGCTCACTACACCAAGCCATCCTCACCTTCTCTCCTCTGCACATAGTAAACTAAGAGCTCACTTACACCAAAGCCATCCTCACCTCTCCTCTGCACATAGTAACAGAGCTCACTACACCAAGCCATCCTCCACCTCTGCCCATAGTAACTAAGAGCTCACTACACAAAGCCATCCTCACCTTCTCTCCTCTCACAATAGTAACTAAGAGCTCACTACACCAAGCCATCCTCACACTTCTCTTCTCTCCTCTGCAACATAGTAACTAAGAGCTCACTACACCAAGCCATCCTCACTTCTCTCCTCTGCACATAGTATAGAGCTCACTGACACACAAATCCAAGCCATCCATTCCTCACCTTCTATCCTCTGCACATGTAACTAAGAGCTCACTACACCAAGCCCCTCACCTCTGCACATAGTAACTAAGAGCTCACTCACACACAAGCCATCCTCACCTCTCCTCTGCACATAGTAACTAAGAGCTCACTACACCAAGCCATCCTCCTCTCCTCTCTGCACATAGTAACTAAGAGCTCACTACACCAAGCCATCCTCACCTCTCCTCTGCACATAGTAACTAAGAGCTCACTACGCCAAGCATCCTCACCTCTCCTCTGCACATAGTAACTAAGAGCTCACTAACACCAAGCCATCCTCACCTTCTCTCCTCTGCACATAGTAACTAGAGAGCTGCACTACACCCAAGCCTCCTCACCCTTCTCCTCTGCACATAGTAACTAAGAGCTCACTACACCAAGCCATCCTCACCTTCTCTCCTCTGCACATAGTAACTAAGAGCTCACTCACAAACCATCCTCACCTTCTCTCCTCTGCAGCATAGTAACTAAGAGCTCACTACACCAAGCCATCCTCACCTTCCTCTTCTCTCCCTACGCATAGTAACTAAGAGCTCACTACACCAAGCATCCTCACCTCTGCACATAGTAACTAAGAGCTCACTACACCAAGCCATCCTCACCTTCTCTCCTCTGCACATAGTAACTAAGAGCTCACTACACCAAGCCATCCTCACTTCTCTCCTCTGCACATAGTAACTAAGAGCTCACTACACCAAGCCATCCCTCCCCTTCTCTCCTCTGCACATAGTAACTAAGAGCTCACTACACCAAGCCATCCTCACCTTCTCTCCTCTGCACATGTAATTAAGAGCTCACTACACCAAGCCATCCTCACCTCTTCCTCTGCACATAGTAACTAAGAGCTCACTACACCAAGCCATCCGAACCTCTCCTCTGCACATAGTAACTAAGAGCTCACTACACCAAGCCATCCTCACCTTCTCTCCTCTGCACATAGTAACTAAGAGCTCACTACACCAAGCCATCCTCACCTTCTCTCCTCTGCACATAGTAACTAAGAGCTCACTACACCAAGCCATCCTCACCTCTCTCCTCTGCACATAGTAACTAAGAGCTCACTACACCAAGCCATCCTCACCTTCTCTCTCCTCTGCACATAGTAACTAAGAGCTCACTACACCAAGCCATCCTCACCTCTCCTCTGCACATAGTAACTAAGAGCTCACTACACCAAGCCATCCTCACCTCTCCTCTGCACATAGTAACTAAGAGCTCACTACACCAAGCCATCCTCACCTCTCCTCTGCACATAGTAACTAAGAGCTCACTACACCAAGCCATCCTCACCTTCTCTCCTCTGCACATAGTAACTAAGAGCTCACTACACCAAGCCATCCTCACCTTCTCTCCTCTGCACATAGTAACTAAGAGCTCACTACACCAAGCCATCCTCACCTTCTCTCCTCTGCACATAGTAACTAAGAGCTCACTACACCAAGCCATCCTCACCTCTCCTCTGCACATAGTAACTAAGAGCTCACTACACCAAGCCATCCTCACCTTCTCTCCTCTGCACATAGTAACTAAGAGCTCACTACACCAAGCCATCCTCACCTCTCTCCTCTGCACATAGTAACTAAGAGCTCACTACACCAAGCCATCCTCACCTTCTCTCCTCTGCACATAGTAACTAAGAGCTCACTACACCAAGCCATCCTCACCTCTCCTCTGCACATAGTAACTAAGAGCTCACTACGCCAAGCCATCCTCACCTTCTCTCCTCTGCACATAGTAACTAAGAGCTCACTACACCAAGCCATCCTCACCTCTCCTCTGCACATAGTAACTAAGAGCTCACTACACCAAGCCATCCATCCTCACCTTCTCTCCTCTGCACACACTAACCAAAAGCTCTCACTATACCAAACCAAATATTTGGCATCTAAAAGTCATCAGGAAAATTTGCTTTCCCCTCCAATCTGTTGCCCCAGCTTGGAATTTAATCGATTGGAAATCTTTTATTGCAGTTTAATTGGAATCTCTCATCCCAGCTCAATTCCATAAAAGTTTTTTTTTAATCTCTGGCCATGTGAGCTTGCAGTGTTTTTAATTAACCTTTAAAGCATGTCCCATCCTCTTGAAGATTGGATTCTAACGCTCAAGCACCAAGCCCCAAAATTTAGCAGGTACAGCTATACGTTTGCTCGGGGAAACATACAGGATGGATGGGGAAAGACATAAACAGGAGAGGTCACTAGCAGGACTGCTCCAAAATACAGGGGGGAAGAAGGAAGACAAGTCCGCAAAAGGGATTTAAGTACATAAATAAAAAGGGGGAACCAGTTTATAATGATTTTTTATTAACAAATCAATAAAATTCTATAATGGAATATAATTTTTCAATTAACTTTTTAAATTAAACTTTTTCAATTGACTTTTTCAAATCAAGGAATGCAGTGATTGGCCTAAGCTACTGTCAATCATTCCACCTCTGAGAGCGTCATACCGGAGTCAATTCGTTATATAACAATCGGTTCATTATATTCCGATTTGTTTCGTTTTGGGTGAAGCCGATATGCGATTCATGTTTTCAGAAATTCTTCCAAAATACAAATCGGTAGGCTTGTGCACCGATTTTTTTTTCGGTTCGATTTTTCGGATTTTCAAACTTTTCGATTCGGCTCGTTTCGACCGATTTCTGTTTTGATTCGGTTCGGCTCGACTCGTTTTTCGTGTACATTTTTTTTCGGAATATCGACCATTTTTCGTATTTTCATGTCACTTTGCTCGTTTTTTGTATCGACTTTTCGTAATTTCGGAAATTTTCGTTTTTCGGAATTGTACATGTTTTCGGAATTTCGATCGTTTTTCGTATTTTCGTGTCACTTTGCTCGTTTTTTGTATCGACTTTTCGTAAGTTCGGAAATTTTCGTTTTTTCCGAACGTCTGTTCTCCTCGTTTCAAAGCAATAAATTTCGATTTGACACATTTCAAGTCCATTCGAAAATTCCGAAAATATTTAGTTTCGGCTCGGAAAACTTTTCGGATCTGCCATGTTCAGATCTAAAAAATTTCGGAAATTTGTCCGCATCCGAAAACACGAATCGGGAAATTTCGTGAAAATTCCGAAATTCCGAAACGCACATCCCTACAAATCGGTGAAGAATTGTACTATGAATTGCGGCTCACTCCGAGACGAATCGCACACGTCAGATTGTAACTTCTCCTGATTGTAACTTCTCCATTGATCACTTGTACACCGTTAATTCACAAAACAAGGTTTGCGCTCATATAAGAACAAGACAAATAAATAGTACTCTGAGGACACTATTCCCTAGTTGTCTGTAATGTTAACGTTATACGATATGATTTGCTGCTCAATGATTGCAGGATTCCTGTTATGTTTTATGCATGAACTGGGTTGTTACTCCTGGCTGTTGCAGCCGCTCTGGTGAGTACAGGCGCGACGCCATCTTTTCTATATGTATGTATATTTTGTTGTAACCCCAGTTAGTCATTTTTGCTGCTGTTCCTTTTTCCATGTTTTTTGTTTTCAACCCCAAAGGGGAAGTGCTTGGTGCGTGTATAAATAAAACCCACCATTTTTCTGCCTCTCCTTAGCTGAAAAGCAGTAAGAAAGCGTGCAGCTTGCTCAGAGGAGAGGCTTTTGGTCATTGGTTAAGACTCACTCTACTGAGAGGTGCCTCGATGGGGCGAGTGAGCGTACGCTTCAATGGCCATTTAAGCCAGTGACGTGCGGTGAGGTCAGGGCCGGATTAAGATCTCTATGGGCCTGGAGCTGAATATTTTGGTGGCTTTTTTTGGAACTTAGTGAAATTAAAACATATTTTAGGTTATTTAATAGTGCAGATATGGGTATATCCAATGGTGGAACTACCACCATAGTGACCCACGCGGGCACTATGGGCAGCCAAGTGGGGCTCGGCCAGTGGAGTATTTTGGCGGCAGTTTCCAGGGGGCGACCGCCCGCCGCTCGGTGGGGCCCGTGACTGCCGGTGTCTGAATCACCAGCCACCGAGCGCTGCCACAAGACCTCCTGCAGCTGCCTGCTATTGTGCGCTGCGGCGCTGGGAGGAAGTGATCATATGATGTCACTTTCTCCCAGCGCGCCGCCTACACCACATGCAGATGGAGGAGAGAGGTGGCACGCAGGACTCTCCCTGCTCCCGGTGAATAGAGGGTGTGGTCATGAAATGAAGAGGGGGGACTTTAATGAAACGAAGAGTGTGGGAGGGGGTTAATGAGATTAAGAGTGGGGGTGGTTTAATGAAATGAAGTGTGTGGGGGGTCAATGAAATGAGTGTAAGGGGTCAATGAAATGAAGAGTATGGGGGGTCAATGAAATGAGTGTAAGGGGTTAATGAAATGAAGAGTGTGTGGGGTCAATGAAATTAGTGTAAGGGGTTAATGAAATGAAGAGTGTGGGGGGTCAATGAAATGAGTGTAAGGGGTTAATGAAATGAGTGTGGGGGGGGGTCAATGAAATGAAGAGTGTAGTCCTGTGTATATACTTCTGGGGGCTCTGCTGTGTATATAATTCTGGTGTCTGCTGTGTATATAATTCTGGGGGCTCTGCTGTGTATATAATTCTGGTGTCTGCTGTGTATATATTCTGGGGGCTCTGCTGTGTATATAATTCTGGTGTCTGCTGTGTATATAATTCTGGGGGCTCTGCTGTGTATATCATTCTGTGTCTGCTGTGTATATATAATTCTGGGGGCTCTGCTGTGTATATAATTCTGGTGTCTGCTGTGTATATATAATTCTGGGGGCTCTGCTGTGTATATAATTCTGTGTCTGCTGTGTATATATAATTCTGGGGGCTCTGCTGTGTATATAATTCTGGTGTCTGCTGTGTATATAATTCTGGGGGCTCTGCTGTGTATATAATTCTGGTGTCTGCTGTGTATATATAATTCTGGGGGCTCTGCTGTGTATATAATTCTGGTGTCTGCTGTGTATATATAATTCTGGGGGCTCTGCTGTGTATATAATTCTGGTGTCTGCTGTGTATATATAATTCTGGGGGCTCTGCTGTGTATATAATTCTGGTGTCTGCTGTGTATATATAATTCTGGGGGCTCTGCTGTGTATATAATTCTGGTGTCTGCTGTGTGTATATATAATTCTGGGGGCTCTGCTGTGTATATCATTCTGGTGTCTGCTGTGTATATTTAATTCTGGGGGCTCTGCTGTGTATATCATTCTGGTGTCTGCTGTGTATATATAATTCTGGGGGCTCTGCTGTGTATATAATTCTGGTGTCTGCTGTGTATATAATTCTGGGGGCTCTGCTGTGTATATAATTCTGGTGTCTGCTTTGTATATATAATTCTGGGGGCTCTGCTGTGCATATAATTCTGGTGTCTGCTGTGTATATATAATTCTGGGGGTGTAGCAATGTGTTGTTCAATGGCATTAGTTCATCTTTTTTGTGTTGGGGTAGGCTTTGAGTGGGGGTGTTAGGTTGCAGGCAGGGGGGCATACAACATTTTGCTATGGTGCCCTGTGATTTCTAGTTACGCCCCTGGGTATATCTAATGAAGCAGTTACTGTGTGATTCATTTTTCATTCAGATTTCAATCATTTAGAGCATGTAAAATATTTTTTTCCCATTTTATCTTCCAAACCTCTGTGGTTATATATTCTTAGGGAATTATTGTTAAAAAAAAAAGATGAAATGGGAACCTGTTACTGTGCTTTTCTGAGAAAATATACAATTTTAAACAGAAAATGAAAAAAATAAAATATTTCCCTTGTGTGTTGGAGGATGGTGTTTTATGAATAATATGTATAAAACACTAACGGCCATATTACATTCTCTGCGCAATGCGCTCGCGCAGCGTAATTTTTTTTGCGCGCATTGTCCAGCGTTATCGCGCGAATATTAACGTGATATTCGGATCCGAATGCATTTTCTCATCTGTCAAAAAATAACGTTAGTAAAAAAAACGCGCAAAACAAAGTGTAATACGCAAGCAGTAACGTTGCGCATGTAAATCAGTGTGCGGACTGTTTTTTTCGCAGGATTCAGCCACTAGAATTAAGAACCTTAATTGACATCAATTCACCTTAATTGACTCACTAATGTTTTTGCGCCTGTCAAAATAAATCTGAGTATACATGCTGCAGCAATAAAAAAAATATGCCTTAATTCGCAATTTTATGGTTTGGGTATGTGTAGAATGTGTAACTATACTGTGCTGTATTTTTTTTTCATGCTGGTGTATTTGGTTTCGGCCAGAACGTTCAGATTTGCCGTTAACCCCAGGTTTTCAAAGACGTTAAAATTATGCGCGCAAACGTCGTTCGTAGGAAGTTGCGCATCTATTGAAATACCATCCGCTTAACGCATTTGCGCTCACAATGTTAAGTATAGGACGCGCACAGTTCATCACGCTCGCGCAAGTCCATCCGCGTCAAACGATAACGCGCATCGTTTTTGTGCGAACGTTGAAATACGACGTTCTGCGCAAATGGTTTTGTCCTCGCACAAATGAGCATTTGCGTGCGTGCAAAACTGATGCGCGAGGAATGAAATAGGGCCCTAACTTTGCTCCCAGTGTGGGAAATGAGAAGGGGAGTAATGGCAGTGGTATTGCTCATTTTATACGTGACAAATGGACAATGCCATCGCTTTGCAATTGCAATTAAAAGTAAAAAAAAAAGGTTTTTTTCTTTAGTTTTCTTTTAGATTTTACATGGTCATATTTGGTATTAATGCAAAGGTCAGACTCTGACCTCTCCAATGACACTTCAATTGACCTTGTGAGGTGTAAATATTAGTGACGCTGGGGTCCAAAGTCCCCCCAGTGCTCTTCGCTGCAGTACGGCAGTTTAGGTTTTTGATGTAACAATTCGTAACAACAGATTGTGCCATCGCCTCCACACTTGTTGGTGACATGATAAATTTGATGGCGAGATAGTGCAGCATCATTTTATAATTGAAATGTGAACAATATTGCTGTGTTAGAAAGAAAAAATAAAGAAATATTTATTATTCTATTTTGTTAACATAAAACCTGGTCGTGTTTGGTATCATTGGCAAGATCATGCTCTGGCCTTTCCAGTAATACCTCACATGTATTGCTGCTATGTAGCTGCTATGGAGTTGGAGATACAGAGGTCCAAATGCCCATCAATGCAGACAGTTATCCTTTCTCTGGGCCTATTCTGGGGCATGGGCCTGGAGCTGCTGCTTCATCAGCCCCTATGTTATTCCGGCCCTGGGTGAGGCACTGGCTAGTATCAGAGCCAGATATACACAGGGTTACGCAGTTGCAATTTACGCATTTGATTATCGCGTAAATTGCTTCCCCTGCCACCGTTGGCGGCACGTCCCTGGAGAGAGGTGAAAACAAGGAGAATGACTAGAGAAGTGAAAATTCTAGGTCAAAATAGCCAAACCAGAAAAATTCTCCCATTATCTCACTTTCCAAATCGGCTATTTTGACCTAGAATTCTCACTTCTCTAGTCATTCTCCTGGTTTGCACTTCTCTCTGAATAACCCTGTAAGTCTCCATCAAATATGGATTCTACGGGTACCATGACTGTTATGAGTGTTATGTTTTGTTTATATGCAACTCTATGATTTATCTCTCTATGGCACTTGTTTCCTGTGATGCGTTTCCTGTTCTGTTTTGTGTGTCTCTTCTAGGAACATGACTTCTGTTCACTAATGGCTTGCACTGTCATTATTATCCACATAAAACAATGACTACCTGCTTTGAACTGTTACTCTTCTACATTGTCTGCCAGCCTATAATACAGTGCCCCTTTTTTTGTATTCTGTTTGCCAGCCTGTAATGCAGTGCCCCTTTTTTGTATTCTGTTTGCCAGCCTGTAATGCAGTGCCCCTTTTTTGTATTCTTTTGCCAGCCTGTAGTGCAGTGCCCCTTTTTGTATTCTGTTTGCCAGCCTGTAGTGCAGTGCCCCTTTTTTGTATTCTGTTTGCCAGCCTGTAATACAGTGCCTTTTTTGTATTCTGTTTGCCAGCCTGTAATACAGTGCCCCTTTTTTGTATTCTGTTTGCCAGCCTGTAATGCAGTGCCCCTTTTTTGTATTCTGTTTGCCAGCCTGTAATGCAGTGCCCCTTTTTTGTATTCTGTTTGCCAGCCTGTAGTGCAGTGCCCCTTTTTTGTATTCTGTTTGCCAGCCTGTAGTGCAGTGCCCCTTTTTTGTATTCTGTTTGCCAGCCTGTAATACAGTGCCCCTTTTTTGTATTCTGTTTGCCAGCCTGTAATACAGTGCCCCTTTTATGTATTCTGTTTGCCAGCCTGTAATGCAGTGCCCCATTTTTGTATTCTGTTTGCCAGCCTGTAGTGCAGTGCCCCTTTTTTGTATTCTGTTTGCCAGCCTGTAATACAGTGCCCCTTTTTTGTATTCTGTTTGCCAGCCTGTAATACAGTGCCCCTTTTTTGTATTCTGTTTGCCAGCCTGTAATACAGTGCCCCTTTTTTGTATTCTGTTTGCCAGCCTGTAATACAGTGCCCCTTTTTTGTATTCTGTTTGCCAGCCTGTAGTGCAGTGCCCCTTTTTTGTATTCTGTTTGCCAGCCTGTAATACAGTGCCCCTTTTTTGTATTCTGTTTGCCAGCCTGTAATGCAGTGCCCCTTTTTTGTATTCTGTTTGCCGGCCTGTAATGCAGTGCCCCTCTTATGCATTTTCCATTCTGTCTGAGGTTGCCAGCCTGTTTTTCGCTGTCATTCCTTAGGTTTCCTGCATGCCAGACTGTGATACAGAACCACTCTTGTGTCTGAATACCAGCCTAGCACACAGTGCCATCCTGTCAGCTTTTCAGCACAGCGCCCCATTCATGCCATGTCATTCTCTGGCAGATTTGTAATGGCACAGCAGGCAGGAAGAGGGAGGCCTCGCAGGGCCCTGGTCTGTGCCCGGTTCTTATCACTTCCCTTAGGGCCCCTCTATGCAAAGCACCATGGAGGGAGGGGTGTTATTAGAGCAGGTAGCAGGGTCACGGTGGTGGGGGGGGGGGTGGGGGATAGATCCCTTATTGATCTGCAATCAGCTTGTGACAAACAGTGTGAGGGGCCCCAGATTAACCCTCTGGGCCCAGGCGAGGTCTCCTTGTTGTTCTTTAGGAAGTGACAAACAATGCGATTGTCTCACCGATTTAACATTATGAAGAGGGTTGTGTCATGTGAAATAATTCCTGGAAAGCAGAGGTGGGGGGGGGGGAGACATCCCATAGACAGGGCTGTGTGAGAACTAAATTCCTGGAATAGCTTATTACTCACAGGCAGGTCCTGATAACTGTGTGTGTGCCGGGAGCAAGAGTAACGCACTGAAAATGACACTAGATCCTGCCAGGAAAGACCCAATCCTCCTCAAATCATGCAGACTATCAGCCAGGCTTTGTCTTGTTACTTTCTGCTGTGCTCTGCCTGCCCCCCCCCCCCGACGAGGATAGTCACATCAAACCATGGGGAGCTCTGCCTCCCATGGTGGGCGTTTTTTTTTAAAAAAATGCTTCAGAACAATGGAACTTTCCCATTGGCTGAAGCTTTCATTTACTTTCCGTGCCTGGAGGCACTGGAGAGCGTGCCTGCCACCAACTTGGGCTTCTCAATTAGCGCAGCGTAGAGCCACGCAAATTGCGTAGCCTAGGCTGGCTCAGTGCTGCCCCTGCTGTCTGTGTAGTGAATCACACACACACAGCAGCCGGCAAACTGAAGTGAAAACGGAGGACAGAGAGAAGAAGCAAGCACAGCGAGGGAGTGTTGAGAGGTGAGTATGAGAACGTTTTTCAATAAATAACCATTTATTTACAGTTTAAATATACACACACACATCACACATGTCATTACAACACAATGAGCACATTAATTTACTGGAATGGCAGGGGAGGCTCTGCCTCCCCTGCCACCCCTGACTGCACGTCCCTGATTTAAGCAAACTACAACCTCTCGTGTTTTGTTGCACATGGAGCTATATAGAAACGAGCGCAGATGACACCTTTTTTTCCTGTTATGATTGTAGGATTCAGTCTGCATTTCCACAAGGGAATCCTTAAAATCTGGCCTGTTAGTAGGACCAGGGTTAAAAAACACTGGGCTATATAATGATAGCGCTAAAACGGGGGCGCTAAGGTGGATAATGCGCGCCTGCAGGTTTCTCCTTAGGCCCGTGTCAGACGAACGCAGTGATCACGTCGGTGTTGGCGCACGGTTTAACGTATGTCACAGCACAGATTCATGAAAAATAGAGACCCACACACGAAGTACATGTGCACCGAACTGCGCACACACAACGCACGTGGCAAACGGACGCAAGTTAGGCAAGAACATAAAACCGCTAGGACGGACGCGCAGAGTGCGCCACGTCCACCACATCTGCACAGCGTTCTGTGTGTGTGTGATGAGATGTCAGACGCAGCGCATTTGCGATGTCCAGCACTTCGACGTACAACATGGCTTTTCATATCATGTACCAATTTGTATAATTTTTCATATTAATTTTGTTTCCCATAATTCCCCTTTTTTTCCTTCGACCGTCAAGAAAAACGGACCGTATGGTGTCTACAGTATCTTCCGTCAGTACGTCTGTCCGTTATGCACGCAGAGTGGGCTCAGACTGCGTTCATCTGACTCTAGCCTTAGTGTCCCTGTTTTAGCGTGATATTACGGTGCAGGCGCTAATCCAGCAGCCTGCCCCATAACGTGGCGCTAAGCTTCGGGACGCTCGCGGCAGCACTGAGCGCTGCTGTGCGCATCCCCTCCATGGAGTCCATAGGAAGACCTGAAGAGTGCATCCTGTTAAAGGGGATCCGGCTGTGTGCAGGCGCAGCCGGTCACGTGGTCCGGCTAATCAGGTGGTACTGAGTCTCTGTACCACCTGACTGGCCGGACCGCGTGACCTGCGCACGCACGCAGCCGCATGCCTTTAACAGGACGCACTCTTCAGGACCGGGCAGGCACTCCGGCGCTGCCCGGCGGCATCTGGGCCCCCTCAACCCCTGAACACCGGAGCTGGAGGCCTGGAGCAATATCCAGGTGAGAGCTGGGCAAATCCATGTGTAAACTGGGGGCAAATCCATGAGCTGGGGGCAAATCCATGAGCTGGGCAAATCCATGAGCTGGGGGCAAATCCATGAGCTGGGCAAATCCATGAGCTGGGGCAAATCCATGAGCTGGGCAAATCCATGAGCTGGGCAAATCCATGACCTGGGGGCAAATCCATGAGCTGGGAGCAAATCCATGAGCTGGGCAAATCCATGAGCTGGGGGCAAATCCATGAGCTGGGCAAATCCATGAGCCGGGCAAATCTATGACCTGGGGGCAAATCCATGAGCTGGGGGCAAATCCATGAGCTGGGGGCAAATCCATGAGCTGGGCAAATCCATGAGCTGGGGGCAAATCCATGAGCTGGGCAAATCCATGAGCTGGCAAATCCATGACCTGGGGCAAATCCATGAGCTGGGCAAATCCATGACCTGGGGCAAATCCATGACCTGGGGGCAAATCCATGAGCTGGGCAAATCCATGAGCTGGGGGCAAATCCATGACCTGGGGGAAAATCCATGTGCTGGGGCAAATCCATGAGCTGGGGGCAAATCCATGAGCTGGGGGCAAATCCATGACCTGGGCAAATCCATGACCTGGGGGCAAATCCATGAGCTGGGGGCAAATCCATGACCTGGGAGCAAATCCATGAGCTGGGCAAATCCATGAGCTGGGGGCAAATCCATGACCTGGGCAAATCCATGAGCTGGGGGCAAATCCATGAGCTGGGCAAATCCATGTGTGAGCTGGGGGCAAATCCATGTGTGAGCTGGGGCAAATCCATGAGCTGGGGCAAATCCATGTGTGAGCTGGGGCAAATCCATGTGTGAGCTGGGGGCAAATCCATGTGTGAGCTGGGGCAAATCCATGAGCTGGGGCAAATCCATGTGTGAGCTGGGGCAAATCCATGAGCTGGGGCAAATCCATGTGTGAGCTGGGGGCTCTCTGCTCCTCTAGATTGTAAACTCCTGTGAGCCGGGCCCTCTGCTCCTCTAGATTGTAAGCTCCTATGAGCCGGACCCTCTGCTCCTCTAGATTGTAAGCTCCTGTGAGCCGGACCCTCTGCTCCTCTAGATTGTAAACTCCTGTGAGCCGGACCCTCTGCTCCTCTAGATTGTAAGCTCCTGTGAGCCGGACCCTCTGCTCCTCTAGATTGTAAGCTCCTATGAGCCGGACCCTCTGCTCCTCTAGATTGTAAGCTCCTATGAGCCGGGCCCTCTGCTCCTCTAGATTGTAAGCTCCTGTGAGCCGGACCCTCTGCTCCTCTAGATTGTAAGCTCCTATGAGCGTGGCCCTCTGCTCCTCTAGATTGTAAGCTCCTATGAGCGTGGCCCTCTGCTCCTCTAGATTGTAAGCTCCTGTGAGCCGGACCCTCTGCTCCTCTAGATTGTAAGCTCCTATGAGCGTGGCCCTCTGCTCCTCTAGATTGTAAGCTCCTATGAGCCGGGCCCTCTGCTCCTCTAGATTGTAAGCTCCTATGAGCGTGGCCCTCTGCTCCTCTAGATTGTAAGCTCCTATGAGCCGGGCCCTCTGCTCCTCTAGATTGTAAGCTCCTGTGAGCCGGGCCCTCTGTAAATTCTCGTGAGTCGGGCTCTCTGCTAAAACACCTTATTTTCTGTCAGTGCCCCTCCCGAGACTAGTCTCTGGATCCGCCCCTGTGCTGGGGGCAATATATATCCATGTGTGAGGTGCTGGGGCAATATATATCCATGTGCGGTGTGTATGAGTGTGAGTTTTATTGCTCTGGAGCTCATACACACCATACGCAGCCAATGAGGCAAGTGGCACGTCGGCTAGTCTTGGCAAAACCTGCCTGTCAGTAAGAGGTTAATGATGCTCTCCTGTTAACCTGTTTTATGTGTTGCACCTTTCCAATTGTTATTGAAAAAAATAGTTATTATATTTTGGGGGGGGTTTAAATATTTGTAAAATTTGTATGCTTTAGTTATTATTTTTGGTTGGGGGAGGCACTAATGAAAGACTTTCCCCCGGGCGCCACATGATCTCGCTACGCCTCTGACTGGGGGACTCCCCCCCCCCAGTCTCTCTTTGCAGCCGGTGGCAAGAAGGAGATGGTAAATGCTGCATCATGGGAAAAGTCCATAAAATGGAAACAGGAGATAAAAACCTAACTTTATATTTTCCTTTTTACATGCAATTACATTAAACAAAGAAAACAAAAAGCAGCAGCGTGTGTTTTATAATGTGTTTTATAAATTAAACTTTAACGCACGTGTAATCTAGTTACAGCTTATGTACGTGGTAGTGTCCCTTGAATAATTCATATATATCGCAAGAGGAGCATTTCTGTTTTTAAAGCTGAAATTTCACATATTCGATACGTTGCCACAGTAACAGTGGCAGAGGCTTTTAATGATTGGTCTGCCTTGTCGGTCAGACAGTCAGGAAAAAGGGAAAACCACTATTTCCAGGAACTCTGGAGCTCAGAATGGGGATTTCAGAGAATGACAGTTTACGCCGTTGCAGGGCTTTAAAGCAAGGCTTTGCGTTGCAGCACACGCCTACACGTGGTCATTAATTGAGTAACATTGTTGCTATATCTCTTTACAAACACAAATCTTGCAGTGTCATAAGTGTAGCTTAACGTTCATGTGTAGGTTTTCTAAACTCACTCTCTGCACCGGCTTTACTTATTCTAACATCACCATGGTTACGGTCAAGTTCGGTTCAGTTCTGTCTTATTTCTTCTTCCACCAACATTTTACGATGATCTTGTTGAGAAATAATTTAAATCTCTCAAGAAAGTCCCTAAACATCTTTAAGAGCGCGTGAGAAGCGCGCAGGGTAGGCATGAACAGAATGTTCCCAAAATTTCCATTGTCTCCGCATGCACATGATACCAAGGAGTGAACCCATGATACCAGGTGAGTCAACGTCTTTGTTAAGGCTGGGCGTCCAATGGGTCCATATTCGTGCGATGATGCGATCATCCAATATCGTCTGTCGTCGTCTGACCGATCCCACAACACGGCGATGATTCAGCCCTCTTCCACTGCATCCGACTTCCATTGGAGGACTTCGGATGATTTTTTGCACGTACAACAGACTAGCGATCTTTCCCATTTCAATGGGATTTGTCGGACGGTTCCGGGATGATCTGGTACAATTTACATGTAAAAGATTAATTGTATAGTTAAACCGTCGTGTGGCAGCAGGGAAATTGCCCCACAGAGAAGTGATTCAGTTCGACAGCCCACAGGATTCAATGTAATTATATTTCCGCTTATTCTTTTCATCTGAAGCAAAGAGCCTTTTTAGAATTTTTTTAGGTATTTTTCTGGATTTTTTAAGTGAAATTTTGGGTTTCCATTTTTTTTTTTTTAAACAAGACAAGGCTTTTTTTCCCCTCGCCGAACTCAGCTTTTTTTTCTCTTTTTCTTCAGGCAGGCTGCGTTCAGCGTTGCTGTTCCTGAAACCTATTTCAGCACCAGTGACAAGGGCTTTATTCCCCCATGCATCCTTCGGCAAGGTTTTTTTTTTCCCCAGCTTCGGCTGCACTGGACGGGGCTGTTCTTAGTGCTGATATCCGGTTTCAGCACCAAGGACAGGGATCTTTTCTCTCTGCAGTAGAGTTTTTTTTATTGTTGTTCGGCGGCGTGTCCGTTGGCCAACCTGGGTCGTCCACAGACACTTCCAGTGGATGACCCTGATCGGCCGACTGGCGTTGTCCGTAGGCGGACGACCAAGTCAGTTGTCCGACTACGGACCTAGTGGACGCCCAGCCTTATACTACAATTTCCATCAGCATCCTTGCCGCTGACAATAGGGTCTGTTTAATATCCATGGACCATGCAGTGATACCCGAATATTTGCATGAGTGAAATGCTTTTATCGACCGATTCTCTAGGATCATGGTGTTCGCCATTGTAGCAGTGATGTAGCTTGGACCATGTGAAAGGAATGTGGAGCCCAATGAGCTGTTGCAAACAGATTGGGATCTACTCACAACAGGTGAGATGCTGCCGTCTAGCGCAACTCAGCTGTGATGTAATTCGTGAATTATCCGACATTGCCTCAAATATTGGCCTGAGCCGACCCTGGCAAAAGCCACTATGCTATCAAAGCCTAGTTGCCTTGGTTGACGGCATCTTGGACTTTCATGAATAGTGTCTATAGTATTTTACCCACTTCCACTAGTTTATACATTTGCAACCCTGTGTATGTTACGCAACATACTCATGACATTATGACCATTGATGGCCTTCCTTGGTACTCCACATACCCAAAGGCTGGTTGAGCACCGCGCATAGTGCAACACCTCACCTGTCCCAACTTACCCATGGTAGCCGTGATTCGAGAACCTGTTCGGCTCACTCTACTAGACAATATGTTGCAAGTTATGTCGTTTGTACGCAGTACTTTTAATTGGAAACAAGGTTGGGGATTTCCATATTTGACACTTGCTGCAAGTGACTTGGTTGTCACGAAACACTACTAGTCATAAAACCGGAGCATCGCTGGTCATTAGTTAATTGAAAAGAAATTCAACTCTGGGAATTTCCACATTTTATGGCCTTTAGGAAAATGTTGCGATGTCTTCTTCTTCTATGTTCATGTCTTCTCGTTTTCTTAAGTGTACCTTGAGAAGTCACGTGGTTTACGAGAAAATGAATGCCAGCAGTACATAAAAAGGAAGTTGTTTTAAAGTGACCGTATTATGTGGATGTTTACTTAAAAATGGACGTGTTGTAATCGGACATTATACAACATTTTATGCTATTTTGCACAGTTTGAAATGTGGTAGGAACACAAGGACGGGCAAGAAATTCCATATAAGTTCCATTGTGTGATTTGATTGATATTCCAGTATGGGTTCAGCGTTAAAGGGCCCCTACCATCAAAAAATGAGATGTCCTTAACATTAAAGAAATATTTTCCTCTATATGTGTCACTGGGTGCATCCATTGTGTGATATTTTCCTCTATATGTGTCACTTGGCGCATCCATTGTGTGATATTTTCCTCTATATGTGTCACTGGGTGCATCCATTGTGTGATATTTTCCTCTATATGTGTCACTGGGTGCATCCATTGTGTGATGTTTTCCTCTATGTGTGTCACTGGATGCATCCATTGTGTGATGTTTTCCTCAATGTGTGTCACTGGGTGCATCCATTGTGTGATGTTTTCCTCTATGTGTGTCACTGGGTGCATCCATTGTGTGATATTTTCCTCTATATGGGTCACTGGGTGCATCCATTGTGTGATATTTCCCTCTATATGTGTCACTGGGTGCATCCATTGTGTGATATTTCCCTCTATATGTGTCACTTGGCGCATCCATTGTGTGATATTTTCCTCTATATGTGTCACTGGGTGCATCCATTGTGTGATATTTTCCTCTATATGTGTCACTGGGTGCATCCATTGTGTGATGTTTTCCTCTATGTGTGTCACTGGATGCATCCATTGTGTGATGTTTTCCTCAATGTGTGTCACTGGGTGCATCCATTGTGTGATGTTTTCCTCTGTGTGTGTCACTGGGTGCATCCATTGTGTGATATTTTCCTCTATATGGGTCACTGGGTGCATCCATTGTGTGATGTTTTCCTCTATGTGTGTCACTGGGTGCATCCATTGTGTGATATTTTCCTCTATATGGGTCACTGGGTGCATCCATTGTGTGATATTTCCCTCTATATGTGTCACTGGGTGCATCCATTGTGTGATATTTTGTGTTGTAAACCACCCCCCCTCAGTTTCTTTCCATCACTTATACTATCAAATCCCCTTGCGAGGAAAAGTCCTATTAATTAAAACGATTAATTTTATTAAATGCAATTAAATTAGATACAGTTGTCAAAAATTTGACCAAATTGATTATTTATTTTATTTAAATTAAACATTAAGACCCACATCAATGAAAGTGATATCAGGTGACAACAAGATAGATAGTGATTAGCAAAATTGTTGTTGTAAATCAAGAGACTGGTGCGTCCACCAGTTTGACTAATAGTGCGTGTAGGGTTAAATGTATATATAGCATATATAACTTCAGGTATTAGATGATAATAATTAAACACAAAAATACTTCAGACAATATGCTAATAACACTCAATGATTATAATTGGCCTCCATACAACCAAGTGACGAGGTACTCCCAATAATAGTAAATGTGTGAGCCCCACTAGAAGGATAATGGCTCAATTAGCATAAAAGGATAGGGTCACCAATTAATAAAAAATCTAAAGTGGGATGAAAGAAAGTGGTATAAACCATTTGATAAAGGTTAACACATAGACAAATTGGATGCCTATTCAGGCATAATGAGTTATATCAAGAGTAGCGTTTTGAATATGCACACAATGAACGCAATTAGTGGCCGTTAGACATAAGTAATTAATAGATTAGTATTAACACCAAATCAACCTCGAATACATTTGTGAGCAGTAAATGGAAATGCTGAAATAACCTTGTTGTGGCCACACCTTAAGTATTAACTATAAGCATTCGTTTACACGAGGGGTTCTGTTCGTTAACCCTCAATCAAAAAATGGTCAAGAAAATTAGATGATGCTTAATACTTGTTGCACAGGTGATCACCGCTACTGCGTATGATGGTACACTAAGGCTAGGGTCAGAGTGGGGCAGTCGGAACGCGCGTGCAGACGCACTAAATCACGGCGGCAGTAGCAGCACATAACGGCCAATGACGGCCAATATACGCAGTACGTGCGTACGAAAGTGCGCCGACACCACGCAACCAGCAAATGAACGCATTTTTATCAGAACGTGAAACCGCTGCTACTGACGTACAGAGTGCGCTGCGGCCGCATAGCAGCGTGTGTGCGTGATTAGGAGATGTCAGACGCTGCTAGTGTGCGGCCAACATAACGTTCAAACAGCCGGATTTCCCTAGACTTCTTGTCACCCCATCGTCATGAAATACGTCCAGAATTGCGCATCGTCTGACCACTTAAGCGTATTCCGTGAAAAAATGCGTGCGCACGCATCGACGTACATTTTGACGGTGGCCGCAGAAAATGCGCTCATCTGTCCCTAGCCTTAATTACGATTGAAACTGTGCATGCAATAAATAGTGCAAGTGAAAAAGACCACGACACAGGCACTGCTTATAACGAAGTTAGTACCCTTGGAATTGAGATCGCGGTGGAGATTGTGTAGCCAATCAACGCTCGATTAGCACATATATCGCTTCCAGATCAGGAGAGAATCAACAAGGTAGATAAATATTGGCAAAGTTATTATTGTAAATAGGCTTCCAAGGTTGTTCAGTGCGAAGCCTTTAGCTGACAATTAAACCGAATAAATGCGATGTTCACAGTGTTTAATGTCGCCGATAATTACAGAAGCCAGACCTCGTAGATCATAAATTGGTCATAGTACCATAAGTGATTGCCATATTGTAGGTAGATGAGTTCAATATACTAATGGTACTGGAATGTGCTCAATATAGCAAGAGCATATATATATATATCTCAACCTCTCAATTGGTCCAGGAAAAGATGGTGGTATTGAGCTATAGCCGGCAATTGTAAAAATAAATTATTAAAAATTGCTAAGTCTCCCAGCCATTAAGCTCACATTTGAAGATAAGCGCTGAATTTAGCAAAATATCGACCACACACAATGAGGTTGGTGTAGCAACGCTACATATACTCCACAATCAACCAACAATGCGACCAGTGTGCACACACTTAGCGCGCTGCATTAACAGCCATAAGGCTCAGTGTAAATTAATTGATGACAAAAATATACAATTGATGGTTGAATTAACCTCAGTACATCAAGGCTAGATTAGCCTAATGCTCAACGCGCGTTTCCCTGCTGACACCGCAGCAATTTCATCAGGAGCTTATGATGAAATTGCTGCTGCGTGTGTCAGCAGGGAAACGCGCTTGAGCATTAGGCTAAGGCTAAGGTCAGACGAAAGCAGTTTTAACGTGCGTTTAACCGCACTAAATCACGGCCGTGCTAGCAGCAAATGACGTCCAATGCCGGGCAGCATATGAAGAACACGCAACGCAAGTGGCAAACGAACGCATTTTTTCGAGAACGTCAAACGGCTAGTACTGACGTACAGAGTGCGCTGCGTCCGCATAGCGGCGTGTGTGCGTGATTGGGAGACGTCAGACGCTGCACACGTCCGGCCAACATAACGTCCAGACGCAAAAAGTGTTTTATTGATGATCCGTACAAAATCACGGACGAAAATGCGCATCGTATGACCGCTATCGTGTATTCCGTGAAAAAATACGTCCATTCGTTCGAACGCACTTTTTCACGGACAACGCAAAAAATGCGTTCGTCTGACCCTAGCCTAATCTAGCCTTGATGTACTGAGGTTAATTCAACCGTCAAATTGTATATTTTTGTCATCAAATAATTTACACTGAGCCTTATGGCTGTTAATGCAGCGCGCTAAGTGTGTGCACACTGGTCGCATTGTTGGTTGATTGTGGAGTATATGTAGCGTTGCTACACCAACCTCATTGTGTGTGGTCGATATTTTGCTAAATTCAGCGCTTATCTTCAAATGTGAGCTTAATGGCTGGGAGACTTAGCAATTTTTAATAATTTATTTTTACAATTGCCGGCTATAGCTCAATACCACCATCTTTTCCTGGACCAATTGAGAGGTTGAGATATATATATATATATGCTCTTGCTATATTGAGCACATTCCAGTACCATTAGTATATTGAACTCATCTACCTACAATATGGCAATCACTTATGATACTATGACCAATTTATGATCTACGAGGTCTGGCTTCTGTAATTATCGGCGACATTAAACACTGTGAACATCGCATTTATTCGGTTTAATTGTCAGCTAAAGGCTTCGCACTGAACAACCTTGGAAGCCTATTTACAATAATAACTTTGCCAATATTTATCTACCTTGTTGATTCTCTCCTGATCTGGAAGCGATATATGTGCTAATCGAGCGTTGATTGGCTACACAATCTCCACCGCGATCTCAATTCCAAGGGTACTAACTTCGTTATAAGCAGTGCCTGTGTCGTGGTCTTTTTCACTTGCACTAATTATTGCATGCACAGTTTTCAATCGTAATTTAGTGTACCATCATACGCAGTAGCGGTGATCACCTGTGCAACAAGTATTAAGCATCATTCAATTTTCTTGACCATTTTTTGATTGAGGTTAACGAACAGAACCCCTCGTGTAAACGAATGCTTATAGTTAATACTTAAGGTGTGGCCACAACAAGGTTATTTCAGCATTTCCATTTACTGCTCACAAATGTATTCGAGGTTGATTTGGTGTTAATACTAATCTATTAATTACTTATGTCTAACGGCCACTAATTGCGTTCATTGTGTGCATATATTCAAAACGCTACTCTTGATATAACTCATTATGCCTGAATAGGCATCCAATTTGTCTATGTGTTAACCTTTATCAAATGGTTTATACCACTTTCTTTCATCCCACTTTAGATTTTTTATTAATTGGTGACCCTATCCTTTTATGCTAATTGAGCCATTATCCTTCTAGTGGGGCTCACACATTTACTATTATTGGGAGTACCTCGTCACTTGGTTGTATGGAGGCCAATTATAATCATTGAGTGTTATTAGCATATTGTCAGAAGTATTTTTGTGTTTAATTATTATCATCTAATACCTGAAGTTATATATGCTATATATACATTTAACCCTACACGCACTATTAGTCAAACTGGTGGACGCACCAGTCTTTGATTTACAACAACAATTTTGCTAATCACTATCTATCTTGTTGTCACCTGATATCACTTTCATTGATGTGGGTCTTAATGTTTAATTTAAATAAAATAAATAAATCAATTTGGTCAAATTTTTGACAACTGTATCTAATTTAATTGCATTTAAAATAAAATCGTTTTAATTAATAGGACTTTTCCTCGCAAGGGATTTGATAGTATATTACCTATTGTTGTGTTTAATCACTATCCTATTCTATTTAGCCCTTTAACGGTGGGTTTTCCATCGATTTATTCACATCTTTCCATCACTTGCTCCTCACTGTGTGGCTTTGGCCATAGAATGGAGTGAATGGTTCAGTCACCGACTCACATCATTGTATTGTGTGGGATGTATTCAAAGGACATCATTACAGGGTGGATTAAAGTGTTGGGAGCCCACTATCAGATCCCATCATCCAACTGCCATCTCTTATCTCAGCACAGACAAAGCAATAGATCCCCTGCAGCCTTATCTAAGCATTCCCTCCATCACTCTATTGCCTGTCCACTACTGTTTTATCCTTTACCACAGCCAAAAAGTTACAGATTTTGGTAAATGTTGCATCATGGGAAAAATCCACAAATTGAAACCGGCGATAAAAACCTAATTTTATTTTTCCTTTTTACATGCAATTAGTTCCGTCACAGAAAGTAAAAACAGCAGCATGTGTTTTATAAAGCGTTTTGTAACGCACAAGTATTCTGGTTAAAGTTTAGGTTATCCCTGACAGAGAAATCCACATGTATAGGGACAACGGCCCATCGAGATTCCGTCTGAAAAGCCATTGGATTCTGGTTTTAATTAGATTATGCAAAAACGCAAATGATCGGCGATAATTGATAGAACCGACAATCGGCACACAGTTTTACCCAACCCTGGCCCCACTAACAGGCCAGGGTGAATTCTCAGAAATGTTATTATTCTTTATGTATATAGCACCAGCATATTCTGCAGCGCTGTACAATGGACACAATATAGACAGGGTTACAATACATTGAACAACATTTTGATAAACCAGTGCAAGAGGAAACAAAGGCCCTATTCCCGTGGGAGCTCACAATCTAGAAGGGTTAGGGGTGGAAACAGGAGGAGAGGCCTGCGAGGCGAGAGCGGAGGCCTGCGAGGCGAGAGCGATGGCCTGCGAGGAGAGAGCGGAGGCCTGCGAGGCGAGAGCGATGGCCTGCGAGGCAAAAGCGATGGCCTGCGAGGTGAGAGCGATGGCCTGCGAGGTGAGAGCGATGGCCTGCGAGGTGAGAGCGATGGCCTGCGAGGCGAGAGCGATGGCCTGCGAGGTGAGAGCGATTGCCTGCGAGGCGAGAGCGATGGCCTGTGAGGTGAGAGCGATGGCCTGCGAGGTGAGAGCGATCTGTGTGAGTTGGGTGGTAGACTTGCCGGAATAGGAATGTCCTTGGAGGAAAGTCTGACAGTACGAGGGAGAGCGTTCCAGAGAGTGGGGGCTGCGCGTGAGAAATCCTGCAGTCTATCATGGGAAGAGGTGATGCGGTGAGAAGCTAGGCGCAGGTCACTGTTTGACCTTAGGGAGCGGCTGGGGTGTATTTGGTGATTAGTGAGGACAGGTAGTGGGGAGCTGAGTTAGTGAGGGTTTTGTTTCATTGTATGAGGGTACAGAAAGGAGAGAAAGCGGATTTTAAGGGGTTAATCAGTTCAAAACAACAGTAATATCACGGAGTATTACATGAATATTCACGGTATATACTGTATGTCCTACAAGAGTAGAGGAGGACATTTTTAATCAAGACACTTTCAATGAGGGGCAGCAGCTGGGCAGGGTCCCATTATTTTAACGCATGTATATATCACGTGGTCTTCCCACAATGACCGAGGGTCCATCTTCAAAAGGATTAAACCAAAAGAGCACACGGCCAATTTCTCGAAGGTAGCCAAGTCACTGATCGTTTTCGTAAGGTCTGAGAGAGTAGGGAAGGTTTTTGGGTATTTTAGATATAGAGGAATACTGTGCTGCGGAGAGAAAAATTTAATCGAACTTGGCAACCAGGACAACAATATTAAATGTCACAGGAACCTTTGACAAGTTAGGTATCACAGTGAACACAAGGGGTTGACTCAATGTGTCTGGCACGAAAAGGAATATGGCCTATTCAGGTCCATATATGCAAGCCGGGAACACTGCAGAAAGCTCCCGGGTACACACGCTGCGCACACACACACACGCTGCGCACACACACACACACAAGTTGCACACACACACGCTGCGCACACACACAAGTTGCACACACACCACGCTGCGCACACACACACACGCTGCACACACACACGCTGCACACACACGCTGCGCACACACACACACATGCTGCACACACACACGCTGCACACACACACACGCTGCACACACACAAGCTGCACACACACACACGCTGCACACACACACACGCTGCACACACGCTGCAAACACACAAGCTGCACACACACACGCTGCGCACACACACGCTGCGCACACACACGCTGCACACACACACACGCTGCGCACACACACGCTGCACACACACACACGCTGCACACACACACACGCTGCACACACACGCTGCACACACACACACGCTGCACACACACGCTGCTAACCTACTTAAGTTAATTGAGGTAGAGAAGCCGCCTTTGTGGGTCCGTAGTGATAGAAAAGAGACAGAAAGACTCCAAACTGGAATGTAATTACAATATAAGAAGGGGTTATTCAAAGAGAGTCGATCTGGCCCCGAATTGTAACCGAACGCTGAATTTCAGCAAACGGGGCCATTCGACTAATCAGAGAGCAGGCAATGCGTCAAATTGTGACGCATTGCCTGCACATACGGGGCCTGTACGGTGCCTGTTCGAGGGCAGTGAATCCCCATAGAGAAGCAATGATTCGTCTATCCAGAGAACACTGAACAGCAGAGAAAAGTTGCCGAAATGCCCTGTCATTCGGTGGTTTCATTCAACAGGTTTATGCAGGAGAATCCCATAGGCTTCAATGTTAAATATATTCCCGTTTTAATTCAATATCTAATAAACCGTTTATTATAAAATTCTGCAGCAAAAAGTCTCTTTATTTATAGATTTTTTTGGCATTTTTTTTGGTCAACATTGTAATCGTTTTTTCTTTTTTCTGTAACAGCCCTTTTTATTATCATTCATTGGATCTTATATGTAAATTTCAGACATTTTTACTCTGTAATTTCTTTGCAAACAGCGTTTCACTTTTCAAACATTCAAGCGAACGGTGTTTTTTTTTTTTCACTCCATTCGTCTGCAGTGTTGACTTTTTCCGGCAGCTGCTCTGTCCTGTGATCGGCTCCTGCTCTGGTTTCTTCGGCGGGGTTAATCCAGATGTTTTTGCAGGTTTCGGTGTACGCTCATCGGGTTTGCGGCAGCTTTTCCCTGCACTACGACAGCACTGTGGTTGTTGCTGAAGACAACACAGGGTCGCCGAAATGGGATCGCCAAATCCCACCGACTTGAACGAAAAGTCACCGAACGTGCAGTGACTTTTCGATTCCCTTTTAATAACCCTGAAAGAGTATCTTGGTGTAGCAGGGTAGAGAAAGTAGATCTGCAGTTAGCCAGAGCTTCCACACCAGCATAGACAGAGCTGCAGCAAATAGGACAAAAAGGCTACCAGCGAACAGCAAAATAAAGATTAAAATTGCAAAAAGCTTCACTCCATTACTCTACGTGTATCGCCATAAAGATTGTCACTCTCTGCATACTCATGATGATGCCGAACAGACAAGCTGTGTACAGACAGGTCTGGCTTAGTTTTCTGTACACCGCTTATCTGTTTGTCCCGCTCTGTATACTCCTGATGAAGCCAATCTTCATGGCGAAACGCGTAGAGTAATGGAGTGAAGCTTTTTGCTGCAGCTCTGTCTATGCTATCAGATCACATTCATCTGGCATCTCTTATCTTCAGTAACCTTACTTTTGGACCTCTCTGTATTTTACCAACCACACAGGTTGGCTCGGCTTCATGGAAACGGTTTTCCAACAGCAGTTGAGGATCCACCTTATTTTCCAGGACTTTTGTAGACTATCGAGAAGCTGGACGTGTCCCTTTTTTAAATACTGTCCGTGGAATCCATGGTGTTGGACTGTTGATACGTTTCATGCAGACACCGTGAGGCCGTGTCTCCCCAAGCAGTGATCCTCTTGCAATCTGACCTTTTCAAGGTCGGAGGTGGAAACCCTGAAACGACATGAGCCACGGCCCTTTCACATTTCTATTAAAGGTCAGGTTCCTCATGAGACCCAACGGGAACACTTTAATTTCAGTGGAGCACATGATCAGGTCTCAGAGGAAAGCTTTGTTCCCTGTTTGCATGATGACATATTAATGAGTCACCACACCCGTATAAAATACTGTGTGTGTATATGTGTATATATATATATATGGTATGTGCTAATTGAGAAAGACGGGGTGATAACCCCTCGTCAGTAGCATTGCAGACAGTATAAAATGTGGAATATAAGGGGGTAACCCTGGAACATGAATAAATGTAAGGGATACTGTGCTGCTGAGAGAAAAATGAAATAAAACTTGTTAACTTTTATTGATGCATAAAGCAAAAGACGACAATATTAAAAGTCTCCGTAACCTTTGACAACAAGTTAGGTACCACAGTGAACACAAGGGGTTGACTCAATCAGGGTTATCCAAAGAGATCCGAATTGCTTGAGAAAGGTAACCGAACGCTGAAAATCAGGGTTCGGTTACCTTTCTTGGCCATTCGGCTATCCAGAGAGCAGGCAATAAGCCAAATCCTGGCGAATTGCCTGCACATACGGTGCCTGTTCGGTGCCTGTTCGAGGGCAGTGAAATCCCCATGAAAAAGCACTGCTTCGGCTATTCAGAGAACACAAACCAGCAGTGAAAGGTTCCCCTAATGCCCTGCCATTCGGTGGTTTAATTCGGCAGGTTTATTCAGGCGAATCCCATAGGCTTCAATGTTAAAAATATTCCCGTTTTAATTCAATATCTAATAAACCGTTCGGATCTCTTTGAATAACCCTGTATATTTTCGGCGAAACGGAATAGCCGAAACACAGAGCATCGAAAATGCAAGCAATATTGGTGCTTTGAAAGTAGGCCCTATAGAGCAGGGGTCCCCAACACTGGTCCACTCCTCAGGTCCCCCTAACAGGCCAGGTTTGCAGGGTATGTGAAGCACAGCACAGGTGATAGGATTTGCTGCTCAGTGGTTGCAGGATTCAGCCTGCTTTTCCCCAAGGTAACCCTTAAAACCTGGCCTGTTAGGGGGACCTGAGGACCAGGGTTGGGAACCTCTGCCATAGAGTCCATTCTAGGCCCCATTGCTCAGGAGAATTTATAGAAATGGTCAATGCAACCTAGTAATTCCATGAGGCCAGTTCACTAAACAAATGCATTTCCCGAGAGCCTGCTTGTTCAGATTTTGTTTCTGAAGGGTGGTTCTTCATTCTGCGAGTAAAGCCACCGAGGAGCTAGTTGGCCTTTTTCTAGAACCTCATTTGGGGCCGGTGTTTCCTGTTCACTTGTTCGTAGAAGATAATGGTGTGTCCTTTTGTATTCATATTTTTGTTTCCATACCCTAGCAGGTTATGTCGATACAGGTTATGCTCCACTACCCATAACCATCCCAGGTGCTGTATTCTCCACTCCATCCTCCCACCCAGTCCCGGCCCTAAACTTATAGCTCTCCCTTCCAGCTTCCACTTTTCTCTCCATATACCAGGACTAAGCCAAAGCTTCCTGTCCTTCCCATGTAATCCTGGCTATATTCTTTCTGCCCACTAGCTCCACACTCCCCCTGCTCACTTTTGTTTCACATACCTCTGCCCCTTAGATTGCAAGCTCCCAGGGATGTCTGGCTGAGCACCTGTATATAGCGCTGTATCAGTAGGACAATTACACTATGGCAGGCCGTCTGTTCCTTGTCTCAGGTTTGTGCTTCCCCATTGCAAAGCGCTGCAGAGTCTGTTGGCGCTATATAAATGACAAACTGTTCAGACAATCAATTAGCACTTGCTTGGTTAAGTTGCACTTATTCACAAACATAAACCTCAGCTAATTCCACTGAATATGCATTAGTCGATCCATAAGGCGGTCGTACCCATGCATTTCACAGCAGCCCCTTCTTCCCAGAAGGACGAGTCCAGAAATGCTGGAACTGAGCCGCCGCTGCTTTGATCTCTCATGTTGCAGCAGACTTTGTGAACGCAGCGCTGCCGCCCTCTGGTGGTGACAGTGAAAAGATGTTATAGTATAAATGAATGCAGTTACTTTTGTACATCACCAGTATGACTGTCATTTACCCAGCTGCCGGGGTTCCCCCTCCTTCAGCCGAACAGACTTCCTCCCCTACGTCCACCAGTTGCCATGAGCAATGCCGTTCTTATCAACACAACGCAGTGCTCCAGAATGAATAGTAAACCTGACCTGTTAGTGGGCAATGCAAGCGAAGGTAAGGGTTATGTAAAGGAGGGCAGGGAAGGGACAGACCCCAAGATGAAGTTGTTTTTCATAAATTGGCACTTTCTCCATTCCTGATTGCCCAATACCGCAGCATCATCGCCCTCCGTGTTTCCACCTCAATGACCGCTGGTTACGTTGTGATTTACGAAGGTTAACAGTTTGTTTTAAATCAGTTCTTCACAGAAATTGTTTTCTGCGGCGCGCGTAATTGCACAGGCCCGCCGGCTCAGGGATCCACGGACGTGTAACCGTCAGTCACCGGACCCTCCTAAGGCCGGGGTCAGACGAGCGGACGTTTCTTCCACTCGACGTCCGCCTGGCTGCCTCGCTGAGCGCAGTTAGTGCGTGTAGCGCTGCAAGGCTCAATCTTCCTATGAAGGATCGTGCTTTGCAGCCCCGTCAACGTGCGTCCTAGAGCTTCGACGGGGAGGCCTGCTGCACGGACACAGCACGGTCGCTGTTGCGCAAGCAATTCGTGCGCACCCAACAGTGTGTGGCCAGCTCTGTCGAAGCGTCACAATGCTGCGACGGACTCCGGAAGGCACTTCAGTACGGCGCACCTAGTGTGCTCATCTGAAACTGGCCTGAAAGAAACCTAGACCACCATACAATGTCCAAGAACACACGTGCAGAAAGAACAGCTTTTATTCATCAGCTGGTTAACGAGGCGATACCATCTACGTCACAAACGCACAAAACAAACAAAATAACGAACAATGCAACACTCAGAAATAAATGAATGCAGTGATGTGTACGTAGGGGCCTGCTGCTTGGTGTCTACACACAAATCTTAGAGCAAACTAAACAAAAAAAAGGTTTTTCTGCTTTTATTGTTAAAAGTAAAAAAACAGTTTTATCAACGCTAATAACAACAGACTTAACGACAGACAGGATCTGGCACAGGCCGGTGTGAATAATACAGTGTCTCATCTGACCATAAACATTGAGGCAACACACACCTGTGCGTCATACACACCAACTGTTTTATAAGATAAAAAAAAAAAGGATCAATGTTACTACATATAGAGATAACAATGCCACAGTTTCCGGTCTTGCCGTCCAGCGATGGTGAGGTAGTGCGTGACAACAGGGGAACCCACAAAATAAATATTCAAGTACAGAAAGGGCGAGGACATTACACTCTACGGCTGCTACTCCAACCCTGGTGTGAACCTATTGTAAACTTAGCAGCGCCATAGACTATATTGCCTCTGGAAAGTTTATAAACAGCTGTAGCAACAATGTTAGTGTAGATGGGTCCCTGAATGCGGGAGCTACACTCGACCCAAACCCGTCGGGCCCTATTCCAAGGTTGGTGTAAACGTAACGGCTTCAAGGCCTAGAAAGGCTCTTGTTACGTTTACTCCGGCCTCGGAGACTCTGACTTAGGGGTTTCCAATGTTTGGGTGGAGTAGCTCCTGCATGCAGAGACTTGTCTATGTGTGTAGGTCTCTATTCCAACCATGCTCAAGCAGAGCTGTTTAAGTCTATGGAGCTGCTAAGTTTACGACAGCTCTGGTTAGGTTTACACCACCCTTGGAATAGGGCCTGTATACAGTATATCAGGAATCTCAAATTCTGGCCCCCCCAGATGTTGCTCGCCAACAATTCCCAGAATCCGTATGCAATAGACAGCCAGAGGATCATGGGAGGTGTAGTTCGGAAGCCCATGGGGGGCACAGGCAGAGTTTGAGAACCCCGCTTTAGATGATGCCATAGAAAGAATGTGAAACATAAATGCAACATTAAAGGTTTTTTTTGTGTTTTTTTTTTTTTAAACTTGACCTAATTCCAGCCAACGTCTTTCTGAGCCGTTTGACGGGTCGCTACCTTGACCCCCTCTTACCGGATACGGAACAAATTTGGCTCAACAGGAAGCAGGCACCTTGTCACGTCTGGCCAGCGCAGAGGAAGCCCGGTGCTGGATGTAAGGGGAGCTTTTATATTAAGGCTTCCATTTCCCACCCCCTCCCCTCCGGTTCTAACCTTCTAGCAGGGCAGTCAAACTCCGCTCCCCCAGAGGTTTCTGAACTACAACTCCTATGGTTCCAGGCCATCTATTGCAACGAAGGAATTCTGGAAATTGTAAGCATGGACAGAGGGACCAGAGACTGACAGTCCAACCTTAGAGCAGCACTTTAATAGGATATACTGTATATAGGGTTAAAACACAGCTCATAAATGTGGCATCTGTGACAGGGTCGCAAAAGCACACAGGGTGCACGTAGTGAGAGCTGTATGAAATGGGTTCAGCAACATTATTGCAGCACATGCATGTTTAAGATTAGGGGAAAAAAAAAAGAAATATTTTTTTTATTTTGTTCTTTTACTATAAAGCGGACTATAAAAAAATAAATAAAATAACATCCAAAAAAAAATAATTTAAATTAATCTGAAAATGTATCTACATTTTCAGATTAAAGTCACAGGCTGGAATTATACATTAACAGTTAAATGCGCCGCCCTCTGCTTGAAATTCAATAAATGAAGGAGCGCAGCCCTCCGATCTGCAAAAGGACCTATTTATTAAGCAAGCAGCAACGTTTTGACTGTAGCAACAGCTTCCTCAAGCTCAATACCTCAGGAATGCCTGCTGCATCAGGTGAAATGTTGCTGCTGGACTAAGAAACTGGCGCTTTTGCAGATGGGTGGGCTGCGTTCCTTCACTTATTGAATTTCTTGCAGAGACCTCTTGGCCACTCCACGGTTGCTGGTGCACCCAGCTGGCCATGAACTGGTTAAACCTGTGATTGTACAACCATTTGGCTGTTTGCCAAACTACGCAGAAACGGCCCTGGAAAATAAATTTCCATTTCACGTGTAACGTTAGCGGCCTCTAGTCATTATGCATCCTCCGCTTCCTTCAGGTCTTTGCTTGGGTCAAGGTGGGATTGCTCTTTCTCAAACGATGTCACCAACGCTCTGCATTAGAAACACAAAAAAAAACGTACTGATCATTAATGAGAAAGAGGAGTAAGAGAGCAGGGCAGGAGGGGAGCGACGCGGCGGGAGGGAGATACAGGGTGACAGGTGCGGCTCTAGAGTCAGGATGGGCAAAGTAACGTACGAGTCCCGTGTTATGCAAATAAAACGCGGAAATTAACCACACAATTCAAGAGATGTTCATGCAACTTTCTTCACAGGCAGGAGAATGTGAATGCAAGAGTGTATGTGTGTGGAGTGTTAGTATGCGCACAAATAGATTCATGTGGGTCACGTATCCTGCAAACCTGGCCTGTTGGGGTGTCAGGGATCAGGATCGGTAGGTGAGGAGATGAGCCCAGGATGCAGTGATAAAGACACACGGTACAAGGGGGGTTTATTGGTGCTGGATACACTTGGCAATGCAGAAACAGGATACACTTGGCAATGCAGACCAATGTCTTGGTAAGTCTGTTAGCTGGATACACAGGATCTCGAGAGGGACACAGCTTGGCAGTGGAAGACAATGTTAATGCAGCAGCAATGCATCATGGGAGATTGCCCCTTAAATAGGGAAGCACAGGAAGGCAATCGAGACACCTGTGGCTGCTGCAGTGGCTGACTGAGGTACTGCAGGCAAAGGGTTGTCAGGTTGGAATAATCACCTTAGGAGGCTTCTTGCCACGGCGGCGACGTGTAACCTGACATGGGGGACCTGAGGACCAGGGTTGGGCACCACTGCTATGGGGCAATTAAAGTTGAGGCCTTGTACGACGTACTGACTGACCAGTGACCTGACGTATCCTTCCTTTAGGTCAGCAACCTTGGCTCCCTGATGTTTTGGGAACTAAAACTCCCATGATACTCAGTCACCCATTAGGCTGACTGAGCCGCATGGGAGATTTAGTTCCCAAAACATCAGGGAGCCAAGGATGCTGACCCCTGCTTTCGGTGATTTTTCCAGTTTGTGCAAGGCCTGGAGCAGCAGCCTACTTTGCCTAATTGTAGAGCCGTTCCTGCAGTGCATAATAGGATTACACATAAACATACACACCGCACATGGAATTTCCTTTTTGCTTTGAGAAAGTATACAACATTCCAAAACCAGAGGAGGGATAATAAGTTGTATGTATGTATTGTGTTCCTTTTTTATGCTTCAATTCAAAAATAGTAATTCTAAGATGGGGGAGGGGGTTTGCATTTAGTAATATACATATTTTTTTTTAAACAGATTTGTGTATCATTTCTGCCTTCAGAGTTTTAAACGCAAGTACATCATTAAACCTTGCTAGAAAAAAAATATTCCAGCCCCTGAATCCCAACTATATCACTGGCACCAAATGATAGATTTAACTACACTTGTATCAGCCAAGTGCACTTTGCCAGCGATATCCCACCAGGGGCTTTGGCAGTGCTTTCAAAGGGCATTGCACTTTTTATTTTTATTTATTTATTTTCCATTTTTCAGAGACAAAAGGGCATAATACAATAAAAACATATGCTTAAAAACAGCTGTCGTTGAGCCCTGAAAAGCTCCTGTCAAAAGACCGCAGGGACAGATCCCCCAAGAGGGGAGAAAGGAAGAAATGAAAGACCAAAGACAACACATCGAAGAAAAGAAAGGGATATAAAGAAAGACCACAAAAAAGAGGTGGAAGGGAAGGGGAAAGGGTGCAGCCCCAGAGAGGTGAAATACACACTTATCACGACCTGCGAGAAAGCCAAACAACCCAGCCATCAGCCCAAGTCATATTCCAGCCAGGGGTCCCCGATTTTACAATATTGAGGCGTGGTGTCATGAACGAGAGCTGATAATCGGTCCATGTCCACATTATCATCTCTGATCAGAAGGCACACTTGTGCCATGGTCGGAAGGGACAGAGACCTCCACCCCTGGGCCACAGCTTGTCTGGCCGCCAATACCAATTTATGCAAAAGTTTGTTCTCCGGTCTCGATAAGGTCTGAGTGCGGTGAAGAAGAAATGTCCAAGGGTCAAGGACCACTCCACACTGCAAAACCTCCTGTATGAGGGCATGGTTCTTGAGCCAAAAACGTCGTATTAGGGGACACGTCCACCCACCACATATGATAAAATGATCCCTTAATGCCACAACCTCTCCAGCATAGAACAGGAGGCATCCCGCTCATGTGAGAAAGCTGGGAGGGAGTAACATACCAGCAAACAGCATCTTGTAGGCCTGTTCCTGGTCACGTTGATTGAGCAGTGCGCCACGTTGTCCCAGATGTCCTCCCATTCTTCACTTGGCAGGGTCTCCCTCACATCTCTCTCCCAGCGTGCGATATAAGCCGGGTTACCCCATACTGGAGAGCCAGAGCAGAGAGAGACATATAAAGGAGGAGATCATCGATTTCGTGAGGCGAGCATCATTGCTTCATACGCCGTCAAAGGAGACGTGGCTGCCTTGCGGACCTCCGGCGTATAAACCTTCACTTTGTCCCATACGTGTAGAGAATTAATGTTGGTAGTGCAGGTGGAGCGAAGGAGTGGTCGGTGGGGTTTGGAGAGCCAAAAATAAAAAATTGCGGCAATTCAGGAGCAAAAAGATGCGATTCTAAGTCCGCCCAACGGTACGTAGCAGGTGGTGCATGAAAGGTAACATACTGTGCTAGTTGGGCAGCATAATAATATTGTAACAAACTTGGAACTCCCAGACCCCCCCCCCACCACCCTCGGTCTGTGTAACACCGTTCTTGCCACTCTATCGTTTATTATGCCAGATGAACCGGTCCACATGGGACTGCAGATGCGCCAGCGAGGCCGGAAAGACAGATACAGGAAGAGTTTGGAGCAGGTATAAAATTCGAGGGAGCAGATTCATTTTCACACTAGCAATACGACCCACCCAGGAGACATTAAAGGCATCCCACCGTGCTAAATCGGCTATGAGACGTTGGATCATAAACATCATAATTAGCTCCAATCAGGGCTGCGGGATCACTGGTCAGCTTCACCCCAAGATACATGAAAGAAGAGGTGGAGAACTGAAACCCCGTGAGGATACGTAACCGCTCGACGTCCGCCCTCGGTAATCCCACCGGCATCACGCAAGATTTATCGATATTGAGTTGACCTGAAACATCGGAAAAATCGCGTAAAAGGGAGTGCAAAGAGGGCACCGACCGGACAGGGTCTGTGATTGTCAGAAGAAGCTCGTCTGCATACGCCGACACCAGGAATTCCCCACCGCCCACCTGTAAGCCCGTGATAGACAGAGAGGACCGCAGTTTAGCCAACAGGGGCTCTAGGGCGAGAGCGAAGAGCATAGGTGACAGGGGACATCCCTGCCGTGTACCATTACCTATGAAACAGATAAGGCCAGCCCACCCTATCGAACGCCTTCTCTGCATCCAAAGAAAGGAGCAGAGAAGGCGTCCCCGTCTCGCGAGCTCTCTCAATCAGGACCACGTTTCTCCTTGTATTTTCATATGCCTGTCTCGTGGGAATAACCCCAACCTGATCGGGATGAATGATGGAAGGAAGAAATGTGCCCAGTCTATTGGCCAATATTTTTGTAAAGATCTTATAATCTATATTCAATAAGGAGATAGGAGTCCTTGCCTTCTTAAGGGATCAAAATCACATCGGAATGAAGGAAATCTGAAGGCACAGGGCGTCCCTCCAAAATTCCATTGTATAGTTTAGCTAGATATTTACTTAAGTGGGGAGAGAATTTTTATAATAGAAGGCTGAGAAACCGTCTGGACCTGGAGCTTATGGGGTTTCATTTGTTTAATCACTGATACAATTTCAGCCTCTGACCTCCGACCCGATCCCTTCCAGCAAGAGGGGGGGGGGGGGCTCCGGGCCCTTCCATGAGGCCAGGAAATACCGCACCTCCCGCACATGATCCGGGCTTCGGAGGGTGTGATCTGGGGAGTGGTTGTAGAATTGCATAAAGTAAGCAGTAAAGTTCTGATTCACCTCGCTTGGGATAGTGGTCAAACCCTGGGCCGTATGAGCCGAGGTCACCAATTTGGATCTAGTTTGATTCCTTAGTTTGCGCGCCAACATAGTGTGTGCCTTATCCGAATATTCATAAAAAGTCCTCCTAGTCCACGCCAAGGAGCCACATCTGTCGTCAAGGCAGAGCGGAGTTCCTGGGGTACTGCTGCAAGAGCATCATAATCGGCTTGAGAATGAGAGGACTTGTGTGCTTTCTCTTGGTCAGCTAATCCATCCTGGTGGTCCGCCAGCAGATGCGTCCTCTCCTTCAGCCTACCACCAATTTGTATCAGGTGGCCCCGTATGACCGCCTTTTGGGCCAGCCACAGGGAGTCAGGGCCAATGCCGTTCAGATCATTCTCCTCAAAGTATGTGTTCAAGTGGGCAGAGACCTCTTCCATCAATAGGCCGACTGCAAGAGGGAAGAATTGAGGCGCCAGGACCATCCCGGTCGAGCTCTTGGGAGTCTCAACCATAAAGACACTGGCGCATGATCAGACCGGCTAATCGAGCTGATAGCCGTGCGGGTAGTCAATGGGATCGTCCTAGCTGGTAACAAGAACAAATCTATCCTCGAATATGAGGAGGGTGGGAATAAAAGGAGAAATCGTGGTCACCCCGGATGATGGAGTCGCCAGACGTCGAGCAGCTGCGCAATGCTTATAAACCAAGCCAGCAAAGCGTCCTGAGGGGAGGATGCAGAGCGAGTACCAAACGTCCCAGCCCTCCTGTCTATCGCCGGCAAAGGGGCCGCGTTAAAATCCCCCCCCCATTATCAGAAAGGAACCCTCCGTTACTTGTAGAATCGTCTCAAGATGGGACCAGAAAGTGTCTTCCAGGGTGTTAGGGGCATATATATTCAATAGAGAGATGGCCACATTAGCAATAGACCCTCGAATCAAAATGTATCTACCCTCATCATCCCTGTCCACATGTTGAACCGACTTCTGGCATGATTTGTGCAATAAAATCGCAACCCCCCCACCCCCCGACGTTTACTGGTACAAGAAGCAAGGAAGGAGCGGGGGAATGTGCGATCCATGAGGCTGAACAGGCGTGCCCGGGCAAAATGCGTTTCTTGCAAAAAAGCTATCTGGCATTGGACCAGTCTCCTCTTAGGGGAATTCAGTCACTTAACATTTTGGGACAAAATATGGCAATTGGTCATCATGTGGGGAAATAGGGACACAGAATAGGGCAGCACCCCAGAGGACCCAAGTGGGGGAGAGGAAAACAGAAGGGGCAGAGGGGCGAGAGACAGGGAAAGGAAGGAAGGGAGGAGAAAAAGAAAGATTAGAAGAGAACACATTAAAGAAAAAAGAAAGAGAATCTTCCGGACTTACCCATTGCCGGAACGACCATGGGGATGGTCAGAAATGAGACGCAACCCCTGTAATAAACCAATAGGATCGCAATACGGACGTCTCCGAGAACGCAACGGAGCATGAAAACACTACAGAAAAACCTAATAGTAACAAGAATCAGTGCTGTTAAAAACCTACATCAACACTTATGTCGCCACCATAATCGAGAACATTGACAACAGAACACAATATGCACACGGTAACGGGTGAACATTCACATCTCAACTAATGCAGCCATCTGGTACCATGTGGGCAAGAAAAATAAAAGTAAAACGTATCATAGCGGGGGACCCCCCACCTTCCCTCATCCCGGATCCGTGTCCCTCTACTCCTGAGCCCAGGAGGGGACCTTCTCCCAGCGAGGTATAAGCTGGGGTGCCAGAAAGGGGGACGAAAACAAATTGCGAACCTCCGGCAACGGTGGGCAATCCAGGCGGTTGAAAAATTGCTGCGGGTCCGACTGCAAGGTCAGGGTTGAGGTCTTGCCGCCAGCGAAGGCCAATAGCTTGAACAGGAATCCCCAGGCATAGCGAATATTATGGCGGCCTAGATGGGCGGTGATGGGGCGCCAAGCCCTTCGGCGCTGCAAGGTCTCCGGGGCCAAATCCTGAAACAAGGCGAGCTTGACTTCC
Source organism: Leptobrachium leishanense (assembly GCA_009667805.1). Lineage (NCBI taxonomy): Eukaryota > Metazoa > Chordata > Amphibia > Anura > Megophryidae > Leptobrachium > Leptobrachium leishanense. The sequence goes on along the minus strand of CM019064.1, from coordinate 19,441,845 downwards.
TCATACTCCAGCTCCACTTCTCTACTTTTACGCGTCACCTCTTCCTTAACTGTGTAGTAATTAAGGCGAAATATGACATTGCGGGGTTGTTGGGATTCAGCCCGGGGAGCCCTCAGGGCCCTGTGAATTCTGTCCATAAGGAATCTGGCCGGGGGCACCTCCGGAACAAGTGCCTAAGGAGGCATAACACAGTCGCGTGTAGCTCACTTGTCTGGACAGACTCCGGTAATCCCTGCAAATGTATGTTATTGCGGCGGGATCTATTTGCGACATCCTAGAGAGCAAACTCCAAACGATCCACACGGTGAGATAAAGTGTCCGTCGTGTGTGCCAAAGTTTTATGTGCTTCCACGAGGTCTCCCGTACCTTCTTCCAGCTCCCCAATGCATAGGCCCAAGGCCCCCACTTCCACACGTACCTCCGTGGCGATTTTGGCAATGTCCTCCACCAGACACATCTGCATGTCCCCCATCCTGGCTAAAATTTGTGAAATGTCAGCTTTGGACGCCGGTTGAGACCCCCCGGGTCCGAATCTGAGCCTATCTCCGCTCCGCGGTTCCGGCCACCATCTTTGCTGTCCTCTAGGCTGCGGCGCTGGGGGGGGGGGTCCTGCTTTTTGCCTTCTCGGGGGGGGTCCCCGGCATGCTCCAGGTGAGGGGGGACTGAAATGGTGGGTTATAAAGATCCTCGTGCTGCTGCTATGCGCCGTTGAGACGGCTATGTGCAGGAGCTCCTACACCATGCGACTGGTTCGGTCGGCGCCTAGACTCTGCTCCCGGCATTGCACTTTTTAATCACTCAATGAGCTCTCACAGGCTCCACCGCCAGGCGCCGCCATCTTTAAATTTCCACAGGCAGTGCTTCCATCCCTCTTTAAGACCAATCCATTCCGAAAGAATAAATCGCAGCTGAAGTGGACCAGTCTGGTACAGGATCACTTTAAGCTTCTCATAAGCCGTTACGTCAAAAAAAATGAAGCTCAAAGTCTGATTAGAAAGTTAATTCAGTGTCGTGTTTTACATACATTGATTTTCCAGATGCTTCAAGACTTCTTTCTTCTGCTTCTCGGTTCATGCGATCCTGCATCTGCTCCCTGTGTGGATAATAAACACATTAACATACACGCACCTCCTCAGTGAGGAAAATACACATATTAATATGCAGGCACCTCCTCTGTGAGGTAAATACACATATTAATATGCACGCACCTCCTCAGTGAGGTAAATACACATATTAATATGCACGCACCTACTCTGTGAGGTAAATACACATATTAATATGCACGCACCTACTCCGTGAGGTAAATACACATATTAATATGCAGGCACCTCCTCTGTGAGGTAAATACACATATTAATATGCACCACCTACTCAGTGAGGTAAATACACATATTAATATGCACGCACCTACTCAGTGACATAAATACATATATTAGTATAAACGCACCTCCTCAGTGAGGTAAAGAGGTAAATACACATATTGATATACAGCCACCTCCTCAGTGAGGTAAATACACATATTAATATGCACGCACCTCCTAGTGAGGTAAATACACATTAATATGCAGGCACCTCCTAGTGAGGTAAATACACACATTAATATGCACGCACCTCCTCAGTGAGGTAAATACACACATTAATATGCACGCACCTCCTCAGTGAGGTAAATACACACATTAATATGCACGCACCTCCTAGTGAGGTAAATACACACATTAATATGCACGCACCTCCTCAGTGAGGTAAATACACATATTAATATGCACGCACCTCCTCAGTGAGGTAAATACACATATTAATATGCACGCACCTCCTCAGTGAGGTAAATACACATATTAATATGCACGCACCTCCTAGTGAGGTAAATACACATATTAATATGCACGCACCTCCTCAGTGAGGTAAATACACATATTAATATGCACGCACCTCCTCTGAGGTAAATACACATATTAATATGCACGCACCTACTCAGTGACATAAATACATATATTAGTATAAACGCACCTCCTCAGTGAGGTAAAGAGGTAAATACACATATTGATATACAGCCACCTCCTCAGTGAGGTAAATACACACATTAACATGCACGCACCTCCTCAGTGAGGTAAATACACACATTAATATGCACGCACCTCCTAGTGAGGTAAATACACACATTAATATGCACGCACCTCCTAGTGAGGTAAATACACATATTAATATGCACGCACCTCCTCTGAGGTAAATACACATATTAATATGCACGCACCTACTCAGTGACATAAATACATATATTAGTATAAACGCACCTCCTCAGTGAGGTAAAGAGGTAAATACACATATTGATATACAGCCACCTCCTCAGTGAGGTAAATACACACATTAACATGCACGCACCTCCTCAGTGAGGTAAATACACACATTAATATGCACGCACCTCCTAGTGAGGTAAATACACATATTAATATGCACGCACCTCCTAGTGAGGTAAATACACACATTAATATGCACGCACCTCCTCAATGAGGTAAATACACATTAATATGCACGCACCTCCTAGTGAGGTAAATACACATTAATATGCACGCACCTCCTAGTGAGGTAAATACACATATTAATATGCACGCACCTCCTAGTGAGGTAAATACACATATTAATATGCACGCACCTCCTAGTGAGGTAAATACACATATTAATATGCACGCACCTCCTAGTGAGGTAAATACACATTAATATGCACGCACCTCCTAGTGAGGTAAATACACATTAATATGCACGCACCTCCTAGTGAGGTAAATACACATTAATATGCACGCACCTCCTCAGTGAGCTCCTAGACATAGCATTCATACGCTGCAGTCCCCGGCGTTTTTGATGTTCAAGGTTTCCATGGACTTGACCTTCAACAAGTCCACAGGCATTCCTACCTAGAGCTTGGTCCTTAAGCTCCACCACACGTGAGTGAATTACCATCCGGTAAACTCACGCAATTGCTATTATACCTGCACGAAGAAGTCTTTCCCTCTTTTTGTCTTTATCCCTATATACCGACTAAGATCGAAAGAAGTATCCTTCTTCCTAGGAAGGTGTGGGTCACCTTCCTATCACTATAGACGAAAAGGACCCACCTGCCTTGACCCACTTAGAGCCAGTGTTGTGGCTCTCTATTTGTGAGTGAACACGTGTGATCCTATACACCCATCACTGTCAATTACGTATTGCACCATTATTTTCTCCTGTTTCTCTTCACATGTATTACGGACCTATTACCATAAGAGCATCCTGACTAACCATAGCGATTGTCATCGCGCCGCCAGATACGTATTTTTTTTTTTACACATCTTAATATGCACGCACCTCCTCCGTGAGGTAAATACACATATTAATATGCACGCACCTCCTCCGTGAGGTAAATACACATATTAATATGCACGCACCTCCTCCGTGAGGTAAATACACATATTAATATGCACGCACCTCCTCCGTGAGGTAAATACACATATTAATATGCAGGCACCTCCTCCGTGAGGTAAATACACATATTAATATGCAGGCACCTCCTCCGTGAGGTAAATACACATATTAATATGCAGGTACCTCCTCCGTGAGGTAAATACACATCTTAATATGCAGGCACTTCCTCAGTGAGGTAAATACACATTAATATGCAGGCACCTCCTCCGTGAGGTAAATACACATATTAATATGCAGGTACCTCCTCCGTGAGGTAAATACACATATTAATATGCACGCACCTCCTCCGTGAGGTAAATACACATATTAATATGCACGCACCTCCTCCGTGAGGTAAATACACATATTAATATGCAGGCACTTCCTCAGTGAGGTAAATACACATTAATATGCAGGCACCTCCTCCGTGAGGTAAATACACATATTAATATGCAGGTACCTCCTCCGTGAGGTAAATACACATATTAATATGCACGCACCTCCTCCGTGAGGTAAATACACATATTAATATGCAGGTACCTCCTCCGTGAGGTAAATACACATCTTAATATGCAGGCACTTCCTCAGTGAGGTAAATACACATATTAATATGCACGCACCTCCTCCGTGAGGTAAATACACATATTAATATGCAGGTACCTCCTCCGTGAGGTAAATACACATCTTAATATGCAGGCACTTCCTCAGTGAGGTAAATACACATTAATATGCACGCACCTCCTCAGTGAGGTAAATACACATCTTAATATGCAGGCACATCTTCAGTGAGGTAAATATACACATATTAATAAGCTCGCACATCCTCAGTGAGGTAAATACACATTATTTTGACCGCGGCACATGCTGTGGGCTTCTGGGCAGCCCCAGCGTGTGACATGTTGCACACAGTCTCGCCGACTCCAGGCAGCATATCCGCGCAGTAATGTTGTGGAGCGCTCACAGCATGTGTACACACTGGTTGCTGCGGCAGGAAGGGGATTGCAGCTCTGTCGCCGTAGTCTCCTCCACCTGTAACATCGGAGTCTGTAATCTGGAAGAACTGAAATCTAGACTGATCGGGTCCTGAGCATTACAGGCAAGGGGTGCTCAACCTGTATCCACGTATAGCGCAGGGGTCAGCAACCTGAGCCTCCAGTTGTGTTGGAACACATCTACCATGATCTTCAGGCAGTCATTAGGTTGGCAGAGACTCATGGGAAATGTAGTTGCGAAACATCTGGAGGGCCAAGGATGTCAACCCTTGCTTTAGTGAGTTAGAGTCCACAGACTTCTCCCTCCATCCTTAATCTCTATACTTGCAAGGTGTGTACCTGGGCGGCCTTCTGCTGCTGCTGTGCACTGCTACGCGACTCGCTGTGACTGAGCTGGTGAGCAAAGTGTGTGCCTTTAAGTTAGTGGGGAGAATTGAAAACCGACAGTGGAATAAACTAGGAATAATAAGGCCCCGTTCACACTTTGCGACATTAAAATCGCACGTTTTTCCGCGCGATTTTCATATTCGCGACATTGCGTGACGATGTCGCCGTTATGCGCAACATTGCACATTGCAAAAAAAAAGGTCATGTATACCAGCGACAAGCAACACTGCACGACAAGATGTGAACAGCTCCATCGAAATGCGTTGGAGAAGCTACATAGAGCGATATCGCACAGAAATATGCGCGATAAATCGCACAGTGTGAACGGGGCATAATGCTGGATTTGAGAAATTTTTCCAACTTTTTATGGCTCAGCTTTCAGAATGTAAAATTAGATAACCCTCTTCAATTGCCAATGTATCGAATTACCCACATTTTGGGTACATCACCCCCTATTATGGACACATGTGACTTGCATATCACACCGCTCCTGCGCACAGTCAGGCTAACACAGGGGGCTATTGCTGCCGCAGTCTCATGTCCCACAACAAGCTCAATATTCCAGCACCACCTGCCTCCAATGAACAAAGAAGAACAATGGGGAGCGAGAGAGATGGGGGGCGCGAGAAAGATAAGAGACAAAATGATAGTGGCAAGGAAGGGGAAGAGGCACAAAACCTTCATCTTCGAGGCCTGTGAAGCCCTGATTTTGGCACTCCCCCACAGTTGTGATCCTGAAACGCTGTACCCCAACAAATTGTGGCGTACAAAACAATTTGAGCGTCTTTGGGAAGGTGTCCAAGAGAGTTTAAATCTAATCATACCTTGTTTCTTCAGCTTCCAAAGGAACGTCCACATATTTGTTTTCTTCTCTGTACAGAAACACACAGGATTAAGGATTACCTCCGAGGTCAACGCGACCCATCACATTAACGGCAGACTTCACAAGTCATAAAATGATAACTGGTGACCACCAATCCCACCCCTGACCAAGGGACGGGGGCAAAATACTAAAAACACTAAAAGGGGTTATTCGAAGAGAGCCGAAATCGGCCACCGACCAGTGAATTTCCCCGTACGATGCAATTTCGTGGCCATTCGGTTATTCAGAAAGCTGCCCAAATATTGGCGAATTGCCAGCGAAATTCGGCGGCAGCGAAATCCCCCATAGTGACGCAATGGTTAATACTGTATATTCACAGACACCGAACAGCAGAGAAATGTCAGTGAAGTGCCCTGCTGTTTGGTGGTTTCATTTGGCAGGTTTATTCAGGTGAATTCCATAGGCTTCAATGTAGTTAAAAAAAAATTCCTGGTTTTGTTCAATATCTAATAAACAGTTTATTTCATTTGCAGCAAAAATTCTATTTTTTTTTAGAATTTTGTCGGCATTTTTTTCAGCAAATGTTGAATTTACCACGGGGGTCGTTGAATTAAGGGTGCCAAAGTAGAGAGTGCTGAAGTTTTGGTACTCTGAATAACAAGCACTTTAAAAAATAATAATATAAATTTTAAAAAAAATTAAAAAAAAAAAAAAAAAAGGCCTCCAGGCTGTGTGTATGAGGTAACACTTAAAAACAAGAAATAAGATGTAAAAGAGGCGCTCTGGATATTAATACGGATCGCTACACGTTCAAGCAAAATCGGGTGTTTTCCCTCACCACAAAAACAATTGTAAACAAATAAACCAAGGTGCAAGAACAGCGCTCCCTAGTAAACACTCGTGTATCTCCCACAACACCTCAAAAAGTGATGTACAGGAAAAAATATTCTTACGTTTCCGTAGAGGGAAAGTTGTTCAAAGGGGGGTCCTCTAGCAGAGCACAATATTTGTACATACAGAACCTCCAATATATAGAAAAGGAATAGAGAATATAATAGTGCAAATCGAAACAGTATAGAGTATTCGCAATATATCAATACACTTATGCACTCAACGCTTTTCAAGAGCTCCCTAGCTCTATTTTCATCGCCTTTCGGACTGTTAGAGGCCGGTCCGACAGCCAAAAGTAGCCAAGCTTCTTTCTTTCTCTAATCTTTTGATAATATCCTTCTTTGGGTCTCAAAACAAGAGAAGAAATTCACATGGCACAGTATTGCAACTTAATTGCGAGTTCCATCCAAACCCCAGGGGAAGGAGTGTAACTCACCCTTTCAAGAGCTACACCGAGCTCTAGGGATCCAGCGTATATATATATCGTTTGAGGCACAATTGGAGAAAGCCACTTTCAGCAAATTGGATAATACCAATAAAATACAAAAATACTTTGTATATAAAAAAAGGGATATTTAATATAAAATAATTGTAGTTTGTATTTTATATTATTTATTTTATATTAAATATCCCTTTTTTATATACAAAGTATTTTTGTATTTTATTGGTATTATCCAATTTGCTGAAAGTGGCTTTCTCCAATTGTGCCTCAAACGATATATATATACGCTGGATCCCTAGAGCTCGGTGTAGCTCTTGAAAGGGTGAGTTACACTCCTTCCCCTGGGGTTTGGATGGAACTCGCAATTAAGTTGCAATACTGTGCCATGTGAATTTCTTCTCTTGTTTTGAGACCCAAAGAAGGATATTATCAAAAGATTAGAGAAAGAAAGAAGCTTGGCTACTTTTGGCTGTCGGACCGGCCTCTAACAGTCCGAAAGGCGATGAAAATAGAGCTAGGGAGCTCTTGAAAAGCGTGAGTGCATAAGTGTATTGATATATTGCGAATACTCTATACTGTTTCGATTTGCACTATTATATTCTCTATTCCTTTTCTATATATTGGAGGTTCTGTATGTACAAATATTGTGCTCTGCTAGAGGACCCCCCTTTGAACAACTTTCCCTCTACGGAAACGTAAGAATATTTTTTCCTCTACATCACTTTTTGAGGTGTTGTGGGAGATACACGAGTGTTTACTAGGGAGCGCTGTTCTTGCACCTTGGTTTATGTGTGTATGAGGTGTCTCTGAATCATGAATGAATTCCCTGTTTACACTTGGGTCCCATCCCCAAGATATCGCATTATATGCAAAGATAGCCTGAAATCCCAAATCCAAAAACACTTCCCAGTCCCCAGCATTTCAGATAAGGAGCGACTCAACCAGTCTTTGAAATTTAGAAGCACTGTTACTCCCAGCAGGGCTCGTTTGACAGGGAATCACTCCCTTTATATGCAGTGCTTTTTTCAGCAAAAAAATACGAGTTACTCCATGTCAAGAGTTCAGCTGGGAATCACGTGACCGTGGCATGCCACAGGGGGAGTGGCAGCACCGAGCGGAGAGACGTCCGCATTTCTGCGCTCTGCTCAGTCTGCGTACGAGGGACAGATAAACATTAACCGCGAGCAAATCATGTTTACAAATTATATAAGTCATCAAAAACAAGCAAAGGTATTGAAAGGCTGTATAGAAAGAGATGTGGAGGGTGACTGCTATAGTTTGGAATTCCTACTCTTTTCTCTACCGCATATAGGGCCATATTACATATTTCGTGCTAACTCAACCAGAGCTGTTGTAAACTTAAAACCTCCATAGGCTATAATTGCGCTGGGAAGTTTACAACAGCTCTGGTTAAGTTAGCACCAACTATGTAATATGGCCCCCAGTGTCCAGAGAGTCAAAGTACTCCTGTCCCGCTTACATGCAGGGCTGCATCATTGCCCGTCTCCTATAGGCCAGCTCTTCTGATGTCACCTGACAGGCAAACATCGGCAGCTCTGATTGGCAGTGCAATCGGAGGTCCAGTGCCTTCACCAACATGGCGCCGCCCTGTAGGCAAGCATGGAAGGAGCGCTTTACGTAAACAGGTGTTTCCTTATCACCAGCCCTGAACATATTAACAGAGCAGTTTTAATAAAAATAGTAATTAAAAACGGTATTGATACAATCAGTTACCATCATAATGTAAACATATGCATGCGCGGATCACTATACTGACATGACGTGCGAGCTGTACGAGCTGTGCTAGAATACTTTAAGTGCTGCTGTCATGGGCAAAGTTACTTTTGGACAGGTGAACCTTTCCCTTTATATACAGCAGCCTTTTCTTTGCTGACCTATATAAAGTAAAACTAAAACAAAGGAGATATTTCATCTGAAAGTTTCTCCCCGCCCCCCCCCCCCAGTGTGAGTGCGGCATGCCGCAGCGAGGAGGACGGCTGTGAGCAGAGAGACATCCTACAGGACTGCCCTCTGCTCGCTGTGAGTGCTCCGTCCTCTGCCGGTCACGATCTAAGCACTGAGCTTGTACGGGGCAGTCGTGGAGGACGACTCTGCCCGCTGCTCACCCTACGCCGTGCCTCTGCTGAAACAAAATAACTTGTCTATGTTTAGGAGAGAGGGCTTTTTTCCTTACTTAAATTCGTAAGGATCTTCTACTGCTGTTTCTGGAGGCCTGAATCTAAAAGTTCTTTCTCTGTATGAAAAAAGACAGATCTGTATTATTTAGCAGCACTTGCAATTTATATATAGAATCTGTATGTATGGGTTACAGTTAAAGTCTGATATGCGGATAATCTTAAGATTACCCGGGTAAGGTCACCCGACTACAGACAACGCCATCAGCTGATCTACTCACCTACTCACACATGACTGAAGCCGCTTCCACCAATCTTGAACCGCTGGCACTAATGATTCTGCCGTCCAGTAAAACTCCTCTTGCCTTCCTTAACACCAATCCCTCTAGATTGTAAGCTCCTATGAACAGGGCCCTCTACACCTAGTGTCCATCCTATGTCCGTTTATCTGTATCTTGTTCCCTTTGGTTATTGTAAAGCGCTGCGGAAACTGTTGGTGCTATATAAATAATGATGACGATGATAAAAATAATGTGCTTAAATGATGCTGAAAAAAGTGCCCGGTGTACCTTTTTTTTTTTTTTTTTTTTTTTTTACAACTTTTATTAGGAATGCACTGATACCACTTTTTTAAGACTGAGTACGAGTGCCGATACTTTTTAAAAGTACTCACCGATACCGAGTACCGATACTTTTATTTAATGTCATGTGACGCTTTCCAATAAGAGCAGACCTCATATAAAAATGCCCCCAGCTCACATGTATATTTCCCCCCGAGATATATATATACAGAATACCCCCAGCTCACATGTAGCTTGCCCCCAGCTCACATGTTGCTTGCCCCCAGCTCACATGGATTTGCCCCCAGCTCACATGGATTAGCGCCCAGCTCGAACACTGGGGAAGTTGGCCGCATGCATGAAAAGCACGTGGCCAGCGTTCCCCTCCGGCGCGCCGCATACTCACCCAGCCTGAAGGTCCGGTCGCTTGGTAGTGATGCGATCACGTGGCCGCATCTGTGACTCTGCCTCCAGCCAAGAGGCAGCGTCACAGGAGCGCCCAGTGGCCGCGGGAACGCATCACTGCCAAGCGACCGGACCTTCAGGATGGGTGAGTATGCGGGTGCGCCAGAGGGGAACGCTGGCCGCATGCTTTTCATGCACGCGGCCAACTTCCCCAGCCCCGCGGATAGCCCAGCGCCGTCTTCCGGTATCGGCGGGATGTATCGGGCCGTTTGCACGAGTAACAAGTACTCGTGCAAACGGCAATATCGGCCCCGATACCGATACTAGTATCGGTATCAGTGCATCCTTAACTTTTATATATATACAATCAGCAATACTTTTGTGCAGACATAGACCTGAATAAAGTGACACGTGCTTAGGTGCTGTTGGAATAGAGCGCCGAATTCTAATTTTCAGATATAATGTAGTATCAAGAGAATTAAAATAGTATTAATGAATCAAGTCCATAGATCACCTCGTACACTGCAAGGGTCTCATACCAAGTAGTGACGTCGGTTGCAATGCCACCTAGTGTCTGCATGGCATATAACATCATGAAAATCACTGTTTGTATTTTAGCCCCCTCTAGTGTCCATAAATGATAGTCCGTGCAGAGCAGGTAAAAAGCAAAGCAGATAATACAGCCTATGGAGTGGAAGTCTCCACCTTGCAGAGGTTTGCATGTCGGCCATAAAATGAAACGCGCATCTCCTCGGTTGTATCTGGAAGCTGTACTCCACCAATGTTTCAGTTACACATTTTTATAAAGCGCTAACAAATTCCGTAGCGCTGTATAATATGAGGCAGAACAACAAATATACATACAGGTTCATCACGCAGTACAGTAGGAGAGAGGATCCTGCTCAAGAGCTTACAATCTAAAAGTATATGGTGGCACACTAGGTGAGGGTTAATAGAGGATACGGGTGGCACACTAGGTGAGGGTTAATAGAGGATACGGGTGGCACACTAGGTGAGGGTTAATAGAGGATACGGGTGGCACACTAGGTGAGGGTTAATAGAGGATACGGTGGCACACCAGGTGAGGGTTAATAGAGAATACGGGTGGCACACTAGGTGAGGATTAATAGAGGATACGAGTGGCACACCAGGTGAGGGTTAATCGAGAGGATACAGGTAGGTGAGGGTTAATAGAGGATACGGTGGCACACTAGGTGAGGGTTAATAGAGGATACGGGTGGCACACTAGGTGAGGGTTAATCGAGAGGATACAGGCAGCACATTAGGTGAGGGTTAATCAAGAGGATACGAGTGGCACACTAGGTGAGGGTTAATAGAGGATATGGTGGCACACTAGGTGAGGGTTAATCGAGAGGATACGAGTGGCACACTAGGTGAGGGTTAATAGAGGATACGAGTGGCACACCAGGTGAGGGTTAATAGAGGATACGGGTGGCACACTAGGTGAGGGTTAATTGAGAGGATACGGGTGGCACACTAGGTGAGGGTTAATTGAGAGGATACGGGTGGCACACTAGGTGAGGGTTAATTGAGAGGATACAGGTGGCACACTAGGTGAGGGTTAATAGAGGATACGGTGGCACACGAGATGAGGGTTAATAGAGGATATGAGTGGCACACTAGGTGAGGGTTAATCAAGAGGATACGAGTGGCACACTAGGTGAGGGTTAATAGAGAATACGGGTGGCACACCAGGTGAGGGTTAAGAGGGGATATGGGTGGCACACCAGGTGAGGGTTAAGAGGGGATATGGGTGGCACACCAGGTGAGGTTAATAGAGGATACGGTGGCACACTAGGTGAGGGTTAATAGAGGATACGGTGGCACACTAGGTGAGGGTTAATAGAGGATACGAGTGGCACACTAGGTGAGGGTTAATAGAGGATACGGGTGGCACACTAGGTGAGGGTTAATCAAGAGGATACGAGTGGCACACTAGGTGAGGGTTAATAGAGGATACGGGTGGCACACTAGGTGAGGGTTAAGAGGGGATACAGGTGGCACACCAGGTGAGGGTTAAGAGGGGATATGGGTGGCACACCAGGTGAGGGTTAAGAGGGGATATGGGTGGCACACCAGGTGAGGGTTAAGAGGGGATATGGGTGGCACACCAGGTGAGGGTTAATCGAGAGGATACGGGTGGCACACTAGGTGAGGGTTAATAGAGGATACGGTGGCACACTAGGTGAGGGTTAATAGAGGATACGGTGGCACACTAGGTGAGGGTTAATAGAGGATACGAGTGGCACACTAGGTGAGGGTTAATAGAGGATACGGGTGGCACACTAGGTGAGGGTTAATCAAGAGGATACGAGTGGCACACTAGGTGAGGGTTAATAGAGGATACGGGTGGCACACTAGGTGAGGGTTAATAGAGAATACGGGTGGCACACCAGGTGAGGGTTAAGAGGGGATACAGGTGGCACACCAGGTGAGGGTTAATCGAGAGGATACAGGTGGCACACTAGGTGAGGGTTAATAGAGGATACGGTGGCACACTAGGTGAGGGTTAATAGAGGATACGGTGGCACACTAGGTGAGGGTTAATAGAGGATACGGTGGCACACTAGGTGAGGGTTAATCAAGAGGATACGAGTGGCACACTAGGTGAGGGTTAATCGAGAGGATACGGGTGGCACACTAGGTGAGGCTTAATAGAGGATACGGTGGCACACTAGGTGAGGGTTAATAGAGGATACGAGTGGCACACTAGGTGAGGGTTAATCAAGAGGATACGAGTGGCAGGAAAAACATTCCCCATAAAAGAATCAATTACGTGCGAAACTATGAAAGTAATATATTTAATTACCTGTGCCTGCAAAAAACAATATGTAGGGAAAACCTATCAGCAGTTCAAAAAGAGAATTTTACAACACATTAATTCTGTTATTAATATAACAGAAACTCCTATATCTAGACATGTGTGGGCTAATCACAATGGGGATCCTAAATGTTTAAGTTTTCAAGCAATATAGGCTATTACACTAGGTCCAAGAAGGAGACTTTGATGTAACACTCAGAAGAAAAGAATCCAGATGGATCTTTGTACTTAAAACACAATTTCCTAATGGCCTCAATGAAGAATTCAACTATACTCCTTTTTTGTGATCCTATTTTTCAATAAACTGTACAAAACTCTGAATAACTACATCAAAATGGTTATTATATATCTTGAATTTAAAGTCTAATATTAGAATCCGATAAAATAATCCAATAAGCCAAAAAAAAAATCACAAACGAGATTGTTAGCAATATGGTTTGATTTATGAGCTCTATTTACTGTTTAGCAATAGCTAATTGAATTTATAAATTCAGCAGCTCATAAACATAATATTATTCAATATCTACTCGTTAATGATCTCCAATATGAACGGTTAAGGAATCTACACTGTTTATAAAGTAAGAATAGGTGATTGGCGGCTTTAAAACACGTTTTTAAATAAATAAATGATTCTCCAAGAAATTCTGTTGGTCCAGATAATAATCTGATTGGAGAACCTAATCACGTGTCCAATTGAAAGATTAAAGGAGGTCTTTAAAAGCAACCCCGATATACTGGACTAGTTAGCATTCCTGAGGAGCACGCATGTGAAACGCGCGTCGAATGCCTTAAGAAATGATTCTAATCTTAATTTAAGATATCTATGAAATAATATACTTTCTTTTTAAAGAATTCAAGCGAAATGAAATGATAAATGAATAATTGAATCTTTAATGAGATAATGAATGATTGAAGTTTCTTTATTGAAAATTCAAATTTAAACGCTGCTTTGGGCGCTATTACTCAATCTAAAATATATGCGCTGTTGAAATATAGCACCTTAAGGTACCTGATGAACGAGTGTAACAGTTCAAACTCTAGCACTGTGTATAAGATCGTACCTTGTATGGTAATAACGCAATAACAACTGAGACAACTGTGGCATTATGATTATAGCCTAGAAGCGAATGTTAAGTTGTACAATTAATTAATTCAGTCAATTTAGGTTGTCTCGATTTCATCATGCAACCATCTTTTTGCATATAGAAAAAAATTCTAAACGCTGCTGTGGGCGCTATTACTCGATTCTATATAAATGTGCTTTTGAAACATAGCACCTTAAAGTATCTGATGGATGAGTGCAACAGTTTAAACTGTAGTATTATGATTAGATCGAATTTTGTATGTCTATAACGCAATGACTACTGAGGCATTATGATCTTAGCCTAGAAGTGTGCGCCTAATTCGTACCATCAATTAACTCAGTCAATTGAGGCGGCTATTAAAAAATATCGTTGGCCGCTTGAGCTATACAAATCGTTGCCTACATCTGTTTTAATAAGTATCGTATATAATTGCTCAGACAAAGCATTGGTTGTTTTGATATCATCATGCAACCATTTTCTGCATAGTTACGATTCTACGATCTATTGAGTAATCTCTAGCACCGGTGCACAATTGAATCAAGTTCATTCTGATCACTGTTTAATTCATGTTAAACCTTAATTGGTTTGTATAGTTACGATTTAACAATCCATTAAGTATTTGCAGCACTGATTCACAACCAACTCGAGTTCATTCTGATCGTAATTGAACTTATGTCAAACCTCAATTGGTTGTGACGTTTTCCAATTGTATTTTGGGCAATCTTACAAATAAATGATCTAACGTTGGCATTTATTGCAGTGAATTTATGGTGGCTATCAAGGAATCCTGGTTAGCGCTTTAGCTCTACAAGTTATTATTTACACCTGGTGGAAGAATTGTTAAGAATCTTTATAATTGTTCTCCTTTAATACTGCACTTATTTACCATACGGCTACGATACATGATCCATTTAAACATCTTGCGGCAGCAAGTGTTCATTCGCATTTGGTTGAAACTTTGAGCAAGTGGCTCCTAATCAGTACAACGTAATAGCGAGTTGGCTATTCATGGATGATTCGCTTGCACTATTAACCTCAATGTAAATGATTTATATTAATGTATAAGATCCCTTTTGGAGCGCCTAGTACATTACATTTAACATCAAGGCTGCATGTTTGTACATAGCGAGTTTATTTAGGTCTATGGTTTAGGCTGCGATTTGGACGGTCACGTTCTATAAATGGTTCAGTATCACACATGAGCAAAGGAGGTAGTGAATATTTAACCCCTTCAATAAATAATTTTTGACCTCATAGGATCCTTAATAGTCTTACCTCTTGGGTCATCATTAGGTAGATTTATTTGGTTAGACAGCGATCATTGTTATCTTATGCAACACTGTGAATCCACTGATGCTCCATCTAGACATGAATGCTTTATAATAGTAGGAGCAATTCAAATGGTTATTTCACATGTTCAATTTATCATAATTTTGTTATCACTCCTTGAGGTATTTCACCTACGAATTATTGTGGTTATACTGATTTTATTAATGTTTATATTTGTAATGTTGGTCTGAGTTGAGTTTATTTAACCTTCTGAAGGGTTTATGTTTAATGTTTAATAAAGTATTCATATTTTAAATGTATATGTCCTAGCCGGTTACCTCTAGTTCAGAGGTCCTTTCTCGAGTGGCACACTAGGTGAGGGTTAATAGAGAGGATACGGGTGGCACACTAGGTGAGGGTTAATAGAGAATACGGGTGGCACACCAGGTGAGGGTTAATCGAGAGGATACAGGTGGCACACTAGGTGAGGGTTAATAGAGGATACGGTGGCACACTAGATGAGGGTTAATAGAGGATACGAGTGGCACACTAGGTGAGGGTTAATAGAGGCTACGGGTGGCACACTAGGTGAGGGTTAATAGAGGATACGGGTGGCACACTAACCCTCACCTAGTGTGCCACCCGTATCCTCTATTAACCCTCACCTAGTGTGCCACCCGTAGCCTCTATTAACCCTCACCTAGTGTGCCACTCGTATCCTCTATTAACCCTCATCTAGTGTGCCACCGTATCCTCTATTAAGCCTCACCTAGTGTGCCACCCGTATCCTCTATTAAGCCTCACCTAGTGTGCCACCGTATCCTCTATTAAGCCTCACCTAGTGTGCCACCCGTATCCTCTCGATTAACCCTCACCTAATCGAGAGGATACGGGTGGCACACTAGGTGAGGCTTAATAGAGGATACGGTGGCACACTAGGTGAGGCTTAATAGAGGATACGGGTGGCACACTAGGTGAGGCTTAATAGAGGATACGGTGGCACACTAGGTGAGGCTTAATAGAGGATACGAGTGGCACACTAGGTGAGGGTTAATAGAGGATACGGGTGGCACACTAGGTGAGGGTTAATAGAGGATACGGGTGGCACACTAGGTGAGGGTTAATAGAGAATACGGGTGGCACACCAGGTGAGGGTTAAGAGGGGATATGGGTGGCACACCAGGTGAGGGTTAAGAGGGGATATGGGTGGCACACTAGGTGAGGGTTAATAGAGGATACGGGTGGCACACCAGGTGAGGGTTAATAGAGGATACGGGTGGCACACCAGGTGAGGGTTAATAGAGGATACGGGTGGCACACCAGGTGAGGGTTAATAGAGGATACGGGTGGCACACCAGGTGAGGGTTAATAGAGGATACGGGTGGCACACCAGGTGAGGGTTAATAGAGGATATGGGTGGCAAACTAGGTGAGGGTTAATAGAGGATACGGGTGGCACACCAGGTGAGGGTTAATAGAGGATATGGGTGGCAAACTAGGTGAGGGTTAATAGAGGATACGGGTGGCACACCAGGTGATATCTCCAAAGAGACAAACGAATATGGTGCAAATAATGCCTTTTTAACAAATAAATGATAAAGAATAACTTGTTACTCACGCGGGGAAGAGATTATTGTTATTTTGAATTTTTTTGGAGTCCAAATTAATTCTTTTATCAATTTGTATTTTTAGAGTTCTAATATACATAGAATTTATATGTGAATTACTATTATTATGTATATAGCGCCAGCATATTCCGCAGCGCTGAACAATGGGCACGATATAGACAGGGTTACAATAAAATCGAGACTGAACAACATTGAATTATTGTTTTTCTTGGTCTTCAAATTGGGTTTACACGTTGCGGTAGTGAAAGGGTTAAAAAGCACATAGGCTTTACCAAGCCTCACAAGTGACCCCCGCCCCCCCCCCCCATATTCACAGCACTCCAATATAGTTTAAAGATTTTAGAAGAACCGGATTTAGGAATAAATGAGGATTTGGTAACATAACGTGATCATACATAGCCCGAGTCTGCCGCTACATACATGTACCACCTGTCACGCCAGGTCCAATCCTTCCCAACGATTTAGGAGATTATCCCACTTACTTGGTACATACATCCTCCTGGAGCTCTCTCCAGACCAAGATTTAAATAGAGGCCACCGTTAAGGCTAATGTCAGACGAACACAGTGTGCGCTCACTCTGCGTGCGCGCATAACGGGACGTCGGAAGATACTGTAGACGCCACACGATCCGTTTTTTTTTTTGACGAATGTAGAAAAAAAAAAAAAAAGGGAAATAAAATGAAAGTCAGCCAGACAAAAAAAAAAACTGAGCGTCAACGTGATGGACGTCGCAAATGCGCTGCGTCGCCTCATCACGCACACAGGCCGCTATGAGGATGCGGCGCACTCTGGGCGTCTGACGTAGCGCTTTTACATCAAGGCCTAAAATGGCGTCCGTTGCCACCTGCGCAGTTCGGTGCGCACGTACTTCGTGTGTTGGTCTCTATTGATCATAAAAATCAATGCAACGACGGACGTTAAATTGTGCGGCGACATGGACGTGATGACTGCGTTCGTCTGACTCTAGCCTAAAAGGTTAAAACGCCCATGGAGGGCGGTCAGACCCAAAAAACGGGAGTTACCACTTGACTTGGGATACCGGCTGAATGGTTGGCAATAGGGAGAGGCGCTGCAAGATTTAGCCCCTCCCATGGGACCGGACTCCTGGCGTTTTGGAGAATTAGCGATGGAAATGCATATTTATGGGAACACACAGCCTGAAGGTCATTGTATACAGTAATTCAATAATTTCATCCACCGACACGCAGGCTATAAGCTCCTCAGCCGACCTCATAAGTTATTCACCAACCTCTGAATTGGCCACGAATTGCACCGGATGGTGAATTTCACTGTTTGGTACAATTTCGTGGCAGTTCGCCTATTCACTAAGCCAAATACAGGCGCATTGACAGGGAGATACAGCGCAAGTTGCCACAATTCATCGACACCGAAATTGTCCCATAGACCAGGCCTCAAAATTTCCACTCGCCTGCTCGCATTTGGCGAGTGGAAATTACATGAGGACGAGTGGGAATGCAGAGGTAATGCTGGAAAAGGGTTAGGTGGGGCAACTAGTGGCGAGTAACTCTTGAAATTTTGAGGCCTGCCATAGACTATTGTGTCTTCTATTCACAGAATGCCAAATTGCACCCAAATTCCAGTGAAATGTGATGATTTACGATGATTCAATGCGACAGGTTTAAACAGGAAAAACCCATAGGATTCAATGTAAAAAACGGAATATCTTTAAAAAAAAAAACCTTTGCATTTTTTTTTTGGGTGACATTTTTTGTTTACCGTTTTTTCCCTCAAAGGTTTTTCCTATTCTGTAACAGAGCTTTTTATTATTTTTCAAATTACCTTTAATTATTGGGACACATTTTATGGATTTATACTCTTTATTAGGAGAATGGTGGAATCCGCTGATGCCAATTCGGCGGTTATCGCCGACGTCCGATAACTGCTTCAGCACCATCAATGTCGGGTGAATACGGTGATCATTCGCTAAATAATGAATTCACCGTAAGCAACATTCGGTGCTTTGTGAATAGACTCCAGAGCAGGGATCTCAAACTCTGGCCACCCCAGATGTTGCTGAACTACAACTCCCATGATTCCCTGGCCAACTATCACATTCAATGAATTCTGTGAATTGTAGGTAAGAAATATTTTCTTAATTAGCGTGCAAACGCAAAAGAGGCACCTCTGGGCAGGGCTGCAGCTCTTGATGACCGGCCACAACTGTTTGGTTCCAACAGGGATACATAAGCAGGCACAATGCATAATTTGGCACCGCCCCCTCACGTGACACGCATAGCCAGGGCCCGCAGCAGCAGAAAAGCCTGGAGGACAAACCCCAAAGCTTAGGGTGCGGCCCTGCAGCAGAGTCAGCCTGCGCGCTGCCACTGTAATGTGAAGGAGGACTGGGCAGAGAGGCCGAGAGGAGATTATTAAAAGGTTTGAGTAAAATGAGGGAGGGGAGGGGGTGTGTGTGTGTAATGTTCTGGTGTGTGTGTGTGTAATGTTCTGGTGTGTGTGTGTGTAATGTTCTGGTGTGTGTGTGTGTAATGTTCTGGTGTGTGTGTGTGTAATGTTCTGGTGTGTGTGTGTAATGTTCTGGTGTGTGTGTGTAATGTTCTGGTGTGTGTGTGTGTAATGTTCTGGTGTGTGTAATGTTCTGGTGTGTGTGTGTGTGTGTAATGTTCTGGTGTGTGTGTGTGTAATGTTCTGGTGTGTGTGTGTGTGTAATGTTCTGGTGTGTGTGTGTGTAATGTTCTGGTGTGTGTGTAATGTTCTGGTGTGTGTGTGTAATGTTCTGGTGTGTGTGTAATGTTCTGGTGTGTGTGTAATGTTCTGGTGTGTGTGTGTTGTATGTAATGTTCTGGTGTGTGTGTGTGTGTATGTAATGTTCTGGTGTGTGTGTGTGTGTGTGTGTGTAATGTTCTGGTGTGTGTGTGTGTAATGTTCTGGTGTGTGTGTGTGTAATGTTCTGGTGTGTGTGTGTGTTAATGTTCTGGTGTGTGTGTGTGTAATGTTCTGGTGTGTGTGTGTGTAATGTTCTGGTGTGTGTGTGTGTAATGTTCTGGTGTGTGTGTGTGTGTGTAATGTTCTGGTGTGTTGTGTGTGTGTGTAATGTTCTGGTGTGTGTGTGTGTGTGTAATGTTCTGGTGTGTGTGTGTGTGTGTAATGTTCTGGTGTGTGTGTGTGTAATGTTCTGGTGTGTGTGTGTGTGTAATGTTCTGGTGTGTGTGTGTGTAATGTTCTGGTGTGTGTGTGTGTAATGTTCTGGTGTGTGTGTGTAATGTTCTGGTGTTGTGGTGTAATGTTCTGGTGTGTGTGTAATGTTCTGGTGTGTGTGTAATGTTCTGGTGTGTGTAATGTTCTGGTGTGTGTAATGTTCTGGTGTGTGTAATGTTCTGGTGTGTGTAATGTTCTGGTGTGTGTAATGTTCTGGTGTGTGTGTGTGTAATGTCCTGGTGTGTGTGTGTAATGTCCTGGTGTGTGTGTGTGTGTAATGTTCTGGTGTGTGTGTGTAATGTCCTGTTGTGTGTGTGTAATGTTCTGGTGTGTGTGTGTAATGTCCTGTGTGTGTGTGTGTAATGTCCTAGGAGAAACACAGGACCGGTCCTGCTATAAAACTGTCTGCACATCACAGTCTCCCTCCAGCTCTCAGCTCAGAAGCTTAATGCAGGAAGAGCTGTGCAGCGGCTGACTGTCACAATCTGTGTGTAGCAAGGTTTGTGTGCACAGCCTAATACAGGGAGAAATTAAACCTCTGAGCTTGCAATCTGACTCTGGGGGCTGCAGAGGTTTGGGAGAAGGAGCTGCCCATGATTTCAAGCAGGCAGCACTTATCTGTCAGTGATCTGAAGTGCGTTCAGTTCCTCAGCAGCTGCTGAATTGTTCCATTGCAGCAGATCAGTTTGCTGAAGCCGTCTCACTGAACGCTTTGGCTGTGAATATGGAAGCGAAAGGGCAGAGGATTGCTTGATGAAAGGTGCCGTGTCTGGAAAATCCACTTTTGTCCATTTTATTACATCTTTAGTGTTAATGTTTACCATGTTCCAATAAATAAATATTTGCTGTTTTGCTCCATCAAACTGAACATTTCCTTATTGGATTATTTGCTCCGTGGAGGCGGCCATCTTTTGTACGTCACACTCGGCTAATCCCCGCGGCACCTCTCGACTTGGATGCAAGTGCTAAATTAGCAGTGCGAGCGCTGAGCTGCAGAACAGCGTTCGGTGGCAAGTTGCTAACTTAGCACTTGCAGCAGCTGAGAAACTGAACGCGCCTCAGGCTGCATTCCGGGAGCAGCATGTGGGGAGTGAGCTTAAACTTCCTTTGGGTAAGGGAAGTTAACCCTCTCCACTCACTACCCCAGATACTGCACTTTCATTTTATACCCCAACCCTCCCAGATTGTGAGTTCCTACGGGAATAGGGCCTCATCTCCTCCTGTACTGTTTGTCAAATGTTGTTCAATGTATTGTAACCCTGTCTGTACTGTGCTTATTGTACAGCGCTGCGGAATATGCTGGCGCTTTATAAATAAAGAATAATAATAATAGCTTACTACTGTCGTATTAATAAATGCAGGTTCTTACCTGAGCTCTCACAGTTTGCATGGAATGGGCAAACATGGATTTTCACATGCATTTTTTTTTTTTTCAACATTTTATAATTATTTAAATATAAATAAATTATCACTATTTTAAAAACGTTTAATAATCATTTTAATATAATTAAAATTTTAAGTATGAAAATATATTTTAACAATATAACGAAGAATAAAAAGCAGTGAACCTCCAAAAAGTCTAGAAATTTGGAATGACAATCTATAGTTAATGGCACCACGATATTATGTGTAATCCAGGGAATACAGACTGAATTTGAGAACAGAGAGGTGTGGCAGGTATCCCTGACAGCGCATCAATAGTGCAAAACACTAGAATGCAATTGAAACATTTGCATATGCATCAGTGCATCAATAGTAGGCACAATAGTGAAATAAAGTGCAACAACACAGTAAAGTGCAGCGGTGCCTTAAAAGAATAAAAAACAACATTGCTTAGTGCAATAGTGCATATAGGAGGATACGTAGATAACCTCTAAATAATATTCAATAAAGTGCACAATTTAAATGTCCATTGCTAATCCGATGGACAAGTGCAAAAAGTGTCCAATATTTCAATGGAGTGCAATAGTGCGTATAGCAGTCCGTGAAAATAGAGGATAAAATACTCCGGAGTCCCAATGTTTGTGGTCCTCCTTCTTATTCCGGTGGAAAGTTCGTCACGTCCTGATTTCATAAAAGAGAAGGGAGGAGCACACGGGGAAATCTTTGGTGCAGGAGATCTTATGACAAATTGGGCAAAGATTATTACTGGTAGAGGTATATGCACTCACATTTAAATGAGCCTAAAAGGTTTCCCGGCTCTAGGTTTAATCGCCTATGGCCATGTAGACAGCGGCACTTCCCTTCTTTACCAAGTAGCAGGTCCTAGTAGAGTTAAGAACAGATGGGAGACAATGCTCCCACAGCGTAATACTGCAGGGTAACCAGAGGTAATTACACAGTGCACTTACCAATTAAGGAGCCTTTCAATCTCAGGCTCCGTCAGTATAGCCTTAGGCACACTTAGGTAGGTGCCCTGGAACACTTTTCCTCGTTGGCAGGTAGGTAAATTTGAGAACTATTTGATCTCTAGAATATGCCATTCATACCTATATTATGACGAAAGTATATAAAATTGCATAATCATTATTAAATGTAGAATGAAAAGGACACCAGGCATAAGGACCAATGTGGTGTCATTTGTATTCTACAATTTATTCAAGATTAAACGGCTTACAGATACTTCTGTTTAATGAGATCTATTAATTCTCAAAGTTAGTAATGATATAATTATTAGAATATAGAATTTTTTTCAGTTTTATTGCTGTGGAGCGCTGCTGTGATACACACTGCACATTACTGTGAGTTTTAATGCTGTGGAGCTCTGTGATACGCTCAGCACACTTTACTGTGAGTTTTATTGCTGTGGAGCCCCGTGATGCTATGCTCACACACTGCACATTACTGTCATTGTTTGAAAGTCTGTACAGACTCTGACCCAACCACCTCAACAGGCAGAGAAATCCACAGCTTTATTGCTCTTACTGTAAATAGAAAAAGCTATGAGTTATGCTGAATTTCCTTTTTGTCCAGTCTATACATTATGTGTTTATGTATATAGTATGTGTGTAAATATATATAAGTCTTAGAATATATAAGTCCATGATGTATTTGTTTTGGGGTTTTTATGGATGTTGGGGGTGGAGAGAAAAATCATGCGGTGTGCGGGCTATCGGGGGGGGGGGGCCAAGAAAATTTTTGCCCAGGGTCCAATTAATATTAAAGACGGGCCTGGCGGTCATGTTACCTCTACCCCACCCAGCCGGCATTATTATTTTTTTGTTAAACCATCTACCGGTGCCATAGAAACATAGAAAAATGTCGGCAGATAAGAACCTTTCGGCCCATCTAGTCTGCCCAATTACATGGATACTTTACCTGGATTTATCTTTTGTTTAGGATAGCCTTATGCCTATCCCATGCTTGCTTAAATTCAATTACTGTTTTGGCCTCTACCACTTCTACTGGAAGACTGTTCCATGTATCCACCACCCTCTCAGTAAAATAATGCTTCCTGATGTTACTTTTAAACCTTTGCCCCTCTAATCTAAGACTATGTCCTCTTGTTTTGCTATTTTGTTTCCTTTTAAATATACCCCCTTCCTCTTCCTTGTGGATTCCCTTTACGTATTTAAATGTTTCTATCATATCTCCTCTGTCTCGTCTTTTTTCCAAGCTGTACATGTTAAGATCATTAAGCCTTTCCTGGTAACTTTTCTCCTTCAAGCCGTACACCATTTTAGTAGCCCTTCTCTGAACTCTCTCTAAGAGGTCTATATCCTTCTGGAGATACGGTCTCCAGTACTGCACACAGTACTCCAAGTGAGGTCTCACCAGTGCTCTGTACAGTGGCATGAGCACTTCCCTTTTCCTACTGCTAATACCGCTCCCTACACAACCAAGCATTCTGCCAGCATTTCCTGCTGCTCTATTACATTGACTACTTACCCTTAGATCCTCTGAAATAATGACCCCTAAATCCCAACCCTCAGATGTATCAAATATTCTATATTCAGCCCTTGGGTTTTTACGTCCCAGGTGCATTATCTTGCACTTATCCACGTTAAAACTCAATTGCCACAGCTCCGACCATTTTTTTAGTTTACCTAAATCATTTGTCATTTGGCTGATCCCTCCAGGAACGTCAACCCTGTTGCAAATCTTTGTGTCATCAGCAAAAAGACATACTTTTCCATTAATACCTTCTGCAATATCACTAATAAAAATATTAAAGAGAATGGGTCCAAGTACTGACCCCTGAGGTACCCCACTGGTAACAAGGTGCCTTCTCTATTTGTATTATATATTAATAATGCTGCTGTTATTATAGGATTGTATTATGAATAATAGTAATTATAATATTATTCATAATACAATCCTATAATAACAGCAGCATTATTAATATATAATAAAAATGTAGAAGGCACCGGTAGATGTTTTGTATTTTTTCCTTCTTCTCACACAACACACAGTGCCTAATAAGAGATCCCTGCTGGAACCAAATGGCTGCAGGCGGCCAAGGAGAGCTGCGGCACCCTGCCCGTCGCTAAAACCGGGACGCAAAAGGGGAAAAATTAGCTTCCCTTTGCATCACGGTTTTCCCAGCAGATCGCGGGGCAGGCGCCGAGTCCGGCAGCCTGCCCCATAGCGATCACTAAGCTCGCGGATGCTTGGGGGGTGGGCAGCGCTACAGCGCCGTCCCCAGCATCCCCTCCATAGGACTCCATGGAGGATCGTGCTGCCGGGTCACATGACCTATCGCGAGATCCTGCTGGTCGGCGGAGTGATTGCGGAGGGAGACTGGTGGCTTTCAGACTGAATCCTGCAATGACTGAGCAGCAAATCAAATCACCTGTGCTGTGCTACACATATCCTGCAAACCTGGCCTGTTAGCAGATCCACAGGACAGGTTTGGAAAGCACTGATCTGAGAGAAAAGGGGTCAATCACAAAGCAGGGTTTGCAAATACAAAAACAGAGATCCCTACAGTAACAGAGGAAGCTGCACTGTGAAGCATCTCCTGTCGCTTTTTAGCTTTCTGAAATACCGGCGTTTGTTGGTGCTGCAAAACCAGCGCAAAAAAAAAGGAATGCTCGTTTTACAAGGCTTTTATAAAGTCATTCATACTTTACTTCTCCAAGGTCTTTCCCCAAATCCATCTGGCCAAGACATTTTCCTTTCCTGCAATCAAAAATACATAGGATCAATACAAAAACAAACGTGGTGCGTAATAGCAAGAAAGGAGTTTGGCGCCACAATATGAGTTTGCACGACGGGAATAGCTTTTACTGAGAGGTTTGCAGTTATTTCAACGTGAATGTGGTAAATTTATGGAATCCTGAGGGAAAGTCTCCAGCTTGTGGAAACGGACAGAGATAAGTTAGAGTAAAAAAAAAAAAAAAAAGGGAAACCTGTTTTTACCCGAGAGAGAGCGCGAGAAAAAAAAGATACATCTATTAAAACACGGAACCTTTTGTTATTGTTTTTTGTGACATCTGGTTTATCTGTTTAGGGATAGGTTACGATTTTTACTTGTTTTAGGATTAAAGCTTTCAAGATTCTGCGCCATTTTCGCTCCAAATTTAGGCAACAGATTAGAAACATAGAAAAACATAGAAAAATGTCGGCAGATAAGAACCTTTTGGCCCATCTAGTCGCCCAATTACATGGATACTTTACCTGGATTTATCTGTTGTTTAGGATAGCCTTATGCCTATCCCATGCTTGCTTAAATTCAATTACTGTTTTGGCCTCTACCACTTCTACTGGAAGACTGTTCCATGTATCCACCACCCTCTCAGTAAAATAATGCTTCCTGATGTTACTTTTAAACCTTTGCCCCTCTAATCTAAGACTATGTCCTCTTGTTTTGCTACTTTGTTTCCTTTTAAATATACTCCCTTCCTCTACCTTGTGGATTCCCTTTACGTACTTAAATGTTTCTATCATATCTCCTCTGTCGTCTTTTTTCCAAGCTGTACATGTTAAGATCATTAACCCTTTCCTGGTAACTTTTCTCCTTCAAGCCGTGCAGAGCATATGATAGCATATAGATTCTGCACCTTTGGACGCCAGTGTCAAAAAAAAAGAAGCAGAATCTGTAGTCTTGGGCTAGGGTCAGACTAACGCATTTTTCACGTCTACCGTCAAAAAGTGTGTTGATGCGTTCGGACACATCTTATCCTTGAAGACGCGATAGCGTTCATACAATGCGCAATTTCAGCCGTAATTTCATACGGATCCAAACCAGGAAACTTTGGGTGTCTGGACATGAGCAGCGTCTGACGTCTCCTAGTCACGCACACGCCGCTATGCGGACGCAGCGCACTCTGTACGTCAGTACTAGCGGTTTGACGCTCTTGCAAAAATGCGTTCGTTTGCCGCTTGCGTTGAGTGGCCGAACATTCATGCGGCCGTACTTCATGTGTGGGCCTGCGTTGGACTTCCTGAGGGCTCACTCCCCTTCAGTTGCTCTGCCTCCGCTGAACTCCCACTGCCCTCAGGCAGCGCCGGCAGATCCCCACAAGCCTCCCCGCTGCATACTGAGAGAGGAGAGCGTGCTGCCCTGCAGAGCGTATGACCCTCTCCTGCCGGGTGTTCAGGAACCGCATGTCCCAGGATACTCTGCCTCACGGCTCGATAGCAGCGTTCATGGGAGATGTAGTCCCGCAGTCTCTGGTCATTTAAGTGTGAGGCAGCAGTTTTCAAGCCGTGACCAGGAGCACAGCGGGAAGTATTGGCTGTTCAAGAAAGAGGTACCATTGAGCCATGCAGTCCCCTCAGGTGTGAGGGAGCGGGAGGCCGCGGGGAGCTGCACTCAGATCAGGCAGGAGGAGGAAGACACACCGGACATGCACGGAGGAGACCGAAACCAACCGCCTTTTCCGGAGCCCTCCTGAGTGAGAGCTCTGGGTGTGCGCACATCCTACGACAGCGACACACACATTACAAACGGATTTATTATGTAAGATTCTCGTTTTCATGGCACGAACCCCCGTATGCGCTTTATCATGTCTTTCTATGCATTGCTGGCTCTGGGAGAGAATGTCCAGAGTTCTAGATGTAACACTGTACCTGATGATTCCCCTTGTCCAGCACCACAATAAACCTGCGCAGAGAACAAGTAGGGGTACGAGGACGCCAATAACCGCCAAATAATGGCAACGACAACCAGGAGCTGCAGGAGAAGAAAAACAAACAGGAATTACACCTCAAGCTTCATCACAGATAGAATAAGATTTTATAAACAAAATAATATATATAGAAAAAGATTTTAAATGTCTGGAGAGTGAACCTGCTTTTACAGGCTTTGTCTGGATGGAACACACACACACACAGGGCGTGGACCACACACACACAGGGCGTGGACCACACACACACAGGGCGTGGACCACACACACACACACACACAGGGCGTGGACCACACACACACGGCGTGGACCACACACACACACACACACACAGGGCGTGGACCACACACACACACAGGGCGTGGACCACACACACACACACACACAGGGCGTGGACCACACACACACGGCGTGGACCACACACACACACACGGCGTGGACCACACACACACACACACACACACACACAGGGCGTGGACCACACACACACAGGGCGTGGATCACACACACACAGGACGTGGACCACACACACACTTTCTCTCTAAAGTGTGAACATTTTTGTGCAATTCCTGTGTTTAGTGGAGCCCTGTGAATGCCGTTTAGGAGGAATCCTCCCATCAATCCGCACATACATTAAGAATGAAAGGGTCCAATTTCCGTGAGACGGAGAAATATATATATATATATAAAGAAAATTGGACTTGGAGACAAAAAAGGAGCAAAGACTTGCATCATGTGAAATGTAAAAATAGGGGGGGGGGGTGTCCCTTATTAACTACTAGCCAGGGAATACCTGTTGACAGATTTGGCTGCCAGCTCACCCCATTCAGCTGGTCTTTGCAGAGGGATTGATTAATATTTCTAGGAGGATCCTTCACCTGTGTCCATAGGGAAGCGGAAGAACACACACACACACACACACAGTGAATAGGCTTCGATCTTGAAACCAGAAAAACACATGTATAAAGAGATCTGCCCAAGATATAGGATATACACTCACCGGCCACTTTATTAGGTACACCTGTTCAATTGCTTGTTAACCCAAATTGCTAAATCAGCCAATCACACGGCAGCAGCTCAATGCAAGTGGGCATCTAGACGCGGTGAAGACGACTTGCTGAAGTTCAAACCCAGCATCAGAATGGGGGAAGAAAGCGGATTTAAGTGGCTGTGAACACACAACATGTCCAACCTTGAACAGACGGGCTACAGCAGCAGACCACAACAGGACGGACACACACACACACACACACACACACACACCTAGACACTGACGATACAATTCGCACAGGCACCAAAACTGGACAACAAGATTGGAAAAGCGTTGCCTGGTCTGAGGAGTCTCGATTTCAGCTGCGACATTCAGATGGATGGGTCAGGATTTCAGTAGAAACAGATGGTTAGGGAAGAGTTACGCCAAAATCCTAAATTGTTCATTCACACCTGATGAGATGTGGCTTTAAGGACCATTTTCCTGTGACAGGCCGGTGAAGGAGGTAGGGGCAAGCGTGCTGTACACGTGCCGTTGGTCTGAGGTCTTTTCTGTACAGCAGGATATGGGTTGCCAGTACAACCATAGATGACCTTGGCAAGCTGAGAGGTAGAATTACCAGGAGGGTTAAGTGCAGTCCTCATTAATAATCGGACAGTGGCAAAGGTGGACAACCATTGAAATGATGATCTCTTGCTCACAATAGAAGCAGAGACATGTGTTCTTAGTCTTCTCCACAGTAAGCATAGCATGTGATGCCCCAATCTGCATGGGTTCTTCTATGTCTGAAGCATGGTAGCGCATCAATACTCATTCACTCCAAGATTTCCGTTTCTAAACTTGCAATCCAAAGGAGTTCAACACCATCAGATTTTGCAGGGAGGTAGAAGTTCCCACTCGTGTTAGCTCATCTTTCAGGGCACTGGATAAACCACTACATAACTGGTCCACCAGGGAAAATTGACAGAGTTCAGCATCAGACGCCCATCCCTGGAACACCGTGATGAAGTCCTCCAGATGACATCCTCGTCTGAGGGTATGGAGAGAAAACCTGGCTGTAGAGGAATGGAACATGTCATACATGGACCCCATAGAATTGACAAAGAAATCCCAGGTGTCCAGGACAGTGTTTCTGGCAGATAGCAATTGGTGAACCCACTTCTTCAGTTGATCAGACAAAGATGACTGTTCGTGCTTTGACAAAACCATGGCCAAGTGCATGGCTTGGGACCAATCAGCAGCTCACAGTCTGTGATGAAGATATGGTACGTAGTCCTGGAACCAGAAAACTTGTCGTCAGGCAGGGCAACAACAGGTTCCAGTTATGAAGCTTCCCAGCCATGGCGCAAATTCTTTGACCGCAGCTTTCTACCATCGCAGTTCACGCTTGACCTTATCCCATGGTTCCGTGTTGTGTGAGACGGGACATACTGTCGCGGGGCGGGACATACTGTCGCGTGGCGGGACATACTGTCGCGGGGCGGGACATACTGTCGCGGGGCGGGACATACTGTCGCGGGGCGGGACATACTGTCGCGGGGCGGGACATATTAGGAGAAAGCAAACAGTAGTTTCTTGAATTTCATGCGTGGAAGCATGAAAAATGGGCGAGAAGATCCGAGTGACTGTGACACGGGCCAAATAGTGACAGCCAGACACCTGGGTCACTGCATCTCTAAAAATGGCAAGTCTTGTGGGGTGTTCCAGGTGTGCATGGGGTTAATACCGACCAAACGTGGTGCAAAGAAGGACAACTGGAGAACCGGCGTCAGGGTCATGGATGCCCAAGGCTCATTGTTGCATGTGGAAAGTGAAGGCGAGTCTGTCTGGTCCGGTCACACAGCAGAGCTACTGGAGCTCAAACTGCTGAAAAACCCAATGCTGGCCAAGATAGAAATAGGTCCGCACACACGTGGACATGCACCACATACCTAGAGATTGCTGCAGACCACGTACAACCCTTCATGGCCATAATGTTCCTGTAGGTAGTGGCCTCTTTCAGTAGATAATGCCCTCTGTCACACAGCAAAACTGCTCAGGAATGGTTCGAGGAACATGACAGAGGTTTCAAGGGGTTGCCTCGGCCTCCAGATTCCCCAGATCTCAATCCGATCGAGCATCAGGGAGATGTGCTGGAACAACAAATCCCATCAATGGAGACCCCACCTCACAACGTGCAGGACTTAAAGGATCTGCTGCCAAGGTCTTGTTGCCAGGTCCCACAGGACTCATTCAGAGGCTTGTGCAGTTAATCAGGACGAGGGGGACCTACAGGATACGAGGCAGGGGGTTTTTGTTGTGGCTGAGCAGAGTATATACATACCTAGACATTTTTATATAAAAAAAAAACAAAAAAAAACACAAACGCACACACTGCACATAACCGTCTATTACCTATAGTATAGATGTAAATAATTCCTCTTTCGCCGCCCACACTGTTATTGGTTTCACAAACATATTGATCGAGCACATCAGGGTCTGTGTTGGGGACCATCAGCACATCTGAAGGTTGGAGCGTTACGTTGCCGGGGTGGCTCACATTTTCTCTGCAAAAAGCACACATATTTACTGTGAGGGTGGGACGCCTGTGTCCTGCGTCTGGTATTAAATCACAAGTCATCCGCCATGATTAACGTAAAATCAAACCAGACCTTGTACAATGCACTGGACGCGGCTTCCACGTACGTGTAAGGACCTAAAGCAATTTCCAAACTGTCACCAGTTGTTTTTAACCCCTACACTACCAAGATTGGCTAAACTATCTGCAAGACCCCTCCCTAAGGGGTCATTAAAAGAGCAGTGAAATTTTGGTACTTTCGTTTCGGCGCACTTCTGCGATGAATTCAGCATTCGCTGCAGGGTCCCCCAAAGTGCGCCGAATGCATCCGATAAACTGCAGATGGCCTCCGATCAACCGCCGAACTGGAGGGGGGGGGGGAACTAACACATATAGCAAGAATATAGAAGGGTCTATGAATAACAAAAAGGTGTGTTTTAGGGAGGGGGGGAAATCAGGAGAAAGGAAAGAAAATTTGAACCAATTAATACGACGACTTTTTGCTGCAAATGAAAAAGAATTAACAGTTGAATTAAAATTACAAACAGGGAATTTTTTTTTTCATTGAAACCTATGGGATTCTCCTGTCTAAACCTGTCGAAGGAAACCCCACTGAAAATCAGGACATTTTGCCAACTTTTCTGGGCAGTTCGGCGTTCTCTCAATAGATTAACCGTTACTTCTCTATGGGAGATTTCACTGCCGCTGAACTGCACCGTATTCCATTGGCAATTCATCGATATTTGGCAAATCGCCAGCTTTTTGAATAGCTGAATGGCCTCGAAACTGCACAGTACGGGTACACTCACTATTCGGTGGCCAATTCGGGCAAAAATACTGATCTTATTGATCTTCTGAACAATGATGCTGCTATAGTGGGAGCGTGTCTACAATCCTCAAACACCGTGAACAACATGAAAAACCAATCATATCTAACGGCGTACCCATCAACGTGATAAGAGAGGTATTTCTTGTTGACACATGCAATTACCATGCATATGTCAACATGAAAACCTCTTTTAATCACATTGATGGATGTGCCGGGTGATATGTTTTGGTCATTACTTTCCCTAGCTTAGTGTCATCTGCAAACACTGATACATGACTTTCAATGCCTATTTCAAGGTCATTTATAAATGAATAGAATTGATCCTATTACAGACCATTAATGAGAATCATTAGAGGCATTTCTGGCAACAGATGGATATTTAACCAATTTAGGAAACCTCTTTCATTAATCATTTGAAGGTCCACATATTGGTATTAGAATACCATGCCGATAGCCTACCTCAGTAAGCTTTAAGGGTATCTACCTCAACCTTATAATTTATTGTCTCTAGAATCAAATCCTGACTGATCAGATTATCACCATATAGGGTTAATGATAGGGATGCACCGATACCACTTTTTTAAGACCGAGTATGAGTACCGATACTTTTGTTCAAGTACTCACCGATACGAAGTACTGATACTTTTGTCACGTGACGCTTTCCAATAAGAACAGACCTCATATAAAGCCCCCAGGTCTCATAGATATGCCCCCCCCCCAGCTCATGGAAATGCCCCCCGGCTCATGGATATTGCCCCCCAGCTCGTGGATAATGCCCCCCAGCTCGTGGATTTGCCCCCAGCTCACTCTCCGCTCATACTTACCTTCCTTTAGCGACGTCGGGAAAGTCTTCGCGCGCGCTCTCCTTGGAAGGTCCCCAGCCGCGACCACGTGGGACCATGTGATCGCGGCTGGGGTCCTTCCAACGAGCGCACGCGCGGAAACTTTCCCGGCGTCGCTCAGGAAGGTAAGTATGAGCGGAGAGCAGCTGCAGGGCCTGTCCGAATGCTCTATCGGCATTCGGATAGGCCCTGCAGCTGCTCTCCTCACTTTGTTTATACTTACCTTCCTTAGCGACGCCGGGAAAGTTCCCGCGTGTGCGCTCGTTGGAAGGTCCCCAGCCGCAATCACATGGTCCCACGTGCTCGCGACTGGGGACCTTCCAAGGAGCGCGCGCGCGAAGACTTACCCTCCTGAGCGACGCCGGGAAAGTATAAACAAAGTTAGGAGAGCAGCTGCAGGGCCTGTCCGAATGCTGATAGATCATTCGGACAGCCGCCCCAGCCCCTCGGATGCTGGCAAGCCGGCTTCCGGTATCGGAAAAAATATCGGGGGTACTGCACGAGTACCAAGTACTCCTGCAGTACCCGGTATCGGCACCGATATCGATACTAGTATCGGTATCGGTGCAACCCTAGTTAATGAGATTCATTAGGATAGTCAGACTTTATCAAGTTTGCACACTCTCCTTCCCAATGTTGTTCTTACCAATTTTGCTTTCAGGTTTTTGTGTTACTATATAGGTAGAGTTGGTAAAATACCATGTGATGGGACGGCCGCCACTACGCTGTAGCGCAGTACAACAGTTCAAGTGTTTGTGTGTTATAAAAATAAGGGCTAACGAACTTTTAATAAGTACCTCAATATGATTTTCCCTGTTCTTCCCCTGTTCACCGCTCATTGAGCCACGGAAAGTTCAGACGAGCTGGCACCGAGCCTCAAGATAAGGGCTGCACCCACCAGGGGGGCCCAAGGTGAACAAAGTGAAATTGGGCCATGGCTCTAGGCAGTGGCAGAAATCACCCCGGGAGGACTGAGGGCGGACCAGGGGAGAACAATGTTCCAAGTATAAACAAGTATAAATGGCAATCTTTGAGCTTGGATTCCAATATTGTTGAATGGATTAGGCAGTGGCTGAGTGACAGGCAACAGAGGGTTGTGGTAAATGGAGTTTATTCGGTGCAAGGTCTTGTTACCAGTGGGGTACCTCAGGGGTCAGTACTTGGACCCATTCTCTTTAATATTTTTATTAGTGATATTGCAGAAGGTATTAATGGAAAAGTATGTCTTTTTGCTGATGACACAAAGATTTGCAACAGGGTTGACGTTCCTGGAGGGATCAGCCAAATGACAAATGATTTAGGTAAACTAAAAAAATGGTCGGAGTTGTGGCAATTGAGTTTTAATGTGGATA
Organism: Leptobrachium leishanense; assembly: GCA_009667805.1. Classification (NCBI taxonomy): domain Eukaryota; kingdom Metazoa; phylum Chordata; class Amphibia; order Anura; family Megophryidae; genus Leptobrachium; species Leptobrachium leishanense. The sequence continues at coordinate 19,408,133 of CM019064.1, read as the reverse complement.
AGTGCAAGATAATGCACCTGGGACGTAAAAACCCAAGGGCTGAATATAGAATATTTGATACAGTCCTAACCTCAACATCTGAGGAAAGGGATTTAGGGTCATTATTTCAGAGGATCTAAGGGTAAGTAGTCAATGTAATAGAGCAGCAGGAAATGCTGGCAGAATGCTTGGTTGTGTAGGGAGAGGTATTAGCAGTAGGAAAAGGGAAGTGCTCATGCCACTGTACAGAGCACTGGTGAGACCTCACTTGGAGTACTGTGTGCAGTACTGGAGACCGTATCTCCAGAAGGATATAGACATTTTAGAGAGAGTTCAGAGAAGGGCTACTAAAATGGTGTACGGCTTGAAGGAGAAAAGTTACCAGGAAAGGCTTAATGATCTTAACATGTACAGCTTGGAAAAAAGACGAGACAGAGGAGATATGATAGAAACATTTAAATACGTAAAGGGAATCCACAAGGTAGAGGAAGGGAGTATATTTAAAAGGAAACAAAATAGCAAAACAAGAGGACATAGTCTTAGATTAGAGGGGCAAAGGTTTAAAAGTAACATAGGAAGCATTATTACTGAGCGGGTGGTGGATACATGGAACAGTCTTCCAGTAGAAGTGGTAGAGGCCAAAACAGTAATTGAATTTAAGCAAGCATGGGATAGGCATAAGGCTATCCTAAACAAAAGAAAAATCCAGGTAAAGTATCCATGTAATTGGGTAGACTAGACGGGCCGAAAGGTTCTTATCTGCCGACATTTTCCTATGTTTCTAATGTCTTTTATCCCCATAAATAAGCCTGTGTTCTCCATGAAAAATAAATCACTTGTTTGAACCTTTACTCCTGCCTCGGCTAGTAATTGGGGATAACAGGGCTTTGGGAACTGGGACGCTTCAAGGACCTCTCTACAGCGCTGCAACCTCGGGTATCCTACGAGCAACAGCGGCACCTCGCTACCACACTACCGACCTCCAGGTGTACTCGGCGCTGACGGCGGATCTACTCACCCCGAGTAGCGGGATCCGTCACATTGGCTGGCAGCCTGGTGGGATCGGCTGAGACCAGACAAGCAGGGGGGGAAATACAGCCCCACTGGCTTGACCCCGGTCTCAGCCACCGCAACATGCCGAGCATCCGGAGCGGCCGCCATCTGGGGGGGGGGGATTCTGAGACCAGCCCAGCAGGGGGAAAATAACAGTCGCTGGCTTGACCCCGGTCTCAGACACCCCTGGGTCCGAGAGGCGGACACCCCAAGTAACGGCCGTAACCCCGTATGGCCCAGCACTACAAGGGTCTGAAGCGCACGGTCCTTAAAGAATTGCTGAAAGCCAGAGGCAAGATTCCCCCCGGGGAAAACCGAAGGCGGTCATCATCAGCAAATTGATGGAGGACAACCGTGCTTGTATGGCTCCCTCCGAGGGCTCCGAGACCTCAGAATGGCGACGAGAGGTACAGTGGCAGCTGGCCCTGTACGGAACAGACCCCTCTGCCGACATCATCGGCAGGGTCTTGGCAGATACGGACAGACTCCGCCAAGCAGAAATGCAGCAACGGTCCGGTGGGTCTCTGACTCCCAGGCAGCAGGAGCACCGGACCCCCCCAAGCAAAAGATTCCCTTTGCCGCCTTCAAACTCTTCCCAGAGGGAAGCGAAGATATTGACGGCTTCCTGCAAGATTTTGAAAGACAATGTGCCCTGCAAGAGGTGGCGGCCTGAGATTGGGTACCTCTACTGGCGAGTAAGTTGACGGGCAGAGCGGCTGAAGCCTACCGGGCTGTTGCAGATGAGGACTGCATGGTGTATGAGCGGGTCAAGGAACCCCTGCTGGCCCGCTATGCGCTCACCCCCAAGGCGTATCGAGTCCGGTTCCGAGGTCTAAAGAAAGGGCCCCATGACTCCTACGCGGAATGGGGGCACCGCATGCAACAGGCTGTCCGCAGCTGGATCTAGGGATGCCAAGCCACCCACCCGGACCAGATCATCCAACTGCTCTTGCTGGAGCAGTTCTATAACTATTCACCTCCAGGAGGTCCGAGATTGGGTGTGAGACCGACGTCCCCTTACCCTGCCCGAAGCTACCCGCCTCGCTGATGAATACCAGGACGCCAGGCGAGTACCTCCTCCTGACATCCGGCCCCCACCTCCCCGGTTCCATCCAGCACCCCAGCCTCGTACCGCACCCACCGAGAGAGCACCCCGGCCACCGACAATCCACACCCCGGTTCCTCGGACCGGTCCCCGGCGCTATGGGTGCAACCAATTCGGACATATCCGGGACCGCTGTCCACTGACTGCCAACCGTCCTGCCCCGCATCGCCCAGCACACCCTCCGGGCAGAGCTACGGCATATTGTTGCCAACATGAGCCGGAGCCAGAACGCACAGCGATTCCGGACGAAGACTGGGGCATCCTACATGAAGCAGACCCGATTCAAGCAGCTGCCCAAGATAACCGACAGCACCATCGCCAAACGGTTCGGGTGAATGGACGGAGTGCCAACGGCCTGTGGGACACCAGCGCAACCCTTACCCTGGCACAGCCCCACCTTATTACCCCGGCTGCCTCCACAGGCCACTCTGACCGTCCGAGTCGCCGGTGGCCATGTTTACCGGATCCCTACAGCCCGTGTCCATCTCGATTGGGGCACGGATGCCCGGGACGTGGAAGTAGGGATCATGAAAGAGCTACCAACCGAAGTACTACTCTGCAACGACCTTAGTCTGCTGACCTCTACTTTTGAGGACACCCACCCTGGTGGGGTATGCCCCGTCACCACCCGTCATCAAGCAAGGAAGGCTCTGCACACAGATCCGAGGGGACCGCGGTGAGTGAGACCAGCCCAACCCTTGGCCCCGACAATACCCCCTCCCTGACCTGGGATTCCCCGACGGACTTTGCCCAAGCCACCAGGGAAGACATCACCCTTGCCCCTTACCGACAACATGCTGGGCGGGAGCCGGGAGGGGTAGGGGAAGTGAGATTTGCCTAGGACCAAGGGAAGTTGTATAGGACCTCCGAGGGAGCGAGGAGGGGAGTGGAGCAGGTACCCCATAGGCAACTGGTAGTGCCGGGGAAATATCGGCGCGATCTGTTGAAGATTGGGCATGATATTCCCCTTGCAGGCCATCTGGGGCACAGGCGGACACTGCACCGCCTGACCCAGAGCTTCTTCTGGCCCGGGTTATCTGGGGATGTTAGGGACTATTGCCGGACCTGTGAGGTATGCCAGCGGGTAGGAAAGAGGGGGGACACCCGGAAAGCAACCCTGAGACCCCTACCCATAGTGGGAGAACCCTTTAGACGGGTGGCGGTGGATCTGATAGGACCCCTGGCGGTGCCTAGTACTACGGGCATGAAGTATATCTTGACCGTAGTAGACTACACCACCAGGTACCCAGAGACCGTGGCCCTCCGAGATATCCACGCAGAGACCGTTGCCGGAGCTCTACTAAAGATATTCTCCAGGGTCAGATTTCCCCAGGAAATCTTGTCTGACCAGGGCACGCAATTTACGGCCGAGGTGACCCAGCAGCTCTGGAGACTGTGCGGGATTAAACCCCTGTACAGTTCCCCTTACCACCCGCAAACCAACGGGCTCTGCGAGTGGTTTAACGGGACCCTCAAGCAACTCCTTCGCACCTTTACCATGTCCCATAAGGACTGGGAACACCACTTGCCTCATCTGTTGTTCGCATACAGGGGGGTACCCCAGGAAGCCACTGGCTTCTCTCCCTTTGAGCTGTTGTACGGCCGGAGAGTCCGAGGCCCCTTGGACTTGCTCCGGGAGCACTGGGAAGGTGCTCTGGCCGAGGAGGGGACCTCGGCCATAGATTATGTGCTTGAGTTTAGGGACCGGCTGCAGGAATTGACCGCCCTGGTACGGGACAATCTCAAAGTGGCCCAAACCAAGCCGGTGGTATGACCGGTCTGCTAGGGACCGCACCTTCCAGCTAGGGCAGAAAGTGTTAGCGCTCCGGCCGGTCAAACAAAATAAGTTGCAGGCAGCCTGGGAGGGACCCTACAAAATTATAGAGAAGATCTGCGATACCACCTTCATCGCAGCCAGATGTTCGGATGAAAGGATCCAAAGAACCTTTCATGTGAACATGCTGAAACCATTTCATGAAAGAGAAGAGGCAGTAGCCGCCATCTGCGCACCGGACGCGGGGAATCTGGAGGATCTCCCCCTGCCGGTACTGCCTGGGGATCCGAGCGCCTAGGGGATAGCTGATGTCCGGCTGGGCGAGGGACTCAGTCCACGCCACAGGGAACAGGCTCAGCAGGTGCTACGGGAGCACCGAGACCATTTCTCGTCCCGTCCCGGCTACACCTCTGTAGCTCTGCATCGGGTCGATACCCAGAGTCAAACCCCCTTGCGGCAGACAGCGTACCGAATCCCCGATGCAGTGAGAGACGGGATGCAGAAAGAGATCCGCGAGTTGCTGGATCTAGGGGTAATAGAACCATCCGAGAGCCCATGGGCCTCCCCGGTGGTTCTAGTACCCAAGAAGGATGGCACTACCAGGTTCTGTGTAGATTACAGAAGGCTCAATGAGCACACCGTTACCGACGCCTACCCCATGCCCCGGGTAGACGAGCTCCTGGACCGCATTGCCGAGGGTCACTTCCTCACCACCATTGACTTGTGTAAGGGGTACTGGCAGATTCCCCTTGCCGAGGAAGGTGTGCCGAAATCGGCATTCATCACTCCGTTTGGCCTGTACCAATTTTGGGTCATGCCATTCGGGATGAAGAATGCCCCGGCCACGTTCCAACGCATGGTGGATCGTCTGCTAGAGAGGATGCAGGACTTTACCAGCGCCCACCTAGATGACATAGCCATCTTTAGTAACACCTGGGAGGACCACTTACAGCACTTACGGGCAGTACTGGACCGCCTTGGCACCGCAGGTCTGACAGTCAAATCAGACAAGTGCCACGTTGGCATGTCCGATGTCCAGTACTTGGGCCACCGGGTGGGCTGCGGAAGGCAGCGCCCGGAACCCGCCAAGGTTGAAGCTGTCGCCCAGTGGCCCACACCAAGACCCAGGTGTTAGCATTTCTAGGTACGGCGGGGTACTACCGCCGCTTCGTCCAACTACAGCGCCATTGCCAAACCCCTGACTGTCTTGACCCGCAAGAACCTTCCGACAGGTACTGTGGTCCCCTGAGTGTGAGGAAGCCTTCCAGCAGCTCAAGCGAGCCTTGGTTGAGGCCCCCGTGTTGACCGCTCCTGATTCAACTAAACGTTTCGTCGTCCACACAGACGCTTCTATGTTCGGACTGGGAGCGGTGCTGAGCCAGGTCGGTGAAGATGGGCATGACCACCCAGTTGCCTACATCAGTCGGAAACTTCTACCCAGGGAGGTTGCCTATGCGGCAATCGAGAAGGAGTGGCTAGCCCTGGTATGGGCACTGAAGAAACTCCAACCCTATTTGTATGGGCGCTCCTTCTCGGTCCTCACAGACCACAACCCCCTAGTATGGCTGAACCGGGTGGCCGGAGACAACGGCATGCTCCTGCGGTGGAGCCTGGCCCTACAACTTTACTATGCAATACCGTCCAGGTAAGCAAAATGCCAATGCGGATGGGCTATCCCGCCAGACTGAACTTGAGATCTAAGGTGGGGTCCGTGGACATCCCCAAGTGGACCCGCAGAGGGTCTCACCGGGTCTGCCAACTGGTAACTTGGGGGAGATATGACGGGACGGCCGCCACTACACTGTAGCGCAGTACAACAGTTCAAGTGTTTATTTGTGTGTTATAAAAATAAGGGCTAACGAACTTTTAATAAGTACCTCAATATGATTTTCCCTGTTCACCGCTCATTCAGAGCCACGGAAAGTTCAGACGAGCTGACACCGAGCCTCAAGATAAGGGCTGCACCCACCAGGGGGGCCCAAGGTGAACAAAGGGAAATTGGGCCATGGCTCTAGGCAGTGGCAGAAATCACCCCGGGAGGGCTGAGGGCGGACCAGGGGAGAACAAAGGCTTATTTATGGGGATAAAAGACAGTGTTCTCCATGAAAAATAAATCACTTGTTTGAACCTTTACTCCTGCTTCGGCTAGTAATTGGGGATAACAGGGCTTTGGGAACTGGGACGCTTCAAGGACCTCTCTACAGCGCTGCAACCTCGGGGTATTCTACGAACACCAGCAGCACCTCGCTACCACACTACCGACCTCCAGGTGAACTCGGCGCTGACAGCGGATCTACTCACCCCGAGTAGCGGGATCCGTCACATACCACAATTAGCATACATCTAATTATACAAAGATGCAATAAAGGTCTTTGTTTCATACGATCACAAGGTATTAGTACAGAAACCTTTAAGGCATTAGCTCAACAGGGGCAAATTCAGAAGTCGCAGAGCACCAAATCAGCTCATCAAGCCCAAACCAAATATGTATGACCAAATAGAGGTCCCATCAATAAATTGCCAGAAGCTAGGACATAAAAGACAAAGCAGTTTTATATTGTTTATGTCCTAGCTTCTGGCAATTTATTGATGGGACCTCTATTTGGTCATACATATTTGGTTTGGGCTTGATGAGCTGATTTGGTGCTCTGCGACTTCTGAATTTGCCCCTGTTGAGCTAATGCCTTAAAGGTTTCTGTACTAATACCTTGTGACCGTATGAAACAAAGACCTTTATTGCATCTTTGTATAATTAGATGTATGCTAATTGTGGTATTTTACCAACTCTACCTAATATTAGTACCAATTTCGCTTTCAGGTTTTTGTGTTAAGAACATTGGGAAGGAGAGTGTGCAAACTTGATAAAGTCTAAGTAATGAACCTCATTAACCCTATATGGTGATAATAAATTATGACTGATCAGATTGTCTCTAGAATCAAATCCTAAAGTTGAGGTCGATACCCTTAAGGCTTATTGAGGTAGCAATTTAAAATAATTTACACTATCGGCATGAGATTCTAATACCAATATGTGGACCTTCAAATGATTAATGAAAGAGGTTTCCTAAATTGGTTAAATATCCATCTGTTGCCAGAAATGCCTCTAATGATTCACATTAATGGTTAACAATTTGTCTGACTGTGTGTTTGATTGTGAATAAATTTATCAATTACTTGACTATATTTTGTATTATTAGGGTTACCCCCTTTGTGTAAACATTCCCCTTTCCTGTTTATTTTCGTCCTATAACAGACCCCTGAGGGACACCTCTTACCAGTGATGTCCATCTTGAAAATGTACCATTTATGACCACTCTCTGTACCCTATCTTTTAGCCAGGTTTCTATCCTTTAGCCAGTTTTCTATCCAAGAACAAGAATTTTCACCTAGACCAATTTTTCTTAATTTAAATAGTAACCTCTTGTGCGAAAAACGGTGTCGAAAGCCTCGGCAAAAACCAAGTAAATCACATCCACTGCGACCCCCTGATCTATACTGACCCTTAGGTTAGTCTGGCATGATCTGTGTTTCATAAAACCATGCCGATTCCTGATAATTGCATTATACCTCCCAATGAATTCCTGAATATTATCCCTTAGTAACCCCTCAAATACTTTCCCAGCCACAGATGTTAAACTCCGTTTGAACGTTTTTGAATATAGGGACCAGTGCTGCAGTAACTCCTTTTGGCCAGTAGATGGCGACATCCACCTGCCAAATAGATTGTTACAGTAAGGCATACACTGGGAATATTCCCAAATATTTCTTCATGTATAATAAGTGATTTTTCCATAAAACCACTGGTTCTGGCAGTGCTCATCTGAGAAAAATCCCTTGGTAGAGAAGGGGTTAAAAAAAAAAAAAAAAAACACATTTCAACAAACAGCAAGTACAGCTTCATGGCTGCCATGTAGCCGGCTAAAGTCCAAATACCGCGACCGGCAAAGTATAACTGCAGATAGCGTGTTCTCTTTCGCATGTGTGGCTGCTGCTGGACCAGAGCTGTGACGTTTGGCTTAAAAACGATTGCTGAAGTGTACATGGGCAGAATGGGGGGGGGGGGCAGAGGTGCAGTAGGAAACGGCATAGGGGACTTTTTGACCTTTACTAGATTAACTTTGAGTCAAAATACTGTAGAGAGGGTAAAGGGTTAAATACACGCATGCTAGGATTAGTACTAAACACCAACATCGACAAACTGTGTGAACAGAGTGAATCCTATGAATGAAGACATGGGAGATTATTTATATAGCACCAACAGTTTACATAGCGCTGTACAATAAAAAATATATATAGTATCAGGGATTCAACAAAATTTTTAAAAAATAGAAACCTGAGGAGCTTACAGTCTAAGGCTAGGGTCAGACTGAGGCAGTGCGAACGCGCGTTCTGGCGCACTTAATCACGGCCGCACTAGCAGCAGATGCCGGGCAATGACGGCCAATATACGAAGTACGGTCGCACAAAAGTCCGGCTGCGCAACGCAAGTGGAAAATGAACGCATTTTTTCGAGAACGTTAAACCACTAGTACTGACGTACAGAGTGCGCTGCGTCCGCTAGAGGCGTGTGTGCGTGATTTGGAGACGTCAGACGCTGCTAATGTCCGGCCAACATAACGTCCAGACGCACAAAGTGTTTTATTGATGATCCGTACAAAATCACGGATGAAACTGCGCATCGTATGACCGCTATTGCGTATTCCGTGAAAAAATACGTCCATTCTTCGAACGCACATTTTCACGGACAACGTGAAAAATGCGTTAGTCTGACCCTAGCCTTAAAGGGATACAACAGGTGCTGCAGGATACTGAATCTGCATGGATTGGGGGGGGGGTCATTTTAAACCATATTTAAGATTTTTGCAACAAGGACACCAACCTAGAAGGGGATTGGGAGTCATTTTATTGGGGCACTAAATACACCAAGAGTCAGGAACCAATGCCCTCCAGAGGTTTTGGAATTACATCTCCCTCAATGCTCAACCATTACTTGGATTGGCTGAGCATGATAGGAAATGCAGCTGCAAAATCTGGAGGACCAGTTTTGCAGACCCCTGACATACACCCTGTAAGACAAGACTGTCAGACTCCTGCCCCCCCCCCCCAAATGTTGAAGCCAACTAATTTCCAGAATTCATTCTTTGCAATGGATGGCCAGGGAATCATGGGAGTTGTAGTTCAGAAACATCTGAAGAGCCAGAGTTTGACAGCCCTGCTTTAGGATATTTGATAAGGTAAGAGTTTGACAGCGTGCAGACATGTCTAACTTGACAATCTGAGTCTCCCCAGATAGATATATAGAATGTTATGGTGGAGGGCAAGAAAAGAGATTAAAAGCCTCCACACAGCAAATAAAGTGTATTATTGCAGAAGTCATTTACATATTCTAGCAATTGTTTGGAGGCTTTTAAGCTCATCTTTTGCCCTCTACCACAACATAAATAAGTGTTGATTTGCCCTGGGTGTAAAGCATCAGACTGCAACGAGTCACGGCCTATCTCCTGCTGATGAGGGCACAAAAAGCCCGTAACAGCTGTCCAAGAGAGGCTGTGACTAGTTACATATACCAGATGTCGGCAAAAAAAAAAACACATCTGGTATAGCGCGGCATTGATTGGAGGGTTATGTGTGAAAACAGACCCAGGATGCAAAAAAATTTGAAATTGCAGACATCATTTGCATGTCTTACATTCCCTAGATGCAGCACGGAACTCTGGGTAACACATGAGCTCTGTAATGCAGTTCTTTGAATTGCTGGGATGTGTAAATGACTTCTGTAATAAACATACATTTTAATTTTACACACACACACACACACACACACACACACACACACACGTAGTTGCTCATCTCTAAGGCCAAGGTCAGACGAGCGCAGTTTTAACGTGCGTTTAGCCGCACGAAATCACGGCCGTGCTAGCAGCATATGACGTCCAATGCCGGGGAACATACGACGAACGGCGGCACGAAAGTTCGTCCGTGCAACGCAAGTGGCAAACGAACACATTTTTTCGAGAACGTCAAACCGCTAGTACTGACGTACAGAGTGCGCTGCGTCCGCTAGCGGCGTGTTTGTGTGATTAGGAGACGTCAGACGCTGCTAATGTCCGGCCAACATAACGTCCAGACACAAAAAGTGTTTTATTGATGATCCGTACAAAATCACGGACGAAAATGCGCATCGTATGACCGCTATCGCGTATTCCGTGAAAAAATACGTCCATTCGTTCGAACGCACTTTTTCACGGACAACGTGAAAAATGCGTTAGTCTGACCCTAGCCTCAGATTGTAAGCTCTTGAGCAGGGTTTTCTGCTCCCATTGTTTCAGAGTGTCTCATTTGTATATTTGGTTATTTTGTCCCACCCATTCTACAGCGCTATGTAATTTGTTGGAGCTTTATAAATACTTGTAATTGTACTTCGGGGCACAGAGCTCTGAGCAGTTAGTTACAGGGCTCCTGCGTCAACAGTACGAAAAAAAAAAAACCACAAAAAAAAAAACCAAACAACAACATTCAGGTGGAATAAAAAAATACCTGTACATAGATTGGAGCTGCAATCAAAGGAAAAATGTGAACGGCTCAATCACAAGAGGGCGCTATAACAAACCAAACAACAAATCTCCTTTCATGTGATTCACCTCTAGGGGGCGCTCTAGCACAATCAATAAATCCAGCCATCACGGAAAAAAACAATTGCCTGCCAAACTCAAAAAAAAAAAAAAAAACTTTTATGAGACCAAAAAAGGCTTAAAATCATGCATGAAAGAGTTTGTTTTTCTTTTGGGTTTTGTTAGCGTGTGGTAACCGCGCGCTCACGTTTATAAAAATTCCATGCGGGCGAAACCACGACATAAAAAATAATAAATTATTTTTCCATGCTAGGTGAGCCAAGACTGAAGAAAAAAAATATATATAAATAAAACACAGGTTTGAGTGCGAAGACTTTATCAGAAACCACGATGATAAACAATATAGAAGAAAAATTACACACTCTACAGAAATCTTAACTTAGGCTGGTGTCAGACGAGCGCACGGATCACGTCCGTCCGTTCTAATTATGACCAATGGAGCCCCACACACGAAGTACGTCCGCACAGAACTGCGGACGCATAACGGACGCGGCAAACGTCCACAGGTTAGGCAAGAATGTAAATCCGCTAAAAACGGACGCACAGAGTGCGCTGCGTCTGCATAGCTTTGTGTGTGATGGAACGAAGTCAGACGTCCAGCATTTTTGACGGACAAAATGGTTTTCATATTAAATTTTATTTCCCATCTGCATCAGTCAAAAAAAAAAGAAAAAAAAAGGACTGTGTGGCCACTACCTTGTCGTCAGTCAGAAAGTACGTCCGTTGTGCACGCACGCACAGAATGCGCTCGTCTGACCCTAGCCTTACATGTTGTGCTGAAAAACCGTAAGAAGAAAAAGGTGACAAATGTCACCTTTTCCCTTCACAGGTTTTGCTGGATACACTGAGTAAGTCAGGATTTCAGGAGTGCGGTACCTTTGTTCTTAACCCCTTCACTGCCAAAGTCAAGTCATTATTTCGCATAATGATACATTGAAAAGCAACCAATAGCATATCAAGAGCCCCATTTTTACACCTTTTTAAAAGATTAATGTGCCCCCTGTGGAGAAAGAAAGTTTACTTTCTTATCGCCCTCCAGTCACCATGCAGAGAGAGAAAACAAGCTGCAAAGAGCAGCCCCAAACCTCACTAACAAAAACTTCAAACATCTTACTCTTGCAGTACGACGGCCAGGGATTTGGCCGAATACGAGGAGAGCTGTGGGGTCAGTCACTGCTGTACAGGGATAAGATTCAGGGGGATATAATGAGTGTAAATCCCTGTACAGTACAGATACAAGGTGTTGCTGTAATTGTCATACACAGGCATTATGCAGCACATACAGGTACAAGGTGTTGCTGTAATTGCCACACACAGGCATTATGCAGCACATACAGATACAAGGTGTTGCTGTAATTGCCATACACAGGCATTATGCAGCACATACAGATACAAGGGGTTGCTGTAATTGTCATACACAGGCATTATGCAGCACATACAGATACACAGGCATTATGCAGCACATACAGATACAAGGTGTTGCTGTTATTGCCATACACAGGCATTATGCAGCACATACAGATACAAGGTGTTGCTGTAATTGTCATACACAGGCATTATGCAGCACATACAGATACACAGGCATTATGCAGCACATACAGATACAAGGTGTTACTGTAATTACCATACACAGGCATTATGCAGCACATACAGATACAAGGTGTTGCTGTAATTGCCATACACAGGCATTATGCAGCACATACAGATACAAGGTGTTGTTGTTATTGCCATACACAGGCATTATGCAGCACATACAGATATTGCATTGCTAAGAATCTCATTCTGATCACTACAAAACCCCATAAAGCAGGAGATCTCACCATTTTATTATTTGAATGCAGAACATTTACTGCATCTGACACAAAGGACATTTATGCCTGTATGCAGATAATGCAGACCCCGTGTGACATTGTGCCAGATAAGGGACACCATCTAGAGTTTAGAACATTTACCCAGTGATAATTTTGTGAAGGATAAACAAATACAATATCTCAGACCAATCTCTGTACAAAAATTCTATTTCACTCTGTATCTAATGGTTAAAGGTTATTTAAAAAAAAAAAAAAAAAAAAAAAAAATCAAAGTAGAGGTGGAGGATGTTCCTAAACAGTGAGTCTGTCAATACGTGGTGGAGGGAGCAAGTACAGCAAAGTAAACCCACTGCTCTTTCATAAGCAGGGCTGTCAAACTCACGGCCGCACACAGATGTCGATGCTTACAAACCCCAGAATTCTTTGCAATAGATGACCAGGAATAATGGGAGCTATAGTTCAGAAACATCTAGGAGGGGGGGGGGCAGAGTTTGACAGCCCTGGTTTAGAGCTTAACCCCTTTAAATACTGATCCAGAAACGGCTCGATCCGACGCCGGCAGCAGATTAATTGTAAAACGCCCCTAGAAGGAGAGCGCTCGAGGGGCTTTAAATAAATCGTCTGGGCAGGCTGCATACCTGTGTTTATTTTGGAAGCAGATTCCAGATGGAAAAAATTTCTTACACTCTCAAAATTCACGTGATGTAAATAGAGAAAAGCCATAAACTGTCAAGACTGAGATACACTGAAAGTGAAGCGACGCGCAGCGCCTGTAGGCAGCGCTGCGTGTTGAGACGTGCTCGGTGTATACGGCCCCATCTTCTCTGCGCACTCAGCCGGCGTCGGGACACGTGGTTGAGCGTCCAGAGTTGAAAATAGCCAGCTGTGGCCGCGACGCGTAGCATAAGCCTCTCACCGCGGTCAGTGCGTCTCCGGCTTTAAACTGCGACCCCATACGTCAGGGATCTCAGACTTCTGCCCCTCTAGACTTGATTGCCTCCAGGTCCCAGGATTCTTTGAATGTAATAGATAGCCAAAGAATCATGGGAGGTGTAGTTCAGAAACATCTGGGGGGGGGGGCTGGAGTGCGAGATCCCTGCCCTACGTGAAGGCTGGTGGAGCATCATTGGAGTTGTAGTCCATTCTCTGCAGGTGAGCTGCCTTGCAGCCAGTCCCGCCAGATTAACCGGCCCCGCAGCATTGTCTACGCAGGTTTCCCCTAACAAACCCGCCTTAAAGATATGAATGACTTTACTATAAATATATGTTTTGTGTAACAACACCCATTCCTTTACAGTTACATTGTTATACTGTCAACGTGGGGGGGATGTAAAAACAATACAACGGAACTCGTGACGCAGCACGTGCGACCGCGGGAAGAATAAAGCAAAAGGAGGGAATTAAAAAAAAAAGCCCCGACATTTCATGTGAGAGGAGACGAATGTAGGGCAGATCGTGACATCGCAGGCGTGCATGGTATTAAGGGTTGTTTACAAAGCACCGACATGGAATTCAATATCTGCTTTTCATTTCGCCGGTTACTTTTAGTCGAAAATTCAGTGCGTTCGTTATTCAACAAATGTTCACCATATTGCGCCTCAAATGGACTTGCCGAAGCGGTTATCCAATACGGTTACATCGTTACACAGGCTGAAAAAAGCCGTGCGTCCATTGGCAAATTTGCTTTGGAAATCCAAGGAACTGGAGAAATAAAAAAAAAAAATAAAAAAAAAAGAAGTGTCCTAATAGGAGCTTAAAGCAATAAAAGTATAGTAAAAAAGGTGACTAATAGAAAAGGTTGCTTAAACAAAAATAATAAGGGTCCGTTACAAATTGGTCTTTAGAAAATAAAAAAAGGTAAAAAAATAAATTTTCTATAAAAAATATAAAAAAAATAGATATTCGATTCGCCGGTTTAAACCTGTCAAATTGAAAAATTACTGAAATCAGGTCATTTCTCTGCAATTTGGCATTCTGTGAATAGACATATGGGGTCAGAGATCACCGAAATGTTGCCGACATGTCGGCTCTCTTTCTCTGCACTTCGGGGAAATCGAATTTCCCGACCCAGCATTCACAGCAGGGTCCTCCTGAGGGCAGGGAGAACCCGCTAGAAGTCCGCCAAACATATCGGAAAAAGCCGACATGCTGATGAACTGGGTTAAAAAAAAAAACAGAACGAAAGTGCCTGGAATTTACACACAAGATCCTATGAATGATAATAAAAAGTGCTGTTACAAGAAAAAGGAAGACAAACAAAAAAAAAAAAAATCTATAACCTAAGAGACTTTTTGCTACAGATTAAATACATAAACGGTTTATTAGATATTGTATAAAAAAAAGTGAATATTAACATTGAAGCCATATGGGATTCGCCTGAATAAAGCTGACGAATGAAACCACCGAACAGCAGGGAATTTCACTGACATTTCTCTGCTGTTCGGTGTCTGACTAGATTAACCATTGCTTCTCTATGGGGATTTCACTGCCGTCGAACAGGCACCGTATGTGCAGGCAATTCACCAACATTTGGCGAACCGCCTGCTCTCTGAATAGCCCCGAAATGTCACCGTCCGGGGAAATTCACTGTTCGGTGAAATTTCGGGGCCAGATCAGCTCTCTCTGAAGAACACCTATATTGCTAGTTCTGTATAGCAGTGCTTCCCAATCCGGGTCCTCAGGTCCCCCTAACAGGACAGGTTTGCAGGATATGTGAAGCACAGGTGATATGATTTGCTGCTCAGTGATTGCAGGATTCAGTCTGCATTTCCCCAAGGTGATCCTTAAAACCTGTCCTGTTAGGGGAACATGAGGACCAGGTTTGGGAAACGCTGCTCTATGGGTCAATTTCGGTGCTGCCGAACCACCTGGAAATGCACCATATTTCGCTGTCAATTTGCCTGTACTTGGTGAAAACACAGCTTAGTGAATAGACCGATTGCCCCGAAATTACAGATACGGTGAAATTCACAGGCAAATTCGGACATTAGAGAATAACCCTAATCGTGTAGAATCCTGAAGCCTTGTTACAATTACAAGTTTTTATAAAGCGCTAACAAGTTCTGTAGCGCTGTACAATGGGTGAAACAGAGCGACAAATATACATAGAAATTAAACACGCAGAGTAGGGTTTAACTACTCAGGAGAGAGGACCCGGCGCAAGAGCTTACAATCTAAGGCTGGGGTCAGACTAACACATTTTTAACGTGCGTTTAGGTGCACTTAATCACGGCCGCGGTAGCAGCAAATGACGGCCAATATACGAAGTACGGACGCACAAAAGTCCAGCCGCGCAACGCAAGTGGAAAATGAACGCATTTTTTCGAGAACGTAGAACCGCTAGTACGGATGTACAGAGTGCGCTGCGTCCGCTAGCGGCGTGTGTGCATGATTAGGAGACGTCAAACGCTGCTAATGTCCGGCCAACATAACGTCCAGACGCAAAAAAAAAAAAGTGTTTTATTGACGATACGTTAAAAAAAAAAAAAAAAAAAAACACACGCGTCTGACAGTTTTCGCGCATTCCGTGAAAAAAGTCAATGCGTTCGGACGCACTTTTTGACTGTCGCTGCGAATAATGTGCTCGTTTGACCCTAGCCTTAGAGAGGGGTGACGCACTAGGTGCTTGTGACTTTAACCGTTGGCGGCCTCCTCTGGGACCCGGCCGAGAAGCTGGTGTATATAGATTAGGACATAGAAAAGGGAAGTTATAAATACATATATTATTTTGACAGACTGCTTGTCAGATCTGATTAGGGCCATAATTCTGGGCACACCAGAAAGGTTCTGAAGAATAAGGTTTCGGTTGGTTCCCAGAAGCCGAAACCAGCTTATCGTTTGGCCTTGTCCATCAGGATAAGCTTGAGCAACCACGACCTTCCGTGAACAGCGTCCTTCATCAACAGCGACAGATTTGGGATTGTTCGAGAGTATTTATAGAACCCTTGTTCATTCGACTTGCACACGTACCACTGCATGCCCTTGTACAGCATTACGGAAGCTGTTGGCACTATACAAGCATGATACTTACCAGTCGCCCACTTCTCTGGCAGCGGTGAGGATGGGGTGCACCT
This sequence comes from Leptobrachium leishanense, assembly GCA_009667805.1. Classification (NCBI taxonomy): domain Eukaryota; kingdom Metazoa; phylum Chordata; class Amphibia; order Anura; family Megophryidae; genus Leptobrachium; species Leptobrachium leishanense. The sequence continues at coordinate 19,391,706 of CM019064.1, read as the reverse complement.
TTAAGCAAACCTGTCACCACCCCCTTATTTGACATATTGTACCTGCCACAACATCCAGTAACGCCCTCCATTGCTCCAAGCGCCTCCCACCCCTATATTCTCCCGTTTTCCATAAAATAAAAAAAAACAACATTACTGGCACTTTGTGCTATATGGAGGTTATTCAGAGAGCGCCGGTGTTTGCAGCTGTTGCAAATGTCGGCATTTCGCAAAAGAGAAGCTGATACATGGACAGGAGCAGATTCAGATGAAGCTACAATAGCGCTCTTTAAAAAGCCGATGTTTGCTGCGAGGCTGTCTGAGTAACCCACCAAAGGGGCAAAGTGTTATCTGTGGAGCGTAAGAAACGTGTTCCGCACAGCTCAATGAAACCGAATTCGATGCAGTTGTATCTTCGCCAATCTCTGTACCTTCCGTTTCGTAAAAAAAATACATTTTTTGTTTTACTTCAAAATTAAAGTTCCGACCCTCGACTTGTATATTGTCCATTTTCAGCACTACTGTAACCTAAAATATAATAATTTAATATATATATAATTAGTCCAGATGCCAAAATCTTGAGTAAAGCAGTACGTGGCGATACCTTTGTTTATTGGACTAATGTTACATTTAAAAAGACAAGTTTTCGAGAGTGTAACCTCTCTTCCTTAGGTCTGGACGCTATACTGATCAGTTCCTAGAATTGAACATTAAGACATTATTATTATTTATATAGAGCCAGCATATTCTGCAGCGCTGTACAATGGGCACAATATATACAGGGTTACAAAACTTTGAGATAAACCAGTACAGGAGGAAACGAGGGCCCTATTCCCATGGGAATTTACAATCTAGAAGGGATAGGGGTGGAAACAGGAGGAGAGGACTGCAAGGCGAAAGCGATGGGCTGCAAGGCGAAAGCGAAAGCGATGGGCTGGTTGGGGCAGTGAGGTGAGTCGGGTGGTCGGTTTGCCTGTATAGGAATGTTTTAGGCTGGGGTCAGACGAAAGCATTTTTCCCCGCGAACGTGAAAAAGTGCGTCCGAACGCATTGACGTATTTTTTCACGGAATGCGCAAAAACGGTCAGACGACGCGCATTTTCGGGCGTGATTTTGTACGGATCGTCAATAAAACTCTTTTTGCGTCTGGACGTTATGTAGGCTGGACATTAGCAGCGTCTGACATCTCCTAATCACGCACACACGCCGCTATGCCGCAGCTGTGCACTCAGTACTAGCGGTTCAGCGCTCAGAAAAATGCGTTCAAATTCCACTTGCGTTGCACGGCCGGACTTTTGTGCGGCCGTACATCATATATTGTCCGTCATTGCCCGTCATCTGCTGCTACTGCGGCCGTAATTATGTGCGCCAGAACGCACGTTAAAAGTGCGCTGGTCTGACCCCAGCCTTAAAAACGGAGCATTTGAAATAAGGGAAACTAGGGGAAAGTCTGACCGTACGAGGGAGAGCGTTCCAGTGGATGGGGGCTGCACGTGAGAAATCCTACAGTGTATCATGGGAAGAGGTGATGCAGGGAGAAGCTAGTCAAATGGTATGGTCAAAACAGAAAACAAAAAACGAGAGATCTTTCATGGTGTTTATTTTCCCATTTTGAACATACCATTTGACTCACTTTTTACGACATCTTACCTCCCCCCACCCATGTGACTCATAATGTCTTAATATTCAAATCTAGGACACTGTTCAGTATAGCGTCCAGACCTGAGGAAGAGCGCTTACACGCTCGAAAGCTTGTCTTTATAAATGTAAGATTAGTCCAATAAAAAGAGGTGTCACTACGTACGGCTATACTCTGCTGAAATTACATTTTTTTTTTTTATTATTACAGAAGTCATTTGCACATCCCAGCAATTCAAAGAACTGCATCACAGAGCTCATGTGCTATATTCCCAATATGCAGCACAGAACTCTGGGTAAGACATGCAAATGATGTAGTTCTGAAACATCTGGAGGGCCAAGGTTGGACTCCACTGCTCATGAGAAACACTGTTTGACCCAGGTGTGCCGGCCGCTCCCAATTCTTTAATTGCGGAGATAAAGAGCTTAACAAAAAAGGCAGATTAACATTCCCAGACGCCTGCTCTGCCGCACTAAATACAAATGTTTAACTATTCTGTCTCCGTACAGTGTGCTTTAACGTCACGGGTAACAAGAGCCCGGGCACAGCATATGGATATACAGCACATTGTAGTGTATCGTTCTGATGTATAATTATCACTAACACTCATTTAGTGAGGCGAGGCGCCGTGCAGACGCTCAGATATAAATACACTTCAGTGCCCATCACAGCCCTGCCCTCGCGGCTTATATAGAATGAGGGGAAAGAAAAAAGTGCAAACCGTATGCAGGGATAGATTGTCCAATAAAAAAGGTATAAAGCACTTTCCAGTCTCCTCTTCAGCGGCTTCTGACCTAAAGGGGATTCTCGAAAGAGACACACACACACACAACCTTTTCATGTGACAACCCTGAAGAAATGACACTTTGCTACAATGTAATGTAGGGAGTAGTGGTGCACCGAAATTAATATTTCTGGCAGATACTGAAAATTCGGGTTCAGTGCGGCTGAAAACCGATACTGAAACCGAAAATCAGTCATCCGAACCTGGGCCTGGCCAAGCCGGGGACTAGCCTGAGCCTGGAGGTCGGCCGAACAGGCCGATTTTTCCTATCAGCCGAAAGCACCATTTTCGGCTGATAATTTCAGTGGGCGAAATTTCGGTGCATCCCTAGTAGGGAGTGTACAGCTTGTATAACAGTGTAAATTTGCTGTCCCCTCAAAATAACTCACACACACACACAGCCATTAACGTCTAAACCGCTGCCAACAAAAGGGAGAACCACCACAGACAGAGGTGCATCATAAGGACACCATACTGAGCTCAGCAGGGACAGATGCATCCCAAGGACACCATACTGAGCTCAGCAGGGACAGAGGTGCAAGTAAACGGCCACATTAAAAAAAATGAAGAAAGATGACGGTATCATTGGCAGTTTTAACGAGTCAGGATCAGCCTATATCATAACGGTCTTCAGGGACTGCTTCATTGCTCCATAATCACAACAGAAAGTGAAGTGGTCGTGGTGCCCCGAGTCTCTCAAATCAAGAGAGCTTTGTGATCTGAAGGACAGTGATGGAGGAGACCTGCGGAAGGCTTAAGTGCAAGAAATATGTGATTGAAGCTGAAATGCTCTTAACCCTGTCACTACCACGTGCTTTTTTTTACGGAATAGAATGAATTTATTTGAATCACGGCATACGCAGTTAGCAATGAAATTTAAGTCAAAATAACACTTTTGCTTGAAGATCAGTGTGACGTGCATCACTCTGGACTCGAAGTACATGACCCTAGAAATGTATTTGGGGGGGTGCGAGCCTGATGTTTTATATTGTTTCCCTGCTCTTTCCTTTTTTAAAGTCACCCTGTATCTACAATTGTAGATGCAGGGTGTTTGTGTTCTGTGTGCCCTATTCCCAGATCTCGGTATTATATTAATATTTCCTTATGTATTTCTTGTGGGGTCTCCTGTGGTGTAACTGTATTTGCGGTGTGGTTCTTTTCCTTTGTGAGTTTGGATTCCTTTGTGTGGCCATGTTTGCAGCACCCTCCCCCGTGGACACAGTGGAAACCAGATTCCTACTCCCTGTGCTACTTCCTAACCCATTGTTTCAATGCTGGGCGTGTTTCCATTGTTTCTGTACATTCCCCTATGTGTGTATTTTTCAAAAATGGTAAAGTGAAAATAAAGTCAGTCTCCATTTGGGTTTGAACCTGCAAGGATCTCTTGTGTGTTATTGCCTGCATTCTGGGCCACAAGCGGTACTTCTGCGGAATACAGACTTCAAGGGGAGCATTCTGCACGTGGACAGAAACACCCCCATTACACTAGTTATTCGGAGAATGCTGAAAAAGGAGATTCAAATTTAATATTCCTCACGTGTTTATATTTTGCAGAAATCTTGCTGGGATGAAAGGTTCTAAACTCCAGGTAGTGTCCCTTATGTTGCATAATGTCAAATGAGGTCTGCATTCATGGATGTGGAATTGCCATACACCTGTGCCAGGTACATCCCAGCATTGAGCAGGTACTAACACCCCCCCCCCCTTCCCATGGACAGTCATAGTGAAGGAAATCTGCAGTGAGGCCTTTAGATCACTCTGCTTGTCATGTGCCAACATTTCCAATAAAGGTCTAGCGGATACAGCACTAATTAATATAGCCATCCAAATGATTATCTTAATCTACTCTACATGAAGAGTCTGGATAAGAACTTTTTTTTTTATGGTCACCATTTACTCAACATACTATGGTTTTACGTAGAAAAAAGAAACAAAAGTGTACGATAGACAAGCAGATACATTTTTTTAAACTTCCCACTTTATCAGTATAGTTACAGGCAGAAATGGCCTTTGTGTCAGTAAATGTGCTGCAGACCGATAATAAAATTGTGAGATCTCCTGCTTATGGGGATTTGTGGTGATCAGAAGGAGATTATTAGCAATGCAATATCTGTATGTGCTGCATAATGCCTGTGTATGGCAATTACAGCAGCACCTTGTATCTGTATGTGCTGCATAATGCCTGTGTATGGCAATTACGACAACACCTTGTATCTGTATGTGCTGCATAATGCCGGTGTATGGCAATTACAGCAATACCTTGTATCTGTACTGTACAGGGATTTACACCCATTATAACCCTCTGAATCGTATCCCTGTACAGCAGCGAGCGACCCCACAGCTCTCCCTGTATTCTAACAAATCCCTGGCTGCTGGAATGCAACAGAAAAGTTTGTTGAGCTTTTTGTTACAGGGAGGGGGGCTGCTCCTTGCAGCAATACAGGGTGAAAGGAGATCAGAGAATTTAGCTTCTCTCCAGACGGCACAGTAACTTTCCATTCATTTATGCAAAACTTGCTTTTATGTGATGATGCAAAATAAGATTAAACACCTCCAGGTGAAATCACGTTCCAGGCAGGTGCAAGGCACAACTGCTTTTAAGTCTGCACCTGCCTGTCTGCACCTGCCAAGGAGTGGAATGTGGATTTAATTAGTTTATACGGACTCCTCAAAGCAGAGCCTTTCCTTATCTTAAAAGGAACACTATTGAAAAGAGATTTCCTTTTATTGCGCGTTACATAATTGGGCAGGTGGTGGCGACAGCCTAAGCCCAATTATTTTTCTAGTCATTTTACTCACCTTTTGTCCTTTGTCGCGGCGCTGCTCCTCCTCCTCTTCGGCTCAGGGACTCCCAAACCTGCAATTTGCGCACCATAGGAGCCGGGAATTGCGCAGTGCTGCAGGACTCTTGCAGTTTACATACGCAAGTTCTGTAGTGACAGAGCAGAGTGATGGGTCGGAGTTGCACGCGCATGCACAGATCTGAACCATCGGCTACCTCTCTGAAAAGGCTCTCTACAGCGATTGGTCTCAGAGGGTGACGTCACCCGTCTGTGTGTGACATCACTAGTGACAGAGCCGGGTGTTCTGCCCAGGGAGTGAACTTGCCAAATTAGCTGTTCCCGGCATCCGTAATGCCAAATCAGCGAACACTGGGCATGCGCGCTGACATCACCATATGCCTCTAATCACATGTAAGTGGGTGTAGAGGCAGCAGTGAAAAATCAGCGAACCGTCAGGAACACACATTGACGTCACGACATGCCTTTAAAAACACACCCCTGCGTGTTTAAAGGCAATGTTCTAAACCAGCGAACCGTTATGAACATGCATGCGCGGGTTGATGAACCCGTATTGCAGAAAATACTTTGGTGTGGTGGTGTACAGGTTAATGTATGTGCGCATGCACGTTCATAACGGTCCGCTGGTTTAGCACCATGCCTTTAAACACACCAGTGTGTGTGTGTAAAGGCATTTGTTGACGTGAGTGCGCATTCCTGACGGTTCGCAGATTTTTCACCGCAGTCTCTAAAACACACCGACGTGTGGTTAGAGGCATGTGGTGACATCAGCGCGCATGCCCAGTGTGTCGGGTTCACTGATTTGGCATTGCAGATGCCAGGAACAGCGGATCCACGTCACTTCCGGTGACGCGGGTTCACTAATTTGGCAAGTTCGCTCCCTGGGCAGAACCCCCTGGGAAATTCAAGAACCCTGCCTGCTGGTGACACTGGGTCAGGTGGCGGAAACTCCTCCACTTCACCTCGGTGGAGCTGGGAGACAAAGTGGTGAGGATTAATAAAGTGGTCAGGATTAGTGATTGGCCGAACACCCCCGTGTTCAGTTTGAACTCAAACATCCGAATAAATTCGAATACGATTCGTACACAATGCAAGTCAATGGGGCTCAAAAGTTCGAAAATGAAAGTACCCTCCAAGGAGGGAATATATGAAAGCTATTGGCCATAAAAGGTGTATGGCGGGGTCTGGGTACTGTCCTGGGGGACAGTAAACCATGGGGAAAAAAAAACACTTTCACGCGTTTCGATTTTTCCCCAGGTGTTTTTTGTTTTCGTTCCGAAATTTCGAATCGATATCGAATCAATACGGGTCATTTCGGCGATACGGTATAATTAATGTAGCATATGATTACGCACACTGTTGGGCAGCACCTTTACAGTATAAATTAAAGCAACATAAAACGAAAAACCAACTGAACCGAATGACCCGAATCACCGAAATGTCGAATCGATCCGCAAGGGGGTGGGAAATGTTTTTGTCCCATAGGCTTCAATGCTAAAAATATTCCTGTTTTAATTCAATATCTAATAAACTATTTATTATTATATTCTGCAGTAAAGAGTCTTTATTTTTAGATTTTTTAGGATCTTTTAAGAATTTTTGGAAATTCTCCACCACCCTGAACTTTTTGCGAACGTCCCGAAAAGTTCGAAGTTTGCCAATTTTCGAATCGAACCGATTCCAACCGACAGCCCATCCCTAGTCAGGATATGTAGCGCATCCCTTTAAAGAATCCTTCAGACTGCAGGTGGATGAGTAACGCCATATAAATCCAAACGATTAGATGGTAAATCAGGGCAATGAGTAACCAGCTTCTGGGACATTGTGTGGTGGTGCAGAAAAGACAATGAACGAAGGTCTCCTCGCTATTAATGTGTCACTCAGTTGGTTGCTAGGTCGTTTTCCTGGATATTGGACGTTGGCTGGTGCAGCATGTGACATCCCGGCAGCATCTGTTCAGTTTCCTGTCAGTTATTGTATGTGCACTAAAATACATGCAGGTCTGCTGCGACAGGAAACTCATGGAAACAACCCAAAAATCCGTTACATGCAATTCAATGCACTCTCATGCATGCGCGAGCGTGAGGCCTGGTGTAAAAATAACCAATGATACACAATCTCGGTTTTATTCATACTTCTGGTCTTCGGATCGTCAGGTTTTGGCTCGCCGTAACTGTATCGATAAGAAAAGTCCGTGCGCTACAGAAATTGACTCCTAATTTAAGAGGTAAAAAGGGGTTTATTCTCAGAGCCTCAGAAGAACTCGTCATCGTCGTCTTGTGATGTACAGACAGATGGTCAGTTGCAACAATTTATCAAGGGCCCTATTACAAGCTGGGCGTTAAAACGCGGGCGCAAGGGAGGAAAAACTGCGCCTGCAGTTTTCCCCCTTGCACCCACTTTAACGCCAGATTACAATGCAGGCGCAAAAAAATGCTGCCTGCATTGTAGCGCCCGTTAAAAATCAGGATGCTCGCGGCAGCGCTGGGCGCGGCCGCACGCATCCACTCGCTGGAGTCCATAGGAGTGCAGAATCCATTAACTAGAGCCAGGACCTGGTGTTAACTTTTCGTTGACCAGAGCCAGGCGTTAATCAGCGCTTTGACATTGTAATCCAGCGCTGATTAACGCTTTGCGCTCCCTATACTTAACATGGGGAGCGCAAAGTGCAGTGACCTCGCGCTGAGAAGCGCAAGGTCCAAAACGCAAATTAGTTTTTTAAGCCGTTTGGATTGTAATATGCCCTGAACACCGCAGCCAACGGTAGTGCCCACGCAGGGGAGCGCTACCGTTAGCGTGCAGAGTGTAATAGGGCCCCAAGTATTTTACCAGGAAGGATACAATGAGAATTCTCTCCTTTACAAGTATGCCCTGGGATACAATGAATCTTAACTTTAAAGACCCTTGGTCCTTAAGAGGTTAATGCATTTATGGTCGTAACTGTTACGTCATTGGTCCTTAAGGGGTTAAATGCAGTGAAAATTGGTGTGTATGTGCTTGTCCCCATAGCTACCAAGTCCAAAAGACACCCCCATCTCCTGATCCTTGGCAGTTACAGGGTCATGTTTGGCATCACTGGGAAGGCCAAATCATGGTCTTTCCAGTGATATCAAACCTAATTAGGTTTGGTGTAAAAAAAAAAAAAAAAATTGGGGTTTAATAGAATAGGACTTCAAAATTACGATGAGCACAAAATGAGCTCAGCACAGAGGTGAAATGGCTCCGCAGTGCAGCGGTTAAAAAGCAAAAACATGTAGGGCTGAAACAACTAAAAATCGATTAGTTGTCAACTATTTCCATTATGGATTAATCGGTGTCAATTAATGGTCCTGTGCACAGCACACACTGTTTAGAGTCAGACTGAGTTAAACGTAAATAACCTCAGCTTTGGAGCTGATTGGAGAAGACGCAACGCCGCTTTACTAGGTATGATTTAGTTCTAGGGTTATAGCAGACACAACCAGTTTGTTTCTATTCCGTTTACAACAGTAGTAGAACTATAACACAAACAATAGGATACTGCCACTGGGTGAAGGAGCTGTATGCCGGTGTTTTATCCTTACTTGAAGCTGGAGTCCTGTGCCACCACCCCACCCTCCTTGGTTGGGAACTGCCATTCTCTCCCTTTGGTTTGGTCCCTTTCCCCAAACTCACTCCCACACTCAGATCCGGTCTTTTGTCCATACCCACTCCCTCTCACACTCACACTCAGGTCAAGTCACTTGATCAAAGTCACTCCCTTCCACCTCCAGTCCCTCCTCCCACTCAGTTTCTTCACAAAATTATTAAAAAGGGACACTTTACGCTCTAGCTTATTAACCCTGATTTCATGCTGACATCATCTATGACCAAGTGCTTGTTCATTTGAGAAAGCAAACATGGGCTTAAATTGCGCTCGCAGCATCAACCCATCCCTCTGACCATGCACTCGCATACCTTGTGTGAAAAGTACGCAAGATACACAATTTGCTTATGAAAAAAAGGGGGGAGGGTAGCAGTTATTTTTTTTTTTTTTTTTTTTTTTTTTTTTTACATAAAATTCCTTTTAAGTAAACAATTTTTTTTCTATTTTTTTTTTTATCCGATGAATCGATTAATTGAAATAAAAAAAATAAAAAAAAGTCAACTAATTGATTATGAGAATAATCGTTAGTTGCAGCCCTAAAAACCATCAGGGTTATTCAGAGAGCGTGAAAAGCAGGAGAATGACTGGAGAATGAAAAATTCTAGATCAAAATAGCCGATTTGGAAAGAGATGAAAGGGAGAATTTCTGGTTTGGCTATTTCATCTAGAATTTTTTATTCTCCAGTCATTCACGCTCTCTGAATAACCCTGCATGTAAAAATTGCAGATTTCTAACATCGGGACAAAATTTCAAAACCAGCCGTGGAGTTTTCTCCAGCTGTAGATTTTGGGGATTAAAATTTAAAAAAAAAAAAAAAAAAAAAAGTGGGGTTTTTCCAATGATATTTCATAGTAAATTATAAATTATGAGGGAAATAGTATTTTTAGAAAGTCCATTTAATGGCGAGCAAAGCCGTGTATAATAGGTGCGGGTTGCATAAACGAGTAAGAGGAAAAATTAGCGCTAAACACAAACAGCGCAGAAACTTAAAAACAGCAGCGGGCACTAATGGACAGACTTTCGTAAAACCACCTGTCACTAAGGGGTTAACAGGTGATACTCCAATTCGGCCATGGACAAATCGGAATGTCTTTAAAGATGCGGCTACCAATATCGGCACATTTAAGACCGATGCTAATTATTTAATAAATGGTTCATATCGGTCGATTGTCGGTCGGGACTTGGTGAATTAATGACGATAAACCACAGTTTTTTTTAATGAAAGGATGGTGGTTAGAGAATAGCTCCCTGTATCTCATCACATGTGATTTAAAGGCACATAAACGTTTGCCATTACCACCAGCACGGCACACCGGTTACACATGATTCATTCACCCTTCTCCCTCTATATCATTTCACATACACCTGGCTCCATTTACCTCCTCCAGGTGTAGTTTGCCGGCGGGTTGGCAGATGCTGTACATCGCAGCTGTAGAATTCCTTCCTTGGACCTGTGCGTCGTGATGGACACATCTTGAGGAGCATCTAAAATCATGAAATGAGACAAAATGTCACTTTGGCAGCAGAAAGAACAGAAAACTGGCTCTCACGAAGTAGGGGTGCACAGTGCTCCACCAGTGGTGGCTGATCCTCAAACGACATAGAAGTGGGGGGGATAAAAAAGGAAGGAGGAGTCAGCACTTGTTCGGCTCAAGAACGTGTCTTAATCCATCAAGACAATACCATCAACTGCAACATATCAGCCCCACTGGGCTTTTATCAAGTTTGGACTGAAAAGTTGCCATTGATGGCATTGACTCCATGAACTAAAAAACTCATTCTTTGACAAAGCGAGCACCGACGCATTCCTTTTTTCTGCAAAAAGACACTATAGAACAGGGATGGCGAACCTTTTTGAGCCCGAGTGCCCAAACTGGATTGCTGAACAAACTTATGTGTCTCAAAGTGCCAACCCAGCAAATAGACCTGAACACGGATTTATTTTAGAAAAAACACTTCATACGACTGTCTGAACTAATTATGTGCTTAAGTCTTAGAAGAAAAATACAGTATAAAGCAAATGAATATATTGCCCCCAGATCACACATGGCTATAATTAGCCCCAGCTCACATTTATATATTGCTCCCACATCACACATGGATGGATACTGCCCCCCAGCTCACTTGGTACTCCCGGTGCCTCACAGCGTGCTTCTTCCTCCCCAGCACATGCTGGCAAATGATGTTCCCCGGCCGCTTGAAGTCCACCAACCGCGATCTTGTGAGATCGTGGCTGGTGGACTTCAAGGGGCCGGGGAACATCATTTGCCGGCGCACGCTGAAAGGACGTGGCAGTGAGGCAAGCCTATGGCTCGCGTGCCGACATAGTGCCATAGGTTTGCCATCACTGCTATAGAACATAGGCGTTGCTAGAGGGGGGCAATTGCTCCCCCTAGGTTATTCCTTGCCCCTGTGTTCCCCCCGTTGCCAGGGATCAGCATCCAGCTTTCCCCATTTAGTCGAGCCGCGGCATCTCAGGCCCTGTGAGTCGCATATGGTCGTTTGAGGAGTCATTGGAAAGGGCAGAGTCCGGCCTTTCCAATGATATCCAACATCACCATATCCAGAGTAAAAACAAAATAAGTAAAATAAACACCCCCCCCCACAGGGCAGAAACGGCTCAGCAGTGAAAAGGTTAACGGTCAGACTACATATCACATTATTACTTTTTTCGCTTGATTTAGTTGCATATTATGGGTTAATAGGCAGGTTTCAACTCTCACAAGTATACATTTTATTTGTTGATTAATGGCATTTTAGGGGTTAATGGGTAGGCTACATGCTTCACAGTGTAGATAGGTCATGTTTTCTCTAGATCAGTGTTTCTCAAGTGGTGGGTCGCGACCCAAAAGTGGGGGTAACACCCCGAGCACAGCCCCGCACCCACTGACTGCGAGATGCGTCTATTAATGCATGGGAGGCCAGCCTCCCATGGAGGCGTTTTTTGAACGGCTTGGACCAATGGGTGCTTTCCCATTGTTCCAAGCTATTCCATTGTTCTTCAGTCCCTCTCTGAGGCACTGCAGAGCGTAGGTTCAAAAAGTAGGCAGCGCCAGACGTGCACTGCAGACCTCAATCTCTTGGCCAGCTTGATCTTATGCGATTAGCGTAGCATTCAACTATGCATATTATGTAGGCTCAGGGAGGGCAGGCTGGTGCGAAAAAATAATGTGTGCAGCGGCAGAGACAGATGTCGGGGGAGCGCCGAGCAGGTGAGTTGTTACATTTATTTTTTTTTTGAATATTTTATTCATTCAGTAGTGATTTAAATTACAGTTGAATTGTCTAACATCACCCCACTTTGAGACACTTATTAAGAGCAAGAAGCATCCCCAGGAGTTCCAATTAATTTCATATGTTTCAATTCGTTTATTTTACAGCAAACACTTTTGTTTTCACTAGTTCTGTGATTACTGCACTATCCTTTCTGGAAAGAATCCCTGTTTGTTTAGAAAACTGTTTAACCCTTTAACGCCGCAGGACGTTCCATGACGTCCTGTCGGCCCCATTGAAGACGCGGGGCGTACAGGTACGCCCCCCTGTCTTCAATGGGGCCGCCTCAGCCCCTCCCCGCAGCCTGCGAGCGCTGACTCGTGGCGCGCGTCATTGGCTGCACAGGGACGGCCTGAAATCAAGCCGTCCCCTGCAGCCAATGACGCGCACTGCACGCCGGCTGCGGGGAGGGCTCAAAATTAGTGCCGCGCAACAGCACCTGTCGGCGAGGCGTACCTGTACGCCTCGCCGGCAAATTCAAACCCCTTAAAAGGCGCCACCCCTGCGTCCTTAAGGGGTTAAAAAGTGTATACATTGTAGAATATTATACACGTTTTGTGGAATAAATTATAAGGTTTCAGAAATTCAATCATTTTTGGGTCGCGACTTAATGACCAAGGACAATTACGGGTCCTGAGGGTCCACAGGTTGAGAACCACTAATCTAGATAACTGGAATGTAGGGGTTAATGGGGAGGCTACGTGCCACACTATTTTATTGTATTTCCCTGGTTTATGGCATTTTTAGGGGTTATTATGGAAGTTAGAATCTAAAGGATTTATTCATTGTTAGCTTTGATTTAGCAAGTGAAAGGGTTAATCCCAGTGAACGCAACCGTCAAATGCTGACTCCTATGGATCTATGCAAAGTCTCTGCTCCCAAGGACAAATGGAGACCTTTTCCATCAATTGTTAACAGTCTGGGTAAACACAGATAATCAAACAGACCGTTTTTCGTTAACAAACCTACAGTTTCTCTTCCTGATTCACAATTTATCCCTTTTTTTCCTTTATGATTTTAAAGGAGGGAAAGGATTAACCCCTTAGTGACCGGGCGGTTTTACACAAATCCGTCTTTTTACGTTTCTGCGCTGTTCGTGTTTAGGTCAAATTTTCCTTTTACTTGTTTATGCAAACCACACATATTATACACCATTTTTCCTGCCATTAATTGGACTTTCTAAAATACCATTATTTCCATCATATCCTATAATTTACTATAAATATATCAACCGCCAAAAAAGACCCCGGCTAAAAAGTTTAAAAATTTTGTACCGAGAATAGAAATACCCAATTTTTACATGTTTTTGCCTTATACCCCTTCACCGCTGAGCCAGTCCACCTAGGTGCACTGAGCTCAGTTTTTTGGATGACAGCCTAGGTTTTTTTAACTAAACCCCCCAGACAAAAATAAAAAAAAACTAAAAAAATAAAATAAATTAACACCAAACCTAGTCATGTTTGGTATCATTGGAAAGGTGTTCCAAGAGGTCAGCCACCTCCAGGTTTAAATCGCGAGTCAACACCGATTGGCGCAGAGTCGCGATTTGGCAGTGAAACTGTTATCTTTATACACTGCTGAAAAGGGGAGACTGCCATGGTTGGAGAGATAGAGGGCTCCAAAGGAGCTCCCCCCTCCACTTCTGGGTTTTCAATGCAGGCGCCGAAGGGGCGCCTGCCGATGACATCACCACGCAGCATGGTGACGTCATTGTGCTCGCCGGCCCCTCTAAAGCAGAGTGGCAGGCTTCCTCCCTGCCAGAACTCCGTTGGAGCCAGCGAGGGAGGCAAGTATCGGGCGGGAGGGAGGTTAGGAGGGTCTACGTCCACGGGTCCAAGGGAGACCCTTGGGCAGGACGTACATGGTACGTCAGCGGTCATTAAGGGGTTAAAGAAGGGTATAGAGTAAATAGAAACTGTAGTGTAAACAATTCTTGTTGCAGTACAGAAACACCCAACTTCCCCCCCCCCCATTGACAGTCAGCACACCACAGAAACATTTAGAACAACAAAGTGATATATACAGATCAACTTAACCCCTTCACTGCTGAGCCATTTCTCCCCTGTGTGCTGAGCTCATCGTGTTTAAACACGATTTGAAGCCACATTTTATTATACAACTGTAGCGATGTGTTAAAGTTTACTGTGGCAGTACCCATTTTTGGCCACAAGATGGAGACTATCACGATTAAAGACCCTGGACACTTGAACTACATGTCCATGCATGCTTTGCGAAGAAACAGGAAGTGGGTGGGTTTGTGGAGAGCCTGTACATCCTGCACCTCGTGGAGAACAGGCAGAGCGCGCCAGGGAGCAGGAGAGAGCGGATGCATACAGAGAAGGAGAGACCAGAAGATAGGCCGGAGCGCAGACAGAGTGGATTGGGCCTGAGGATTGGGTCACATAGCCTTGCGGGAGACAGACATCACGATCTATATTATCCGAGTGCAGTGCTGAGGAGAGAAGACCCCTCGAGTAAGGAGTACCGCGGTCGATTGAAGCGGGGAGCAGGCGGTAAGCTGGCTGAGTCGCGGCTGATCGATTGAAGGCCAGACAACAGATCCGGTGGTCGGCGTCCCCAGTCAATATCGAGCGGAGAGACGTCCTGGGTCAACGGAACCTCAAGCTTGCGCTGGATGGGTGAGAGGCCCCCAAGGCCGTATGTGAATAAGAGCGTGCGCTGTTATTTTTCCTTCTAAAACCCACAGGGCCCCAACTGACTAGTCGAGACATCATTAAAGTAAACTCACTGGCCAGTTGAGAAGTACCCGGGTACCACATACACACGAACACACACTACCTCATGTTCTGGGACTTAACCTGTGCAGGACTCATTTTCCTTTTCCGAATCGGGACAAGGGGCAAAGTTAAAGCTACACTCCGAACATTTTTCCTCTTTGTTCCCGCTGTGCGTTTACCGTGATACGAGAACTGTGTATTTTATTGTGTCCCGCTACGCGGTTTTTTCTTCGAATTTCGTATCTTTTAATTTTCTGCTCGGTCGGGGTTTTTTTTCCGAAAATACGAAGCCCTCGTGTTTTCGTTTCTTTTACCGCTACGCGTTTATCGTGTTACGAAAGTACTGTAAATCTTCCTGCATATACCGTGTCTCAAGAGCTGAAAACCTTTTAGTAAACCTTTTAAATTATAAAACTGTTCAGCGTGTTGGAGTATATTTATTCCCTAGTGCGGGGAGACTGACCCGTGGTTCATTTTCAGCGGCTCCTCCGGGAGTGAGCGCTACACAACCAAGACATATTATATATCCTTTTTTTACAGCAGACTCAGCAGGTTCATAATATATCATTATAATATGTATAAGTCATGTCCTGCCTGAATATTAAACAAAAAAAAAAAAATGCAATAAAATTTCCCCCCCCCGCCCAACGCACATTTTATCATCCGAGCCTTTGTAGTTATATTTTCTATGGGGTGTGCTCATTATGTGATTTTAGCAACCCCCCCCCCCCCATAGAAAAAAAAATATCGTTTGAAATGGGAACAATATTGCTTCATTAATAAAATTTTTAAAAAAGGTTTTATTATTGTTATTATTTTATTATTATTTTTATTTATTTTGTATTACATTGAACATGGTCATGTTTGGTATCATTGGAAAGGCCATGCTCTGACTGTCTAGCTGCCACCGTTTGGGAGATGGTGGAGTTCCTTTGAACCCCCATGGGATTTCCTTGGGAAATCCCCAGGCAGTTAGGGGTTCCCCGGGTAACTGATGCCATTGCGCCATGGGTAAATGCGGCGACTGGTCTCAGAGGGTGCCATCAGCATGCTCTGGGTATGACATCTCTAGTGACCGGCAGCCGGGAAATTCATAATCTAAAATAATTCCACCATTTAGGAGCCGGATGTGGATTTATAGCAGCTCGCCCCCCCCCCCCGACGCCTGGATTGTCATCGCGGTTCACGTCACACTATGGATTTTGCCAATACTTACACAGAATATGTCCAAGGTGAAGTTCACCTCCTGTTGGACCTCCTCTTGTTGGAAAACTAAGCAGGTTGCATTCTGTCCAGACAGACTCCTTGTTGGTATCATCCAGAGCCGGCTCGTTCGCGTCACAGTCTTGTTCTGATGCACAATGTCGGTGGTATTGACGTTATATGGAAGGCTGGAGCACACCCATGTGATATACGCGGGGGGCTTTGCAGCAGCCGCTGTACATTCAGCCACGTTTCGAGGCAATACCTGGACCGGGATTGGTGGTAAATATATGGAGACTGTGGGTGGTACTGCAAGAAAAATAAATAAACTGCGTTTGGTGCAGAGAAACATCTGCAAAACAGAGCAACAACCAATAACCCAGAAAACTCATGTTGCGTATAGAAGCCCCCTTATATTATGGCCAAACGTGCTGCGGGGTTCGATATACAGGTTGGGCATCTCTCATTTTTTTGGATTTGGATATTGGGAATATTTTATGTAATAAGATATCTTGAGGATGGGACCCAAGACTAACACGAGATTCGTTTATACAGGATTTTTAACCATTTTGTCACTGGTCACATGACCTCAAGGTGGAGTTTTACACCGAGTGCCAACAAGGGAACAAGAGGTTTGGAACATTACGGTATTCCGGGATAAGGGATGCTCGACCTGTATAGAGCTCTGCCGAAGACAACAGTAATGGGTGCCAGGAGCTGGAAGCAAAGCTTGACAGGGTTTCTATGCAGGATGATGTAGCAAGCCACGTTCCGCTAGATACCACGGGCTCTATTCCAAAAGTTGGTGCTAACTTAACCAGAGCTGTTGTAAACTTACCAGAGTCATAATGGTCTATAGAGTTGTTACGTTTACAACAGCTCTGGTTAAGTTAGCACCAACTTCGGAAAATTGCCCCTAGAGCCATTAACCCCTCACACCCAAAATTGAGTTGTAACGAGTGTTAGCATAGCAAAAGACTATTTTCACACCTTTTTATATCAGGATTAGTGTGTCCCCTGTGAAGAAATTAAATGCTTTGTTCTATGGCTCTCCACGCACCCTGGGGAGACATAACACCAGCTGAACATAGAAGCCCTAGTCCTCACTGTAACAAAAAAAGGTTCAAATAGATAATTACAGCTTTACAGCAGCCAGGGATTTGGCAGAATACACGGAGAGCTGTGGGATTAGTCGGTGCTGTACAGGGATAATATTCAGGTTATAAAGAGTGAAAACAAGGTGTTGCTGTAATTTCCATACACAGGCATTATGCGGCACATACAGATACAAGGTGTTGCAGTAATTGCCAAACACAGGCATTATGTCATACATATATTATGTTTATATTCTGATATTTTTTGGAAGCTGCATTGCTAATAATCTCATTATAAAATCACTACAAATCTGTATAAGGAGGAGATCTGTTCAGTTACTGGGGAGTGTTCTTAGGGGGCTATATAAAGCTTGTGGATATTAGCTTGTTCTAATTGAGCTTGGCAAGCCTTCTAGTGAAGTCTTCAAAGTGAACTTACAGGAGATCTTCTGGTGAGTGATTTAGATTTTTGTTTCAAACAGATCTTTTCTATTCATCTTAAGGTTTTAAATTAGGTCTGGTGTGTAAATTAGGTTAGGCTGGGTCATTCCTCTTACTGATTAGCATACAATTGGAATCAATTGCGTGCTATTTGCTAAAGTGGTTAAACTTGTCCACGCCTTGCTGGGGGAGGTGTTCTTAGGGGGCTATATAAAGCTTGTGGAATATTAGCTTGTCTAATTGAGCTTGGCAAGCCTTCTAAGTGAAGTCTTCAAAGTGAGCACTTACAGGAGATCTTCTGGAGATACTCTGGAGGTAGTCTGAGGTTAGACAGGAGGTAGAAAACCTACAAAAAGGTAAGATTTGCTGGTTTTAAATCCATTCTTTATAATGGCAGGCTTGGTCCAGTGTAAAAGCTGTCATGCGTTTGTTTTTAGATCCAATTTTTGGAGGTTTGGAGTGTGCCTGATATGTAGGCAGTTCTCTTTATTGCAGCAGGAAATTGCCTGTTTGAAGTCTGAGATTTGTAAATTATCTGTTAGACAAACTCAGGCTATGACTGTTACAAAAGCCACTGCCACAGAGGCCTCCTAGGAGCGGCAGATGGA